>OZ007591.1:87411041-88025434 GCA_963931845.1 Maratus michaelseni
CTTTGTCTTTTAAATTTCTATCCCTCTATCTTATTAAATTAGTATTTTCATTGTAATGTACATGTCTATTTTTAACTTATTAATGCACTCCTTAATGCAACCCTATGTGAACCAGACTCTATGTGGTTTGCAGAGCTACCAATATTCATACCATGCATTAGGAATCTAAAAATTTATATTTGATTGTCATCAATCCCTCATTGACTTAATATTAAATGGAAAATAACATCTGCACTTCTATCACAGTTCCCTCGCCAACAGTACGTTAATCTGGTTACTTGGCATTCTGTAACCCTGCCAACACAGCTCTGTACTTACCGAAGAAATTGTTTAATTAATTATCATTCTGCCCTGATTTGTAGCTGACTACCAACATGCAGCTCTCCTAGCCTCCTCTCCAGTCTCCGGCATTTAATGTTGACTGATGCTTGTATAAGAATTGCTGGTCAATTGCTTTCAAATAGGGAAGATATTTTTCTCAAAAAGGCTAATTTTCTTGGGATCTCGTATGGTTGTGGAATCTTCTTTTACTGGGATACTAACTAATATCTTCCCTTGTAGCTCAAAAATATGAGACCCATACTCCAACCAAAAACATCTCTATAACTCTGGTCTTTCATTTAAAAATATAAAATCATAGAAATTTGAGGGTGTATGCTGACAAAGGTAGTGGGACCCCAACATAAGGTTTGACTGAAAAGATTTTCGTTTAAAAATATAAATTATTCAACACTGATTTTAGGTATATGTAAGGTTTATTATCACAGGTCCGTTGAGTGGGTCAGCTAGTAGATAATAAAATTTATTGCGAGTTTTCTTTCTTATAATTAGTATGTACAAAAGATTGGTAGAAGTATTTAAAATAATGAAATACAACCTACATACAAGGGAAAAAAACAACAACAAAAAAACTTAATGATGTAAAGAAAAAGGTACTAACTATTGGAGTTTTAATTTACATTTTTAAATTGGTTTATAGCAGCTAAGATGCATAGACAAAAATTTTTTTAATTCATTTTTGAGTTTCTACATTTTGAAGTTTAAATTCTCAGTAGCTAATCCCCCCCCCCTTTTAAATTACACTTTTCTTTAATTAATTAAGCATTTCAGTAACAGCATATAATAGATAAAACTCATTTAACTACTCACCACTATCAGCTAGTAATTGTGATATAAAACTTAAATCTTTGGTGTGATGTGAAGATTCAATATCCCAAATTAATGTTCTTTAGGTCAAAAGTTACTTTGTAGCATGAAGAGAAATAATATTAATTAAATAATGTATCTTACTTAAAGAGGATCTGGATGAAGTAGACCGTAAATGAAGACAAGTATATTGTGGAAAACATCCTTTTTATTAATCCATCAATAGAAAAGAGGAAGAATTTAGAATTATTCTCTTTCTTGATCACTGTACTCCATTAAAAATAAAATGATCTTATTGAATATTCCAGAGAACATCTTTATTTTATCATATGTCAACTGTCAAATGCAGAGTCTTGTAAAATACTGAAGAATTTAAATTGGAAAGGGAAACTCTTTAAATTAAAAAATAAAATACACTGCATCGCTTCATGAACTTTTATCACTTTTGTAGATTTTAAGAATGATTAAAATAATTTGAAGCTCAGCATTTTAAATGCAAGTTTCGGTAAACAGAAACTTGCACTGAAAAAAAAAAAGGAGAGCAATCACCTTACATTGTCAAAAACATTTCTTCCTCTTCCGATTTAAAAACATGTTGCATTCGTATATATATGAATAAACAGGGGTTTCAAAAAGAAAAAGAAAGGACATTTTTGAAGGGATTTGTTAGTTAAAAGACGAAGAAATAACTATGAACAAAATATATTAATTTAGAATAAGAAAGACAAACTTAATACACTTGACTGACAAACACAACACATCCAAATATGGCAAAAATGAAATAAAAACAAGCCAGAGTCGGCAAAGCCTTGCACAGGTGCATGCTTAGACCAAAAGGCTCACCATTGTCACGGAGAATAGATGTACGCTTTGCCGCATCCTAAGAGCAAAGCCTATAAAGTCACCGTCTGCGTGAAGGGAAGAAATGTCGATAGCATGCTTGCGCTAAATAACGGCAGAAAAGGCAAATAAAATACGCAAAAAAAAAAAAAAAAAAAAAAAAAAAAAAAAAAAAAAACAATGTGATAGTAATGTCACAGTAATGTAAAGAAAAAATATAATTTCTGTACCTTCTTACTTTAATAGATGGCATGTACAAATGAAATGTATTTTTCAATCCAGTCTCATCTGATCAAATGTATTAGGAATTAATATGCTTTAATACTATAGTGACATTGATTTAATCTGATTTATCATATAAATTATAAACTTTATTTTGGTCTTGTTATTATATTGATTTCATTTATATGTATACAATTTAAAAGTAACCAATAATTTGATAGATCAGCTGGTTTGCTATTAAATAACATATTAAATGAGTAAAAACTACAGAGAAAGTCAAGCAATGCACATTAGAGGCAAAGGATAAATAAAGTATTACCTTGAATTGTCCTTTTGAAAAATGCTTTACATGCTTCACAAGAAGCAACACCATAGTGGTAACCCGAGGCAACGTCTCCACATACAAGGCATAGTCGTTTTGGAGAATCTCCAGATTTGCCTTCAGAATTTGACACAACTACAGCACCAATCCCATCACCAGACATTGTGCTAGAACAAAACATATCTTGATGATGGCTTTCTGGACTGCCTGGAGATGAAGGTGATTGATCTGCCATGTCTCCTGTATACAATTCCTAAAAAAAATTTGTATGCTAAAAAAATATGATACTGAAATATTTTAAATGTTTACAACTATCAATAATTTTGTTTACAATACAAATTTATAAACTTATTTATTTATTTAATTATTTATTTACTAATGAAATAAGAATGAAAAGCAATTTAGTAGAATAATCAATATCAATAGAAAAAACTCAAAGATATGTATAAAAGTTCTCCACCATATAAAAAAAATGAATTCCAGCATAAGAATCCACATAATAACGTAACAGAATAAATAAATAATATTACTATAGTATTAACGTGGTATGTTACTTAAAACAATTCCTATCAATTTTATAATGTCAAGCAGTAAATAACAGTAACTGAATTTAGCAGGGTTGTTGGATTTTTGGACAAGCTAAATGAAAATACTTTATTTTTTATAATTTTTTTCTACTTTAAAAGAAGAAAAAAAAGTTTTAATTTAAGAAAAACACAACTTTCATTCATTTCTTTTGATACATTTATAAAGACTAAGAAAAAAAGTTTTAATTTAAGAAAAACACAACTTTCATTCATTTCTTTTGATACATTTATAAAGACTACACAATTTGTAGAAAATGTAAATGACTGACAAATAAATCACTAGAAAATAGTATAAAAGCAATAAGTTAAAAAAAAAAAAGTTGCATTTAAAGAAAAGTTTATTGAAAAGAATGCATTTATTTTGACAATATATGCTTTTTTTTCTAAAAGAAAAGGATGCTAAAAGCATTTAGGAGGGCAGGACTAATAGGTTCATAGAGGACAGAATGGTCCATATTGGGAAGAAGTTAGCTGAAATTCTATTCTGGGAAGATAATCAATATTTGAGAAGAAAATTATGCATCTAATTTTAGAACAAAACAAACAATAAAAAGAAAAGTGCCCAGTTAAACTGATGGCATTGAGCCCACAGGCTATTCACACTAATTGTATAGTATACTTTTATTTCAAAGCTGGGTTCCCAGCAAAACATGTCTGGCAATTTCCCTGACATTCCATGATTTTCCCTGACCAAATCCAAAAAAATTCCATGACCAAACGATCATACAAAAAGTCTGCTTTAAATTACACAAAATAACAAGCAGACATACAAAAAAAAAAAATCAAAAATCAAAAATTTGTATTATAAGAAAATTGCAAAATGAAATTCTATAAAATACTATAATGCAAAAAAACTTTACCTTTGCCAGTTTTCAAATGAATGCTACACAACAAAGTCTAGAATGTGAAATGTCATGAAAAGTCTGAAAAATGTAAAAAATTTTTGTCCATATAATGGTTTTTCTGCATTGCATTTGGAGAAAATTCGCGATCTTTAAACGGACAAGAGTCCAGAGATTTTTCAGGGGTGCCCTGTAGCGAGAAATATAGTAACACTTTTCTAAAAAAGAAATGATTTCAAATTCATATTTTTCCCCCTGCTCCAGACCTTTCCATGACTTTTTAGGGAATATTTGTAAATTCCCTGACTTTTCCTATATATTTTTTAATTTCCATGACTTTCCCTGACTTTCCAGGTCGCTGGGAACCCTGCAAAGAATAATGCCCCTCAAAAAATAAAGAAATCAACAATAAATTAAAGGGGTATTACCCCCGTTCCCCCCTTTATACTTAACAAATGAATCCCCAAAACTAATCAGGGAAGCACCTTATCACAATGAACCTATATACAAAATTTGAAGCAAATTGGATAATTCTGCATGAAAAACCCATTTATCTAAATTAAGGGGTTGATTAGCTCCCTGTGGGCTTATCACAATGAACCTTTTAACAAAATATGAAGTAAAATGGATATTTCTATTGAGAGTTATTGCGTTATGTACATACATACAGAACCGGCGGGCACATTAGCTCTCAAGCTTGATAGCCTGTGAGCTAAAAAGAGTTATTCTCAAAATATAAGCTTGTAGATATTCAGAAAAATGATATTAAAAGTTATTTAAGTACATATTTTTTTTATAGTGAAAATTAGTCTATTTTATTCCTTTAAATATGAGTTTAAATTTTATGGGAGAAAACAACAGAATACACCAATAAAGTCCTTAAAATTAGCTAAATAACAAATATATCATCAGTTCAAATTTAAAATATTTCATTTAATGAATGAAATACCCCCCCCCCCCCCCCCTCTATGAAATATCTTATTCCCTTCTCTGCCTTCCCCAATACAAAAAGTTCAAAATCTTAAGAATTTTAAATTCTTCTGGCCTTCTTACTGCTCGTTAGTAATATAACAACAATAAGTAAAAAATCAGTCCTCCAAATTACAATCTCTCCCTCCATTCAAAATTTATGTTTCCCCCTCAGCATACAAAGTTTAAAATCTTTAAAACTCTTTATTAAAAAAATATATACTCTAATTTGTCCTGTCTAGTGATAATAAATAAATAATCAACCATTATAATTACCTCTCTACCCCCAAAATTTCTGCTTCTCACCTCTTTGCCAACTCCAATAATTTTTTTTAAAACTATTTATTTAAAAAAATCTTCTGTCCTATTTGTTGCTCTCTATTAACAATGAATAAATAACAAATCATCTAAATTACAAACTCCTTCCTTTGAAATTCATATTACCCCCTCATCAGAGGCAGATTACCCATTAGGCTGAAGCCTAGGGGTTCGGAAGAAAAGAGCAATGGTAATAAAGTTTTGAACTGAGGGTGGTTTTGGGTTCTGGGAGCCACAATCGGAGTAGATCTGCAAAAATTTTTCAAATTCCAACTTAGGGGAGAATGTAATAGGTAGTATTTCTTACGAAATCTACCGAAAAACTTTATACTTATTATCTATACCAATAAAAGTAAGTTTTGCTCTGTGTGTGTGTGTGATGGCTACCAAAATCTACTGCACATAGGAGTCTGAAAATTTGGGTGAGGATAGTCTACGGCAGGTTCTGATGCACCTGAGGCTCAGACTTAATTTTTTGTGACCCGGGCTCCTTTATATTTTTGTGCCATTAATTGCTTATAACTTGCTCCCTTTTTATCCGATCTTCTTTGTTTTTGGGTGTTTTTTTTTCTATTTAGCTATTCCCCCATTTCTATATTCCAGTTAAGACCCTGGCCTCCTGGAGCCGGTATAGGGGCCCCGTTGAAGTTTTTGTTCCTTAAATTGTTAATAACTTGCCTCCTTTTAATTTGATCATCTTCATATTTAGTTATTCCCCCATTTCTACATCCCAATTAGAACCCTGGCCCCTTGAATGTATTGTGTGCCACCCCCCCCCCAAATTGTGTTACCATCTCAATGCATACCGTATATACTCGCATGTAAGCCAACCCCCAAATTAGAGATGAAAACAGGTTTAATACCAATATTTCACAGTAGTTTTCTTCATGCCATTAATTATTTAGAATTAAATGAGATGAAATAAGGCATAGAAAACCATTCTGAATTACTGGTATTAAACATGTTTGAATTCGGGGGTTTATACGGTAACTTTAAAGGTGAGTCTTGGACTCCTCTCTCCAGACCACAACTCTCATAATTTTATTGGTTCATAGGGCCCAATCTTTTTAGCATTTCTTTAAAATTTTATTCTAATGATTAATTTATACTTTATGCTTAATTTTGACTAATTGAAGATCTAAAGTGCTAAGTACTAGGAAATTTTTAAGATGTTTTCTTCTCACGGCCCTGATCAAAACTATCAGTTGGCCCCTTTTGGGCACCCTACGATAGCTCCCTTAAAAACTGTCTGATTCACTAGCTGTTTAGGTGTGTACATAATTATATAAATACGTAGCATCTATAGTCATTGTTTGGTCTGTCCGCATATAACAACGCAAAAACTACCCAACCGAATGATATATATAATCAATGCAAAATTTTGTCGAGTCATTTAAAGTTTTATGAAAATTGAATCAAAACTTATATTAATAAAAATATTTAGTAAGTAATCTGAATTTTTTTTAAATCGGTACTTCCTTGTTATAGCAGCTTCCGAGGATTAATTGCCAAGCGACCGAGATGTATCACCAAATTATCTGACATGTATGACATTTTATAACCTCTATGACCAAGTTATAGTCATATTCTTCATTCTATTGAATCCTATCATATGTAATTAATTCAATGATATCCCATGATAGGTAATGTTTCTAGGTTGCCATGGTGATTAATTACATCGTATTTAAGATTGAGTCATATTATTTCTGTGTATTACTGAATTTAAAAACCGAATTTTTATACTAAAATTGTTTAATTATAGCAATTATATAATCTACCAACAGTTTTTTGGATAGATGTTTCTGTAGAGATAGATATTAAATGGAAAAAGAGTCTAAATATGGATTTCAAGTTCTGAAATTTTCAAAGGTAGGCTTAAGTTTCCCATTGGAATTTTCAGTAAATGTCAACAAAAGATAAAATGTTGCTAACTTAAAATGCACTTATTTTACTGTGGAAATTAATCATATAATAACAGACGATATAATTTATTTCACTGAAACTAGTTATAGTACGAACACACCTCATTTGTCATGTTTGAAGTACAATTTCCAACTTGTTTATCTAACAACTTCTTAGGACTTACAGCTACTACATGAACTACAAGAAAATTTCGCAGACAAGACTCAGGCACCCTTTAAGTTTTTGTGCCCTAAATTGTTAATAACTTGTCCTTTTATAATCCAAGAACCCATTTCTCCAATTAGTTACTCCTCCATTTCTACATTCCAGTTAAGACCCTAACTCCCTGGGACCCAATACAAGGCCCCTTGAAGTTTTTGTTTGCTAAATTGCTAATAACTTGCCCCCTTTTAATCCGATCTTCTTCGTTTGTGGGACCTTTTCTTTATTTAGTTATTCCCTCATTTCTACATTCCACTTAGGACCCGGATTCCCGGTACAGGGCCCTTGACTTTTTTGTGCCTTGAAAGACAAAAAAATTATCAGACCTCAACTACAGCCAATTTTGAATATTAATCTCCTTCTTGGGGCCCTTGGTGCAGCTTCTTTTAAAAAAATCATTCAAACTTGAGTTCTGTTTAAGGTTATTATCATGGGCCAGGCCAACGCCGGGTGGTTCAGCTAGTTTTTAATAAAGAAATTTTAATGTATAACCTGAAATTCTGTTTCATACCTGTATAAAACAACAAGAGGAAAATATAACTTCATTATAAATATTTAAAATTATAAGTAATTGAACTTAAAATAAAACTAAATGTGACTTAAAGTAAAACAGCATTCTCAATTCCATTGTAACGGACGTAACACTTCATCATCGAATTTTGTTTTCAAAACTGTGTAGAAAATTTAATAATAAAGCTAGAACAAATTTTTACAATTTAAAATATTTCTTACTACGGACTTAATACCTAATTACCTGCAGATTATTTCAATCTCTCTTTTAGTGCCAAAAATTGCAATTCAAAATACTGTAACTGATGTAACGTAAAATAGACAAAAAAATTTTCTGCCTTCATTGAAGTGCAAAAATTATCAAAACTATACGTTAAAAAAAGTGATTTAATGAACTTGTTTAATTAATTTCTGAGCAATAAACAAGAGGATAAGTGTGATCAAAGATCGCACAAAGGGTTTCGTTTAACCCTCTAAGCGTGTGGAACGTAATATTCCGTTCACTAAGCTCCAGGTTTCACTGCAATATATGCAATGTTTAAGATAATATAATTCTATAGATTTAATGAATTTTCAAAACATTGAAGAATGATTAATACTCTCAAGCGCTACATTCATATTTGTAATTAAGTTTTATTTATAATGCTGAAAGAATCATATTTTTTAGCATTTAAAACAAAATGCAGAGAAAACATTACAATTTTACCCTTTTTCAAAACGCTCAGAGGGTTAATATTCCTTTCAAAACACTTTAACCTTTCTTTAATAAATCAATCATGTTTTTTATAAAGTAAAAATTTACCGGTCTATTTTTTTGTTTTTTCGAATATCTATAGCAGGTGAAGCCCGCTATTATACTCTATCATAATAATATCTGTCATGTGGACTAAATGCGACACAAAAAAAAAAATATTCAAAATTAAACATGTTGTACACCTTTAAAACGTTAAAATATGCGAATATTTCCATAATCGGGTTTTTATCATGATTCAATACGTTCCTCAAACTCATATATTTACTAATCTCTATTACTCATATTGATACTCGCTTTGTATTATTCTCAAACATTTGAGAAATCCGTTAAACTTCCGATATGATGTGATATTAATCTGCTTTCTGTACATACACATACTCATACTCCTTGTACTATTGAGAAATCTTTGAAAATTTCCGTTTTATTACCAATATGATGTCATATTAATCTTTTTTTCAATTGGTGAAACCGAATCCGATAATCCGAAATCCGGCAAAATACATATATGGTTCATCCTTAGTAAATATATGAAACAAAAGCAAAAATGTTCATATTTTTTGCAGTTTGGCTGTTCTTTCCTCCCTGAATCATGTGTATATTTTATATTTTGAAATAAATATGTTCTCTACAATAACTCCCCTCCTATTAACAAAATATCAGCTGTAAGAACAGTCAAACTACAAAAAACACTAAAATTTTTTCTCTGCCTTCCCCCCCCCCCCCCCCCCCCACCCCCATGTCTAGAAATTTACTCTTTTTTTCTGGATGTGGAATGGAAATTTAAGGGGAGAGGTATATGATCAGTTATTTATTGTTGCTACAAAGTAACAATGAAGCGTACAAATCTTAAAAAAAATATTTTTAAAGATTTTAAAGTTTGTGCATATTATTTCAAAAATATATACAACTTGTTTTGATATCATTATTTTGCTATTTGAAATTCTATACAAATTTTACACGTAATTTGATTGTTTTTAAATGTTTGACATATTTTGGTTTAATAATGTATATTTTAAACTTGGCCTTCACCTGATGTAACTGTTTTTAACACTTTCCAACATCGTTGAAAAGTGTTTGTGAATTCTGTTTGTCTGTCTGTCCATGCTCTAACTCACGTAAATATACTCGGATTGCTATGCAATTGGTATATGTTATTAAGGTTTACTAAGGCATATTTGGTATTGAAAATGAAGAGTGTACATAAGTACAGGCTACATCTGCTCTGGTATCGAATGCTCTGCTCTAACCTTGAATTTTTGTGTTTTTTTTATTTTGACACAGATTGGTTTAATATTTTGAGCATTGTATTTCGCATGACGACGATTTTGTATTCTTCCAACTTTAATCTCAGCAGAACAAAATTTAACAGAGAGTTAGTTCTTTCCATTTCGGATTTTTTTTTTCTTTTTAATTTGCCACAAAAGTTGAAAAAAACACTAAAAAATTCCCAAAATGTACTATATTTGACAAAAAAATTGAAAACAGATTCATTTTACAAGTGTTAAAAAATTGCTGCTAAATGCGAAAAACTGCAGAAAATTGCATAAAAGTTTTTAATGCAATTTAAATCACAAAAAATTAAAAAATTTCAAATGGAAAAATTTACTGTATATGGGATGAGATGTTGAAACTGAATTCCTTTTACGAATGTTTAAAAATGGCTGCCGCGGAATGTGAAAAAAAAAAAAAAAAAAAAAAAAAACCCACTAAAAATCTCTTTTTAATTGCAGAGGACAAAATTTACTACATTGGGCTGAAAGGTTGAAATCCGATACCTGTAACAAACGTTAAAAAATTGCTGCAAAATGCGAAAAAATGTTAAAATCACATGCAAAATTAAAACTATTGTATGGATTCCAAATAAACTTTGTTGAAAAAAGAAAAAAAAATATTGTATTTGGCTAAAAGATTGAAACCGGATTCTTTTTACGAATGTGACGATATCTCCACAAAACGTGAAAAAGAAAAAAAATTCACAAATAATTCAAAAATCGCAGAAGACAAAATTGACTATATTGTGTTCAAAGATTGAAGCCAGATTTCCTTTACAAATGTTAGAAAAAAGCGTAAAAACATAAAAATTTCAAAAAAAATAATTGCAAAAGCTTTAAAAATCACAGAGAGCAAAAATTATTACATTGGGTTAAAAAATTGTAGCTGGAATTCTTTTACAAATGTCAAAAAAATCGCTGAGAAACACGAGAAGACATTAAAATAGCACGAAAAATAAAAATCATTGTTACAATCATTCTTTTAATTCTGAATAAACTTTTCGAAAAGAGGATTCTTTTTACAAATGTAAAAATACACAAAACGTTAAAAAATTGCATAAAAAAATTCACGAAAAATTCAAAAATCGCAGAGGACAAAATCTACTATATTGTGTTGAAAAGACAAACTGGATTTCTTTTACTAATGTTTGAAAAAATGTCGCAAAGCTTGAAAAAATGCTAAAAACCACAAAACAAATTAGCTAAAAATTCAAAAGTCACAAAACGAGTTTCGAATAAACTTTATTGGAAAGAGGCCAAAATTTACCATATTGGGCTAAAAGGGTGTAACAAGATTCCTGTTACAAATGTTAAAAACTTCTGCGAAACTCAAAAAAAAAAAAAAAAAAAACCCCGTAAAAAGTCGCATGAAAAATTTGCGAAAAGTTAAAAAATCGCAGAGTACAAAATTTAGTATAATAGGCTGGAAGATTAAAAAATTGGATTCTTTTTACAAGTGTTTAAAAACCGCAACAAAATGTGAAAAAATGGCAAAACATGATAAAAAATACTTGAAAATTAAAAAAATCGCAGGGGACAAAATTTACTAGAATGGGTTAAAGGGTTGAAACCAAATTAATATCACAAATGTTAAAAAATTGCCACAAAATGCAGAAAAGCCCTAAAATTCTCATAAAAATGTTGCGAAAATTTGTAAAATTGCTGAGGACAAAATTTAATATATTGAGCTGAAGGATTGAAACCAGATGTATTTTACGAATGTTTAAGAAAATAGTCGTGGAACGCTTAAAATCTCATAAAACATTCGTGAAAAATCTAAAAATTGCAGATCACAAAATTTGCTATATTAGACTATAAAAGATTAAAGTTTGATTCCATTTACGAATGTCAAAAAAATTGCAGCGAAATGCAAAAAATTGCATAATAAATTTGCAAAAAATTAAAAATTAGAGTAGAAAATTTGCTATATCTGCTGATAAAATGAAACCGGATTTCTCCCACGAATGTTTAAAAACTGCTGTGGAAAGCTAAAAATCACATAAAAATTTTAAAATGCAGAAGACAAAATTTACTGAATTGCGTAATGAAGTTAATTCCTAACACAAATGTTAAGAAAATGTTGCCAGACATGAAAAAAAGGCTCAAAATCAAACATTTTGCAAAAAATTCAAAAATTGCTGTACGATTTCTGAATAAACTTTTTTGAAACAAAGACAAAATTCATGTTATTGGGCTAGAAGATCGAAACTGAATTCTTTTTACACAATGTAGTAAAGTTGCTGCAACATCGTTAACTGAGGCCATTTTTATCCAAGAAACCACTGTATATATATGGCTATTTATGCATGCGTGTGTGTTTAATAAACATTTGTGCCCCCCCCCCCCCAAAAAAAAATTTCCGGTCAGGCTACGCCTATGGCTGCCACAGTGGCACATTATTGTATTAGCAGGTTTTATCCCTAATTCTTTCTACGAGCAGGAAAGACCGAGCCGTGCTAGGTCAAAATTAAATTTGAGTTCAAATTTGAGTTCAACCCATGACCAAAATGACCCACTAATTGAATTTTCTCGAACATGTGACCTAGCTCAACAGTCTTATTGTGTCCAAAAACCATAGGATGCAAAATTTAGTGTAAATAGTCTGAGCAGTTTTTAAGATAAAATAGCTTGACCCCTAATGACCCATGACCAAAATTACCGACTAATTGAATTTTCTCGAACATGTGACCTAGCCCAACAGTCTTCTCGTGCCCGAAAACCATAGGATACAAAATTTAGTGTAAATAGTCTGAACCGTTTTTAGATACAATTAGCTTGACCATGACCCAAAATGACCCACTAATTGAATTTTCTCAAACATGTGACCTAGCTCAACAGTCTTCTCGTGTCCAAAAACCATAGGATGCAAAATTTAGTGTAAATAGCCTGAGCAGTTTTTAAGATAAAATAGCTTGACCCCTAATGACCCATGACCAAAATTACAGACTAATCGAATTTTCTCGAAGATGTGACCTAACCCAACAGTCTTCTCGTGCCCGAAAACCATAGGATGCAAAATTTAGTGTAAATAGTCTGAACCGTTTTTTAGATACAATTAGCTTGACCATGACACAAAATGACCCACTAATTGAATTTTCTCGAACATGTGACCTAGCCCAACAGTCTTCTCGTGTCCGAAAACCATTGTATGCAAAATTTAGTGTTAATTGAGCCGCTTTTTAGATCTTGACCCACAATGACCCAGAAATAACCCACTAATCGAATTTTCTCGGACATGTGACTTAGCCCAATGATTTTATCGTGCTCGAAACTCGTAGGACACAAAATTTAATGAAAATTGTTAGAGCCATTTTTCAGATAAAATTAATTTGACCCGCATTGACCCACTAATCGAAAGTTCTCGAACATGTGACCCAGCCCAATAGTCTCCCCGTGCCCGAAAAGGGTCGGATACAAAATTTCATCAAAATCGTTTGAACTGTTTTTTAGATACAATTAGCTTGACCATGACCCAAAATGACCCAAATTGACCACTAATCTAATTTTCTCGAACATGTGACCTATTCCAATCGTTTTCTGGTGCCCCAAAACGGTAGGATGCAAAATTTCGTCAAAATCGTTAGAGCCGTTTTTAAGATAAAATTTGCATAACCACACACACACACACAAGATTTGCTCGTATTAGAATATATGATTTCATATTGCAATGGACCTATTCCCCCATAACGTTTTATGAATCTAATTAACTAATATATGGGGTTTCCTCCTCAAGTTTGTGGGTTGTTCAGTGTTATTTACATGCTATGTCTGTGAACGAAATTTTGAATAACAAAATTGTAAATAAGCCTAGTAATAGATTTCACACTTCTCGTACTTCACTATGAAAGCTTGGGTTGAAACAACCTCAATCAAATGCAATGGGAAAAAAAGTAACCAACTGGGTAATTTAGAACCGTAACAATAGAAACACCCTCTCAAGTCGTGAAGGTCAATGAAGATGATATGCCTCTCTTTATGAAATACAGTATAGGAGAAGTATCCTTGGAGACAACTTTTCCTTAATAAACCCAATTTAAATTTTTTTGTATGGAAAACTGAAAATATTGCACAACCACCCCTCTTACGCATTACAGATAATTCAATTCAAATTAATTTTATTCAAATAATTCAACAATGTAAACTTTGCATATTGTACATAATATCTCCTAATATAATAAATATTTTATAAAGTTAAGGAAAAGTTAAAGCTAAATTATGTTTTCATTAAAAACAGGATTTTTAAATAGTGCATTAGAAAACTTACCAGGGCCATTTGCTCTGGAGATTGATGAGGCTTTGTGCTACCAACAACTGGACCCATTATCCTATGATTAAAATCTGTCTGGCCATTAGACAGTCCTGAGTTTGATGGTGAATATATGTGTGGGGATGATGGGCACAAAGAACCACTACTAACATCACTGGGATCTTCCGTTTTGATCTGTGAAACTATCACACTGCTGTGGCCTGCCATTAGACCGTACTAAAAAGGAAAAAAGAAAATATGAGTGCCTTCAGTGTTTTGAATTATACAGAAAGAAAGGCATGTCAAAATATTTATTTAGATAACATCATGGAAACTGTTTAATTTGCAGGTGAAGTAAGACTACATTTAGATGGAACTGCGAAAAATAAAAGTTTAAAGCATAATTTCAATTTTTTTTTTTTTTTTTTTTTTTTTAACATGACACACCAAATGTTTATTTATTTGTTTTGAACAATTTATTTATTTTTATTTACTTAAATAATTTTTAATTGCTAAAACCTTTTAAAAATATTTTAAAACAAGAAAATGTTGATGATCAATATTACTTTATTACTTAAAGAAAAATTGATCAATTAGTGTCTTAACTCCTTTCATTTATTTTTAGATTTTTGTGTGTGTGTGCATGTGCATGGTTGTTATAATATTTTTAAATAGTCAAGGTACTTCTTTGTTATTTATGATATGTTTCCATGGCTGTTTATATTATTTGGCAACAATTTTCACTTTTTTAGGCCTGAATTGCACTAAGCTTTTTAAAGTGCCAAGGCCCATATAACAGTAAAGTGCCATCATTAACTAGAAATTAAAAGTACAATACATTTTATTTATCCCAAAAATGTCTTTGTATCACTTCATTGCAAATTATAGGCACCATAAAAGTCTGAAAATCTGGGTGTGGATAGTCCTGATGCACCTGAGGCTCGGATTTTTAATTTTTTGAGACCCGGGCCTCCTGGGTCCCCTTTAAGATTTTTGCCCTAAACTGTTAATAACTTGCCCCCTTTTTATCTGATCTTCTTCGTTTTTGGGGCTCCTTTCTCCATTTAGTTATTCCTCCATTACTACATTCCAGTTAAGATCCTGGTCCCCGTCGAAGATTTTGTTTCCTCAACTGTTAATAACTTTCTTGCTTTTAATCCAATTCTCCTAGTTTTCTGCATTTAGTTATTCCCCCATTTATACTTTCCAATTAGGACCCTTCATCTTAGGGCCCAGCTCAAAACTATCAGCTGGCCCCTTTTGGACCCCTTACTATAGTTCCCTTAAAAATCGTCCGATTCACACTAGCTTCTTTTTTCTAACAACTTCTTAGGGTTTTCAGCTACTACATAAATGACCAAAAAAAAAAAACAAGTTGGAAATTGTACGTCAAACGTTACAAACGAGGTGCGTTCGTACGCACGTTTTAGAATTAAATTCATGATATCCCGTGCGTAGAACGGGTTAAACAGCTAGTTAAGTATATATTTTATGACACTGTTCATACAAATATCTTAACTAGTTATATAAATATTCAGATATATATGTATCAGCTAGTTATATAAATATTCAGATCTTGATGATTTTTAATTCTGTGAAATGAATTATATCGTCTGCAGATTAATTTCTGTAATAAAATAAGTATCTCGGTCGCTTGACGATTTAACATCCATCGGAAGCTCATATAACAAAAAAGCACCGATTTAAAAAAAAAATCAAATTTCTTAATAAATATTTTTATTAATATCTCCTAAAGTTTTGATTCGATTTTGATAAAATTTGAAATGTCTCGACAAATTTATGCAAAGATAATATATTTCAAATTGCAAACCATTTGGTTGGGTAGTTTTTGCGTTGTTATATGCGGACAGACAGACAGACGGACGGACAGACAGACAGACGGACGGACCAAACGACGACTATAGGTGCTACGTATTTATATAATTACGAACGCACCTAAAAAGTGAAGAAAAAAAAATGGAGAAGATCTGGGCTCCCTGAAGTTTTTGTTCCTTAAATTGTTAAAAACTTGCCCCCTTTAAATAAGATCTTTAGTTTAGGGCCTTTTCTCCATTTGGTTATTCTCCCATTTCTGCATTCCAGTTACGACCATTCATCTTAGGGCCTTGCTCAAAACTATCAGTAGCCCTTTTGGGCCCCCTACTATAGCTCGCTTAAAAATCGTCCAATTCACTTGCTTTTTCTTTTTTTTTTTCTAACAACTTCTTTGGACTTCCAGCTACTAATGAATGACAAAAAAATTTCCCTGACAAGACCCGGGCCCCCTGGACCCCTTTACGTGTTTGTGCCCTAAAATTTTAATAACTTATCCCGTTTACATTTGATCTTCTTCGTTTTTTGGGCTCCTTTCTCCATTTAGTTATTCCTCCATTACTACATTCCAGTTCCCTGGCCCTCTGGAGCTCTTTGAAGTTTTTATTTCCTAAAATGTTAATAACTTGCCCCCTTTAAATCCGATCTTCATTTTGGGGGCCTTTTCTCAATTTAGTTATTCCCCCATTTCTACATTCCTTTAGACTTTTTGTGCGCCATGAATCCCCCCCCCCCCCCGTCCTAATTGTGTCACCATCTCAATGCATAACTTTAAAATTGAGTCTTGGACATCTCTCCCTGGCCCACCACCCTCATATTTTTATTGGGGCAATAGGGCCATTTTTTAAGCATTTCATTAAAATTTTATTATAATGATTAATTTATACCCTATGCTTAATTTTGACTAATTAAAGATCTTAAGTGCTAAGTACTAGGACCTTTTAAGATGTTTTCCTCTTAGGGTCCTGCTCAAAACTACCAGTTGCCCCCTTTTGAGACCTCTATTACTATTGTAGCTCCCTTAAAAATCATCCGATTCACTAGCTTTTTCTTTTTTCTAAAAACTTCTTAAGCTTCCAGCAACTATCTGCATAATTTTTTTTTTTTTCTGACTTCAGCTGCCACCAATTTTGAATATTAATCTTCTTCTTGGGGCTATTGGTGCAGCTTCTTTAAAAAAGATCCAATTCTCTTGCAGTTTTCTTTAACATAGTTCTAGGGTACTCCAGCTACTTTATAAACTACTAAACATTCCTTAGACCCCCCCCCCCCAACTACCACCTTTTTTTAGGGTTTTGTTCATCTCACAAAACCCTTTTCTCTCGTTTCTCTGTCTGTCAGTCACAGAGCCGGTTCTCAGAAACTGTGTAAGTTACAGACTTGAAATTTTTTATACTTACAGCTGAATACCTACTGTCACACTGAAAATCATAAAATTTTGAAAAAGGTCGTATTATTTTAATATAGAGAGATAAAAAACCAAAAATATCACAGCCTTTTCCTATTAAATTTTTTGTTATAGAAGTCACCAACAATTAAAAATCCACAATAAAATTCTTTCTACAATTAATTGTCTATTGAAAGATTTCCATGTGAAAAATTAAAATGAAATAAAAAAATTCACCAATCGAAAAAAAGATTAATATGACATCATATTGGTAATATAACGGAAATTTTCAAACATTTCTCAATAATACAAGGAGTATGAGTATGTGTAAGTACAGAAAGCAGGTTAATATGACGTCATTAGAGAATTAAAAATAAAATTAATCTGACATCATATTGGAAGTTTAACGGACTTTTTCAAATATTTGAGAATCATACAAAGAGAGTATCAATATGAGTAATAGAGAAAGCAAGTAGATATGATGCCAGCAAATGAATATAGCATCATATGAGTTTGAGAAACATATTGAATCATGATAAAAACCCAATTATGGAAATATTGGCATATTTTAACGTTTTGAAGTTCTCTATACAATATGTTTACTTCTGAAATTGATTTTTCTACACAAACATTCTTAAAATCCAGAACAATGCTGGGTACTTCAGCTAGTAGACGACCTCAAACGTTGTTTGTTTTTACTTTTTAGGTGCGTTCGTAATTATACAAATACGTAGCACCTATTGTTGTCGTCTGGTCCGTCCGTCCATCTGCATATAACAACACAAAAACTACCCAACCGAATGGTTTGAAATTTAAGATATATTATCTTTGCAGAATTTTGTCGCAACATTTCAAATTTTATAAAAATCGAATCAAAACTTTAGAAAATATTAATAAAAACATTTATTAAGAAATTGGATTTTTTTTTTTTTTTTTAAATCGGTGCCTTCTTGTTATAGGAGCTTCCGAAGTTTAATCATCAAGCGACTGAGATACTTATTTTATTACAGAAATTAATCTGCAGACGATATAATTCATTTCACAGAATTAAAAATCATCAAGATCTGAATATTTATATAACTAGCTATAGTACGAACGCACCTCATTTGTCACATTTGACGTACAATTTCCAACTTGTTTGATTTTGGTTACAGTTTTTTTTTTTATAAGCGGGCATTTTCAATTTTGGAACCGGTTCATAAAGTGAAAGTACCCTTATATATATATATAAAAAAAAAAAAAAAACTGGAATCAAAATCGAAAAAGTAAAAACTAACAATGTTAGAGATCGACCTCAGCTATCCTATGCAAAAAACACTTCAAAATATTAAAATGTGAGCGAGAAATCTGCCAAGAACCTTCCCATAGACTTTAGCTTGCACATTTTTTCGCATAGCTGATGTAGGCTCTTAATCATAATATCCAATTTCTTTTTATTTGAATGGACTTTTGTTTTTCTGAGAATCGTTATCCTTAATAATAGTCTGTAAAATTTAATATTTTCATAATTTATTTTGGGTACTGTGACTAGTTATAAATTAATAAAAAATAAGTGATGGATTAATAAATTTATGAGTGGAAAAAAGTCATTAAATTTTTTGTGCAATTAGATTTAAGAATAAAAATGTAACTGAATTTATTAAGAATTTAATTTTAATTAAAGTTTTTCAAAAAAGCTAATATATGCAAAAATATTTATGAAACAATTTTTAAGTATTCGGTTGCTGAATACTGAATATAATTCCTGCTTAAGTCAATCTCTACTACTTATCGCAAAAAAAAAAAAAAAAAACTAAATAAATAAAAAATAAAATAAATTACAATTATATATTTATTCGGAAATGTGCAATATGGGTTGGGTATAAACAAATTTTCATGTTTTTGAACTGTAGAAAAGTACCAAGTTCCCTTAAGGAAAGTAAAAAAAAAAAAAAAAAATGAAGTAAAAAAATTTCTGATGCGAAATAAAACAAATACATTTCAAGCTCATAGGATTAAGGGACTACTTCACTCAGTCAAAAACACCCGCTCGCTAATATTGATCATATGGGGCAGTTATTTTCTAATCTCGTTTGCATTTCTATATTTTTAAAATGTTTTTTTTTGCATTGGATAGCTGAGATTGATCTCTATATCCGCCGTTGATTACTTTTTCGCCTTTTTTTTTTTACGAAGACACTTTTACTTTCGGAACCGGTTTCAAAAGTAAATAAAAAGTGGATATAATATTTACGATTTTCAAAAATTTACACATGCCAGGTTTGTGTTGGTCTGACAATTTTGAAATTCTTGAGAATGCTCAGTTTTATACTGACTAAAATTAAAAATTTTATTTATTGCAATATTTTAATTTTTGACAGGTTGTATTTATAGTTTAAATTTTCTTTTACATTCCTCGTTGCATCCACACATTTCTGTAAAAGACAGTTTTAAATTTTCTGGTTTATTTCACAACATATGCAATGTCAAGTGGATAGTTATTGGTACTTGATATTATGATGTTTACTAAATAATACAAAGTTTTATTTCTTTCGAGTATTTGTGAGTATTCGCACGATATTGCACTAGCAACTTTACATCTGATTACTGTGTTTATAAAAGGTATACTAAGGTTTTTTTTACAAAATTCTAGAAAGTTTTTTCACACAGTAAATTCTTGCATACAAGGTTGTTCATTTCCATACACAGTGTTCTTTTCAATGTAGATGGTCATACATTTTTTTCTTTCTTTCTATGTTAAAATTAAATTATGATTTTTCTTTCTGTTTCATTTGTAGCATTTTAGGATATTTGATGAAACATTCAACGGTATTTTTTGTACATGTAGTTCAAAGTTTCACATATACACGTTATTAGAGACTGGTTCTTTTCGGAACCAGCGTTGTTTCATGCAATAATTTTTGGGATGCAACAAGATTAGAGTATTTTGATATTTTATAAATTCTCATGTAATCTGAATGTTTTGTGCGATGTTACACTATTTCAATTTTGGATTTTTTTTTTCTAAATTTTTGCTCATTGTTCCTCTTATTTTTATTTACACGAGACATTTGTCAGATAAAGTCTACTAGGTGTAAGATTTCATTTCACATCTTGGAATTTATATTTCACCTATCAATCCCAGCTGTTCAATTGAAATTATGCGCTGGTACAATTATTTCATTTAATGCTAGTTTTTTTTTGTTCCATTTTTTATTATGAACATAATATAATTTTACTTTCAAATTTGGATGTTTTACAATACATTTGTTTATTCATCATGGACACGTTACAATAAAGCATATGTTCAACAGGATTTTTCGAATATTTTTGGTGCATATTTCTTGATTTACACATTATTTGGTTCATTGAGATACAGATGTCTTACAGATGTACTTTACACCACGCACTTTTTCATTGAATGTTTTAGCTAGTAGTTCACACATACTTTCTGCATGTTCATGCTTGCAGGGCCTGACTAATGCAGGGACATATGGGGCAAGCTGTCCCGGGCCCCCCAGTTGAGAGGGTTCCACATGGGAATAAGTGGTATTTTCATTAAACAGGAGCCAAATGTTAAAAATTAGCCAAGTGATCAAAATTCTTACTTTTGTAAAGATTTATGCGGGGGGGGGGTGGCCCTCCTCTCCAGCTTCTGTAACCCATGCCCTCCCCCCCTCCTACAAAAAATAATCAAATACATCATCAGAAACCTGATAGTTAAAATCTTACTGTAACATCTAAGTAGGAATGCACCATATTCAGTTAGGCCACATATCAAACTATTCGGTCTACTGAATATTCGGCTTGGCCGAATACAAAATTATTTGTCCTGCTGAATTTCATACTATTCAGGCTACCAAATACTTAAAAAAACTTTTAAAAGTATTTTTAAAAACCTTACATAACTTCTACTTTTAACTGTCAATTAATAAAGATATTCAGAGTAATTTGTAATAGAATTATATTTAACAGAGATTGTTTTTAACAGACTTAAAAAAAGGAGGAGGTTATCAATTCGACCCGTATGTATGTATTATGTTGTTCACGCATAACTCTCGTAAATGTGCATCGATTTTGGTAATTTTTCCTTTTGAAAGAGTAAGGCACCCAGGTGGTCCCATTTCAATTTCGTCAAAATCTGATCATTAGAACAAATTATTTCAATTTTTTATTCAAATTTCCATTATTTTGATGAAAATTTTAATTTATATTTCAAAAAGTCCATTATTTGAGTTGTTGCCAATTTTTAAAATAGTGCACATAATAATATTCCCTTTCAATTAAAAAAATTATTTACACGTGACTATTAAAAATAGAAATAAAACTTTAAAATAATAATTAAATGATCACGTGTTAAAAGCAGTAAATGTAGAAAAATACGTTATAAAAAATATACTTGCGCATGAATATTAAAAAAGAAAATAATGGGGAAACTTACGTCATATATAAAATGCTCAAATAACATTACTTCCAAACAGTTTCAATTTAAAAACATATTTACACGAGAGATTAATTTATTTGTAGGTGATATATTATGTATACTAAGCTACGAAAAATCCTTCTGGTCTATACCGGCAGGAAAAGATGATAGCCTCCCTATTCCTTGGTTTTAAGATTTTAGCTAATTTTACTGGAAAGCACCAAGCTATAAAAATGGATGGAACCAGATTACAGAAGATTCAATCGCAATTCTCACCAATATTGAATTTGTATCAGAATTCCGCCAAATATGCCAGCTATAGCCAAGTTGGCTTCATTTATGGCAACTTGTTTTTGTCGCCAATTTTGGCGATATTTCGCCAAATATTGCCTAGCTTGGCGAGAATTTAACGCTGGCGAATATTATATATCATGTTAAGAAATGTTGATACGAGTTGGAATGATGGTTAGAACAATGAAATGCAATTTGTGAGAAAGCATGTTCACTAAAACTCTTAAATTAAAACCGTTTATGGCGGAATCCTGCTGTCTTGTTTCAAAATGTCAGCCACCCTAAAATTTCAAAATGCTATACCTCAGCCATTTTTTAAGGTAGAGACAAAACAAAAATTGTTCCAGTATCCTTGGATCAAGGCTGAACATTTAATTGAAAAAACCTTTAGGATTTCTAATATTTTTAACGACTTAATTGTACATCTTTTTTAATTTGAAATCTTTAAGTGTCTATCATAGCGCCTCCTTCTTGCCGAATATTCCCAAATTCAACTGGGACCTGCAGGCCATAGTAAAAAACACATACAAAAAATTTGGTTCAGTACTGTGGATAACCTAATACACTTTTCGATGATACAATAAATTAAATGGAACAAAAATCGCTATCACAGTGCCGGCTTTTGGCAGAATATCCACAAATTCAAGTGGGACCTGCTGGTCATAGCCAAAAACCTACAAATGAAATTTGGTTCAATTCTAGGTTGCTTTATAACTTGACACACTTTTCAATGATACAAAGAGGGCACACACGGACAGACAGATATTTTGTAAAAATATGTTTTTCGGAATCTTTGACCTCTAAAACATATAAATCCGTCGAAATTTTTTTTGATTACAATACTTTCTTCTATTTAGATAGAAAGAAGGTGAAAAAAGGAGGATGTTAATAATTTGACCCTATGTATGTATGTATGTTTTAGTCCTGTTCACGCATAACTTTCGTAAATGTGCACAGATTGATATATTTTAATAATATAATATTTTAATAATAATATTTCAATAATATAATAAGACACCCTGGTGGTCCCATTTGAATTTCGTAAAATTCTGATGATTAGAACAATTTTGTTTTTAGAAAAATTTCAAAATTAAAAACTTTAACTCAAAGTGAGATTGTAATAACTCTTTTTAAAAATCAATGAAATATTAAATTAAAAAGAAGTTGGTGGTGGCAAAAAGAAATATTTCACACAATTTCAGCGTTACTAGACAATGGAATTATATTACAATTTCCTGAAAAAGGACAGCGGCTTCTACCTCTCAGCTGTAAATACTTTTATCACCGCTATAAACTTTATTATTTAAATAATTCGACATGTAGTGCAGAAAACATTCAACCTTTTTCTGGTTATATACTCAATGCATTAAGTAGACAGCACTCGTAGTCTTTGCATCTCACTTAGCGACTTGTCATCATGTGTTTTATTTAGAAGTTTGTTAGGCTCCAAATCACACAAAGCTAATCCTTCTAAGCTCTTAGCTTGACTTAAAGCCCATAACATTGTCCTTTCGAAAAAACATTTTTTTACTGGAAAATGGAAACTAAAATGCGGGGAACCAGATTACAGAAGATTCATTCCCAATTCTCGTCAAATTAGTCACATATAGCCATGATGGCCTCATTTATAGCGATACATTTTGGTCGCCATATTTGGCGATATTTTGCCAGTTGTCGTCCAGATTGACAAGAATTTGATTATGTGAAAGATTTTATTAAAAAATATTTATTTAATGAATAATTTTGGTAAATTATAATGTCTATTAAAAAATTACTTATTTATTCATCAGATGTCAAAATCAAAGTAGCGCATTATTGTATTAATAACTAAAAAGTAGGAAATAAAATAAACTTTTACAAAAAAAAATATTAACCGACTTAAAAAAAAAAGCACTAAAAAGTATTAAATAATTCTTTAAAATTATCTAATGACAAAATGTTATCCATTAATCCATTAACCACAAATCCGATATCATGTGTCGGAATAAAAACGATAAATTTAATATGTACAGTTTAATACCCATCAAACATGAATTTTCTGGAGAATATATTTTACAAGAGATGAATATGCAGATTTATGATTTAGTTTACGAATTTACACATATGAAAAGCAATCAATTACTTTTTGAAGTCGGTGCCAAACAACCCCAATCGATAAATTAGTAGATACTAGGTACAATACATTCACAATTCTTACTGCATCTTAATCTGCATATTCATCTCTTGTAAAATATATTCTCCCAAAAATCCATGTTTGATGGGTATTAAACTGTACATATTAAATTTATCGTTTTTATTCCGACAAATGATATCTGATTTGTGGTTAATGGATAACATTTTGTCATTAGATAATTTTAAAGAATTATTTAATACTTTTTAGTGCTTTTTTTTTAAAATCGGTTAATATTTTTTTTGTAAAAGTTTATTTTATTAAATTATTTATTTGCTGTTTAAAAAGTGTCAACTAAGGAAATTAACCATTAATGATGACCTTCATATGACTTGATGATGTACAAATGCAAGTTCTTGAACGTTGTCCATTAAATAACCTAGGTTCTTGCTTTTTCGCAAACAGGGTGTTTTTAATAAAATGGAAAAAAACTTTAAGGAGTGATAACAGGGCATCAAGACAGACAAATTTTGTCCAGAAAACCAGTATCACAATCCACTTATTCAGTCAAAAATACAATGTATCTCATCTAGGTCAAACTTGTAGTTTTGTTTGTTACTTTAACAATAATGAAGATATTGTAACCATATTTTCAACAGAGTTACCTTGATTTCTGTGAATATGATAACATGACAGGAAGTGCTGAAATTGCCACCATTAATATCGAAACAACACTGACAAGGAAAGGACCAAGCTTGGTAATCACAGATTTTGATTATTTTTGTATT
The DNA here is from genome assembly GCA_963931845.1 of Maratus michaelseni. Taxonomy (NCBI): domain Eukaryota; kingdom Metazoa; phylum Arthropoda; class Arachnida; order Araneae; family Salticidae; genus Maratus; species Maratus michaelseni. The sequence continues at coordinate 87,436,004 of OZ007591.1, forward strand.
GTTGTAGGGTAGAAGCCCCCCAGGGGTGCAGAATATGTCTGATCCGGTGATCTAGGATCGGGGGAAATTTTAGCCATCTGGGGAAATTTTGTGAGAAAATACAATTGATTTCGATTTTAACAATGAATTACATAATTTCCCAAGAAAGAAAATTGCAGTTTTATTTCGAGATCGTTTGCCGAAAACTGCAGTTTTATTTCGCGGTTCCTTGCCAAAAATCGCGGTTTTATTTGGCGATCGTTCGATGAAAACCACAGTTTAATTTCACGATCGTCAGATGAAAATCAGTTTTATTTCACGACCGCCTGATGAAAATCGTGGTTTTATTTCACGATCGACTGATCAAAATTGTGGTTTTATTTCGCGGTCGTTTGACGAAAATCCCGGTTTTATTTCGCGATCGTTTGTTGAAAATTGCAGTCTTATTTCGTTGTCACTTGTCGAAAATCGTGGTTTTATTTCACGATCATTTGAAGAAAATCGTGGTTTTAGTTCGCTGCCGTCTGACGAAATTCGCAGTTTTATTTCGCGATCATTTGACGAAAATCGTTTTTTTAATTTCGCGATCGCCTGACCTAAATTGTTATTTTATTTCACCGACGTTTGAAGCAAATTGCTGTTTTATTTCGCGATCGTTTGACGAAAATCGTGGTTTTATTTCGCGATCGCCTGACCTAAATCATTATTTTATTTCACAGTCGTTTGACAAAAATTACGATTTTATTCACGATCATTTGACAAAAATCTCAGTTTTATTTCGCGATCGTCTAACGAAAATCATGGTTTAATATCGCAGTCCTTTGCCAAAAATCGCGATTTCATTTTGCGAGAGTTTGATGAAAATCTTACTTTTTTTACATGATCACTTGACAAAAATTGAGATTGTTTTCCGCAGAAATCGCCAATTTGATTTTTAAAAAATTTAAGAAGCGGAAATCTGCCGTTCGGCAGGCAAGTGGCATCCCTGGAAGCAAAATGGTGCTATGAAATCGGATGTACTACTATATGAAAAATAGAAATTGCCTCTTTGGTGATCAGATGCATAGCATAAAATCGCCAATTTTTTACATTTAGTTGCCCTGTGGCCGGTGGCGACCAGGATTTTTAACATTGCACAAGAAAACATCACAAAAAGTGAATGTTGCAAACTCCCAAGAAAAAAATATTAAAAAAAAATCTGCTCAGCTTAAACAACTTAAAGAATAGGTGAACCAAAATTTTAAAACATATGAGACAATACTTCAGTAGTACCCCATCTTTAGAAAAGAATCAAATCAAGAAGATCCCACACCGCTATTGGTGGAAAATATTGAAAACCTCTGCTCAGCTTAAACAAAGAATATGTGAACTTAAAAATTGTAAAACATATGAGACAATGCTTCAGTAGTAAACTCATTTTGAGCTCTACCCCATCTTTAGAAAGAGAATTAAATCAAGAAGATTTCACACCACCACTGGTGGAAAACTCACTACAAGCTCTCACTGAATGGGTGAGCAAAAATATAAAATAATTTAAATTTAATAATGAGAAAAGTCATGAGTGGACAACTTTGAAGAAAAACATTCTAAAAGCTGAATTAAAAAAAAAATCCTGAATTCTGAAAAGAAACCATCATTTCTAAATCAAGACAGCGGTATTCTTCTATAATTCAAGATTTTATCAGTCCTGATGTGTATGCTGATGTACCAGAAATAGTTTACCTCCTTGAAAACTGCTTGAAAATTTGCAGTGAATGTGTTTGTGAATATGTTGGCTCTATTATTGGAAATCACATTTATAACTGAACCCTAAAATCTGATAATCTCTTTCATGAAGTGTTTATATAATGGAATGGACCTCCAGTGCATAAGCTTCGGAATTATTAAAAGAATCCTTAAACAGACATCATTTTCATGGTGGAAATTATCATTTCACTAGATTTTCTCCAAGAAACAGACTCAAGATCTACAAAACATCAAAAGTGATTGACAACATCCACAAAGTCAGTGGAAGATAGCAGTTTATCAATAATTGACAAGTTATCAGAAAAGGTAATCAGAAACATTGTATTTTTGGTTAAAATTGTGCATTTATTAATATTAGGCATGAAAATTAGATTAAAACTTACATGCATTAACTTAACTTTCCAATAACTAGACATGTTATAAGTTCAGTCTATAGGTTTTTAAAGAGGCAACTTGTATATTGCAAAATTTTCTATATCTACGGTAATACAGAATTTATTTTGGGGAAATTTTCATATGGATTGGGGGAAATATTGGGAGTAAAAACATTTTCTGCACCTCTGGAAGCCCCTTAGTCTCAGGTTCAATGGATTTTATACAACGCTTCTTAGTTCTCGAGAAATAGGGGGTCTAATATTTTAACACAACTTAAATGCTTACTTTGTAACGAAATTGCTGCGTTGGTCATAGCTCAGTTGTTATGGCGTCTGCTCGTTGATTGGAAGACCCAAGTTCGAGGCCGGGACGAACTACGTTTGTTTTTCTCATTTTTTGTTTTATAAATATACTTGTAATTATAATTCAATAATCTCAATTAAAAATGTTAATATCGTACATTAATTATAATGTTAACATATTTAAATTTAATTAATTTGATTTTTAAGCCCTTATTAAACATTCCTCATCATTTAAAAATATATTTTTTAAAAAATCGATCCATTATTGACTAGTAAAAATTACAAAATCGTTACAAAATCATACCTTATTTTATTAATTATACATTAATTCAAAGCGGAAGCATACATATTACAAATTAAAAAAGCTTTAATATGCAAAATAATATGTTGTAATTTAATTCTTATGCTAAATTTAAATATAATTATGCTTCTTACTTTAAAAACAGGGTACTATTATCATCATATTTCACATTGACTTTCCATGTTTAGGCAATATATAAATGTTTCTTTAAAATCGCAAATTGACACAATTGTTCAATATCATTGCATCGATAAAGCATATATGAAATACATTTTAAAAATGATTAAAAAAATTAACTGTTTAATGATGTTTTAAACAATGATTTTGTTACAAATAAAAATTAAATAGGTTAACGTTATAATTTTTAATTTACAAGTATATTTATAAAACAAAAAAGGAAATTTCGATGGAATAAGTTGATTAATATGTTATTTCTTGTTCAAAAAATGTTTGTCTCCCCTGAAAGTTTGTTACAAGATTTTTGGAACAACCTGCATGTTTACAACCTCTCAAAATTATCACCTACTCCAGACACTGCTCTTCGGTGCATTAAAAAACTTCCTTGCTAAATCAAAAGGTATAGGAACGTTATTCTTGCTGAGTTACCACCATTTGAATAGATTGTATTTACAGGGTGACAAGAAATAACTTAGACACACATGATACATTATAACTTTAATGCTAATGAAAATATTACGATCAAACTTCAAAATAAATATGAATACATTATTTCGTCTAATATATTTACAAATTTTCAAAGTGGCTACTTTTAGCCTTAATACGAAGCTTGAAACGTGTCACAAAATTTTCGGCTATGGGCCACAACTCACTTGATATTTTATCCCATTCCTTGCATAAGGATTTCTTTAGGGATGCCAAAGTTTTATGAGGTTTAGCACACACCCTTGTCTCCAAGATGGACAAAACAGAATAATCCATTAGGTTCAAATCTGGGGAATATGGTGGCCATTCTTGAGCTCCAATGAAGTCAGGAAAATGTGTCTTGCACCTATCTTGAGTGCCTTTAGTTCTGTGTGCAGGCGCAGAATCCTGTTGGAAGGTCCATCTTTTGTTTCCAAAGAGCTTTTGTGACCAAAATAAAACAACATCTTACAAAATGAGTTTGTGATATGTTTGTTGATTAATCTTTCTCCCTTGATCAACAAAAACAAGTGGTGTTTTCCCACTAGCACATATCCCACCCCAAACCATTACAGATTGGGGTCGTTGACGCCGTTCAACAATGCAAGAAGGTCCATGTGCGTCTGCTGACCAAACTATCATTATGGCTATTGTGAGCTTGTTCAATCGAAAACAGTTTTTTTCATCTGTGAAGACAAATGTTTGCCATCGATCACCTGCGGCCCACTTTAACAGTTCTTTACACCTTTGAAGTCTTGTGTGTTTGTTTTCTGCTGTTAGCTTTTGAGCCTCTTTCATTTTGTAAGGGTGAAGACCAAGCTCTACTCTTGCCATCAAACGTGCGGTTTCTCTGTTGATCTTAATCTTCTCTAGCGACCTTTCTCATTGAAATCCTAGAATTTCGTTGAACTCTCTTTTTGATAACTACCCAATTTCTTGATGTGTTAACTGTGCGCTTTCTTCCTCTTCCTGGCCTGTCACCATCATGTCCGAGTTCTTTAAACCTTTTGATTGTGTATGAAACCGTCTGCTTAGGCACTTTCAATCGTTGAACAATTTCACATTGCTTCATTCCTTGCTTATGTAATTCAAGTATGGCAGATCGTTTGTTAACCATAATGGTTATCACAACTAACTTACTTACACCTGTTTAGTAGCTCTCTAGAATAAATTCCCTATGACAATAACTTTATAACTTTAGTGGTAGCTACAGATTTTTGGTTTGAAACTTCGTCCAAGTTATTTTTTGTCACCCTGTATTTACTTTAGTCCCTTCCTGACAAATAAACAGTATATGACTAAATCACTATTCGGTGCATCCCTAAAACTAAGTAATCCATTGTTTTCAAGAGAAATTCATTATTGACATTATTCTTGTAACAAGGCAAATTAAAACTTTTAATGATGACCAATTGGAGACCATTTTTTTTTTAGACATCTTTATGACATACATCATATATTCTAGTACCAGGAAATCATGTGTGTATGTGGATATGCAAATTTTATCTTAAAAACGGCCCAAACGATTTTGATGAAATTTTGTATCCTACTGTTTTGGGGCACCATAAAACCATTGGGCTAGGTCACATGTTCCAGAAAATTTGATTAGTGGGTCATTTTGGGTCAGGGTCAGGTCTAATTGTACCTAAAAAACAGTTCAAACGATTTTGGCTAAATTTTGTATCCTACCATTTTCTGGCACAAGAAGACTTTTTTTTTTTTATGCCTGAGGAAGACCACTCGGCTGAGGGCGAACCCAGACGTTGAGCGTTTAATGTCTTCCCCGGCACGCAGGGATTAAACGTGGCAGTACAAGCTTCGCCAATGGCTGGTCCTGCCGGGCAAAGCCCCACACGACAGGTGGCAGGAACTAAAGACATAAGACAAAAAAAAAAAAAAAAAAAAAAAATTAATACAGGGTCTGTTGCTGGAACCAGCATTCCTATGTGACAAGGAGTGACAGACAGGGTGGACGAGGTCTACAGGTGCACCTGCATCAGTTGTACAGTCCGCTAATTTAGTAGAAGGCAGAGCTGCCAACTGCTACGATTTTGAGCCACAAACTACGATGCTACGAAAATCTTTCTAAAACTACGATTTTCTGCAATCGCTGAAAAAACACAAATTTCGTCAAAAAATTAGCGGAAAAAAGCAAATCTCGCCAAAGTATCGCTGAAAAAACGTGAATTTCATTCAACTTATTGCTGAAAAAAATGCGAATTTCGTCAAAAGATCGTTCAGGGGTGATTCTGATCCAAATTTTCCGAAAAATTAAGGCAATGATTTCCGAAAAAAAAAAAAAAAAAATATATATTGGTCATAAATCCGAAAATTCGGACATTTAATGTATCGGTATTTCGGCAAATGATCGCCGAAAAAAATCAATCTTGTCTTTTGTTTGAAGAAAAGTCGCCAATTTTGTCAAAGGATCGTGAAAAAATGGCAAATTTCGTTTAAAACATTGCGAAAAGCGGCAAATTTTGCTAAAAGATAGCGAAAAAACAGCAAATTTTGTCAACAGATCGTGGGAAAAACATGACTTTCGTCAGAAAATCACGAAAAAACGGCAAATTTCGTCAAAAACATTGAAAAAAAAAAAAAAAAAAAAAAAAAAAAAAATTTCGTCAAAAGATCGCGAAAAACAGCAAATTTTGTCATAAACATTGCAAAAAACGGCAAATTTCGTCATAAACATTGCGAAAAACAGCAAATTTCGTCAAAAGATCGAGAAAAAAAAGAGACAAATTTTTGTCAACAGATCGTGGGAAAAACGTGACTTTCGTCAGAAAATCGCAAAATGTGATGTCTCCTCCGCGGGGTGCAGGTGCCAACTTGGAACTTTTCTCTGTATTATTGTTTTTGGGAAGTGTAGCGTAGTAGTTGGTTCATATTCTAGGTGTTGGATTCTGTTTTTCTGGTGCTCGTATTCTAGTGATATTAGGATTGGAGGGATCCCCGTTAGTACTGTGAGTGCGTCAGTTGAGATTGTCCTATACCCTCTCACCATTTGCAGCAAGAACATCCTTTGGATCGAAATCTGGAGGCACGGCAGTGCCTCCGCCAAGTCGAGAGAGGACAGCCGTAAGCATACTTTTCTGGAAGCAACTCAGGGCACCTTTGACCCCCCCATATCTCCGCGGTGGAGTATCCCAAAAATTTTAAACTTCGTTTTTCTAGAGTATTTGGCAAACAGGACCAAAATTTAAAATTACAACTTTCTGTCTTTTCTAGTTCAGACGATATATGAACTCAAACATTCGATTTTTTGTCACTCACTCACTCACTCGTTCAAGCGTCATCAAAAAGATTAGGTAGATCCCGTAGCCCTAGAAACTTGACATTTGGGAAAAAGGTAGTGTTCAGGATACAAAGAAAGGAAAAATTATAAAATCCAGAAAATTCGAAAGAAAAACATTCGAAAATTCAACAAATTCCATCAAAATGGAAAATAATACGATCTTGTAGTCTTAGAAACTTAAGATTCGGTGTGAAGGTAGTGTTTAGTATCCAGAAAAACAAAACATCAAAAACACCAAAAAAATCGAAAGCAAAATTGAAAAAATCGAAAAATCGAAAAAAATCTAAAAATTTCAAATAATCCGATTTTGTTGTGCTAGGAACTTGGAATTCGGAATAAAGGTAGTACAGTAGAACTCCAATTATCCGAACTCCGACTATCCGAATCGCTGATTATCCGAATCTCTTTCAGAATGTCAGAAAAAAAAATTAAGACGGAAACGTACTGAGATTCGCAAAATAATTTTGGCTATGCGCGAAGATATAGGAGAGTGGATGGTGTGTGATTTGTCAGACCCTGGGTTTCAAATTCTAAATGATTATGAACTTATTGAAAGTGTGAGAGAAGAAAGTGTCGAGGAAGAAGAGGACCTTATGTCGAATTTGAAGAAGACACGAGACCATGAGCTAGTGAAGTATTTGCCGGCCTTGAAACTGCGTTGAAGTGGATGGAGCATCAGCCCGAGTGTAGTTACATGCAACTTCTCACTGTTAAGTGGATGCACGACTTGGCTGCCCGAAAACGGGTGAAGACGGTCTAACAGCTTACTTTGACAAAGATTTTCAGCAAGCAATGACATTCATTTATAGTACGGTACGTATATACTGTACTAAAAGCACTGCTAAAACTAACTGCACTATAAGCGTACAGCATTTGCAAGTACGCTTAACATGTAAAATTGTTGACTTTTCATTTAATTAATTGAAAGCTCTTTTTCTTTAAAAATAGTTTTCTTTCCCAATTTTCAACGCACATTAATTAAAATAGACACTTTTTTCGAAAAAAATCCAATTATCCGAATTTTTGATTATCCGAATGGGGTGCGGTCCCAATTGATTCGGATAATTGGAGTTCTACTGTATTTAGGATGCAAAATAAGAAAAAATTAAAAATTCCGGAAAATTAGAAATTTTTTTTTCAAAAATTCAAAATATTCGAAAAAATTAAAATAATTTGATTTTTTAGCCTTAGAAACTTAAAATTCTCAGTAAAGATAGTGTTTAGGATTCAGAATAAGTTAAAATAAAAAACGCAATAAAATTCGAAAATAAAATAAAAAAGTCGAAAAAATCGAAAAATAAGGAAAATTTGAAAATAATTCGATTTCATAGCACTAGAAACTTGAAATTTGGAATAAAGGTAATATTTAAGATACTAAATAAGGAAAAATTAAAAAATATGGATAATTCAAAAGATTAGTGCAGACGATATATGAACTCAAAGTTTCGATTTTTTGTCACTCACACACTCACTCACTCTCGCGTCATCAAAAAGATTGGGTAGATCCCGCAGCTACAGAAACTTAAAATTTGGAATAAAGCTAGTGTTTAGGATACAAAGAAAGAAAAAATTATAAAATCCGGAAAATTCGAAAGAAAAACATTCGAAAATTCAACAAATTCCATCAAAATTGAAAATTGAAAATAATACGATCTTGTAGTCTTAGAAACTTAAGATTCGGTGTGAAGGTAGTGTTTAGTATCCAGAAAAAGAAAACATCAAAAACACCAAAAAAATCGAAAGCAAAATTGAAAAAATCGAAAAAAATCGAAAAATTTCAAATAATCCGATTTTGTTGCGCTAGAAACTTGGAATTCGGAATAAAGGTAGTGTTTAGGATGCAAAATAAGGAAAAATAAAAAATTCCGGAAAATTCGAAATTTTTTTTTCAAAAATTCAAAAAAAATTGAAAAAATTATAATAATTTGATTTTTTAGCCTTAAAAACTTAAAATTCGCAGGAAAGATAGTGTTTAGGATTCAGAATAAGTTAAAATCAGAAACGCAGTAAAATTCGAAAATAAAATCAAAAAATCAAAAAATAAGGAAAATTTGAAAATAATTCGATTTAATAGCGCTAGAAACTTGAAATTTGGAATAAATGTAATATTTAAGATACTAAATAAGGAAAAATTAAAAAATATGGATAATTAAAAAAAAATCGAAAATTTCAAAAAAAAAAAAAAAAAAAAAAAAAAAAAAAATAGAAAGAAAGAAAGAAAGAAAAAGAGAGAAATTGAAAATAATATGATCTCGTAGTCTTAGAAACTGAAAATTTGGTGTAAAGGTAGTGTTTAGGATTCAGAAAAAGAAAAAATTAAAAACACAACAAAAATTGAAAATAAAATAAAATCGAAAAAAAAAAAAAACGAAAATTTGAAAATAATTCGATTTTGTAAAGCTAGAAACTTAAAATTTGGAATAAAGCTAGTATTTAGCATACAAAAAAAGAAATAAATAAAAAATCTGTAAAAATCGAAAAAAAAAATTGAAAAAAATTCGATTTTGTAGCTTTAGAACTTAAAATTCGGCGCAAACTTATTGTTTAGGATACAGAAAAAGGAAAAATTAAAACACAATAAATTCGAAAATAGAATAAAAAACTCGTAAAAGATAGGAAATTTCAAAATAATTCGATTTTGTAGCGCTAGAAACTTGAAATTGTAATAAAGGATACAAAATAAGAAAAAATTAAAAAATCCAGAAAATTAAAAAAAAAATTCGAAAAAAATCAACAATTCAAAATAATTTTACCTTGTAGTCTTAGAAACTTAAAACTTGGTGTAAAGGTAGTATTTACTATTCAATAAAAGGAACAATTAAAATATTCGTTAAATTCGAAAAATCGAAATATCTTTAAGAAATCGAAAACAATTTGATTTTGTACTGCTAGAAACATTAGTTTTAAGATAATTGTCCTATTAGCTAGTACAACGCGCCCCTAATTGTTTTATGTTATTTCCCCCGGATTATTGTTTTCTTTTCTTTCGTTTACGAATTTCGTTATAGAAAAGTTCCGCTATAGACTGGCTACGTTACAGGCGATTTCTTTATAGACAGGTTTGTTTTCATTCACAGGTTATACTCTATTTACTTCGCATATGAAATATGGATTGTTAAATGATGTTAGCCCCACAAAAATTTTCACAGCTCCCCCTACCCTCCCGACATTACTGGCTGGTTATGGCTTGATAGTCCTTTCTAAATAAAATCATGATGACTAAGATTCACTTGATTTATCTCTAAATTGAACCTAAATGATTCTAAGAAGACGGATCAAATAATTACTATATTGGCATGACAATCAGTTAACTTAGAATTAAAATCGAAAAATCAATAAATTTATAACAAGTCGAAAGTTTGAAAATAATTCGATTTTGTAGTCCTAGAAGCTTGACATTTGGCAGAAAGGCAGGGTTTAGTACACAAAGTAAGGAAAAATTAAAAAAATCGTAAATAATAAAAAAAAGACTAAAAAAAAACATCGAAAAAAGAAATATAGTTTGACTTATTGGAAATTTCAATTTTGGCTTTCTTTTTATACTAAAAAGTTCTTTTATGTTAAATATCAAGTATATAGGGCTATGAGTAATACCTCAGATGGATAGCATCTATCCTGGAAGCAATTGAGAGTACTTTTGACACTCCCCCTCCCATAATTTAGTGCTTGCCTAGGAACCTGAAATCTGTTTTTATCTACAGTACTTTGCAAACGAAACTAAAGCTTCAAAATTTTTATACCTGTAAATAATAGGGACAGAGTGTGGGCTTAGCGAAAATCAGTGGATGATCTCCATAAAGAACCCAAAATCAAGAAAAGGAGGATTACTTACAAAAAGAAGTGAAATCTCATCAAAAAGTCACCTGTAAAAAATGCAGCCAAGTCTCATAACTCATTTACCGTAAAAAGTACTGATATCGTATAAAGCCAAGTTTAACTATCTTATTAACTCTGAAATTTTCATTCACAAATCACTCCTAGTCTCTACATCTTTAGTTAATTACTATTTTGTGACTTGGCAATTACGCAGCACAGGGAAGTTATTACACATTACTATGTTATGGGATGGGATGGGATAATTTAATTAAGGCAAATTAAATACGCACAGGGAAGTTATTACACTTTAATATGTTATAGTATTATTTGATTAAGACTAACTATATACATCACATTCTCGTGCTACGTAATTGCCAAGTCACAAAATAATAATTAACTAAAGATGTAGAGACTAGGAGTGATTTGTGAATGAAATTTTCAGAGTTAATAAGATAGTTAAACTTGACTTTATACGATATCAGTACTTTTTACGGTAAATGAGTTATGAGACTTGGCTGCATTTTTTACAGGTTACTTTTTGATGAGATCAACTTTTCCTTGACTGCCTTGGTGAGATTTCCTCCCCAGACGCCCACACAGTAAAAGAGGATCCGTTCTATGATTGCGTGGTACCAGATTTTTAACATTGCAGGTTTAATTCCCCAAGATTTGGAAGTTAATCTGCGTGCATTGTGTTGATACTTACTTAGTTTTGTCTTGAGAGTGTTGATGTGTTCCGTCCAGCTCCTGTGTTCGTCTATGACGATTACGAGAAGACTATTGAGCTGGGTCACAGGTTCGAGAACTTTCGATTAGTGGGTCATTTTTGGGTAAATGCTGGCCAAGTTAATTTTATCTAAAAAAAGGGCTCTAACGATTTTGATAAAATTTTGTATCTTACGAGTTTCGGACACGAGAAAATCATTGGGCTAAGTCACATGTCCGAGAAAATTTAATTCGTGGGTCGTTTTTGGGTCACTATGGTGTCAAGCTAATTTTATCTAAAAAACGGCTCTGACTATTTAGACTAAATATTGCATCCTATGGTTTTGAGGTACGAGAAGACTGTTGTGCTAGGTAACATGTTCGAAAAAATTAGATTAGTGGGTCATTATGGATCAAGCTATTTTTATCTTAGAAACGGCTCCGAGGATTTGAACTAAATTTAGTATCCTACAGTTTTAGGGAACGAGAAGACTGTTGGGCTAGGTCGCATGTTCGAGAAACTTCGATTAGTGGGTCATTTTGGTCATGGGTCAAGCTATTTTTATCTTAAAAACGGCTCAGACTATTTAGTCTAAATTTTGCATCATATGGTTTTCTGGCACGAGAAGACTGTTGGACTAGGTAACATGTTCGAGAAAATTCGATTTGTGGATCATTTTCGTCATGGGTCAAGCTATTTTTATCTTAAAAATGGCTCAGACGATTTGAACTAAATTTAGTATTCTACAGTTTTAGGGAACAAGAAGACTATTGGGCTAGGTCACATGTTCATGAAATTTTCATTAGAGGGTCATTTTGGTTATGGATCATTTGGTTATGGTCAAGCTAATTTTATCTGAAAAATGGCTCAGACTATTTTGACTAAATTTTATATCCTACGGGTTTCGGGCACAAAAAGACAATTGGGCTTGGTCACATGTTCGAGAAAATTTGATTAGTGGGTCATTTTGGTCATGGGTCATAATATTTGAACTCTAAGCTAATTTTGACCGAGCATAGCTTGGTCTTCCCTGCTCGTATGATATTATGACAAATAGCCAAGAATGACAGAAAGACCTATATTTACATTTCAAGGGCTCGCACAAGGTCTTATATTCTTATACAAAAAAAAAAAACAACAACATTAAATTAGGTTTATGACAGCTGAACATAGCACCTGGGGTTTTCGTGGTAGATTATAAGTAAATTGAATCAACTTTATGCAGGATGTAGAATACAGCACACATCTTGCTTCCCATTTAATTATAATTAATTTAAAAATTTTCCTTTTTCATTAATTTTTGTTCCTTAAAAGTAAATTTAATGTTTATGTTAATAATTTTTCAACTAGTACTAAATTGGGTATTAATTCCTTAATTTTAACTTTTAATTAATGTGTTAAGGAATTATTATATTTTTCTTGTTAATTGAATTCTACAGTGTTTTAATGTTTGGATTTTTTTTTCCGAATAAAGGGTAATTTAATTAAATGAATCTATTGTTCTATTAAGATACAACACAAGTTTTATTTTATTCATTGCTGTATTAAGACACAACATAATCTTCAAAAATGAAGAAGTTTTTAATAAGAAAGAAAATAAAGCGCTTATTGTTTTGGCTGTCAGAAAAATTGTGGTTAATATGTCAGTGATTTTCTACCCCAAAATGAAATTGTTCTCATCTCAAATATTGATGTGAATGATCTGTGGCACAGAAGATGCAGTCACTTGTGCAACCAAACCCTGAAGCAGTTGGGATTACCTATCTCCTCTTTTTGTGAAATATGCACACGTGCTAAGTTAAGTGCAACACCTCACCTGTTCAAAAGGTCCAAGAAAAAGAGAGCCTCAATGGTGATGACTCACACGGATTTGTGGGCTTACAATACCCAAGACTTTTACAGGTGAGCAATACTTTATGACTTTAATAGATGATTATTCGCGTATTACTGAAGTTCGTTTACTGAAAAGAAAAAGTGATGCAGCAAATAAACTTAAAACTTTCTGTAAATTAAAACCTTCAGTAAGGAAAATTCGACATGACAACGCGAAAAAATATGTTGATGGTGAATTTCTGAGTTTTGCAAATGAAGCTGCTATACTTATAGATCCTTCATGTCAGAATGGTGTATCAAAACGAGCAAACAGAAATCTCTTAGAAAAAGGGCAGGCAATGTTATTTGAAGCTAATTTACCTAAGAATTTTTTTTAGCTTCACAGTCCTCACATCCCATACTATTTAAAATACAGGATCATCCTGATTTGAAGAATCTCAGAGTATTTGGTTGTGATGCCTATACACTGATACCCAATACTCAAAGAAAGAAGTTAGATGAAAAATGCAAGAACATGATATTTGTAGGCAATTCATCAATGGGATATCGCATATTAGATACTACAACCAAGCATATCATTATATAAAAAAATGTTAAAGTTATGCTGAAAATCCATTTCAGGAAGATGTAAATGATAGTTTTGTACCAATTAGCAAAAAAACTGATGATACAACAGAAGAAAATGTGAGAAAATCTTCTAGAGAAAAGGAACTTCCTATTAGGTTTTCAGAACCTGAAATATATGAAGCTATGCTTACTTTAGAAGAAACTTTAAATTTTGATGACATTTCTACTTTGCCCCACAATGAACAACAAAAATGGAAAGAAGCAATGTATGAAGAAATGGAGTCCATGAGAGAAAATGAAGTTTGGAATTTAGAAGAGTTACCAATGGATAGGAATGCTATTTCCTGCAAATGGGTGCTGCGGAAAAAGAGAGACAGTAAGTACAAAGCAAGGCTTGAAGCTCGTGGGTTCATGCAGAAAGAAGGAGTGGACTATACTCAGACTTTTTCATCTGTTATAAGTATGCCTGCTTTACATTTAGTTTTAATTATTGTGTTAAATGAAAATTTCAATGTTTTTGTTTTGTATGTAAACTACTTTTCTAAATGAGGAATTAAAAGATATTTATGTGGATCAGCCAAAGGGGTATGATGATGTACTGGTAGGAAATGTAAACTTAAAAAGAGTTTGTATGGCCCACGTCAGTGGTATAAAAAATTTCTAAATTTTGTAATTAAGTTAGGTTTCAAACCATTTAATTCTGAATCATGCATTTTTGTAAGACATGTAAATTCAAAGAAAATATTTATGGCTCTTTATGTAGATGACCTGTTGATGGCAGGTTCAGATGTCAAAATCTGAAAAAGCATCTAAGTTATAGGGAATCCGAATGGAATTTAACTCAGACGAGTCAAGAAGCCTATATTTTGACTTAAAAAAGTACAAAATGCTTTATTGTAATCCGTGTTCTATTCCTATTGAACCTAAATCCACTGCCGCAGATTTTGTAAAAGGTAAATCGATTTAATGGGCCATATCAAGAATTAGTGGGTTCTTTACTCTATTTAGCATATGTATCTAAATCTGATATTTTGTTTGCAGTTAACTCAGTGTTAAATTCAGGGGGTGGCATATTTGAGATTGCATGCTTTTAGTTGTCAAAAAGTGCAATTTCCCCCACGGAATTCAATATTGCCCCCTCCGGAGCCACAGAAATCCCTCCTGGAGAAAAGTGTCTGAATTCAACACTGAGTTAACTGCTTAAGTCAACTTCAGAAACATCCTACTTATGTTGCCTGGTGTGCTTTAAAGAAAAAAATTAGATATTTAAAAGGTACTGCCGAATTGAAAGCTAATTATAAAAAGGGTAATTTTAAGTGATTCAGATTTATCTATATATGTCGATGCTGATTGGGACTAAAACTCAAATGATAGAAAGTCTGTGTCCTATTATATTATGTTCTGTAATTGTCCTGTATTATGGCATGCCAATAAACAAAAGAGTATTGAATTGTCAAGTACAGAGGCAGAAATAAATACCTTGAGTAAAGGAATTGAAGACAATTTATGAATCAATGGTATTGCCAGTGAAATTGTAGGTGTTAAAAATCTTATAGTGTATGAAGACAACCAATCATGTATCAAGTGCATTACAAATAAAAATAATTTTGGTAGAATGAAGCATATTGATATTAAGTTGAAATTTATTCGCGATGTTGTCAGCAGAAATTAAATTAAAATAGAATACATTTCTACTGAAGACCAAATTGCTGACATACAGTAGAGTCCTGCTATTCCGAACTAATTGGGACCGATCACTGTTCGGTTTAGCGGGAATTCGGAATACGCAGATTTTATTAATAATAATCAATATATCGACGTTTTAAGGCGTAAATCAAGTGCGGGGACATCTGCAAGTGTCACCTCTATGCAGTGTTGATCGGCTCGTGGTGAACAGGTTCAGTGAAAGTGGGAACGAAAGGGCAATGACCTTCGACCACTCATCACCCCACCCACACTACCTATCACTCTGGCTTACATTGGCATTTGTTGAAACAACTTTTACACCAGTGAAAGACTCACCTTCTTTCACTAGTCAAGAAAATCCCTGGCTGTGAAGACGCAGAAGAAAGCTGTGTTGAGTTGTGTATTGCTATTGATGAGAATGGCCACAGCAGTACGGAAACGAAGAAATCGTAGCAATGGTCCAGGACTCATCAGATGAGATCGACTTGGAGGAAAACGAGGAGGAGGAGGTGAACGCTCAAACTGAACTCATATCACACACAGACGCGGCAAATGCTCTTGACCTCGCTACGTAAAACAACACGCTTAATTAACACCAAATGATGTTATGTTCATGCGGGGATGGCGGAACATTACATCCTCAAGTCAATTCAGTGCTCTTCGTTAGAAAAAAAATCACTGACTTTATTTCTTCAGTGTGTGTAAATTAGTTATTTTTTGTGTTTAGCAGTGATTAAAAATGATTCTACAGAATTGTATAAATGGGGCCGACATGTACTGTAAGTAACCAGCTTTCATTTCAATTTGGTTTCAGGCTTCATATCAAGCTTAGGCTCTATATATGTCTATATTTAACTTCTTTGTATAACAATAAATGTACATTTTTTCACGAACGTCTTTTTAATTTTTCCTGTTTTTAAGTTTAAAAATTATTTTCTGATCTCTGTTCGGAATAGGCGGATTTTCGGAATAGCGGGGTTCAAAATAGCGGGACTCTACTGTACTTACAAAAGCACTTCCTAAAACAAAATTTCATGAACTTTTAAAATTATGCAATCTCAAAATTTGAATTTTAGAAATTAAGATTTGATGTACAAGGGCAGGTGTTAGAAATGTGTAATTACACATTACATCATTTAGTTCATTATTTTATTAAATCTTGATTGTTTCTGTTATCAGTAATTTCTACTGGCTGTCTTATTAAAAATCCTTATTGTCTCTTTTCGAATCTTGTCTAAATGTTATAAATAGGAGTGACTTTCTCTTTACAACTGTGTTTCTTATTTTCATGTATGATAGTCCTGCCGTAAATAAGCTTTAAAATGCAATTCATTCAATTAACTCTTCAATTGTTTTTTGAGACCTTGACCGTGACGGTTGGTGGTGAGCTCTTCGCTTTGTTGTGGGGGGCGTTTACCGACGTGGCGGCTGGTTTGTGGCGATAAGTTTGCTTCTGTATTCCCAGCGGCAGTTTACTACTGCTGGTATTTATTTTGGTGCTATATTGAGTATTTAACTAGGGTAAGCGTATTTATTCATATATCCGTGCCGATTTATATAACATAATAGTGGACTTTTCACTGGATTTGGTCAATTAGTGTGGCGTAGCTGGTCTACGTGCCGGCATGGTAAATTCCACCTTCAAAGTAGTCTCTGACTCCAGCTCGGAAATTGACAGTTCTGTATTTAATGCAGCATTTAACTCCAGCTCGGTAGCTCCGATAGTACATATGGAAATGAGCGATGTGGAAGACGGCGGATCACAGTTTGCCGAAATTACTCCTCTCCTTGCTCGGTCTTCAGCACCAGTTGAAACATTGTTGGAAAAGGCGGCAGAAAATGGAGGTAAGGCCTTTAATATTTTTTTAACAAGTAAAGACTCAGCGGCTATCCCCAGACGTAATCCTCGGGATGTACAAACGGAAATAAGATCAAAAATTGAAAATGCTGAGAAAATTGACAATGTAAAATTTACCCGGTCCGGAAGCGTAATATTCTCAACAAAGGACAAAATGTGTGCCATTAACATTAGCAAAATCACTTCATTTCTTGGAGTCCAAGTATCATCTAGAATAATATGGGATAATATTTCCAATCGATTTCTCTTGTTTAACATGCCAGTCGACATACAATTAGCGGATATTGCCCGGGAGATTGAGGAAACAAATAAAGTGTACATTCTCGAACTACGGCGTTTTCTGAAGAAGGGTAGTAAAAACGAAATGTCACCGATTCTTATTACAATCTTGGGTACCTCCCTCCCCCCAAATATAAAAATCTGGTTCTCCGTCCAACGTATTCAACAATTCATCGACCGCCCACGCCAATGCTCAAAATGCTACAAATTTAACCACAGCACAATTCGCTGCAAATCCGAGCAGTTATGCGCTACTTGTGGTAAACATCATAATGGAATTTGCGAAGACCCAATATCTTGCACGAACTGTGGAGAAGAGCACAGGGCTGACTATAATCAATGCTCTCTCCGTCTTAAGGAAATCGATTTACTAAAATTCAAATGTAAAAACTTTCTGTCTTTTATAGAGGCTCGTAGACAATTCTCTCCCAAAACTGAAGCTACATCTTATGCTAAAGTAGCAAGTGTACAAAAAACGGAAGTGGAAGAATTCCAAAAATTTATAGAAGTACGCACTAATACTATGTTGAAAATTATAGTGGATCTTTTCTCCAAACAGTCGGAGAAGGTTACGGAAGCCATCACTGATCTTAGTAATATGTTGGTCAATTGCTTAGCAAAATGGAATGACTTTTCACCTGAGAGACGTAAACGCCTGAACCAAGGCAGCGGCTCTCAGACGAGGTAGCACATACCATTACGAACATGGGTTTTTAACGTTTTGTTGGCTGGCGATTGTGAGTTGCAACTTGCCTGGGTAACTGTTATATTTTGGCCTGTGTTGTCATTCTTCTTTTATTGGTTCTTTCTTCATATATGGGGATAAGTATTGTACAATGGAACTGTCGCAGTCTTATGAATAAACTTCCTTGGCTAAGCTGCCCTCCATTTTTTAAGGCTGATGTTTTGGCGATCCAAGAAACCTTTCTATTCCCGGATAAATATGTCTCCCTTCCTGGGAAAATTTTGTATAGGTCTGACAGGCTGGGCCGCCCAGGTGGTGGACTGGCCATTGCAGTAAATAATAAATGGTCCTCTGCCCGTATCAATCTCTCTCTGATCATAGTTCGGCGAATGAATTGATGGGAGTCCGCTGTCACTTTGGCTCTTCTCACTTAAACATTATCAATATTTATTCTGGCTCCGGACTGGTTGTTACTGACATAATCAAGATCTGCCGTGAGATTAATGGCCCGACTCTAATCCTAGGGGACTTTAACCTTCATCATCAGCTCTGGGGCTCCCAGGTATCGTCCCGTACTGCTGAAGTCTTCGTGGACTGGCTCTGTGACAGCTCTTTTTGCCTCATTAACTCTTCCGACCCAACACATGTTGCCCCGAGTGGGACATGCTCCTTGATTGACCTATCCCTATGCTCAGCTGATCTGTTCGCTGGCACAACTTACCATGTTGAAGAGGACACGTATGATAGCGACCACTTTCCTATCAATATTCAGGTGGAAATTAGGACACCTTTACACCCAGGATCCACTCTTTACAAATGGCCTCTAATTTGCCGGATGGTAAATGACTACCTATTGCACTCGCCTGATTTAAATTATAACTCTTTTCTTAATCTGGTCCGCCGGGCTATGCATAACCACAGTCTTTCAAGGAAGTACCCTACAAAAGGCCTCCCAGTGTGGTGGTCAACCAAATGCAGTGGTTTATTAAGACAGAAGAGGTTTTTCCTTAAGAAAGCTGGCCAGCTTGTGTCCACGGAGTTCTGGACAAAATTCAAACAGACTGCAGCCAAACTTCGGCAAGCGACACGAGATGCCAAACGATGTTACTGGGATTCTGTATGCCGTAATGCCAAAGACCCGGGTACCCTTTATAAAGTCTTCCGAAAAGTCAAGAGCCGGCAGTCCTCACCTACTGATTCCCACCTCTGCCTGAGACATGCCGACTCCATTAGCTCTGAGGCGAGCGATTACACAAGCGGAGCTCTTTGCAGACCATTTTAGCGCGCCTGCTTCTCATGACCCGCTCCCTCTAACCTTCGGTGCTGACGTATCCGAAAAGCTAAATCGCCTTTTTACAATGACAGAACTCAAGGACTCCATTCGACGAATGAAAATCACAGCCCCTGGTGAGGATAAAATTAGCGCAGCATTCTTTAAGGGACTCTCCGACCACGCCTTGGACTGCCTACTTCGTATTTACAACTCAATCTGGACTACCGGAGATATCCCTCTCGAGTGGACCTCCTCCCTGATCATACCGATACTCAAACCAAACAAACCTAAATCTGATATCACTTCGTATCGCCCCATTGCTCTTACATCTGTCATGTGCAAGATTTGCGAGCGAATGCTCGCTCACAGAATTTCCAATCACCTCCTCGAAAATAATATCCTCGACTCGCGCCACCTTGGGTTTCAACCGTTCCGTGACAGCCAAACTGCAATCATGATACTCCACCTTGACATCAAGCAGGCTAAACTGGACAAAAAATTTGTGTTGGGAATTTCGCTGGACATCCAAGCAGCCTACGACTCTGTATATATCGATGGCCTGTTACTCAAGTGTGCTGAGATTGGAATTGTGGGCCCAATACTCCATTGGCTACACCGTTTCCTGTCCAGTTGGTGCATCAAGGTGCTCTGGAGGGGTTCTCAGTCGTCCCCTCGCACTACTGGTCGAGGAGTTCCCCAGGGTGCAGTATTAAGCCCGATTCTTTTCACTATCTTCCTGTATGACTTTTTCGAAGTGCTAGAAGGTCTTGGCATCAAGTTTCTGATATATGCTGACGATATATTTAGTTACTGCATACACTCTTCCTTAGCCACCTGCCAGGCAAAGTTACAAGAAGCCCTTCGTCTCATCACCCAGTGGTGTAATTATTGGAAACTGTCCATCCGCTCTGATAAGTGCCACGCGATTAACCTTTCTCGAAGAAATGCACTATGTGACTTTGACCTCAGCATCAACGGGGGCCTTATTGAATGGAGCGACGAAATTAAATTCCTGGGCTTTCATGTGGCTCGCCGGGGAGGTTTCAACAGCCATGTCAATTATCTGAGAAGAAAAGTATTTGGCCGCATCGGCATGTTAAAATCACTGGCCTGCAAGAGCTATGGAGCAAGATCTAGACACCTGCTGACGCTGGCGTCCGCCTCAGTTTATAGTTGCATTGAGTATGGGGCCGCGGTACTTAACATGGCAAGTGTCTCTGTTCTGAAAAAGCTTGATGTCCTGCAAACAAGTGCCATTAGGGTAGCTTTGGGGCTTCCAAAGTGGACCCCGAACATCATACTCCGGAAACATGCTGGTGTTGTTCCGATTGGCGACAGGCTCAAAGGCCTTGCGAGCGGATTCTGGATTAAGCACCTGGCTTTAAGAAAGTGGTCCCCGCTCTGGGACAATGGGCTTCAAGCTGTCGCCAGCTGTCACCCATGCGTTTTGAATGTGTTCGAGGAATTTCATTGCCGGCCAGATTGTTTGATACGATTCTAATGTCCATTGCCTTTTAATAGGAGAATAGTGCAATATCACTTATCGGACTTCCCTTTCCAAAGAACAGACCTTGCAGCTTATGCAGTATCTGCTCTCTTCGCAGACTTCATCCAAGAGTTCACGAGACCTTGGGAAATCATAGCTACAGACGCCTCAAAGTCGACGGGTGCTACTTCGATTGCCGGCTGCTCCTCAAGCAACCAATTCAGATACAGAGTCAATGATACAAATTCTATTTTCATGGCGGAGGCTCTTGCTATTGGAACGGCTTTTGATGAGCTGACATCCACGACTTCTTCCATTATCATTCTTACAGATAGCCTCTCGGTACTATCGGCTCTTCAGTGTGTCAATTGGCGTTCTCCTAAAGTAATAATATGGTTGCATAACAAAATTCAGAGACTGGCTGAACATGTATCAAGCATTAATCTTTACTGGGTCCCGGGTCACCGAGGGATTCCCCTCAACGAAAAAGCTGACTGCCTGGCCAGGAGTGTTACCGACGCGGATGCCTTGCTGGACTGGGTTTCTCCAGAGGACTTGGCTCGCTTGTGCAAATCAAACATACGGCGGCAATGTGATCAGATTTTCTTCGCTAGTAAATACCGACAGTCACATGGCAATATTCCCAACATTACACAGTCCCATTCATGGGCTTTGAACAGACGTGAGGATGTACTTATTTCTCGGCTTTTATGTAAGATGGTAATCACCCCTGCTATGTTGGCTCGCTTTAATATAGCGGAAGATGGTAACTGCAGTGCATGCCATGTCCCAGACTCGTTGGAGCACATCCTTTTTTCTTGTATCAAATATCAGCAACAGCGCGCTTTATACTGGAACGCCACAATTCTAAACAGTGATTGTTTTCGGTGCTTTCCGAACTTTTTGGATAAATTTATTTCATCTGGTGACTTCCGAGCGTCAACTATAAATTTCTTACACCGCATACAGCGGTTTTAATAGTGCCCCTTCATGGATTTTGACAATTGTTTTTGAAGTTTGTTTTGATGGATCACTCGAGACGACAGCCATGCCGCTATAGGTCTCAAAGCCCCCCCCTTCAAAGTTCAAAGTAACTCTTCAATTAACGCAAACAAATATCTCCATGGATATTCAACATTTTAAAAGCTGAATTAAAGATAGACAAAGAAGAAATTTGTCATGATTCATTTTCATTCATCAAAATTACATTTATACCGATACAAAGACATGCAGATTTGGTTACAGTAAAAACTGGAATTCTATGTTATATAGTATTAAAAAATAAGATCATTACTTAATTCTAATGGATTTACTCGAAAATTCTGAAAATTTTAAGGTTCCCAGAAAAATTTATGTGTTCCCAGTTTTTTAATAAATTCAGAGCTTAATGAATGAAGATATTGTGTCATATAGACACATTTTTGAATAATAAGCAAAAATTTTAGTTTACGGTTTATCAATGAGGAATTTGCACACATGGGGGATTTGATCATTTATATATTTTTCTGATAATTCTACATCCACAGTTTTCAAAAATGTTCTCAAAAACGCAAAAAATAAAATCAATAATTAAATAATTAATCTTAAAAGTAAGCTAAAATCACATGACTCCAAATCGGGGCGTGACTTACTATGACGTCACAGTTCACGACATGCCGATGTTTACATTCTGTTAGCAAGCGGCAATCGTATTCTCTTGACATCCAATTTTTTTTCTACTTGGATTTTCATAATAATTCATCATCATCTCATTCTGATTGTTGATTTTTTTCTAATTTCGTATATATTTTTACGAATTATGTCTCTTATACCCGGATCTGCCAAGAATAGATAGCATGGCTATGTTTTCTTTCTTGGGGAAAACCCCCGATTTTATGGGAGCAGAAATAAGAGGGATTTAAAACGAAAAGGTACATAAAATTATTTTTATATTATTCAATTTATATAATAAAAGCAAATAACGAGCTAGATTTATTTATTTTGCAAGAATATTTATTAATTAATTATTATAATTATTTTGCAAGAAAAAGACATTTTCATTTATTTATTTCTAATATATATTTTTTAATTTAACTAAAATATTTGATTACAGATTCAATTAAATTATCTTGGATAAAATGCATGCTTGGTAGCTTTTGTCCCTTATACGATGTTTCTCTCAAACAAAAATTATTTTTGACTAACAAGTATATATTAGTTCAAATTATTTATCTATTACAAACGGACAAACATACGTGATATTTTAACAGAAAATTCCGTCTTCTATGATTTTATTCTTTAAACAAACATGAAGTGTAGGAGTAAATCTGAAATTTAAGAAAAACTGTTTTTTTTTAATTCTTTAAAACAGAAAAAAAAAAAGAATTGAATCATATATACAATATTTGAGGTGTAAGAACATTTGATTTTGAATTCGGTAGATGGCGCTACCAAATACCAAATATTTACAGTAGTTATTTTACGCCTTGAAATAACTCGTTTTATAATCTCTTTTTTAATATTTTTTTGAAATAAATCCTTTTTTTTTTAAAACCTAGTCCCTAACTTTATAAAAATGTACACTTACGCAATAAAATTTTTATTTACTTCCTGAATTAAAAACTAACATATTTCTGTGTGTCATTTCTTAGACGTTTCTACGTTTTACCTATTTAATCATCAATAAAACAGGATTATTGCTTATGAATCTTTATAGATACAATATACCTATGAAATCTATTACAGTGTTTTTGTTTTGCAGTATTTATAATAGGACTTTATGTTGTCAGTCATAATAATTTTCGAAACAGCAATATTTAAAAGGGACAAGTTGAAAAGCGACGTATGTAAAAACAATAACTATGTCGTTTGTTCTCATGAACTGTGACGTCAGATGTATTACGCAGCGCTTTCGGGATACGGTAAATAGTGCGATATTAAAACAATCATAAATCAACAATAAAAGCTAAAAAAAAAAAAATATGCAGGCTATCCTTC
This sequence comes from Maratus michaelseni, assembly GCA_963931845.1. NCBI lineage: Eukaryota > Metazoa > Arthropoda > Arachnida > Araneae > Salticidae > Maratus > Maratus michaelseni. The sequence goes on from OZ007591.1 coordinate 87,459,812, forward strand.
TTAATTTTTCATGTTCTATCGTTTCGTGATAAATTTAGAAAACGTGCAAATTCTCCATTGATGTTTTGACTGTTCTCTATCCAAAAGCACCTCCTCCCTCCCTTCATATTCTTATAGATGTGTAACTTAAAAGGAAATGTTGCATTACATTTGCACACTAAGATTAAGCATTATATATTGCATTTACTAATTTATTCAAACGTATACAGAACAAATAATTAATATATATATATATACAATATTTAATTTTTAGGTTCCCGGCCGGGAACCTGAGTGGAAAAAATATGTTCCCAGAAATGATTTCTGGGTTCCCCAGCATACCGGGAACGCTATTTTTCGAGCTCTGATTTAAAATATGTATGTAATTCTCAATACATAATACCAACTATCTAAGTATAAAATCTAAAATTATCTGTCAGTGCCAAGCCAATAGCAGACCAAAATCACCGATAAGTTTATTTTTAATACTAGTTATCAATAAATGTTTATTTTTAAAATTACGCATAATTTCTTGTAGTTCCAAAAATTTCCTGTTACAATGAGTTCATTTGACGTGGGTCCTGATTATTGGAAATTCACAGATCTGATTTACACTTCGTAGAAAGTGCTAGTGAATTAATTATCTATATATTTAAAAGCAAAAGCATTTTTCGTCAACTCACAATTTTTTTTTAATATAATTTTTGCTCTGTTTCTTTTTTAAGATATGGCAACAAGAAAGAAAAAGCACTATTTAAATTAATTATTCAGGATTTCTAAACTGTTTTCTTAACGAGTAATCATAATTTAATTAATATTAAACTATTAAGTGATAAGAGAGTATTTTTAAAAACATTATTACACTCTTTATTTATTTTATTTTTTCTATTTTTTAATGTTTATGTTGTTTTGTTATTGCAGTTTCACAGCCAGTTGAATATTTTGGGCAAGAGTGATTTGGCACATAACTCCATTGTTTTTGTAACTCATAAACAGTTATAATGATAAAGATTAGAGATGTAAAATTTCCGGAAATTTTGAAGTGGCAGAAAAAAAACAGTTTTTTTCTGGAAAAATTGATTTCTTACAAATGTTTCTCAAAATTAAGTTACATTTTCTTAAAAGATATAAAATAATAAACATTTTTTAACTTTCTGCATACTAAAGAAAATATTTTTTTTTACTTTACATGAATATATTACAAAAAAGAAAAAAAAGTCAACGTTTAAAAGTTAACCTTTCAGTCTCAGAATTTTCACAGTAGCTTTTCTTACTTAATTTAACACCATTGTTTGTAATATATCATGTCTCTCTTGAAATGATTTTTCATTTGCATTTGTTCAATTACCAGTAGAGATAATAAAAAAAATAAAAAAAAAAAATAAAAAAAAATCTTATGAGTTTCGACCAGTATCACTGCAGTTTGAAAGCAAATTTAAATCCCCTCTACATAGTATTGCTTTGTATATAAATGACGCTATTTTAAAGAAACAAATTATTGTAGTTGTGACATTATAAATATTATTTTTATATCTTCAATTGCTTAAAAATTTATAATAATTTACAAATTACAATTTTATTGTCGTACGACTAGAATTTTCATTTATTGTGTTTGTGTATTTAGTTTTGGTATAGCTTTCCAGTCTAAATCTAAACCAGCTCTATGTTTTGGTTTTAGTTTAAGTTTCTTAATATGAAAGTAATATATATATATATCCTAATACTATTATAAATCCGATTGTGTGCAAATGTTAGGCTGAAGCCAGTGTCAAAATGGAGAATTTAATTATCCAGTATTTTTGCATATAGGTTGATTATAACCCGGAAATGAACATAGGCTGGTTTTTGTTTATTTTATTCAAATATTTTTCTTAATAATTCAAAATTTTGTTATTTCCATAGAGAATAAATTGACATTTTTTCCTTTCAATTCAATTAATCATTTTACGTTGCTAAGCATTACCGTTGCCAATAAATACCAAACCTGGAATAATAATTTTTCCTCAACAATTATTTTTTAATAGAACGATTTCCACGTAAAAAATGAAAATTCAAAAGAATTCAAAAGATGATGAATTGCCATATTTGAAAGCAAATATGGAGTATTTGTTATACATGAAGTATGAATATCAGTTACGTTGAGAAGACATTTTCTGTCAAAGACTGCGATATAATTACCGTATTTACCCGCGTATACGTCGATCCCGCGTATAAGTCGACCCCCCACTTTCCCGATCAAGAAACTTGAATTTTTTTTAATCCCGCGTATAAGTCGACCCCCCACTTTTCCAATCAACAAACTTGAATTTTTTTAAAAATACATTATTCAAAATCACCTGGAAAAACAAGAAAGTACTATATACAATAATAAAGAAACTTTATTATTATTATTATTATTTTTTTTTACATTTATTCGAAATCATCTGAAAAAAAGTGCTAAATACATAGGTGCCAAACTCTCATTAATATTCCGTAATATGCGGGTTAATCTGACCCAGTTTAACAACCTTTCAAACCAGAAAAATTATTGGATGAATCTTTATTTATTCAATTTCAGGTTTCTACGAGGAATACTTTTAAGTTCTATTACGCTGTAAAGCACTAGACAGTAATATTTCGCACTTTTTTACATTCTTTTAACTTTTTTGTTACCTAATATTATTATAAACTTTCTCTCATTGCAATAGACTGTAATTTAACGCATTTTATGCTCTCTTTTACATTTTTTATTACTTTAAAGTATTTTAAACTTAATTCACATGGCTCTCTTAGGATGTGATATACATTTACTCATATACTGGGAGTTGCAGTTATCATTATCGACAGTAAACGACGTCATTGTGTTATGGAATGCGAAAAGAGAACAATTGCCTTTCAGAAAGGCATTTTTGACTTCTAGTAAAAAAGAAAAAAATTAAGGACCCTCGCATAAGTCGAACCCCCCAACTTTAAAGTATTTTTTTGTCCAAAATTTCTCGACTTATACGCGGGTAAATACGGTAGATAGAAAAATGAATAATAAATATATTTTTAAGAAAAGATTTCGCTTGGACTATGGAACTATGAAAAGGATCCTCCTTGGCTTGGACAATGTGACGTCATAAATAAAACCATGTATTTTCAAATATTCCTAATAATACAAAGAGCATGAATATCAATATATAGTACAGTCCAGTCTCTAAAATCCGGACATCTTAAATCCGGAAGCCTCCAAAATCCGGACTACATAAATGTTAATCTAATTTTACACATCTTTGTTAGTTTTGTTTTCTTATTTCGTTCATAGATGGCAGCACGGAACAATTTTGTTAATTTTTTGCCATTTTAGTTTATGTTCAGCATTTCGCCGACTTTGTTCATAGATGGCAGCACCGAACAATTTCCTTAAATTTTTGCTATTCTAGTTAATTATCGGAATTTCGCCGATAGATGGCCGTACCAGTTTTTTTAGGGACAAGTTTTTTTTTATTCATGATTTTATACGATTAGCGGTCGTTCAGTCAGATTAAGCTTAAGGTTTTTTAATATATATGAAATTCCTATTAGTTCATCCTAGTGCATTCAATTATGTAAATTATGCAATTAGTAAAAAAAGATATTTCTCTGTCAATAGCGAATAAAATTTCGTTGCTAAAAGCTGCCGATGATCGGTAAATGACCCCGATGATTTGGTAAATGAAGAAAAAAAAATAAAAGTACAGAAGAACTAATAAATAGTTTAGACACAACAATAATAGGATTAGAACAGAGGAATTTTATAACAGAAAATGAATTAATGTCCTTATATAGGATTAGAGAGAAGGTAATGGCCAATAAGCCTAAACTAAGACAACAAAAACTGACAGACATATTTTAAAAAAATCTTAATCGGAAAAATGTTCTGTGTATATTTAATTTTATAAGATTAATGTAAGTTTGATTTTGTTTTTGAATCATTTAATATGTTATTTAGGATTTTTTATAAGTATTATGATTTTTTGTGATTATTATTTATAATTTTTGCTCATAATTTTAAGTTGTTATTGTCCGGATTTCAGGATCTCTAAAATCCGGAATTATCGAAAATCCGGAAAAGCCATGTCTGGAACGATTCCGGATTTTAGAGACTGTACTGTAGTATGAAAAGATGAAAAACAAATATTTTTTTATCGATACTGAGATCGATTGAGCTTGAATATCAGTTACATACAGATGTGAGTTTTCTGCTACAATTTACGTCATGATTGCCAGGAAAAGAACATTAAAAAGAATTATATAAATACAAAGGATATGAATTATCACTTTACTGCACAGCATACAATCACGAATTTAAGAATTATATCATTAAAAAGATATTTCCCTGGGGAAAAAATGGCGTCATCATATTGTAAATAAAATGAGAATTTTCAAATATGTTTTAAAAGGAGCGTGAATCAATTCCATACATTGATAATACAAAGATCAGTAAGTATAGAAAGTAGATGAGTTTCATGCCATATTTAAAACGAAAAATAGAAATGTTTTGTTTAGCTATACTAATTATTAAGCATAATTATCAGTTATATACAGATCAGATTTTTCTGCTAAAATCACATCATAAATTTAAGAAAAGAAAAATGAACACGAACCTAATATTAATTTCTGACCATCTGTATTTCGCAACTACTCCTCTTAGACTATCGGACGCAACGCGATTTCCTTAACATCGGTTATCATTGATCCGAGGATGTCACACACAGGGCCTGATTAACCTCTGAATCTAGGGGAAACATGGTATCATTTTGGGGCCCTCTTACATTTGACAAAAGTTTTCTTAATTCTTCATTCCTAAAAACTCACCGATGATACTAATATCATTCCTGGAAGTAGCTTATCCAAGGTTACATATATTTCATTAAACAGCTTTGTTTGGTCCCCTGTTGTATATACTTCAATTATATTTAGTACATACAGCTGTATGCTCAATTCCCCAGGTGGTTTTTAACAGGCACATTAGGATGCTATATGATTAATTAACATCCTATTGATGACATTCATAATTTCCCTGTTAAATAAGTTTCGTGGATTTACTCTTGGATTAAGCAAACTTTCTTTTCCGAAAAAATTAAAATACAATGTAAAAAACATTAAACAGGAAATTAGAGGGCTCTTTTCACAGTCATTATGGGGCCCCTTTTAAATTTTAGAGGGGAAGCATGTGCTTCACGTGCCTTTTGGATAATCAGGCCCTGGTCACACAAACTCTCAGCATTTAAAAAATTGAATTAGATTCCGATATATTATTATTATTATCATTATTGTAAATTTTTAACAAAGTTTCTCTAAAAACGGCAAGTAAATTACTCCATATTTATGGATAGAAAAGGAGAAATAAAACTGATCAATATATTTTTTACGCCATTTTCTCATTAAAACTGAAAACAGGATTTATTTTCAATTTGAATAGATGGTGAAAACAAAATCTTGATTTCCGTAAATTATCCGAAAAATAAAAACATATTTTCACATATTCAAACTTCATGAATGAACTTCATGAACTTCAGAATAAATTTTTTTCTGCAGAACAAAAATCGTCTGTCAACCTCAACATATTGTCTTTTAGAAAACAAGATTTGTTTCAGCTATACATTAAATCAAGGAGGCAGAATTGAATTTAAAGAAAAAGCATATATTTCCAATTAATTATTTTTGAAGGACGGTTGTTAAAACGTTTCACAAAAGCGTTAAAAATAAAATGGTTTATCAAGTAAAATTGACATTTGTTTTTACCCAATTCGTCGATTTCCACGATTTTATTTGGCCCTCCATTTTGAATATGTTGCATTTTCATTTTCGTGATTATTTGGTACAAATTTTCACTTTTTTAAGACAGTTATGTCAAGGTCCCTATAACAAAGAAATACCGTATTGTTTCCTATGAAATGTGATAAAGAGTTAGTTAATTGTTTATGTTTTTAATTATCGGGAGTGAAATATTTTGCTTAATTAATGCATTTATTCTTCTTTTAATGTTGCGTGAACGAAGTCACGGGTAACAGCTAGTGTATGTATATTTCTTTAATGAAATTTATAAAACATGTGCATTTTTTAATACTTCGAAATATTTAGTTGAAAACAATTTTTATCAGAAAATTTACATTTTCTTTGCAAAGTTTATTTGTATGGATTTATATTAAAAAAAAAATAGTTAGACAAGTCTTGAAATCTATATTTAAGGAAAAGGAAGAGAAGCGAAAAAAAAGCTTGAAAAGACTAAATAATTTCAATTGCATGTTATTAGAAAATAACTTGTTTTTAAAAATAGTTAAATATTTCTGGCAATTATTATCTGATTACATGAAAAATTGCAGCTATGCCAATAAAAATAAATGCATGTTTCAAATTTTATATTGAATTTCGGTACATTATTGAAATAAATTTTGCACATGAATTTTCATTTTTAACAAGAGAAGTTGCATGGGTCTGCTTACATTTTTTTAAACACTATCCTGTTTTTGTGAACATTTTGTATAAAAAATATTGCCTTATTAAAAAAATCATATAAAATTGTCATTATATAATCAAAATTTTGTGAATTAGAAATTATTATTATATTTAAGTTCTTATTTAGATATTTTTAATAAGGTCCTTGCTCCTTCATAAATACAGTAGTGGCCAAAATTGTGGAAACTTTTTGGAAAAATGGTTTTTTGAAATTTGATGGCTAAGATTTTACTGCCTTTTTCTGATTATTTGGCTATAACGTTTGATAAATTAATTAGAATTGAACAAACTGTATTGCATGATATTTTTGATTAAATGATCTTTCCAGTGGTATATAGCTTTTATGGTATAACTAAGAAATATTGAATGTTAGAGCCATCAAACTTAAAAAGAAAAAAAAAAAAAACATTTTCCCCCAAAAGGTTTCCACAATTTTGGCCACTACTGTATATACAGCTAGATAAGAGATTCATTGGCAATTTCAACTGTCATGTGGCATGTTTTGTTATTCTAAAATCATCACATTTCTGGAGGATTCAGAATGGAGATTGAAAAATATTCCGAATTTTTTGAAAGGTTCTATGTTTTAAGGTGAAGAAATTGTAAAGGATCCTTTGAAGGACTCAAGTTCTTCCTAAACTGCTTAAAGATCATATTTTCTATGTGAACATTTTCATGGGAGACACTGAACATTAAAAAACATAAAGAAAAAATATCAGAATGCAGCCATCATAACATTTTGAATATATTATTTTATAAATTAAATTTTGATTTTTCCAATTCGGAAAAATTGAAAAATAGCCCTTTGGAAAAAAAACTTTTTTTCCCAAAGTTTCCATTTTTTTTTCCCGAGCATTCCCATCTCTAATAAAGATTATTTGGTGATTTATCACCTGGCGGACGGCTTATGAAAATATGCCTTAAAATGAATTTAGAGTTCTAAAGATACGGTTGTATCGTCTTTCAAAACACATTTGTATGCTACATATTTTTATAATTCTAGCATATCAGAAAGGGAATGAAAAATCGATTACAAAATTCTATATATACAAAAAGCAAGTTAAATTAAATAAAAGAGAGTTATAAATTGAGGTTCTTATTTACCTATCTAAAAATTTTGAAATGCTAACACATTTGTCTGCATTCTTCGACTTTAGCACCAAGTACAGTCCCCAAAGCAACTTTTTTCCCCAAAAAAGTTGGAAAAAAGGAATTAAACAATAAAATAGGAAAAAATAGGGTGGAGGGGAGATGCTAAAGAAAATAGGGAAAAAAATGAGAAAGTTAAAAAGTAGAAAAAATAGAAATGCAAATATTTGAAAAGAATAACAAAATATGAAAATGAAAAGAAATGAAATTTACTGTAATTTATTGAAATAAGTTCTGTCAAACATGCAATTACAATTAATTACATCATTTACTGTTTAAGAAGCTGTATTTCCATAAGCAAGGATCAGTTTTCAGTCAAAACAGGAAAATTTAAAAGTAGTGGTGTGGTAAAAATCACTTTTGGGTTAAATATTTTACTTCCAGATTATCAGAACTAAATTTTCACAACTGTTGCTTCTGTTCTATAAATTTGTTTTACTTTAAAACTATTTTGTTTATAATTAATAAGGACTTTACGTTGCACATATAAATACTCATCAAACATTTGCTTCCAACATAAAATTTGTTTAATAAATATGAGTTATTTTAAACTACATATATAAATAAACCTCGACGTTTCGGTTAATCTTTATAACCATCATCAGGAGAAAAACTTCAAAAATATATGAACAGCAAAAAAATTAAAATTTGTTACATGATTGAATCACAAGTTCTAACTGACACGACGCTAAAAATAACAGAATAACAACCATAAATTCAAAATAAGCCAGGTGGCGCCCGGGCGCCAAATTGAGGAAAGTAAAATTTGAAAAATAAGTGGAATTTAGAGGAATCTTTTTTAAAATCAGAAATCACTGAAACACAGCAGATTTTCAACCCTAATTAAGAAATAATAGAAGAATAAAATTAAGTACATTTTGCATAAAAATAAGGACTTTTAAAGACCAAAAATTGCTTTTGAAAAATTTATGAATTTCTAAAAAAAAAAAGGCTTTTAAGGACCATAAGAACTTTGTGATTGAGAGAAACCACCTGTTTTTTTTTCATTCAACTAAAAAAGGTCTTTTTGGAATCCTCTAAATCAGCCATACTCAACCTGCGGCCCGGCAACCTTTTATGTGCGGCCCGAGATACATAATCATTTCTCCCTATTTATAAAATTAATTGAGATATGTATAAAAAGTTTTTAATATTTTCACTGTTCTTTTATATGTTTTCTCGGGAAGACAATTTCCTGTTATTTATATTTACAAATTTAAAATTACCTTGAAATATCTTAAATGACGTTTCCTTAATCAAAGTCCTTTTAACATGTAGTTTTACTTGTGCTATAGTAGTGTATACATTTCTTAATCCTGAACACTAAACAAACATTGTTCCAAATTAATTAATTTGCACTCTATATTGCTACATTTAAAAAAAAAAGTTTGCATGGAGAAAAAAAAAAAACTGATTTAATAGGAAAAAACCTTTGATTTTTTTTTTTTTTTTTTTTTTTTTAGAATTTGGAATTTTTGCATTGTTGTTACATTTTATACTTATAATATAGCTAATTAGGCTTATTAGGGTTAAATATTTGTCACAGAAAATGTTTTATACCACTATTAAAAAAAAAAAAAAAAAAAATCTTTGCGGCATTTGCAATAGAAATCTGTATAATTTTATATTATTATAAAAGTGTGTTGCGGCCCGCCAAACGTTGCAAATATATGTTTGCGGCCCGCGAGAAAAAAAGGTTGAGTACGGCTGCTCTAAATATTCTAAACTAAGAAATTAAATATATACAGAAATTAATTCCCTTTTTAGATTATTGATAATCTCCTCTTTCATAAACATTAATAAAGTATGCAGCAACTGGTTCATTTTATAATACAGCGCAGGAACAAATGCTCCCCCAGTTTGAGGTAATGCTATATGGTTATGAAATTGAACATTCAACAAAGTTTCCTCTTCTCAAAAACTTTGATGAGTTCTGAGATTATGTGTTTGGCCTCCTTGGGTAAAGAACAGAATAATGATTTTTTTTAAATAAAAAAATTCCTGTATCCTATGGGCATGGTTCAAAGGTTCAACATATCACATGGTTCAAAGACCCATCATCTTCTGAAGTTTCTGCTCTTTTGTCCCAATACATTCTAAGAGCTAGTGCTAGGTCAGTACAAAAATTTAAAATCTGACTTCAGCGTATTAAAATAAATATATAATAAAATATATAATATAAATATATTTAAATAAATATGCTGAAGGGTTCTGAAGTACCCTTGTGCTGAGTTTGATTTTCACTCTGCTTCCAGACACATCTCCATGTAATCACATACACAGACACAAACATAGTTAACAAACACAAACCCTTCCTGTTATTAAGCAAATGCTATCAATACATTTTGGAAAATATTCAAAATTGCTAAAACCAGTAAAATGGTATGTTTTTCAGATGCCCTGTATTCACTTCTAGACAGGCTCGGACTGGCCCGCCGGCCCGATGGCCGGTGCGCCCTCAGCCAGGGAAAAATTCGCGCCCCTAAGCCGCTCCAATATTTTTCCACAACATATATTCTGATTAGTGTACTAAATTTCGAGAATTTGCTTAGGGATAATCATCAACTAATAGACAGATAGCAAAAGAGAGGGATTTTTATTATCATAAAGAAATTGAAGATACATCAAAGCAGTTGCGTAGCCCAGGGTGGGGATCCAGATGCTCTGTATACCGCTAATTTTGTAGAGTTTTCTTTGACTTATCTAATCGGAGAACTTTCTGCGATAATCAGTGCGAAGAAAACTTTATGTTATTACTGGTATATAGAGCATTTGCGCCCCCTCCCGGTCTACGCCACTTCATCAAAGGAATTTTCAGAATCGGAAACCAAAGCGGACGTGTTTGCATACGATTGAGGATAGAAAACGGGCACCTAGGGAAATTTTTAACAGCCCTTGTGCGCCGTGGCTACTAAAGCTCACATCCATGTGCTACTCCCGCGCCCTGAGAGTGTTTTTTTTTCGTCGGTTCTTAGGATGATTTTTTTTTAGGTCTTAATCTCAGATAAAATATTTTGCGTACCCACCATTGTAGTACCCAGGAGACCTTGTGCCCTTTTAAAACCGTCCCTGAATGGACTTATAATTGAAACCATAGTTTTCGAAAAACAACTTTAAAAGAGATAAATATTAGAAGGCAAAAACGTTTTGTATGGATTTTGTTGTTGACTGGAAAACATAACCTGTCTTTTCGAGGAATAGAATCTTGATGACACTTCTGGATTGCAATTCTTCAAGCTGGGATCCCGCGGACAGCGTTTTTTTCATTCAAACTACCTACCAAAAATTTCAGTTAACTTTATTTAATGACAGCCTTTTTGTAATTAAATAACTATTAAAAAATTTTAGTATGTATTTTAAATAAAAAAGTGTTTCATTTAATCACGGAAAAATCGATCATTAAATAAAGCAATGATTAATATTCAGAAACTATTGTAGGTTTTTGAATTATAAAATGCTGGCAGCAAAATCCTGTCGTTTGCAGGATTACAATCCCCGGAGGATTTCTTTCAATTATGGAAACTTAATTTCCTTTGATCTCTAATTATGATAAGAAATTTGCGAATCAAGGGAAGAGTGTGCTGAGAAAAGTAAATTTACTCAATTATTTTAACTATTTAAGGCTACTAATATCGCTACTTTTGATGTTATTTTTCAGTAGAAACCTTTTTATAGTGCGATATCAATTCAGAATTTTAAGGAGGCATAAAGTCATTTTTAAGCACAAAAAAATTCCTCTTCCTGCCTCTCCTTATCCCGAATGCTGCAAGTGTAATATTTTCACAAACAAGTGTTATTTCCCCATTCAAATACCCCTATATTTGGACATTCAAATACTGCTATAATATGTGGTACTTTTTCTAAAGAAAAAATCGAGCATGAGTTTAAGCTTCAAAATTTCTATTTCGATACTGAATGTACATTTTGGTTCTCAATATAAATATTTTTTGAACGAATTTTGCATACTGAATCTTTATTTTGTTTGAGTGATGAGGCAGACACCGCCAGAGACCACATTTAAAGATGCTACTGTACTAAAGAAAAAAAAAAGCTGTAGTAAATAAACAGCATTTGCTGTCACATTATATCAGAAATTGCATCTATACCATGTTTATAACTGACTTGATAACTAATTCATATTACGTCAAATAAATATATATTTTTTAAACAGAAGTTGGAGCTCTTAGCATTGATATTCTTGCATTTTAGTAGTCATAAAAGTGAAATTTATTTGTATAATAGTTTTAGAGATATTTGTTTAAATACAAATGGTAAATGGGGAAACATTTCTGAAACCAAGGAAACCAAATTAGAAGCAATTTTAATAGGTAATTCTAGAAGAATAATTAATTTTTGCCTAAAAAATCAACAAATTAGTTGAAGCTACTAATTAAAATAGGATCAATTATTTGCACATTTTAATATTATTATTAGACCAGTTTTGCCAGCAAACATAACTGTTGATCAAATGGGAACTCATATCTTTAGACCGACGATCAGCTAACCGTTGGCTCAGACACAGTATTAGCTATTGGAAGCAGCCAAACTCAATCGTTGGCCAACGAAGCTAAGAAACAATGGACTAATGATATCCAACAATTCTCTATTGCTTGAGTGAAAAAAGAATTATATAAAAGGGAAGAGTTAGTCAAGTTATATCTCACAGCACGATGTCGGTTTAAAAAATCGTAAATATCGCCAAACTTGTAATAATATCTAAAATTGCTAAAAAAGTAAAACAATTTTTTTTTGAGTTAATGGACACAACTATGGATATATCCAGTATGTTAATTTTCAGTCCTGGAAAAAAAAGTGATCACCTTCTACCAATTCTTCTAAAACTAATTGTAAAAAGTTTATAGGTACTAATCGATTAGAAATAATGTCTACTAATTAAAGCTATGGATTAAGTATGTTACAGAAGTCGTCTACATTTTAAAAATTATACTAACTTTGAATTTTCAAATAATAACACCTATTTTTGAAACTCTATTCGAGTTCCTTGGATCGAGACAGCCTGCGAAAAGGTGTAGCTTAAATTCATTATGCTAAGTTATCATAGAGCTAGAAGAGTTTAAAGTTTGAGGATGCTAACGTTAAATCCATTTGACAAACTTATAAAAATCATCCAATTGAATTTTTATTAATTTTTTAATGAAATACACTTAATAGACCCAAACATATTCCAAGTTTTTTTTGCATCCAAAGACATTTTTTAATTATGAAAATTATTAATAAATTCATATTAAAAATTACGAATTATCACATACAATTATTTTTGTATAAAAAAAAATTACTTTAAAAAAAAAAAAAAAATTTGTATAAAATAAACTCTTTTAAAGTTGTTTTTCGAAAACCATGATTTCAATTATAGGTCCATTCAGGGACGGTTTTAAAAGGGCACAAGGTCTTCTGGGTACTACAATGGTGGGTACGCAAAATATTTTATCTGAGATTAAGACCTAAAAAAAATCATCCTAAGATCCTGTGTGTAAGTGTACAGCTCATTTGAATAATTAGTTTTCGAGTTGTAGAGAACCTTCCCACAGTCTAAGGGGATTGCCTTCTGTTTTCAAAGAATCTACAGAAAATAGCATGTAGACACTTACCAGAAACATTTTGTAGTATTTACTTTTATATATAGAAAGTTTACTATAAAATTATTCCTAATCTATGCCAAAAAAAAAAAAAAAAAATGTTTGCTCTTTTTAAGTGCTTTTTTGTTAAAGCTAAGCTTTGCCTGCCTTTTCCACCTGGCATTTATGTGCTGTTTTTGAACATGTTCCGAAGCCTATTTTAAACTTTTTTCAGTAGTTAATTTTAACTACAGCTATACCATTTTACTTTTTTCCATTTATTAGATTCTATCCTTAATCTCTTTTGCTTTACTTTTTTATTCCCATTGTTTAATTTTTCTTCTACTTTTAATTGTTCCTTCTTATGTAGTCAATACTATATTTAACTTTTCCCAACGGCTCAATATTTACATGACACTTTACTCACAAATAGACTGAGCGTAAAGTTGATCGTAACTCGGAAGCCCCTTAACCGACATCAACTGTTCGGCAAATTTAAAGTTCCTGTATAATTTTACTGCTGACTAAATGAGTGTTCCGTACTTTTCTCGTAATATTTAAATTTTATTTTACGAAATTTTTAGATAAATCCCTAATACATTTTCTTTTATAACTCTCCCATGTGTTCACACTGTCATTTTGATTGCCTGACCATTTATCATGTTTTAACTGACTGTCCAGGCCTCCGGTACTTGTATAGAATGTATTTTAATTCATCATCACCAATCTTGACAAACCTCATTGGGGAAACACCTCATGGGGCACTCTTTCATTTTTTAAAACATACTGGCTTTTATTTTGAGATATAGTTTTTATATATCCTTCATGTTTTATCTATAACAATGATAGTTTATACTTGTTTTACTTGACATCTGGATGGGGTAACCCCATCCAGATAGTATTTCTTAGTGTATTATTACTTTTATACTTCACTTATCTTAGAATTTTTAATATTTGCTTTATACAATGTATGACTATATCTGGATGGGGTAGATAATTGTTTTTAGTTTTTGTTAATTTTCTCATTGAGCTTTATTTCTTTCTTAGCTTTTGTTGGCGTTACATTTTGTGGATTTTTTAATGCATTTTTTCTTTGGTGCAGCTTGTCCCCAATGGGACCTTGCACCATTAAACCTTATACAACCAACCTTTTATAACTCTATGAAGAATTAAGATAAGTATATTCCCAGGCTTTCTGGATCCAGGGAACCCAAACGTAGGTGTTACAATTTGAAAAAATAACGTTCGTCCATTTTTTAATATGTAGACAATTCCCGAAACAAAATTTGTAAATAGAATTTAATAGTAGAAATTATTCCCAATAAATTGGTACCTATGTATTTATTATACCTTATTTGCTGTATACTTAGTAAGGAGTGGATCGCTTTTATTTTATACCATGACTGTTCTAAGGTATAAGGTTCTAAATCTATTGACAAAAGAATAAAGTAGGAAAGTCCTAGTCTACAGTCAATCTACAAGGTAATCTTTATTCAACTTTCTAGAGTTTTTGAATATTACATGATATAGTTTGAAAAACTGTGCAGCATTGTGAAGATTTAATGGAATGGATGCACAGGGAATATAGCGAAGTCGTCTATCTAAAGTCAGGGATATAATATTAAACCCTTTTCTTAGTTAGTGCTATGCGAATGTACTAAACTTTGTCAAGTTAAACACAACACAAGTAAGTAAAATTGATTTTAAGTTCATTAAAATTTTTGCGCCCTCTGAAAATCCAAGGTCTGCGCCCTTTCACTTGACCCAGTCCGACCCTGCTTCTAGATAAACTCCATGCAATTCTTAATACTTAGCATCCTTGTGTAAACATAAAAGTTGAAAAATTCAGGGTAAGGAAAAAAAAAAAAAAAAAAAAAAAAAGCTAACATTGAAAAAAGCAGGAAAAATAGGAGCTTTGTGTGTTACAAAACATAAATATGTAATGAATGAATCTAAAATAAATTTTTATAAAAATCTTTTGTAATGAGCAGCAGGTTAATTTGTATATTTTCGTTTGTTGTTTTCATCATTTAAAAAAAAAAAGAAAAAAATGTTTGAATTTAAATTATTGCAAAACTAGAAAAATAGATACGATTGGTAAAATGATACTAACGACAATATAGTGGAAGTAATAACGAGAAATAAAATTTCTTTTTAATACTGACAAAAATAATAATAAAATCAAAAGAATTTTGTGATAATACTAAAATATGTACTTTCTAAAGGATCTCTGCATACTTCATTATCCCTTATAAAGGTGACTATATTAATCTTCATATTGAATTGCCGGGCCAAAATAGGAGGGGAGGTTGAGAACGCAATAAAGAAACCATTTTTTACTTCAAAACAAATAACTCAGAAAACACAGTTTCCATAATATGATTAGACTTTCAACTGTTATTTTTATTTCAATCCACATTTTTCATTTTCCTCTCAGAACTACTTGTCGGTAAAATGAGGCAAAAAAAAAAAAAAAAAAAAAAAAGAAATTAAATCCAAGCCCTTTATTTTCCTTACAAAAAAAAAAAAAAAAAAAAAAAAAAAAAAGCTTAATTTTATCGTCAAAACCGATTCGATATTTACTAACAAACTGCCGCATTAAAAATAAATAATGAATCTCGTGAATAATGAAACCGTTAAAGAAAATACAAACATGGCTATTGTAAAAAGAAGGAATATGTAACAAATGGCTCCTAAATTTCTGGATCTAATACATAAAATTTGAACTTCATAACAATAATAAAAACATAAGACAAAAACATAAACAATTTAAATAACATACCACTGCACGAAACGCCATAAGAACTTAAAGCAGTATCCAGACATTTTTAAAAACAAACGATTGACACTTTTCAAGAGCACGGCAATCCTACCATCAGCAAGGTTAAGCTCGAAAGTGAAACTGAACCAAAAAAATTAAATATCCCACGATTTTCAGGCTGTAGGACGACAATACATAAGAACGAGGGGAGGGAGTTATATAAAAATTTTCTTCAGAACACGGTGGGAACTAGGCAATAAAAAATAAAAAAACAAAATAAAAATGAGGCCCCAGAGGGCTCTATAGCACGAGTGGCCTACATAGGCTAGGGTATACCAGTTAGTGGAACAGGTGGCACTTTTCCAGGACTAGCACCTAACTTCACGAAATCTTCATCCAAAACTTCATGCGTTCGGTGGGTTGCCATATTTGGCGTGAAAGCATCATTGACAATAAATTACAAAGCGTCATTTTCCCGAAATTATTTTTCATTAATGTAAATCACACAAAGACGCAAATAGACAAAAAGTTTACAGAAAAGCTTGGACAGGAAATATATTTCCAGGTTCCCACTTATATCTTACATGTCATTCTGAAATTAAGATATTTCATTCTTTTTTCAAACTACAAACAATTTGAACGAGAAAGCGAAAAAAGAACAATCATACATTGCATAAATTAGTACTGTTTTTAAGAAAGACAAACACAAACTACACTAAAAGTACTTCATTTAGATAATTTATTTTCTACCACTAATTATATTACAGTGTATTATTTTGCTTCATTATCTACTTTTGTACTTTTAAGGCAAAAAAAAAAAAAAAAAAATAATAATAATAATAATAAATAAAATAAATAAAAATAATATATATATATATATATATATATATAAAACCATAAATGAAACATCATAACACCAACTTAAACCATGAAATAATTAAGTATGAAATAATTAGTTGACAATGAAAGATTCCCCAACACACTTAATATGGAATCAAAAAACATTGAAAAAATATATATATATATATACACACAACTTATTGTAAAAATTAATCATTGAAGCAGAAGAAACTGTGATATATATATATATATATTTATAAGATCAAAAAGACCTATTCCGAAGAAATTTTCTTTATTTGAGAAGTAAATAACTCAAATTTGAAGATTTCCAGGAAAATATTTCACAATCAAAGAACTGATAATGCTGAATAAAATAATGAAATTAAATATCAACATTTAACCTTTAAAAAATTATTTTCGTTATAAAAGACACATACTGAGTATTTTAATTAAAAATCAATCTTTCCTTTATTTATTTTTATAATCAAATGAAGTTAAAAGAAAATGTTTCGCAATCTCTCTATTATTTTTACTTTTTTTTTGGAAGGGGGGGGGGGGCAAAAAAGGTCAAACTTAACTTTTAGGCAATGAAATTTAACAAATTTAAAAATGCTTATAAAATAAGATGAAATCAACTGCTTCATTCGCGATCTAAAAAGAGCTTTCGGTGTGATTTAATTTACTTTCTTAATACATAAATTATTCACTGTTGTTCATTTGTTCATTAGCCACTTCTAAAAAGGTAAAAAAAAAAGAGGCATAAATAAGGAGGTAAAAAAAATGAGGTAAAAATAAAAGAGGGTTTGTAAATTAAATCTCTTAATTTAATTTACAAGAAATCATCACTTTTTAATATCAACAAAATATTGGGCTTAATATTTTTTAAAAATAAAAAATCTAAATTGACCATAAAAAACCAGCATAATATCGAAATTATGAGCTAGTAGCTAGTGTAATCATTGTGGAAATAAATTATTTAAAATGTCTTAATGGTTACTTGTATATAAGTTATCTCCATAGAACTTTCATTTATGCTTTGTGAGTATTCATATTAAAACTTATTTTATTCAGCATTTTAGCATGTTTTCATTGTTAATATTATTACTTTCTATACGTGCATCTCGATTTATTAATGCAAAAACTTATTCATACAGCGATACTATTAAAAATGTTTAAAACGTAATGAAAAAAGGTACAACAGAGATTTTAAAACCTTTTTCTTTCTTTCACTAATGATATTTTCTATCAAACAGATAAAGTTTACATTAAATAAATGATTTCACATTTGAGGCGAACCTATAAGTAACTGAATTTTAAATATTGAACATCATCCGGAACTATTTAGTAACTTCATACAAAACTAGATGGAACCCGTCAAAACTTGACGGAAAAAAAATACTATAACAATATCAGTAAAATAAGCTTCTTAGAAGGGGTGCGTATGAAACAGTTTTTCAAACATTATATTTTAAAAGTTTTTTCGCCCAGTCAAATACAGTACTATTTCCGGTGCAAACTCCAAACAAACAATCCGTAAACAACTGTGTAATGCAAATCCGTTTCACATTACCGCCAAATTCCCCACAGCAAGAAAAAAATTTCATGGACGTATGAAGTATCATACAAAACGTATATTCCTACGTTCATCTCATATTCAGTAAATAAATCACACATCTCCCCCCCCCCACTCCCACTGTGATAATGCAACCGAATGAGCTCCTATGCGCATGTGCATTGCACCTGCCCAAAAGCACCGTCGAAATTCGATGTTAAAAAAGTTTTAAAATGTTTAAATTAAAAGTTTTAAAATGTCCTCTTTAATCATTTTTCGTTACAAATCCATATCTTCTAAAACGCATCCATTATTTTAAGCTAATCAATTTTTATGTAAAGATGAACTTTTTTACAGTAATAAATCAATCTGCAGATGAGGGAGATTTTTAATGTTTTCAAGTGTAATTTATTTGTACATGCAAAAAAAAAATGCAATTCCTAGCATATTCTGATATTTGCTGGAACATATACATCAACGAATTCAACATATCAATTTTATGTTCAACATTAACTGAAAATAGTTTTTTTTTTTTTTTGGGACAGATTTTTGTTTAGCGCCAAAATGCTCTATCTTATGGATAATCTGATTTTATGATTTATCACTGTGTTTATTATTATTATTATTATTCACTTTTTATGATGATTAGGGAAATCTACTTTCAATTGTGGCAACTTTCCCAGGAGCTATTTTACATTATTGAAGCAAACTGGTGGTCATTGATAAGAAATAATTGAAAAACTTTTCATGCTTGAAAATTATTTAAAAAGTCGTTAAATTAATCGGCAGTTTTCAAATAAATTTCAATCGAAAGCTATTTTTTTTCTAATTGATGATGTAAGAATTAAAATTGTAAAATGTAGTAAAAAATAGAAATTTGTAGTATTTAGAAGTGATGTAAGCCCGATGAAAGCTAAAGCGATAGCGCCGTTTGTTGTCACAACCATTGTACATTTTTAAGAATTGCCACTGTATTTTGGCTGGCGTCCAAAAGTAGAAAACTATTTTTTGACATCGAAAGCGAAATTCACAGTGAAAGGAATAGAACTTAGCGCTAATAAGGAACTGTTAAATGACCTTATAATAAACCAACCAAAATAATTCCTATGAAATATTAGTCTTACATTGTTTATTCTAGCTAAAAATACAATCATTATTTCAAGTTTTTTTTTTTTTTTTTTTTTAAACCATAACACTATTTTTAATAATTTCAAATTTCCAGAAATCCTTTTCTTTTGGGATTTATTTTTTATTAAAATAGGAAATTTTCTAACCTATAATTAAATAAAAAGGTAATTGGTAACATGTAATCAACGTATGCAATCAAGATGAAGCAATCAATGACGGCTCCAATTCTAAACTTTATAATTAAGAATGGAAAAAATCAGTTAAAATTACACATGTTGACACGTTGACACAATCACATACATTTGTCTCTTTAGTTTTATCACTGTTAAAATGCATTTCAAGCTAAGCATAACGTCATTTTCACCAGCGCAAACTTTTCACACGTACTTTATATATGTTACTTTAAGTGCTTAAATACCATGTATACAAATAAAAATATATTTTGTATTTAACTGTAATGAAAAAATGGCATCAACAAAGTTATAATGCATAATGATAAAATAAACCCAATAGACAATATACCCGTGACGTCACAATAAATATGAATTTTTATTCGCTTATAAAACACGCCGATAAATATGTTTACCGAAATTTAACTTGCAAATTAAAAAAATCGGCCTAAATTACACGTGCTTTTAATATTTATTATTCCTCTTTTATCTTCGCAACCATAGAGCTTAGAATAAACTTTGTGCTTCGCAACAGTGGGCGTTATCCGATTATGACGTCATTAGCAGAAGTAAAAATGTAATTGAAAATTACGGCTAAATAATTAAATTTTCGAACAAACAAATGCACGATAACAAATCTGTGCCCAAATATCTTTCATTTAAAAAAAGAATGATGTAATTTGATGCCGTAGTTTGTTCTCACGGATTGTCGAAAGAAATCGCTTAGCGTTTTAAATATATAGACTAGATGGTACCCGTCAAAACTTGACGGAAAAAATTACAATAACAATATTAGTAAAATAAGCTTCTTTATTACATAAGTAGGGGTGCTTATGAAACAATCTTTCAAATATTTTATTTAAAAAAAATTCCCCCAGTGAATTACGTTATTATTTCCGATGTAAACTCCAAACAAACAATCCGTAAACAAAATGGAAATCAGTTTGACATTACCGCCCTATTCCTCACGGCAAGAAATAAAATTTCCTGAACCTATGAAGTATCATACAAATAGCATATCCCTACGTTCATCTCATATTCAGTCAATAAAAGAACATGTTAAATAAGGCACACGTCCCCCCCCCCCTTGTGATAATGCAACCGAATGAGCTCATATGCGCATGCGCAGTGCATCTCCCCAAACGCACCGTCGAAATTCGACGTTAAAAAAAGTTTTAAAATGTTTTTATCAAAATTTTTAAAGTGTCTTCTTTAATCATTGTTCGTTTCAAATTCATATCTTCTGAAACGCATCCATTGTTTTAAGCTAATCAATTTTTATGTAAAGATGAAGAATTTTTTTTTTACAATAATAAATCAATCTGCAAATAAAGGAGATTTTTAATGTTTTCAAGTGTAATTTATTTGTATGGTTTCTTCATTCCTTTACATAATCAGGATGATAATTCCTTTTCCATAATTAAGAGAAATAATGTAAATAAATAAATATCCAAGATTATTTTTGATTCTGTTTTCATTAATATATTGTAAATTTTATTGTTAAAAGTTACTGATAAATGATACTTTAGTAAATGGGGCTTTTCTTAATTATTTATTATTATTATTATTATTTTTCCTTTTTTTGAGATTTAATGGCAACATTCTTCCGTTTGTTTATTGGGCGCTACAGTTTGGCGAATTATTTGAGGTACTTTTTGGTTAGCAGGGTGCCAATGAAGTATATATGTATATATATATATATATATATAGTATATACATACATATATACAAATATATATAATGTATATAGTTTTGTTTTTCTAGTATTGAATTTATGTGGTTTATAGATTTTGGTTGGCTTTTGTGATAATGATTCTGCAAGTAATTTTGGTACTTACGTATTATCCGTGCCAGGAGATTGATCGCCAAAAATGGTTGCCAAGTGTAGCAATCTTGTTTATCGTTGCCAATCATGTTTTCAAACGCAGTAATTTAACATTATCAAATAACATTGTTAAAAATGATAATTAATATAAAATAAATAAAATGTAACATATATTTATTAAATTTATAACATTGTTAAAAATAGTAAATAACATTATTTTAGTAAAATTAATAAAGGTAAATAGCACAGTAAATTAGAAAGAATGATATTATAGATTATTCCCAGGCATGTACCATGTAGCAAGAAAAAAAATTATAAGGGTTACTATAATTAGTAATATTGGCTCCATGCCTGGCGCAGTTGGCTTAAAACGTAAGTAAAACGTAAATACAATCATTATTTCAAGTTTTTTTTTTCTACCATAACACTATTTTTAATAATTTTAATTTTCCTGAAATCCTTTACTTTTGGGAATTTTTTATATTAAAAAATGAAATCTTCTAACCTATAATTAAAAAAAAGTAATTAGTAACATGCAATCAAGATGAAGCAATCAATATAGGCTGCAATTCTAACCTTTATAATTAAGAATGGAAAAATCCGTTAAAATTACGCCATGTTGACACAATCATACAAATTTTTCTTTTTAGTTTTATCAATGTTAAAATGCATTTCAAGCTAAACATAACGTAATTTTCAGCGGCGCAAACTTTTCACACTTACTTTGTATATGTTACTTTTATGCGTAAATACCATGTATACAAATCAAAATATATTTGTATTTAATTGTAATGAAAATGGCATCAACAAAGTCATAATGCATAATAAAATAAACCCAATGAACGTGACATATGTGACACGCGTGCGAACGTGAACGATATTCCCGTGACATCACAATAAATATGAATTTTTATTCGCTTATAAAACACGCGGATAAATATTTTTACCGAAATTTAACTTGCAAATTAAAAAAATCTGCTTAAAAGCCACGTGCTCTTAATATTTATTACTTCTCTTTATCCTCGTAACCATAGAGTTTCTCGTTACTCTGTGCCTGGCTAGAGTAGGCGTTATCAAAATGCTGACTTTATGACGTCATAAGCAGATGTAAAAGTTTAATTGAAAAATACGGCTAATTAATTAAATTTTCGAACAAACGAATGCACGATAACAAATCTGTGTCCAAATATCTTTCATTTAAAAAAAGAATGATGTAATTTGATGCAGTAGTTTGTTCTCACGGATTGTCGAAAGAAATCGCTTAGCGTTTTAAATATATAGATTACATTTAGGATAGTTTGAAGTCCAGTATTTGTTTTCTGATGTCAAAATTAGATGTCAGCATTGAAAATGTTCCTGTTTCCTCCAATTTTATAGAGACATAATTTCCAATTGAACAGTGTTATTCGTTTTTTTCTGCAATAATTTGGTCATTATTATTATTTTTTTTTTGGAGGGGGGGGGGGGGTGAATTATACGTAGCATTTTTTTTTTTTTAAGACCTAAGGCGCACTACTCACAAAAACACACTGTTAAAATATCTTAAATTTAAGGTAACCAATAAACCATTATACACGATTTCTTTGCATACCAACTACACTTTTCTAATTTATGTATCACTTCACTAGTTTATATATCGTCATAGGTGTAGCGTGACCGGAAATTTTGGGTGGTGAGGGGGGCACAAATGTTTATTAAACACATACGCACGCACACATAGCTATATATATATATATACAGTGGTTTATTGGTTAAAAATGGCCTCAGTTAACGACGTTGCGACAATGTTAACACATTGGGTAAAAGGAATTCAGTTTCGATTTTCTAGCCCAATATAATAAATTTTGTCTTAGTTTCAAAAAAGTTTATTCGGAATTAGCACAGCAATTTTTTCGCGAAATGTTTGCGATATTTAGTGCGTTTTCGCGTATTGCGACATTTCTTAACACTTGTGTTAGGATTTAAATTTAAGTTTTAATCTTTTGAAACAATTCGGTAAATTTTGTCCTATGCATTTAAAAAAAATTTCGCGAAATTTTTATAGGACTTTTAGCGTTTTTTAGTTTTTCTCAGCGATTTTTTAAACATTCGTAGGAGAAATCTGGTTTAATTTTTTCAGCAGATATAGTAAATTTTCTTCTCTGCTATTTTTTAATTTTTTGCAAATTTATTATGCGATTTTTCTGACATTCGTAAATGGAATCAAACTTCAATCTTTTAGTCCAATATAGCAAATTTTGTAATCTGCGATTTTTAGATTTTTCACGATTTTTTTAGGCGGTTTTAAGCGTTCTTTATTGTTTCGCGACGATTTTCTTAAACATTCGTAAAATACATCTGGTTTCAATCATGCAGCTCGATATATTAAATTTTAACTTTTGATTTTGAAAATTTTCGCAAAATGAGATTTTTAGTGATTTTCAACCTTTTTTAAACCCATTATAGTAATTTTTTTGTCCCCTGCGATTTTTAAGGTTTTCATGATTTTTTTAATATTTTGCCGTTTTTTCGCGTTCCGCTGTGATTTTTAAACATTCGTAAAAGGAATCCGGTTTTAATCTTTTAGCCCATTATACTAAATTTTGTATTAAGTGATTTTTTAACTTTTCGCGAATTTTTGCCTTTTTTTCCGCGTTTTGCGGAAGTTTTAACATTTGTAATAGAAATCCGGTTACACCCTTTTAGCCCAATTAGTAAACTAGGGTGATCAGCCCCCTACTCGCTAACGCTCGCCAACCCCCGTGAATTGGGGATTACGACAATTTCACGTATATTATCAATCAGTGGTGTGAAAGGGAGTGTCAAAGGTACAGTTGATAGCATAGATAAGGATTTTTGAAAAAAGTAGAATCACCACCATTTTGAGTCCCAAGTACTTTATTAAATACTTGTGGATTTTGGAAGCATACAACCGGAAATAAGTCAATTAGAGAATGATCGATTTCTTATTCAAACAGCACACAATTTCTGTTGATCTTTTCCTCTATTCATTAAATAGATAGCCTCTTAAGATACCCCTTATGGACATCTGGTTGTTTCCAGGAAAAGATCCTTTCATTGACATCTGGTTTCCAGAAAAAAGATGTTTTTATGTCTCCTAAAATGTTTGCAAAAAAGTCAGATTTTTAACAGAAAATAGGAATTACTTATCAACAATTTTTGTACGTTTCTTCTCAGATTAGACTTTATTTTAAATTATTATTTTCTTTATTTTTTAGAAACGATGCATTCAAAACCGAAGCTTTACTTAAAAAATAACTATATTTGTAAGGTTTAATAGATTAATTTTAATTCATGCAATTCACATTAAGACCGCTATACGCCGTGCGGTCCCAGTTCACTTCGCTCATTCGACCCTTTTTGCTTTTGCAGCAATTCTAGTCGGAATAAGTACTACCATAAATGATTTTAACATATGAAATTGACAATTTTTTTTTAAGTGTAAAAAAAGTAATTGAAAACACAATTAAAAATGCATTCATTTAGTTGGTGCTACCAATTGGGCATAAATCATTTAAATATTATGAAAAAAGGATCTTGGAAACCTATAATATTGTACAGCACTGATAAAATTCATAAAAAAACATTACGTGATAAGAACATAGTTTATATATATCATTAATCATTGTTTAAATTTCGTTCAACATTTTACTTTTCTAATGGATTATAGATTTTTCCAAAAGCAATTATTTTTTACTCCATCAAGACAGCAACAGATGGCAGCAGGTGCAATCTAGACAGTTGATATTTTTAATCTCTCCGATATACGTGTGAGTGAAATTCGTAAATAAATTATAAATAAGAGTTGAGAATTCATTTTAAATTAACGATATTACTCAGAATTAAAATGAGGAATCATCTCAAACGCTTTGGATTACGTACATGTTATTTTATTTTTGATAATTGCTAGTTTGAGTTTCACTGCTCTCACTCTGACCGCCATATTGGAGACGGAGTTGATCTTAGTCTGTTCATAAGTCTGAGCTCTGGAAACTACGGTTGTTGCCAAACGATAAGCTAAAAATTCAGCCTTATTTCCGCGCCACGTAAGAGAAATATATATATATATTCAATGGTTAATTTTTGCAATAAGTTTATATATATATATATATATATATATATATATATATATATATATATATATATATATATATATATATACAATATATATATATGTTGGCCTCTTCACAATAAAGTTTATTCGGAACTCTTATAGCTACTTTTGAATTTTCCGGTAATTTGTTATGCGGTTTTTAGCGTTTTTTCGTGCTTTGCGGCGATTTTTTGACATTCGTAAAAGGAATCCAGCTACAATCTTTTAACCCAAAATAATAAATTTTGCTCTCTGCGATTGTTTAATTTTTCGTGAAAATTTTTAATGAGATTTTTCATTTTTTTTTTCTTTATCACGTTTTGGGGAGATATTTTCACATTCGAAAAATAATCTGGTTTCAAACTTTTAGTCCAATAATCTTTTTTCTCTTTTCAAAAAGTTTATTGGAATTAAAAGAATGATTTTAACAATGATTTTAATTTTTCATGCTATTTTAACGTTTTTTCCGTGTTTTGTGGCGATTTTTTGACATTCGTACTAGAAAAAGATTTTCAGCTACGATCTTTAAACACAATATAATAAATTTTGTTCTATGCGATTTTTAAGTTTTCCACAATTATTTTTTTGCATTTTTTATGTTTTTACGCTTTTTGCAGCAAATTTTCTAACATTCGTAAAGGAAATCTAATTTCAGTCTTTGAACACAATACAGTAATTTTTTTATTTTCTGCTATTTTTGAATTTTTCGTGAAAACTTTTTAATGGGATTTTTTTTTTTTTTTTTTTTTTTTTTTTTTTTTTTTTATGTTTTGTGGAGATATTTTTACATTCGTAAAAAGAATCAGTTTTAATATTTTAGCCCAATATAGTAATTTTTTTTCTCTTTTCAATAAAGTTCATTCGGAATCTGTACAATGATTTAAAATTTTCATGCAATTTTAACGTTTTCTCGTGGTTTGCAGCAATTTTTTAACATTTTTACAGGTATCGGGTTTTAACCTTTCAGCCCAATATAGTCAATTTTGTCCTCTGCGATTAAAAAATGAGATTTTTAGCGTCTTTTCGCATTCCGCGGCGGCGTTTTTTAAACGTTCATGAAGGAAATCAGGTTTCAATATTTCAGCTCAAATACAGTAAATTTTACCTTCTGCAATTTTTGAATTTTTCGCGATTTAAATCGCATACAAAATTTTATGCAATTTTCTGCGTTTTTTTCGCGGTTAGCGGTAATTTTTAACACGTGTAAAATGAATCCGTTTTGAAGCTTTTAGACCAATATAATATATTTTGTGAATGTAGTATATTTCGCGAATTTTTTAGTGTTTTTTCGCCTTTTGCGGCAGATTTTTGAAATTTTTTTTTTTTTTTCGAAACGGAAAGAACTAACTCTCTGTTAAAGTTTGCTCTGCTGAGATTAATTTAAAGTTGGAAGAATACAAAATCGTCGTAACACGAACTACGATGCTCAAAATATTAAACTAATCTGGGTCGAAATATAAAAAAAATCAAGGTTAGTTTTATTCGAGACCAGAATAGTGTGTACGCTGTTAACGGCAGTTGGGCCCCATTACCAGGTAAATTTAGTTCGAGGTTCATTTAGGAAAAACGACCAGGGAAATGAGGAAAGTTCCACTAGTTCATTTTATTGAAATTAATATTTTTGTAACAAATATAATAAATAAAAGACATATATTTATCAAACTTTTAAGACATTTTAAGTAAGTTTAATCAGCACTTTTAAGAAATACTAATCATTTAAGGTATATGCGCCTGGAAAATTGCATCTTGGATAGCAATGGTTTTGTTTAATAGCGGTATTTCTGGAACGGATTTACCATTGTTTACCAGGGTACGGCTGTATATTAACTTTAAAATATCTCATTCAAAAAGACTCCCACTTAAAAAAAAAAGAAAAAAAAAATGATAACCATTACATCTCAAAATTGTGAAAGTATAGTAGAAGATTAAGTGCCGTCAATAAAATAAATAATAATAAATAAGAGAGAGAAACATATTTAATTATGCACAAGACATATTTTAGCTATACTGCCAAAAGTTGAATACCTGTATAGTAGAGGTTTGCACGGGCCGGAATTTACAGGCCCCGGCCGATGTAAAAACTAAAAGTTCTGCTCGGTCCGTTAAAAAAATAATAAAATCAGTCCCGGCCCAGCCTTTTTTTTTCACAAAAAAAAAAAAAAAAAAAAAAAAATCGGATTTTTCTTAAAATAAAATTATGATTCTTTTAAAGAATATCGCATACATATTAATGGGAAAATTTTACCGTATATTTCAAACTATATCTCCACAGGACAAGCTATATAATACAGGATAGCATTATTAATTATCACTTAGATTCTTATACTATTACATTCTAATATATATACATTAAAAGCAATTAGTGTAGTTTAGAATAAAATAAAAAAGATGATTAAAAACAACTTTTGAAGCTGTAGATTAAAAAAAAAAGTATATTTCCAGAGATTCCCGTTAACGAAATTTCATTACTTCTATTATTTAAAAAACATTACCTGCCTGACACGTCCTGCAAATAATTAAGTCACGGCTCGGCCTAGAATTTAGAAGAAAAAAAAGGTTTTCTCCGCTTTGTCCGACCCTTTTAAATTAGTTATATTGTGCCAGTCGACAGCTTAATTTTATTTCTCGGCCTGTCCCGGTTCGTTTTTTAGCACTTTCCAACCTAGTTGAAAAGTGCTTATGACTTCGGTTTGTCTGGCCGGATGGCCGTCTGTCCGTGCTCTAACTCCCGTAAATATGCTCGGATTGCTCTGCAATTTTTATATGTTATTGTCGTTATCTATGGCACGTTCCCTATTTCAACTGAAGTGTGTAGCACTTATAGTTTTCTTACAGGGACACTCAAAAGAATTCCGTTACATTGCGGTCTATGGGGAAAAATCATTTGCGGTTTATTTTAAAAATGTTTCACTATTGTAAACGCATTGAAATTTATATAGATCACTAAGATGCATTAGAAGAAGCTTAATATGGAATAGTAGGTGTATAGCACTTAGAGTTACTTTACAGGGACAGTCAAAATAATTCCGTTACATTACGTCTATGGAGAAAAATAGTCTGCGGCTTATTTAAATAATGTTCCATTATTTTAAACGCATTGAAGTTTATATATATTACTAAGGTGCATTACAAGAGGCTTACTACAGAATAGTGTGTGTATAGCAGTCATCGTTCATTTACAGGGACACACAAAAGAATTCTCTACAGTCTGTTAACAATAATTCCTGGAAGTGCGTTTTAAGTTACTGAACGCGATTTTAATCTTAACTAGCTTTTTGTCTATTACGTGGTGTGTATAAATTCTGTAGATCCTATACAGGGCAGCACAAAAGTTCGCGAACACATTTCCGTTTATTGACAGAAACTCCAGAAGGAGAATTTAAACTGTGCTACGCGTTTCCTAACTAAACTAAAATTTAATATCCTATGTATATATACAAATCTAATAGATCATATACAGTGCTACATAAAAGTATTCGGATATTTTTCCGAATATTGTATATATTGAAAATTCCTGAAATTACGTTTTTAAATATGTTATGCGTTTTCCAAATTGTTTACTTAGATGTCAACTTTCAGCTTATTAAACGGTAATGATTTGTAAAATTATTTTAGAAGCGTTGGAAAGTGCTACATAATCTATGCTTGCCGCATGATTTTTCGTTCTTGTTTTTCTTCTCAGCCCGGCCCGTTAAAAAAGTTGTCTCCCGCACTGTTGGCCCGCCCCGCACTGCGCCAGGTATGGGCTTGGAACCAGGCCCGGGTTCGTGCAGACCTTTACTTTATAGAAGAATTTTTGAAGGGTCTTGATTTTTTCATTAACGTACAAGTCAATTCTGAAAAACATTCACTCATCCCATTTCGCTCAGCTCAGATTTGAACGAGCAATTTTTGGTACCAAATTCATTACTTCCAAGAAAAAGAGCTGAGCGGTCTACTGATCTGACATCTGAGTAAGTAAAAATATGAATAAATATAAAATGAAAATAAAAGTAGTTATTTCATTTCGATTTTGGGTCAATACAAGACATGTCTTAATTGACTGTATTTTATTTTTGAAATTGATGTTCAGAAAGTTGGGGGTGCACGAGCACCCTCATGCCCACCCCCCCTCCCCACCCGAGGATACGCCTATGTATATCGTTATACGATTTTTAGCAATATTAATATTATGAACACCTTAGCATAATTCATGTAAATTAAAAATGTTATTATTATTATTATTTTTTTTTTTTTTTTAACAGAGTTTCAAGGATTTGGTGCACACATGTATAATGTAATAAGTTTATTGTGTTAAATGTCCAATGATACTACAAACAAGTAATATCCAAATAAAATTCGATTGAAAACGTATTATTAAGGAAATAATACAACTTCAAAATGATTGAGAAGGGCGGGTTATTTTTTGAATGTAAATATCACTGTTAAGAGTTTCAACTAAATTTTAACTTTAAGTGGATTTTCCCCCCTCAAAAAGTATTATATTAATATTTGCGTGCATGATACCTACAATGTTACTTAGAATATAGCTTAAACATTCTTTTTATTTATTTAATACCCATTAACTATAATTAGATTTATGTAATTTTGTAAAATACAATGGAAAAATTACAGTAATTCATAATAATAATAATTTTTTTTTTTATATAAAAATGCTTGTTTTCGTAGATAGAACCGGAATTTTTTTTTTTTTTTTTTTTCAAACATTATGGGGGACCTGGCGATCGCGATTTCAAAATGCAGAAAAAGAACTAACACTTCTCTTCTGTCTGTGTGAAGAATCGAGGAAAGTCCGGAGAAGCGCAGGCACAATCAGCGGAACAAAGGAAGCTCGCCATTTTGTGATGCTCATTATGGCTTTTATTTAATATCTCGGCAAATTATCAAGAAGTGATAGGTCTTAACCTCACGGCATTCGGACCTGTTTTCGTCTATTCCTCATCCAAATTTTTAGACCTCTACGCGCGGTAGATTTCCCTAGTCATCGCCAAACACACTTTTTTAATATTAATATAGATTGCACAGTTTTTCGTGCCACTGGATTTATATAAAGTGCACAAATGCATGTGAAAATAATTATTTAAGTAAGATTATTTTATTTTGAGTGCTTTTCAAACTACTTTACGCTGATAAAAACAGCAGATAATGGGTACATAAATATTTTTGTAATATTTATGTTATACAAATATACATACATATTTTTGTAATTTGAAGAACTTATTTTAAATCATTTTTTTAAAGGAATTT
The DNA here is from genome assembly GCA_963931845.1 of Maratus michaelseni. Classification (NCBI taxonomy): domain Eukaryota; kingdom Metazoa; phylum Arthropoda; class Arachnida; order Araneae; family Salticidae; genus Maratus; species Maratus michaelseni. Next base: position 87,490,594 of record OZ007591.1, read on the forward strand.
TATGTCTATCTTTCCTACAGAATAATTGTGATTAATCACTTTCTGAATAAATTTTAAGAAAATACACCTCGATATCCCAGATAAGTCAAACTCCCCACCTCCTATGACACATATATTGAAATATGGAGAGAGTCTCATAAAAAGGGAAACAAACAAGTTTTAAAAGGGGGAAAAAAAACAAGCAAATGTGGGTCATTTCAATTTTATTATTATTATTTTTTTTTTTTTTTTTTGTCTTTCTCAAATGAAATCAAATTTAAACAAGAAACATGGGTAATGCGAGAAAACTCGTTTATATTTCCAGTCGCGGATTACAATTCTAAAAAAAAAAAAATAATAATTAAAAGCAAAAGGTGCCCCTAAAGCTACTGACCTACAGAACTACTCTATAAGTCACCCTCTCTTTCATCGGAATGTAAGCATCCGACCAAAACATCAACATGGTAAGAGATTCGATTCTTCCCACCCTACCCAGTTCCACCTATCTTACAGACATCCGCAAAAATTTGGCGACAAAAATTACCGGTTTACAAAACCTGATTTTGCCAGTGAGGGTTGCTGTAAACATGCGTAAAAAGCCGGAGAACTTTCTACTACCTCTGAAGAACAAACGTTTTCATGGCTGGTCTTTCCTCAAGGCTGCGAAAAGTGAAAGCGAGGACTATTCATGGATTATGGTAATTGAAAGGGTCAAATCCCTTTACATCTATAAGATCGATGAAATGGAATTTGATAAAACTGATTTAAAATTAAAATGGTATAAACCACAAGTAAATATTTAGTTAAGATTTAATAACCGAAAGCGGATCTATTACGTAAACGTTTAACATAATTTAACAGCTTCGACCAACAATAATATCTTCAACTTGAGAAATCGTGTACGAAAAAGTTAAAAATCAATGAAATTTAGGGTCAGGTGGGGGTGATAAAATCAGTTATTTTTCAAAATGGTCCCAAAATCAAAACTATTAAATTTAACTTAATGAAACTTTTGATCCATATTACAGGGGTAGTACTAGCCCAGGAAATATTTCAGACATACTTTTTACGATATTTCAGGACAATTTCAGGACACATTTGATTGAAAACCGAACCGAAAAAACCCTTAACTCCCTGTTCAATACATTTTATTATCATAAATAGTACACTATATACACAATTTTTTTGTTGTAAAAGTATACATTAAAAAAAAGTAATTTTACCAGAACTCTTTGACCAAGCTGCTAAAAAACTGCAATTTTTGCATTACTAAAAGACAAAAATCTCGATTTTTTTTTTCTTCACTGATCGACGAAAATTGCAAAAGATTTTTTTTTTATAACTGACTGAAAAAAATTGTAATTTTTTGTGACTGACAGAAAAAATAGCAAACTTTTTTTAATGACTAATCGATAAAAAATATGATTTTTGGTAATTGATCACCAAACATTGTGATTTTTTTTTTTTTTTTTTTTTTTTTTTTTTGCAAATCGACGAAAATTACTATTTTTAACGATAGACTGAAGAAAATTGTGACTTTCGTGATCGTTTTGCATCAGTAAAAAGGTACACCTACCCCCTATTTGATGATTTCAAATACTGATATAGCACAAAACTTGCAAAATTTCAGGAATATTAGGACAGACTACCATATTTCAGGACATTTCAGGACGTTTATTTTTTTCAGGAATTTCAGGACAAGTACTACCCCTGATATTATACACCTTTGACCTATATAGATTAATAAATAAATATTAAATTAAAATAATGCAATTTTTAAATATACACTTTTATAAGTATTCAATGTTTATCTTAAAAATCACGCCTAATTCCACGACTGCAATTCATGATTTTCCCCCCCAAAAAATTCCGTTACAATACATTAATTTGGCATGAGCACCCGATTATGAAAATTCACCGCCTTTTTTATTTATTTATTTATCTACGATGGTAGAAAGCGCGAATTGTGAATATATTAAGAAATATATAATTTTTTTTCTCGGTTTCTTTTTTAAGATATGGCAACAGGAAAGCAAAAAAAAAAAAAGCGTTATTTAAATTAACTATTCAAGATTTCTAAATTGTTTTCTCAACGTATAATCATAATTTAAATAGTATTAAACTATTAAATGATAAAAGTGCATTTAAAAATACACACACACACATATATATATTACTCTTGTCTTATTTTATTTGTATTTATTTTCCACTTTTTCGTGTTTAAAATATTTCAGTATTGCAGTTTCACAGCCCGTTGCTCTTTTTTGGCGAGCATGGTTTGGCGCATAATTGCTGTTATAACTCGTATACAATTGTAACCATAAAGAATATTTGGCAATTTATCACCTGTGGCGGGCTTAAAATTAAGTTATAAAAAAATATTAAAATATTGTAGTGTCATTCGAAAGCCCCCCCCCCCCCCCCTTTGTACTTTTTATTATTTTTTTTATTTTTTACATAATTCTAGCATATTAGGAAGTGAGTTAAAAATCGATTACAAATTCCATCTTTACTAGTGATGGGAATGGGCATAAAGATTATTTTGATTATTCGAATGAATCATTCGGGCAACGAAATACATTTTTCATTTTTATCTGGCGTCTAATCTAATTCTAATTAAAATCAGAAGTTTTTTTTTTTTTTTTTTTTTTAAATTCCTGGTAGTAACTGAATAATTTTTTTTAAAGTTTGACAGATATGCTTCTGCGCATGCCCGAATGATTCATCCGAATAATCAAAATAATCGTTATGCCCATCACTAAACTTTACATACAAAAACCAAGTTGTAGTAAATAAAAAAATAAAAATATAGCCTATTTTTAAATTTTCTAGAGATATCCAAACAGCGAAATGTCTATATAGTAATGCAAGAATTGATATCCCCTTTTCTCCTATGGTGTCGGAAAATGGGGATAGTACTAAATTAAGTTTATAGTGCATTAGTTGGAAAGGCCTGACTAATGCAGGGGCATGCGGGACAGCTACCCCCCTCCCCCTCTTAAAACCATTAATGATGACCAATAAAGGCCATTTTTCTTTTAGACATCTTATGACATCGTAGATAAGGAAAGGGAAAGTTTGCAAACAAATACTCCCGTCAACCAATCCATCATTTTTTCTACTAGTATTTTTTTCAAACGCGCCAATCAAACAAATTCGTCATAATTCGTTCATCAGTCACATATTCCTTCCAGAGTAAGATGTAGATGTCCAGACGTCCCCATTTTTCTCCCTTTGTTCTCAGTGTTTGATCAAACAAATGGACAATTTCTATGGATAGATAAATGGGGGCCCCCAGAATAATGCTCGCCCTGGGGCCCTAAATAGTCTAAGTCGGGCATTGATAGTTGGATAAAAATACGTTTAATACTGCAGTGCATAAAATAAAACGCATTGATTTCAGCGCCTTCTATAATTTATTTAAAGAAAAATTTAACAGATAAATAGCATATTTCAAAAAGATTCAATTATACAAATATGACTATCGAATTTAATTTCCTTAAACATGGCGCGAATATTGCTGCGCTGCAAAAGTCTTCATCATAAGTATGAGATAAAATAATGATTCCCCAATTTTGACTTGGATATTTTATAAAATAAAGTTTATTGATATTGATTCATTTGATCACTAGGCTGAAGAACACTATGGATTGACTTTTAAAACAGTACAGAATCTGTACTATTCCCTTGTGAAAACCACGATTTGTGAAACATGGAACAATGTTGGTCATATCATGTGAACATGTTTTCTGATATGGCCACTTGGTAAACTTTTGGAATTCCGTTTTTTTTTTTTTTTTTTTTGACTAGTAAAATTATTCTCTTAGGTAAGGCAATATATATATATATATATATAATATTATATATAATATAAATATATATATAAAATATAAATATATATATATATATTATAAATATATATATATATATTTTCAAAACTGTTATCTCGTGGTAATTTCGTGAGGTGTTAAATACAGTTTTTGGGATAATCGATGTGAGTGAAATATATTGTATACCAGAGGGCCCGTGCGAAGATTTCGCACTGAAATTTAATATTTTTTAGGTACTTCTCTATTAATCCGTCGACCGCTTTTCATAATAAAAAACTACCGCCAAACTGTAAGATTAAACGCCAAAAATGCAGTCCCATTTACTTGATGTCAAAATCATTATGCGTGTTTGTTACGTCATCTAGTGGTATTACATTCGACATTTGCGTGTATTTTTCATTATGTTTTACTGATTTAGTAGTTATTTTATTAATTAAAATAACAATTGTGTCCTTAAATTCTTATATTTTATTTATTTTTTGATATTCCAATGGCAACGTTCTCCCGTTTATTTGGCGATAGTTTTTTGTTATGAAAAGTGGTCGACGGGATAATAGAGAAGTATCATTTTTTATCAGTATGTAATATTTATTAGATGCAGGTTTAAACTTCTAAAGAAAAAGCAAGGATAAAAATATCTGCAAACAACATTTAGTTGTTAGTCAAGCCAGAATATCATCTAATTTATTCCATCAAAGTTAGACTAAAAACTGATCCAAGATTGCTAAAGGCACGCGCGAGAAAAAAAATTAACAATCGTATTTTGACTGCATTAGAGGATGACGTCATCCGCTTCGGAAAAACCATGGGACTTAGAAATATAAATCTAAACATTTCAATTTCAATTTCGCTTTTTAATCATAAGTATAAAATAAACCCGTGCGGTGTTTTTTATAATTGTTATGAGCATCATATAATGTGGTATTTGATTTTTTTGGCAACAATAATTTCAGAAAAACCTTTCATTTCTTTCATGAAAACAATGCCGATTTATTTTTTTAATTTCAGCAAATTTTAATAAAAAACATGTTTTAACGAATTGTTAAGTGGGCTATGTCAGAAGCCTGTTCTAAAACCTTTCATATGGTATCTCATTCGTTGTTCTGCGTTTCATATTTTATGAGTAAAAGGGATGTTGACAGGAGAAATAATATATAAGGATTCTTAATGGTTTTTTATTTCCTATTTAAATATTTCCAAATTTTAATATTTCCAATTGTTGTCTGGTAATAATTCAGTGTACCTGGATGATTCTACTGATCTTAGCATTATGCCAGTAGAATTATGAAACACTGAATTATTATTTAAAACACATGTGGGTGCATCCAGGCTGATGAGTACATGTGCATGTGTTTTTTCATATCCAATTCATATTTAATTCTCATGTGATCCAATTTTCCATTGTATATGGTTCATATTTAATTTATTAATCCATTTGTATTTACTTAATTGCAACTCCAATTTATAATTTTTTTTCCCCTTTCTCTCTATTTCTTTTTTCTTTTTTCAATATTCTTTAGGTATGAGTAAAATTTGGCCAATTACCGTTGAAGCACAAGCTATGGTAATATTATGTTTGCACATGTTAATTATTAGCTATGTGGTATTCTGTATACACAATATCAGTAATTATCTCTTTGGAGATTTAAGTAGAATGATAATAGAACTTGATATGTTTTTTGAAATTCATAGATATTATAATATATATATACTAGGGGGCCTACCCCCTGCGAGCTACGCTCGCCAACCCCCGCTCAGACTTCGAAGCCTCTAAAAATATGACAGCGTGCTTTGTTTTAAAAATATTGGTAAATCTGTAATTGGGTTGCCATGCTTTTAACGTTTTAATGGGGCATTTTTTTATTACCATGGCCTCATACACAGCTGTTGCGACAACTGACGACTGTTTTCGGGATTGATAAGTAAAATCAATTACAACTTGAAAACCAGCTTGTATAAAATGGTTAGGTTTAAATTGTGGCTACCTCTCGGACTTTTATAACAACGATCTGTATTCTATTCTTCCTTTGCGTTTAAGGATGAGAAAAATTCCATCTGCTTGTGAATAAGATTAAGAACCACAGTATTGAAAAGTACTATATTATAAATATTTTCAGTAACAGGTTTTAATTTTCTCTCTATTTTAGTGCACCATCATGCATATTTTCATGTTATTTTAAATATGTAAATTATTTATTTTAATTAATATGTATATACGAATTTTCTAATAATTATTTATCATACAAAATTAATTAAATATTTTGTGCATGCATGCCTGCATTTATTCGGCATCAATTGATGACATATTTAAACAAATTTGCTATCCGCGATAATTTTACACCTTGTTATGTCACTTGAATATTGTCCATAAGAAAATCGGGTACTTTTCCAGTATAGGATCCTTTGCTTTTAGGTTTGGCGTAATTCGAGCTTCGAAAAGGGATAGATTCGTTAATATACATAGATTTGTTGCCAAAAGTTATGAAAACAAACCCAATGAGCTTTTGGTGCTTTTCTATTATAAGGGTCTTGACCATAGACCTTCAATATACAATGTAGATTATTCCTCTGAGGTCTTGACGCTTTTTTAAAAAGCTTGGCGCAATTCGGGCATCAGAAAGTGAGATTTGGTGCCAAATGACATAAACAGCCATGGAAACAAATTCGACGATTTTTTTTGTTTATATGCGTATTTTAATTATACGTATATTATTATTGTTTTTTCTATACAAATTACTTCTGATTATATATAAAATAGGATAAAGGACATTTTACGCTAAACAAATTGTATAAATATTTTTTTGCTCCTTTCTTTTGCGTTTACATAAATGACGTCATTTGGACGAATTTATTCAAAATATTTTCAGTTTATAAATTAAATTAAATGCTGACAGACGATTGAATCCTGACGATAGAAATGCGATTTTTTTTTTTAAATTTTCCTGAAAAACATAATTTAATCACAATCTTGTCTTCATTATCGATTGAAATAAAAGATAAATTCAATTTCAATTTGAAAAGACGAATAAAAAGAAATCAATAGTCCCTATCGGGATCCTTTTCAATTTTTTTACCTTTTTTGTCACAAAAAAATTGAGTAATTAGTTGCCATCATTACAGAAATGTCATTAAAATTAGAAAAAATTAATATCTCGAAAACTAATTCCAATTTCAAAATTCTATTACCAGTTTTGACATCCGCGGATTTTTATGGACAATTGGTATTAATTTCACCATCAAGCGTTTAATATTTTATTAAAAATAGCCCTGAAACATAATCAGTCGTTTCATAAAATCGTTTCATAAATTCGTTTCATAAATTCGTTTCATAAAATCGTTTCACAAATTTGTTTCATTAGGATTTTATATATATAGGGTAGATATATATTAAATGAAAGTCCATTAACTTGAGAACGTTAGAAAATATTTTGATTTTTTCAAAATGGCGGAAGAAAATTTTTTAAACTTTAGCATGGCCATAACAGGGGCACCCACCTTATATGTTCTATTCTTCAAAAAGTATAATTGAAATTTTAATTGTAGAATAATGGCAATTTTAAAATATATGCATTTTTTTGCAAAAGTTGTCGGACTGGGCCAAATTTTACTGATTTTTGCACAGGCCAGACCGGTCAATGATTTTAATACGATCTGGGTCGAGACCGGGATGGAAAATTTCTTCCCGTCTAGACCTCTAGGAAGAATGTCCAGGTCCGGATAGGTCCGAAAAAAAGATTTGACCCGGCGCTGCCCAAGTCTCTAGGAAAAAAGTAAAGCCCAAGCCCGGTCCAGAAAGATTGATGACCAGGCTCATTTGGTTTCGGCCTGAAAATAGTGTCTTGGTCTTTCACCAATTATCATCAAGAATATTATTCTGAAATATTTTGAGTATACTTATATCTAACGCGTAGCGTAATGTATCACGATTAAATTAATTTCCTTTCATTAGGAGTTCTCAAGTATGCATTATCCATCCATCTTTTAACGAGTCTTATGCAATAAATAACTGTATTACACTTCTAACATACTTTGTAAGGTATTGACTACTCGCATCACGTGAGTAGGCAATGTGTGAATGAGATCGTTTTTGTCCATTAACCGACTATGTGCGTACAAGTTATAAAGGCTCTCTATCTTTCTTTAACTTTCGAAGGACAGCTGAATCCCTGAAATTGTGAGTCGCCGTGTAATTTCGATTATGCAAATTTTCTGGAGCTGGTCGATCGACACTGAAGTATATAAGCAGCGAATTTTGACTTGAGTGGAGAGCTCAGAGGAGCTGGTGAGCGCTCAGCAGAGAAGTGGCCTGGGAAGTTGAATATTGCGACTGAGATTTAGGTTTAGCCTTGAGACCTCGCATCGAGTCTCGTGATTAAAAATCAGCCTTAGTATTCTTATACTGGAATTTTATACATTGATAAAGCTGACTTGAACCTGCATCAGTGCTTATGTAATTTGAAGGATAAGAGTATTGAATCGTGATTATATATTTAAAAAGGTTAAGGTTTAATTATATTGCTTCGTTTTTGTTTAAGCTACAAGTGTTAGCAAGAACTCTTTAGTTAATTTAATTTTTTAGGAAAATTTCGTGGAGCTCGCTCAAACTCCCTACTGATTGTGTTAATAAACCAGTTTTTGGTTTTAAAACAGTTGTACTTCTTTCCTCGTGCTCTACCACACAGCGGACATTTTAAGATGGCCGCTACAAATGGCGCCCAACTTCACGGGTTGTACGATGGCCCCACGTTGGGCGCCATTTGTAGCGGCCATCTTAAAATGTCCGCTGTGTGGTAGAGCACGAGGAAAGAAGTACAACTGTTTTAAAACCAAAAACTGGTTTATTAACACAATCAGTAGGGAGTTTGAGCGAGCTCCACGAAATTTTCCTAAAAAATTAAATTAACTAAAGAGTTCTTGCTAACACTTGTAGCTTAAACAAAAACGAAACAATATAATTAAACCTTAACCTTTTTAAATATATAATCACGATTCAATACTCTTATCCTTCAAATTACATAAGCACTGATGCAGGTTCAAGTCAGCTTTATCAATGTATAAAATTCCAGTATAAGAATACTAAGGCTGATTTTTAATCACGAGACTCGATGCGAGGTCTCAAGGCTAAACCTAAATCTCAGTCGCAATATTCAACTTCCCAGGCCACTTCTCTGCTGAGCGCTCACCAGCTCCTCTGAGCTCTCCACTCAAGTCAAAATTCGCTGCTTATATACTTCAGTGTCGATCGACCAGCTCCAGAAAATTTGCATAATCGAAATTACACGGCGACTCACAATTTCAGGGATTCAGCTGTCCTTCGAAAGTTAAAGAAAGATAGAGAGCCTTTATAACTTGTGCGCACATAGTCGGTTAATGGACAAAAACGATCTCATTCACACATTGCCTACTCACGTGATGCGAGTAGTCAATACCTTACAACTTTAGAAATACAATACTCAGGAAAACGTTGGACGACCCTACTTGTGTGTCACACGACAATATTTTATAATTACCATAGCTCGAGAAATGTATTTTGAAAATACAAAATACATGGAAAAATCTTTTCAAAATATATTTCCAAAATATTTTAGTTTTATCTGTTTAAAATACAAAATACAAATGTATTTTGAAAATGTATTTCAAATACATGTATTTTCGATACTGCCCGCCCAAATCTGAACCACAGTAAATATTTAGGTGCTACAGATAAAATTAGGCATTGTGATTTTTATTTTTTGATTGGTACAGTTTCCCGAAATAGGGCAATTTTTTTTTTTTTTTTTCATAAGCCATGAGAAAGATTTTTTATTTTATAACTAAATTGCCTAAAACGTAAACTGTTATTTAAAACAAACAAAAAATGGAATTTTCATTTTCCTTTTTGTGGAGAGTATTTTTTGCAAAATGCAAAAAATTGAGAAAAATAACCATAATTTTTTTTAAAAATATTTTTGTTATAATCTGCATATTTTGATGTACTTATGGTGATATTTTAAAGTTTATTCGGATTTTAGTTCCAGGGGAAGAATTTTTGAAGATGTAACTGCAGTCTAAAAATACAGGTCCATATGTGCGATTTGACGAAAAAAAAAAAAAAAATCCCCCCCCCCCCCACACACACACATAAAAACTATGAGGTCTATGTAGGGAAAAAATGTGTTCATATCAAGGTAGGTAAGTATATACACAAATTTCCCCTAAAATCCTTGTCGGTCGGGTTACAAACCATTAAAAAAAAAAGGTTGAATTGACATGGAATGACCTTAACCAATATCAGTAAATGAGAAACTTTTTTTTTTTTTTTTTTTTTTTTTTAAAGTTACGAGTAAAACATACCTTTAACACAAGAAATTCCGTGGTCAGTGACGCCTATCTTCGAGCGCAATTTTTGGTCTTCTCGTTCTTTAACGAAGGCGCATATCGCAGAAATATCAAAACCAGTTTCATTTAAATCTTTGGTGCAAAGACCACTCTGAAGTTTTCCGTTTCATGCATTACCTAGATAAATAAAAATATATTCAGAATAATCGGAAAAACAAAAAGCTTTAAATTTACAAAAGAATGCTTTTTTTCTAAATTGCACAATAAACTATACAGAAATTCTTTTTGCTGATTTTCTACATCAAAAAGCTAATTATTTTGTTCTAATATGAAAACTTTTCTTTATTGAAAGATATACTACAAAGCAATGTTTCCAGCATCGAACGAAACGAATACATTTTGAAAAATCAAAATAAATAGCTATTTACAGTTGAAAAATACTGCCAAGAGGTAAATCTACCATACATATAAAATGAAAATGAAAATTTCGACCCGACTGCTTTAACTCGAGTTCTGCTGAATGGATTTGATGGAACTTGCACTTTTAGATCCATACTTTTTCAGGAAAAGTTTTAGCATATAACATATTGTTCTACGTAGATTAGTTATAGAATTATGATGGAATGTCCTTCTATTTTGGACGAAAAAGTTACCATTGGTCATTTTTTGGCGACCATTATTGTTCGTGAAAGAATTTAAACGGCTATGCACCTCGGAAAAAACTACTGCTAATTTTATTAAGATTAAAAAAAAATTTTGGAGAGGGAAAATATTATAAAGCGAACATATTTAATTTAAACATGAAAGGGAAATTTCGTAAAGCTTAAAAAATTATATGTGGAAGATTGCAATTCAAACAATATTTGTCGATTTATCTTTTTTGCATCAGGTTAAGAAAAATGCATCTGAAAATTTGATTAGATTAAATCTGAGTAACATTTTTTTTTTTAAATATATCTTTGAAGTGAAATTTGGATGAAATACAGGGTCATGAAAAATCGAAGAGTGTGGAAAATAGGATTCCAAATATCTCGGCAACTAATTATCCGATCGACTTCATGCTTTATGCAAAATTTATGTTTTTTTATTGTCTTTTATATTCATTTCTAAAAATAAACAATTTCGAAAATTTTTATATACCTTTTATCAGAACGAATATTTCGAGAGTCCGAAAAAAATAGTTCCGGTTAATCGAGGTTATTGAAATGAAATAGGCTTCTTCCCATTATTACATACTAAGTACATACCAAATTGCAAGTCTCTATGACAATTTTTTCGGGAGATAGAGCGTTTACAGACACACAGACGGACGGCAAATTTTTTTTTCTAAAAATATGTTTTTCGGAATCTCCAATGTCTGAAACATGTAAATCCGCCAAAAAAAAAAAAAAAAAAAAAAATCGATTTTCAAAACGATTACAAGACTTACCCTATACTACGTATGATGGGTAAGTAAAATGACTGCACTTGTGAGTTACATGTTATTTGTTTATTTACGATTTTGATTTTACTTTTGTCGTCAAACAATTTGATTTTAAGCCAAAAAGGCATAAGCTGTCCGAGCGATGGTCAAAATAATGGGGTTTTTTCAAGATTACGACAAAATTTTTGGAGTAATTTTTTATATTGAAATGCAAATTATATAAATAGCAGTTGATATTATAAAAAAGGAGTCAAATATTTAAATTTTGGTGTAATTAAAATTATTTTTTTAACATACCGCTAATTTTCCTTATAGAAATAATCACTTCTTCTAAAAGATTATTCTTAAGAAAATTTATGCAATTATGTGTTATTACTATCACAAAAGTAAACATTTTGGAATAAAAATTGCTCGCTGAAATAAATTTTCGATATTCAATTTAATTGGTCTTTCTTTCTTTCTTTTTTTTTTTTTTTTTTTTTTTCCTTGCTTATAACATTTTGCAATAAAAATTGCTAGCTGAAATAAATTTTTGATATTCCTTTCTAATTCGTCTTTTATAACTCTTTTTTATTAGGTTTGATATTTCAAAATCATAACTTTCTAGGCATGTCTGTGAAGCAAAAAAAAAAAAAAAAAAAAAAAAAACAGGAGGAGTCATTTGTTCCAACACCGAGAACAGTGCCAAAATTTGTTTTCCCAGTAACAAGAAGATGAACTGGTTGAGTATTTGGTAATGGCATCAAAAATGCATCATGGTTTGACAACATTGGAAAATAGAAAATTGGCAATTCAGTTTGCTGTAGCTATAGGAATAAAAGTTCCGGAGAATTGGCATGTTGATGATAAAGCAGGTAGCGATTGGTTCTATGGTTTCATGCAACACAATAAGAGTTTATCCATCAGAAAGCCAAAGGCTTTCAAGACTTGCCCGATCAACCAGCTTATAACTCTACTGCATCATCCTCTGTACCAGTTATACCCATTGACTATGCAATACCCAATCTTACTCCCCAGCCCATTTTAAGTAAGGATGCATAATTTTCCAATCCAAAAATCCAATATTTTAAATAATTTTATATAGCCTATAAAAATCCCACTCAATTTTTAATATTCCCTTTTATATCTCTCTCTCAAGAGATGAAAAGACAATATGTCTGGCGTGTAAGAAGCAATTCTTTTTCTACGATCAATTTAATCGAATATTAATTATTATCTCCGGTTGTAATTATCTGATCTTTCTGAAAGTTAGATTTCTGAGTTAAGCGTTAAAAAAACACAGATGCATAATTTTCAAATCGATAAATTCAATATTTCAAAAATTTTGAATTGAGCATTAAATGTCCCAGTAGATTAAAAATCTACGGTTTCATTCCGACACTGGTGTCGCAGCTATGAAACAACATCACCCTTACGAAACCGATCGTTTACTTAACCCACTTTCGCGATTACCGCTATTTTGGCAATGTTTACTCGTGGTTAAATTTCAATTTTACTAGGAAATTTGGTTGGGTCGAGTGTTCTGAAAAGGTCTCTTCCAGAACAGATTGCGCCCCCTGGCGGTGGAACTACAGGAGTATCTGGTTCTATGGGCCCTATTATGAGGGGTTTGGCTCATTCGACCTCCAGAATTCGCTTTTATCTCGGGTTCTATGAGCTCGATTACGACGGAGTTTGCCTCATTCGACTTTATTTCGATAGCCTTACAGATTTCAGTCATATTCGTATAGAACAGATTGTTATTATCTCTGACCCGGGCAACGCCGGGCGGGTTAACTAGTAGCCTATAAAAACCTGAATCCCTTTGAAAAGCATAATTTTATCTCTACAAATAACCACTGAGATGAGAAATGATGCTTTAAAAACATTTCTGAAAATATTCTTTTTAATCCATCCAATTAAATAGAAAATATATTGTAATTTCAATTGTAATTACCGGAGAAATACGAAAACGACATATTTAGAATCCTTGTGAAAATATACAGATGCTTGTAATGTATAAATTTCAAATCGATAAATGCAACATTTAAAAAAAAAATGATAGATCTGGATATAATATCCTTCAAATATAAAGAAATGCATTTTGTTTGATTATTTCTTCAGCAGTCATTTTTTGTCTGGTTTGGACACCACCGGCTGCAGTATTAAAATTAAAAGTATTTCTTTTTTCGACTTGATATCTTCTCTTCCAATGAATTTTACGAATTTTACGTTCTTGAAATCGCAATTTTTTTTAAAAGTCCGTTTGCAAATTTTCGTGCGAATGGAGCGATTATTGCGACTTTTTCGAAAACGCCCAGTACGCCATCTTGACAGCAGCAGCAGTGCTGCGATAATCAAAATTTCCTGGCCCCGGTAAAAGAAGCAATTTCATTGGACATTCGCTAGCCTCGCATCGAGGTATCAATCTACGCAGAAATGAAGTTCTTACTTTGTTTCGGTAAAAAACAAAATCACTTTTTGCGCTAATTTTCTAGATTTTCTTAATTAAGGGCCGACTTTTTGGATACTAAATATCAACAAATCCGGGATTTTCCCTAATTTTTTGACACCGAGACCGCAGAAATCACCTTCCCCATACACTAACGAGATCATTAAAAAAAGAATTATATTTTTCTTAAAATTAGAACATAATCACTACTCTAAAATAGCCGCCAGATGGCTCCCCTTCCCATCCTCAAATTCAAATCTGTATCTTAATTTTTGTTCATTAGTAAAAATTGACTACATTTCCTTTCATTTTCACAAAGTAAATGGAGGGATCGGCCAGAGAAAAAGATCTCTTTGTAGTTCAGTTTTTAATGAAAGCCGACCCCTGTCTGACACTTTCTCGGATTTTTGGACTGGTAACGCCAGATTTTTATAGTTTAAATTGTACTGTCGGATTAAGAACATTTTTCTACATATGCTCTTAAAGTTTCAAATCGATATATTAATTAGTTTTCTTAAAATTCGCTAATTAGTGAAAATTCTCAAATTCGTTCATTTCCGTTTGCAAATCGAGAACAGGTGGTTCTTTTCTTTAGCCATTCTGATATAAAAAAAAAAGATGGCATTTTCGAAGCGATTTTTAATGAGTTTTTAATTAATATCTAGGCTAATTATCAAAAATATTAAAATTTTGAGCCTCAGGTGCATCAGGACCTGCCTTGGACTACCTAAATCAAAAATTTCAAACTTCTAGGTGCGCTAGATTTCTCTGACCATCGCAGACAGACAGACAGACACACACACACACACACACACAGAGCGAAACTTTCTTTTATTAGTATACTACATTTATAAATATTGAGTTTGACCCACCCCCCACTGTCACCCCTTTTTTTAGATTTTTCAAATTCTAATTTTTGTTAAAAAGAAAAAAAAAAAAAAAAGACCAATCGTCACGAATTTTGTATGTGTTGTTAAGGTTCACAATACTGCTTTAGGTTTTTAAAACAGTTGTCTATCGTGTATAGCAGGCATGTCAAACTCGTTTACTGCTGCGGGTCAAATTCAGCATTATATACAGATCCGCGGGCCACATAAAAAAGTCGATAATATTATTACCGTTGCACAGAATAAAATTTGTACATACAAAACACAGCCATGTTAAAGAAATATTCACGAAAAGTTCCAAAGTTCTTACTATACGTAGTTTTATTTTCTTTTTCGACAAAATACTCAAAATAACTTTTCCTCAACCAAATCTACAAAATTAAATTGAGTTTTCCAAATAATATTTATTTTAAAAATTGATTGTATACAGGCTGGTTTGTTAATTTTGCCATCTAGCTAAAACATACCTGTCAATCCTTCCGTGTTTTCTTCAAGTAAAAAATGAAAATAAACACATTTTGATTCAGAAAATGTATTTAATAAAATGTGTCTTGTATTTAAGCGTTACTTATTTGATTTTATATTCTGGATACATTTTCTGATTTAAAAAATGTTTATTCGACCAAAAAAAAAAAAGGTTTGCAGCTACGCAAAGATGTCGTTTTAAAATTGTGGCCGATAAAGGACATAATTAGTGCCGGCAACGGGCCACAGGGCCATTAACTGAAAAAAAGTGGCTATTAAAAAATTGTCTGGCAGCGACCCCCTTATGACCACATTTCCGCGGAAATGTGGCAAAAAACTTTTCTTGCATTCCATCAATGATTCATTTGTTTCTGGAAATATGTTAATATTAACATATTTGTGTTATTTAAATTTAGAATAATACTAATAAAAATTTTAATAAAAGTTTATTGTTTAGCACTTTACAGAAGTGGCCACTCATGAAATTTCCCAGTTTTGCCTTTTTGCTCTGAACACAGCTAAAATATTCCTAATTGCACTGTACTTTAAAAAATCTGTCAATTGATGGTTGGTTGTATAGAGTTTAATGGCACAAGGTCCCATTGGGGCCAAGCTGCGCCAAATCTGCCAATTGATGAATAATTACAGAAATTTAGAAACCCCCATATCCATATATTTTCGCTCTAATACGAAATCGCACTTAATTTTGATTAACTACAGTAATAATTTCTGAAGAATAATTTCAACATCAATCATTAGAAGTGAAGTAAATAGATTAAACTGATTTTCATATTTCTTGAAATTTAAAAATCATCTTTTGAATTCATTTTTAAATATATTTTTGGTATATTCTAAAACTTTCCAATCCGATGATTTTTGTAGTATGCCTGGCAACATTTAAAATGAAATACATTTTTTAAAATTGTTTTATCAAAGTAATAAATTTTATTTGAAAACACAAATACTATCAAATAACAACATATTATTATGGAATTGGCCTTGAAGTTGAAGATTACTCATGTGCATTGTAATTTTAAATGAAAACTCCAAGTACTTTGTCTATTGGCGGTCTTTTAATTAATCCACATTCATAAATTGTAGACTTAAAATGAAAATTGTAATCTTGTTTCACTGTTCGAAATTAACAGTTAAAACTTTATGACGGAAATCCGTCAAATATCTGCATAAGATGGTAGACCTCTATCTTTACTATCCATATTTCCAAGATATTTGCTAGACTGACGATAATTAAGATGTGCGTATTAATATAATAAATTAGCACTATAAGTTTTTAAGCACATTTCCGGCTTTTATAAATCTATTCGCTCTATATAAATATGTCTAGCAATGGTACTTATGCTTATTATATTTTCAAACTACTTTAACTGCTCTAGATATCATTTCTTCAATTTCATAGTGAATGAATTCGACTTGCGCGATATTTAATGCAATAAAGACAATAATTTGATGTTTAGTTTCAGTTTATCATATTTAATCATAGTGTTAAAGAGCTTTAACATATATATATATTATAAATCCTGGGATGTATGAGAGTATGCCAATAAAATGTGTGTAGTATATCAATAAAAAATGAAAGAAATGGAAGAAAGATCTTGCACGATTCATTAACAACGGCATAATTACTATCTTAATCCTAAGTAATGAAAACAATAATTAAGCTTAAATCCAAAATTACATATGTTCTATTAAAACCCAAATGACGAACCTGATGACATGTGTCAATTTCAGAGCGACTTATTTAAAGCTATTTAATTTTATATTTTGATTCTTTTAAAATTTTAACTGCTTTTAATTATTACAAATTGAAATAAATAAATAAATATTAAATATATTTCTTAGCATTCAATAAATACAGCATATTATTTGGTAGAGTGATGTAAAATCGTAGGGAGTAGTAAAATAAAGTAGTTTCGATAAAAAATAAATAAAATTATAAATAAAATACTTTAAAAATATTACAAATCTTTAAATTTTTCATACTCAAAATTCCGTACTTTGCTACGTCTCTGTTGTTTATCTTTGTAAATATACGCAATTTTGTTTATGCTAAAAGGTAAAATGAAGTTAGATCTGTCTATATACATCACTGTTGTCACATGAGCGGAATTTTTTCAAATTTAGAATACTACCACATTCAAACGAAAAATATTCGCCTTATTTAATAACAGAATAAAGAAGACAAATATTACTATTCAAAAATAATGGTAGCATTCTGAATAATAAAATAATAATAATAAAAAAAAAAAACCTGCCAAATTGGTAAAACTGATATACATATTTTTTCTGATGTTTGCCACGATTGGTGCAAATGTGTACGTGCAAAATGTATTTTCAGCATGCGTGTTCTAACAATTAAATTAAACACAGGTAAAATGCCAAAGGCTTCGCGGGCCACAGATAAGTTGTCGGCGGGCCATGTGTTTGACATGCCTGGTGTATAGTCATTTTACAGAGATACACAAAAAAATTAGAACCATCTTATTTGGCGTCAAAATGCAACATGGCGTCATATTAGCAACAATGGGATTTTCAGCGACAAAAACAGTGCCAAACGACTCTCACTAATACGCTAGATGGCGTGCATATGATAAGAAACAATCCCTTGAAGTCTATGCTTATCTGAACATTTTTTAAAAAATAATTACTTGTTTCAATTTTAAAAATAAGATATTGCATTAAAAAAAAATACATATTTGAAGTTCTTGAACGTCATTTGCCAATCACAACAGATGCACTAGTGTAGAAATTTTTGCTTTATATATATTAAAAAAAAAAAGTTTTATAAAATAATAAAAATAGAACAATAAATAAATCAAAAGGAGCATCGGAAGTTTACAGCATGTGTAATAACTCATACGTAAGAAAGAGAATCAGCTGCTCTGAATTGGCTTCTAAGTTAACTGCCAAGTTATCCTGACCTACAGAAAAAGAAAAAAAAAAGGTTCTAGCAACCCAGCACGAAAGCAAAGAAACGATAGATGAGATGAAGTGATGGTAAAAATGCCGCCACGCGCGGTTTACTTGGCCTTGAACTTGATTTGCTTGTTTGTAGCTAGATCGTTTGATGCAGAATTCTGGTTTTGATACTTAGCTACGCTCCATTCGAAACGAACTATGCGATCAGTCTTAATTTAATTTGATGTAACAACGCGGCAAGGATATAAAATTCCATGACAACCATGAAACCATAATTTTTCTTTTGAATAAAATCCTAACGTATTTCAGATGTAATAATGGAAAATGATAAGCTCACATATCATAAATATTTTACATTTGCACAAAGGAACTAAATGCGTGATATAAGTTATTCAACATGTGATTATTATAGGCAATTAAAGAAATCCTAATTATCTAAATGAATGAGTAAAAACGTATCTTCTTTTTCCGCATTTAAGGTAACCTGAGAAACAAAAATATCGAGAACATTATATTTTTACTTTTTGAGCTTTAAAATATATATATATATATATTTTTTTAGAATAAAAATAAAATGACTCAAACCGCATGTAAATACAATAATTAGATCAAAAGATATAACCCTTTTTCATGTGGCACTGCCTGCAGTTGTCTAACAAATACATGAAACTTTAACTTTAAATATACTTACTTTAAAATATATTTAAAAGTTTTTATTAGTGTACTTGAGGGGGAAAAAAACTGGGGGTCAAAACAGAAATTATAAAAGCGTGAGATGCTTCATTTCTTTATCGTATTATTTTCAGCGACTCACGCTTTTGCAATATCTGTTTCAAACTCAATATTATTTATTTATTTATTTATAATCATTTATTTTTACTTAAGTACACTAATAAAAGCGTGTTATACTTTAATTTTGTTTTCCACTTTTTATTATTACTAGGGAATCGAGCCCGGGCTTCCCGGGTTAACATAGGCGAAAACCATTTTTTTCTAATTCTAATAGATTTTTCCTATTTAATGTACTATATTTTTTAAATTGATTCATTAACTACGTAAAAAAGAATTTTTATAAGAAAAATATCAATAATATATTTCAAAAAGCGATACTTCTGTATTAGCCACATGCCAGGAGTCAATGGAATCGGTCCAAGATTTAACTGCTTACTGCAGGTTTTTTATTCTGAAAATTTCAACTGCTTAAGCGTAAAGTTCGAGAACATGTATGTTAAATTTTCATTTTATTTATATTATATTATTATTTATATTTATATTTTGATGAAGTTTTAATTTCATTCTGTAATAGTAGCCAGAAATAAATGCGGAACTATTTATATTGTTTTAAATGAAAACGGATTAATCTTTTGCAATCGGACCGCACGTGATAGAGATAGATTTAAAATTAATTCATGCTTGGAAATTATTCTAAAAATCATACAAAAATCAGTAAATTCAAATACAGTTTTCAAAGAAATTGCATTTTTTCTCTATTCGACGGTGTAGAAATTGAAATTGTGCGATGTTTATAGGTTTAAAAAGATGCGCAGTGAAAGCGAAATTTATTAGTCATTTCGTTGCTACCATAAAAATGACTTCAGCAATAATCAGACATCTGTTGGTTTATAATATAGATTATTATTATCACTAAACACTATTCTTGACAACATCATTTATGTGTAACTTTCCCTTGACATGGACCCGATTACGTATGATTAGCATCAAAATTTAATAAAAGAATTTTATTCTATGCGTTTTAATCAAGACAAAATTTGTCTAAAGTCGCCAGCAAATACAAATACTATTACAACAAATAGCGAATCATTGTTTTTATGTCTTTAAGCGTAGGTTTATACATTCAAATACTAATTTACTCATCATGGATGCTTCTACCCAGACTATTAACTTCGTTTCGCTTATTAATACAGTAAGGTCAGATTGCTTACTAACGGCACATGTAGATGTTTCGTTCAAATTCAGCGGTACTTTGAATGTGCTATTCTACCTTGATCTAATAACAAAGCTGCGATCCGATTCCAGAAAATGCAACAGCTAATGAAACCATATTATATGATCTCATCATTTTTAAAACTGCATTAAGTAAAAATGTCTTGCCACTTCTGGCGCGTCAATAAAATAAACTTTAGAATTTTCATTTAAAACAGCAAGCGAAACTTCATCCTAAATTGATTTTTGAACGTGATAATCCTGGCGCAAACGATAAGTCGCCAAATATAGTTTGAGTCACGATTTTTACATTGAAAAATATTTTTATGTATCACAAACATTTTTAAATTAAATTATTTCGATTTATAAAAATATCGCTCATCAAAACATTTATTATTATTATTTTGTATTTTATATAAAATCAGTAACAGTTTTTGCGTTTACTTTTCAAGGTATCTGTATTAATTTCTAACTAATAATACTCATTTTAACTCTTTAATTAACGATAATATGCGGTCGTCATGAGGGAAAAAATTACCAATGGCAACCATTAAGCCCGAAAAAAGTGAAAAATACCAATTTTTTTAAATTTTAAAAGCTATAATAAATCAGCCAATTAAGATAATGTTTTCAAACAAAGCATTTCAAAGTAGATTTTTTCCCCTATATAACAGTATAAAAATTAAAAATGTGAGATGATTAGAAATTAAAAAAATTGCAAAACCGAAATTTCATCGTCAACTGTTGCCATTCGCAAAATGACGTCAGCGATACGCACGGGCACGTTTGTCCTTCATAATATAGATAGATAGACTAGTCCACACCACACCAAGGTTAAGACTTTTGATGAAGGGTTGTTTCCGGGTATTTTTCATGGTAAAACAAATACATTAAAAATAATAATACTTCAAATACTTAAAAATAAATAAATAAATCTGAAGTCTTTATTTCCGTACCTCTGTAAAAAATGAGTAAAATCAGTAAACATTTATAAAAATGGTAAATTAGTAAAAATTGTGACATTTTCTGTAGTCATTTTCTTTCTATGTAAGGAAAAAAGTTTTACTATATGAAGTCACGTTCTGATGAAGCATAATAATTGCTGTATCGTATTGGCATGGCCCGAATGCGAGCAATAAAGAATGTTTGACTAAAATGTGAAAATCTCTCATAAGTCTAAACAAGTGGGTAAGTGGGATCGAAGACAGCACAAAAGGTTTCCTTTAATATTTCTTTCAAAACACTTTATCCTTTCTTTAATAAATCCAAATAAATTTCATTAAAAAGGGTCATGTTTTGTATAAAATAAAACTTTACCGGTCTATTTCTTTTTCGCTTTTTCGAAAATCTGAACCGGTACTCTTCTCATAATACCTGTCATGTCGACTAAATGCGATATTAAAAAAAAAAATCAATTTCAAAATATGCCAATCTTTCCATAATCGAGTTTTTATCACGATTCAATACGTTCCTAAAACTCATATGACGTTATAATCACTTGCTGACGTCATATCTACTTGCTTTCTCAGCTTTCTCTATTACTCATATTGATACTCTCTCTGTATTATTCCCAAACATTTGAAAAAGTCCGTTAAACTTCCAATATGACGTCAGATTAATTTTCTTTTTAATTCTCTAATGACATCATATTAACCTGCTTTCTGTACTTGCACATACTCATACTCCTTGTATTATTGAAAAATGTTTGAAAATTTCCATTTTATTACCAATATGACGTCATATTAATCTTTTTTCGATTGGGGAAATTTTTTATTACATTTTCATTTTTCACGTGGAAATCTTTCAATAGAAAGTTAATTATTGTAGAAAGAACTTTATTGTGGATTTTTAATTGTTGGCAACTACTATAACGAAAAATGTTTAAATTTAATAGGAAAAAGCTGTTAGATTTTTGGTTTTTTATCTCTCTTTATTAAAATAATACGATTTTTTCAAATCTTATGATTCTGAGCTTTATACCAGCTATTCAGCTATAAGTACACAAAATTTCATGCCTGTAAGTTAAATAGTTTCTGAGAATCGGCTCTGTGACGGACAGACAACAAAGTGGGAGTAATAGGGTTTCATGAGATGAACGAAACCCTAAAAAACAAGAACGAAAAATCAGGCATACATTCTGAAACACTTTCCAACACTGACGGAATATTATTAAGAAATTTCTTCTACTATATATATAAAACACAAACGGAAATTTCGTTCCGTTCCTTTATAACTCGAGTTCCGCTGAATGGATTTTGATGGAAGTTGCGCTGTTCGACAGATAATTTTTCAGGGAAGGTTTTAGTATATAACACAGCGTTCTACGTACATTAGTTATAGAATTATGATAGAAAGTTCTGTTATTTTGGCTGCAAAGGTTACCATTGCTAATATTTTGGCAACCATTATAGTTGCAGAAAGAATGTAAAAGGCTATACATCTCGAAAAATAAAAGAAAAAACTGTTGCTAATTTTATAAAAAAGAAAAACAGTTTTGATGAGAGATAATATTATAAAACGAAAATGTTTAATTTAAACATGATTGGGAAAGTTCGCAATGTTTAAAAAATTATTCAATGGGAAAGATTGCTACTGAAACAATATATGGCGATTTATCTTTTGTTTTTGGCGATTTTGATTTTACTTTTGACCCCAAACAATTTGATTTTAAGCCAAAAGGTGTTTTTTTTTACTGCAGAAATAATTGAAATGGCTATACATCTCGTAAAATAAAAGCTGCAAATTAGCTGCAACACAATTTTGCTTCTGTTTTATAAACAGAAATTTAATATCTCTGAATGCTAATTATTTTCCTCTTTATTTAAATAACCTATTCTACATATTTTATATCATTTCTAACCTCTTTATGAATATAAACAAAATATAACTATATAGATTAAATTTTCTGTTATTTTTAGCACGTTTGAAATGAAAATGTAAAACATAAGAGAAATGAAAAACGTTGCATTTAATCACTGATTTTATACCATTTATTATAGCAAAAAAAAAAAAAAAAAAAAAAAAAAGAGTATAAATGTGTCGGTAATAGTCTTAGGAAAAATTTAACAGCTATAATTTAAGAAAAAAAAAAAAAATATGTTTTTTACCCTGACTGAAATTTTCCCCCTAAAAATTAGTTTTGAAAAGTAAATTTGGGGGCCCCTTTGTATTTCAGTGGGTAAGCTTCGGCTTCACGGGCCTATTTGGTAAACAGGCCCTGGGCCTCGGACAATCTTAATCGGGCTCTAATTATGGAAACATTATTAGCAAGAAAAAAATGAATGAATAAATAAATAACTGCTTTGTTGTAACGGAATTTTTGTCATAGCGGAAATGTACAGACGGGTATTCGCACATTTTTTAGACTATTTCGGCGTTGTTGTTTTTAACGTTTAAAATATGAATATTGCTTTCTGAAATAATCTGTATGATAATCTTGTTTCTTGATTCTAATTCTGCGTAATGCTTTCGATGGTAGAAGAAGGTTTTTTGTAAAATTTACAGGGTTATTGCTTCCCATGCGTCTTTAAAAACTTTCCAGATTCGATCAATCGTGGTGGTTTTGCCCTTTGAAAGAGCTCTTTTCAGCAGACCCAATGCACAATAAACCATAAGAGAAACGTCAGGTGACTAGAGGAATATGTTGAAAGGTATAAATACAATACCTGTGTGAGTTTTTAATGTTTTCAACGAATACAGCGGTAGTTTTTGAAGTATAAGCAGTAGCTTTGCTTTGATGCAGTTTCACCCTTTAAAAGTCATTGTAATAAAGAAAATGGCATTTTTTCTATAAATTTCGGATGTAACACATTCTCTTAATAATATAATGAATTGATTGTAACATTTTTGTCCAATATTCTTATTTTCCCATTGTAAGATAAATTTGCGATAGTCATAAATCCTTACATGAAACTTCGTTTTCCGCCTTGAAATGTGCTCTTTTTTTCCCTGTTTTTTTTTTTTTTTTCATCTGGTATCTTTTTACTATGTATATGTACTGATTTTTGGAATAGCACACGTTTTTATATTATGCGCTTTGCAATCATTTTAGACTGTGGAATTAGCATACTTCTGTTCGGAAGAAAAAAAAAAAACGCATCTTCCCATTCACAGCTTTTTTGCATGCGCAATCTTGAAATAAGAATAAATTTGAAAGTAAATATAAATTACACATAATAAGTTGTTGTCAGAATTTTTTCCTCTAGAATAATTCCATTTTTTAAAATAATTTATCAAATTTGTCTAAAAAATGTGCGAACAGTCTCTGTATTATATGATACAAAAAGAAGGTTTCAGTTTTCTTATTTACACAGTTGAGAAACACCGTAATATTTATGATTTCTACACAAATTTAATAAGTGTGCTCGAATATCACAAAAGAAACAAAGCTAAAATAATGTAATAAGAGTTATTTTAATTGTTAGCGGCTGTAACATGCTGTAGGTATACCAGTTCTCGTCCGATCGCAGAAGTCAAGCAGCAACGAGCTCGGTTATGACTTACTTGGGAGGGTGACCGCCTACGAACAAGCGTGTGTAAAAATGAGTTTCTCTCTTTTTTTTATTCAAGAATTTTAGTCACTCCTATCAGGGGTGAAAAAACTCACTCCTTTTGCAAGAGTGGATAGTCACTCTTCTGAAAGAGTGAGTATCCACTCCTGTTCAGAGTGAATATTCACTTCTCAGGAGTGAGTATTCACTCTTTCAGGGAGTCAAGAATTTCACTTTTTCCTAGAGTGAATAGTCACTCTAAAGAGGTTGGGCAAATTTTGACTCTGCGATAGAGTGAATATCCACTCCTCCGGAGTGAATAGTCACTCTTTCTTATTTAGAGTGTACTATTCCGAAAGAGTGGTATTAAAATGTATAAACTGAACGAATCCTGCTACATGGGTTTCGAAGGCGACGTAGTCAAAGGGTTAATAAGTAATTTGTTTGAAGTAAATTTAAAAAAGAAAATCTATTTTTCAAGAAATTATAATTAATTTTAATATAATTAAGTTTTTTGTTCAAGTATTTTTTCCTAGCTTTAAATCTTTGGCGCCTTTACTACCCTGGCACCTGTGTGCGCCGCACGCATGGCACATTGGATCGGTGCACCCCTGTTTATGACATAGATTGACTTTTGAGAGTTTAACTTTTAACCAGTAGGTCGTGGCGCGAATCGATAGATAGCCAATTTAGACCTTACCATTCTTTGTAACTTCCAAATCAATGTTAATATATATATCTCTATAATAAAACCGTAAGTCATGTGACTGTCATCAACAGTTCCGGAACGTCCGTTTCACTTTTTCATATGCCAGGCGGCCATTTTTATTAAAAATTATTTTTTCGAATAAAACTTCAAAATGTGACATTTTTAGAAAGATCGTTCAAAATAAATTAATATTTGAGAGATGACTTGCGTTCAATTATGTATATATTCTCCAATAACTTCAGTTGAAATTAGCATCGCAGTTCAAATTCTCTATTCATGAAAGTAAACAAAAAAAAAAAAAAAAAAAGATTCATTCGTCGTGAAGGTTTAAAATATTAAACCATTAAACCATGGAGATAATCGTTCGTAAAGTTAGTTTTCCATGAAAGGTTTTTTGGAGCGCTGCCTGGTGTCAAAAAAATAATTCGTACCAGTGACACAATCAAAGTTTACCATAATTATGTGCTATACAACTCAACTTCATTCTTTATTACTTACCCATCATACGTAGTATAGGGTAAGTCTTGTAATCGTTTTGAAAATCGAAAAATTTTTTTTGTCGGATTTACACGTTTCAGACACTGGAGATTCCGAAAAACATATTTTTAGAAAAAAAATTTTGCCGTCCGTCTGTGTGTCTGTAAACGCTCTATCTCCCGAAAAAATTGAGATAGAGACTTGCAATTTGGTATGTACTTAGTATGTAATAATGGGAAGAAGCCTATTTCATTTCAATAACCTCGATTAACCGGAACAATTTTTTTCGGACTCTCGAAATATTCGTTCTGATGAAAGGTATATAAAAATTTTCGAAATTGTTTATATTAAGAAATAAATATAAAATACAATAAAAAAACATAAATTTTGCATAAAGCATGAAGTCAATCTGTTAATTAGTTGCCGAGATATTTGGAATCCTATTTTCCACACTCTTCGATTTTTCATGACCCTGTATTTCATCCAAATTTCATTTCAAAGATATATTTTAATTGGAAATTTGACGCTTAATCAGATGCAATAAACTGCTAGTTAATAGGATTATTATTTTTGGAGTTATAAGGAAAACCCTCTTTCAAGCAATTCAGTAATCGAGCCTTTAAAGTTTGCGACGTCATCAAGCCACGATTTTATTTGAATTGCAATGCACTTTATAAGTAGTTTACACATTTTTATTTTAATATTTTACATTATGCATATCCATGATGGGTAAGTATTACGGTGGCCCCCAACGACTAGTCTTTTCTTGATGTAAGCTGAATGTAAACAAATACAACTCATGTAATGATATTTAATGAATCAAATTTCGAAACAAATTGTCAGTTAATTTGGTATTTATGTATTATACGTGAAAGGAAGAGAGACCACCGAAAATGATTGTTAATCACCAATCATATTTACCATTATTAATGACCAATCGCTTTCAAAACAGTAATTTAATATACATTTACAAAATACATAACATCATTAAGTACATTTGTGTTATTTGGGCGCAAATCTCGCCAATAGAATTTTTAAAATCGCCAATACCAGCTTTTATTTTTCGCGTGTGCAAATTAGAAACGATACTTTTATTTTGAAATCAAATGTTCTGATGGAACAGCTGTCGTAGACGCACCGGGGCACTATATTAACTATAGAGTTGCAATATAGAGAGAAAAAACGGGTTGCTGTAATTAGAATTATAGGCGGTAATGTTGGTGTGACATATTTACGTGATTATCAAAACTGGCTTCCAAAAGTTCAATGTTTCACCAAACTATACTCGAAAATTACGTGTTATAATATGCACTCCGATTATGTCACATTATTCAAGACGTTATAAATGAGAATAATGATAGATTTTCTTCTTGATTCTCCCGTAATCAAGTCTACAGCCAAAGTTAGTGAGAAACAAACAAACAAACAAAAAAATATTGGCAACAATATGGTTCAGTGTAAATGGTGGATATCATTAAAGACTTTCATAAAATAGACTTCATTGCACCAAATCGTATTAACTAAAATACGCCATTTGGCAATGGATCCAATTACGGAAAACTACTTAATATGTTTAAGAATCTACTCATTAGCAAGCATATTGCAACTGATAAGCAAACGGATATGAAGCTTAAATGCTTAAATTGGTTAAGCGGTTTTTGTCAAGAAAGATGAAATACATAACAACAAAAAATATGCGAAATGCTACCATGATCGAAAAGTTTTTGATTTGTCTATTAGAATCTTCCGGTTTGGCGAAGGATTACGGAAAAAAATAAATTATGAATAAAAGTAACGTGTTACAGTGCTTAACATACATTTAAGGGAGACCAAAGTGGTCGCCAGTGGCGGCTAGTTTTTAAAGAACAATTTACTTGGGAAACACTTAAAAGAGCGATATATTCGAATGCGCGATGTAACAAAGAGTTCTCTGGTAAATTTTCTTACTGCCGTGATTAAACTAAAGTTGGAAGGATACCAAATCGCCTCACCGTGAACGACGATGCTGAAAATTTTCATTTTAATTTGGGTCGAAATAGAAAAACAAAGCCTGCATTAGAACTCCTATAATAGGAGTCTTGGCCTGCATAGGTGTACGCTGACGAAAGCAGCGGAACAGGGCTATCTCAATATCCCAAAAATTAAGAAATGATATGAACGCACCCTTGATAAATTATTCTGTCAACGGTCAAGCCACCGTTGAACGTTGGTAGACCTCGATTTTCCGCAATAAAACTATTTAAGCTTAATTTTAAAATACAAATTATCTTTGTATTCGATAACATAGCTCAACCTTAAAAGTAATTATGATACCAATACTTCTGCCGCGTGTTTGGTACCGGTAGCGACAAGGCAGACTAGGATATTATTATTGTAGTAGATGAAGGCAACATTTTCCATATTTTGTAACTCTTGTATTATATAAATTAGGATAAGCTTCTTAAAATACAACGGAAGTGGCATTAATTTTTACTTTCTTTTATCTTTACAAGAAGAAAGTATTGGATTCATGAAAATTTTCGATTTCCGGCGGATTAATACGATTTAGAAGGCACTGAACACGATTTGACTGTTTTTAGAAAATGGCTGTCTGTCTGTCTGTGTGACAAAAATTTTGTGTGCGCTCTATCTCACGAACTAAAGCGCGGAATTTAATAAAACGTTATGATATAAATTGGTGTTGATTAGTTTTTGGCGAAATCGCCCAACAGGTGACGCACGCTGCTATACCATATGTTTCATTATTTTTACGATAGCTATATCTCAAGAACTAATGCACAGAATTTCATCAAACTTTCAGTCAACACCAAAAAGTTCAGTCACAAAGTTCTAGAACGCCTTCGATTTAGTATGAAATGATGTCCTACATGTAAAATTAACTATGTTAGAAGCTCTGAAATGTAAATTTGTTATATCCAATTACCATCTTGAATACGCCATTAATTCCATGTAGAAGCATGCCATTATGAGGCAGATGCATACTTAATAATAAAAGTAAGTAAGGAAGGGCGTACAGCAAGTTATAGTGTTTAGATTAATTTTGACACAATTATTCTAATTGGTAAAGAAATCATATGAGACTAGCTGTTTAACCCGTTCTACGCACGGGAGTTCATGAATTTAATTCTAAAATGTGAATAAAATGAATTTAATTCCCCTGTTAAAGCGTTGAGTTGTTCGATAACTATACGATTTAGAAAAAAAAAAAAAAAAAAAATACTACTGTGCATTTTTTTTTTTTTTAATGAAACTTAATTTATGTTGCTATGGCAGCAGACGATAAAACGATATGTTTGGAATAAGGGAATAAATAGAATAAAAATGTTGTTGCCGTTTGTGATAAAATGTTTTTCTTTATTTAAAAAAAAAAAATGAAATAATGAAGCGCAATTAAATAATCTCTAATTATTTGCATGCGAGGTAAAAGAATTATCGTAATACCCGCTACAGCTTGTTAGTATTGCAGCGTGGCGTCCGTAATATGTATATCTCACATTGCAGTAAAGGGGGGGTACCGGGAGGAGGGGATGTTCAAGTGTCCTTCAGAAAATGACTAATTAGGAGGACCACTATGCATCTTTAAAAACTTGTTCGTCTGGTTAAACTATGAACTTAATTACAAATTTGGCCTAAACTATTATTCGGAAATAGTGGTAACTACTACTCATAAATTTACTTTAATGTTATAGAGGGTGATTATGAAGTTAATTATGTTTGTAATCAGTTGCGTTGAAATCGGAAAGATAGTTGCTGAGTTATGGAAACGGGGCATAGTTAGAGAAAAAAACCTTGAAGGAGGTGCCGGGGAGCATATGTTTAAGTTCACTTCAGTAAATTACTAATTAGGAGGACGACTATGCATCTTTAAAAATTCGTTCGTTTGGTTAAGCTAGGAACTTAATTAGAAATTTGTCTTAGACTGTTATTCGGAAATAGTGGTACCCGCTACTCACAAATTTATTTTAATGATATAGACGTTGATTATTAAGTTAAATATGATGTTTGGAATCGAATCAGTTGCACTGAAATCGGAAAATTAGTTGCTGAGATATGGAAACAGGGTATACAATTAGACAAAAATCCTTGAGGGAGGGGCCGGGAGGAGCGGATGTTCAAGTGCCTTTCAGCAAATGATAAATTAAAAGAGCCACTATATGCATCTTTAAAGATTGATTCATTTGGTTATGCTAGGAACTTAATTTGAAATTTGGCTTAGACTATTATTCGGAAATACTGGTAACTGTTTCCTAGAAGTACACCCTGAAGCTATGAATGCTGATTTTTATGATAATTTAGCAAAATGGAACTGGTTTGGAGAAGTTCGAAACATAATTACCAGAGTTCTGGAAATAAAGCGCAGTTAGAGAAAAAACCTTGAGGGAGGGGCCGCGAGGAGGCGCGTGGTCAAGTGCTCAACAACAAATCACTTAACTTTAACTGTTGGTATGCATCAACTGAATACGGGCTCTGTACTTTTATTAGGAACATAAATTTAATTTTTAGGAAAATTGTTATTCTAAAATAGCGGTATCATCTATATAAAACAGCGATTAAACGTTACGGGTGAATAAAAAAAAATGTTAAATTTGTTAAATGTAATTAGTTCAGTTGAAATTAGAGCACCAGATTTGGATTTATTAATGAAAAAGCCGCCGCCAGGTAGCGCGCGGTCAAGTAAAATATATGTGATATTTAATAAAAAGTCGTTGACCCCCACCCCTTCCCACCCCCGCAAATTTAACAAATAATCTGTTAAATAAAGTTTTCTGTATTAATAATCTCTATCATACTAATATATGTCATGTAAAAAAAACCTTAAACCCAGCTAATTATCATTCATTAAGTCGATAAAATCTAAGTTTTTAGCATTTGATTTGGCAACGGTCAATAATTAAGTTGATTGTCTACATCTCCTACATATCTTATAATCTCTGATCCATTGATTTTAAACACTCGACTGGGAATTTCAATGATTCCTGCCTTGATTTATTTAATGACTCCTGCGGAGATTTTATACAACCAACCAACCGAAAATAGAAAAGCGTATTTTTGAATTTTTGATGAGATCTCTTTGTAGATGGATTTTAATTAATATTTAATCTATCAAAAATCTATTTAAAAATTTCGAATTTTTTGCCCCGATCGTTCATGACCGCCCTACCAGCTACCCGTGTGCAAAATTTCCTAGCCCTGCGCCCTGTGGTTTTCGAGTTTTTGAGGTTACATAGATACGCGAACGGTTTTTAATAGTATAGATGTTATCCTCCCAACTAGCCGCCACTGGCGACCAGTTTGGTCTTCCTTAAATGTATGTTAAACATTGCAACACGTTACATTTATTCATAATTTAATTTTCCCTTAATCCTTCGCCAAATCGGAAGATTCTAATAGACAAATCATGAACTTTTGCGATCATGGTAGCATTTCGCATATTTTTTGGGCACAAATGTCACATACGCACGTTGGCGCGATCCCCCCCCCTTCCCCCGCCAATTTGGCGAAAACTTTGTTATGGAAATTGTTGTTTATTTACTTTTATTTTTTATTTTAATTCTATAAATTATTTTTGATATGTATATCAATATTTATTTACAACAAACTATCGTTTATTTATTTTTATTCTTTTTTATATTTATGAGTATTTTTGTTAGCCGGGAGCAGATGATAATTCGCCAAATATCGTTCCCATCACCGTCATTCATACTACAATTAATTTAATTTTAAATTATAAACCTGTCACTCATTTCATTTAAAATACTTAACTTTAATCTAAAATGCTTATATTACATAAATTTAAAATACTTCACACTTTTCATTTAAAAGAGAAAATAAATAAATAAATAAGAAATAATATCATAAATCAAAACATTTGATTTCAAAATCAAAGTATCATTTCTAATTTGTACACGCGATAAATAAAAGCTGTATTAGCGATTTTAAAAATGCTAAAAATCTGATTCATTAAATATTATTACATGAGTTCAATTTACGTCAAGAAAAGGTCCGAAAGTTGAGTTGTATAGCACATAATTATGGTAAACTTTGATTGTCTCACTGGTGCGAATTATTTTTTTGACGCGAGGCAGCGGTCCAAAAATTCATTCGCGGAGAACTTGCTTTGCGAATGATTACCTCCATGATTTAATATTTTAAATGTTCACGACGAATCAATCTTTTTTTTTGTTTACTTTTATGAATAGAGAATTTGAACTGCGAATCTTTCGACTGAAGTTATTGCAGAATATATACATAATTGAACGCAAGTCATCTCTCAAATATTAATTTATTTTGAACGATCTTTCTTAAAATGTAACTTTTATGCAGTTTATTCGAAAAAATAATTTTGAATAAAAATGGCCGCTTGGCATATGAAAAAGCGATGCGGCATCCCGGAACTGTTGAGGACAGTCACATGACTTACAGCTTTATTATAGAGATTGGAAATATTTTCATTCCTTAATCAGCATTGAGAAAATCGCAAATATCTGGGGGAAGTCAAATAAATCGTGATAAAATGGTGAATCACAAATGTGCAAATTAATAAATAAATCTATAACTTTGTAGGATTATCAAGCAGGGCGGTCGCTCTGCCAAGCCAAGCTTTAAGAAAAACGCCACACAAACAACGCCAAGAACTGGAATAAAGACCGCTAATGCTTATATACAGAAAGCAACTTCGCAATGTTAAATCGACAAAATATGCCAGATTAAAATATCAGATATCAAACAAACCAAGCGTCGTAGAAAAAAAAAAAACGAAAACTAGAAGAATCTAAGGAAGAATTTTTTCAATTTAAGACCAAACTCATCTTCATAAGTGATTTATAAACAGAGATATAGCTTTTTTTTTAAAAACGTCGAGTTACTTAAAATGATCACTTTTTTCTTCGTCAAACTTTTTTTTTTTCAAACAAGCTACAGGCCTTAATATTGGGCAGAATAAAAAAAGGATTGCATTTTTGGACAAGTGATTACGTAATCTATGTGCTTTTATAAAATTCAGTGTAAAAAAGAATTATTTTCTATTCTTAATTAGCAAAAAACTGTTAATTAACTTGGCGATTCAAAACTTATGCCAAAACAGAGATAAAACCCGCCAACGACCATGTACCATCTGTATTAAAATAGCACAAATCAGTTACAGGTTATAATATAACCACATCAAATTTCATCTGCAAGTCAGCCATTTTCTTTTGAAGATATTTAAAAAAAAATAAAACTTCATAATTATAAGAACACACATTTTATCAGACAATTAAATAGGACTGCAAATTGTAGCAGATGACTGTTTCCAACATGAATAAGTATGATAAATTGCCGCTCAAGTATATCGGTCTGGGTGGCTCTGTCGCAGCGCGTCAACACGGCATGCACAAGGTCCCAGGTTCGAGTCCTGCCCCGGTTAACTTTTCACTCATGTTTGTTTAGTGTATTTAATTGTCTGATAAAATGCGTGTTCTTATAATATTGCACAATAAAGTAATCAGACGTAGTGTTTATGCTTTAAAAAATATTTTTAATATATAATTTACGTTTTTAGAAAGATCTTTAAAAATAAATTAGTTTTTGAGGGAAGCTGTACCTTCTAAAATGTATACATTAAGACTTATCGGCATTTAAAATTTCTTTTCAAACGTAAACAAAAATTTTTGAAATGAATTAAATGTGATTCATTTATTTCTTAAAAAAAAAAAAAAAAAAAAAAAATTTCAAATTATGCATGATGTGCTTGGCGGCCATCTTTCCATATTTCTAAGCATCCAAATTTCTAAAGTAAAAGAGTAATATGTTTGCACTGTAATATGTTTATAACAATTTCGAACTTCAGATTTTAACTACGGACAGATAAATTAGATAAGACTGATATTTTGAGAAATTGATTTTTACTAGTTTGAAATTATTAATTACTCTAAAAAATAAATCATAAGATGAATCTTTAAGGTAAGTCATCATTATCTTAAGACACAATTTTCAGAGCATACAAGTCTATAAATTAAACGCTTAAAACATTTGCTTAAATAATAATTTTGAACTTCGGATTTTAACTACGGATTTGAGTGTTTAGAATTTTGTGAATAATATGCAAAGATGGCCGCCAAGCCCATCATGCATAATTTGAAAAAAATTGCATTCTCAGAAACTCGTTAGGATGTATTTAGTACAGGAGAAAACGATTTCTATTAACATATACGTAGGCACTCGACTTATATATATGATAACTTATTTAATGGAAAAAAGTTAAATAAGTAATATAATAGCTTGGAAATTTGATATCACACCATTTTTTAGCCACAACTTTTTTTTTTTTTTTTACGCTTGGCTTTTTCTACTTTTGAAAAGTTGTTTTTGTAGATTATTATTTCAGAAATAAACATTTTGCGACACTCCTATAAGGAATATGATAGGGTAAATTCGAAAGGTCCTGTCTAGTGATAAATTCAGAAAGTAGCCAAGAGAAAAAACTTCGTCTAGAAATTTTCGGATTTTCTGCTTATTAATTTATACAGAAATGAAAATCTCTCCTCTCAAAAAATTTGCCTCTATTCCTTCCCAGGGCTGCACAAATTTCTCTTCGAGAAAAGTGTCTAAATGAACCTGTCGAAGACCATACAGTTAGTAATTCAGAGTTTCAATAAAACAATGCTAGGAAAAGCAGAGCGAATACAGAGAACAACATTGATAAAAAAAAAAAGCACCTAAAATAAAGCAATGGGGGATAGATAATCTAGGGTAAATTTCTCTTTTCTTTTCTTTTTTTCTTTTAATGCTCCTAAACTAGGAATAAAGCGAAAAAAGAATTTCAACCAATAGTAAGATGAAAATTTGGAGCACAGGAAAACAGGGCAGGAGAACGGCAAGAAAGTATAAAAATAATAATAAAAAAACCTGTCGACCTGGTAAAAAAAAAGCGCAAAAACAACCCCACATTGAGGAAGGGGAACTTTTTTGATCATTTTTTCTTCCGGCTCCCTGAATATCCTTAAAGAGTAGGTTTTCTGTAGAAGCATTCCCATAGAGGAGCGCGTAAGAGAAAGTGTTTGAAAACGTTGACAATTTTTATACCGTGAGAAAGAAGGTAGAGGTATTAAAAGGATCTAAATGCGCGGATGGGGTACAAAGGGGTTCGAAGATGAAATCTACGCAAAGAATTAAAATTTTAATGCGGCATGTATGGAAAAAGGAAATGATCTTTTACTTCTCCTTAATAGGTTGACAACGCTTATAATGAGAAAAAATAAGATGTGGATTGATATCATTTTTCTAAACAGAAAAAAAATTAAGAATACAAAGCATTTTCAGAAGGTACACGATAGCGGTGAAAACTTTATACAAAAACAGAAAAAACAGGGAGGAGGTAAGAGGGGAAATTCCATAAGGCATTTTATTTTTATACTACATTTTTAAACAACCCGAATAATAATAAAAACAAGAACGGAAAACCACGCGTCAAGCATAGATTATGAAACACTTTCCAACACATCTAGAAAACTGTAACGAAACTTGACCATTAAATGAGGTGAAAGAAGAAAAATATGTAGTAAACAGTTTAGGAAACATTTAATACATTTAAAAATCAAGTTTTAGCATTTACCTTCCATAGTCAAAAAGTAGTCAAATTATTTTGTGCAGCCCTGTATATGATCTATAGACTTGGATATATACTACATAGCATGATCAGGAGTGATTGTGGGTTCATGAAAAAAGCATATTAGCAAGAAAACGTTTCTGATGGAGAGAGGGGGTAGGGAATATATAATTTACTACAGTGCGGTCAAATTATGAAAAATATGAATATTACTTATGTTTAGCAATCATATGAAATTGATATTTTAGTTTTATTTTATGAATTTCACTACCAGAAAAACCGGAATTTCGGTACTGAAAATGGAAAAACCTGAAATCAGGTATACAATCTGAACACAATCACCCCTGCATGATAAAAATGAGTTTAGATAAAAAATTCACTTTTAGAAATTTTCGCCATCGATGGAAATGCCCTCGAAATCTTTTGTTCAGCTCTGTATATTATATAAAGATTTTTGAGCACACTACATATTACACTAAAATTTAATTCAGGTAAAAAACGCATAATAACTTCAAACTTACATCCAGCAATTACCAACCATTAACGACAATGTATCTTGTTCTATGCGTAGCCCTGTATATGAATTTATTTATATTCCACAAACTTATATTAGTCTACAAAATATAGTTCAGCAGGAAAATGTGTTACCCAATTAAAAATACCCTTAAGCAATTTACTAGCATAGTTGGTAATACTTACGAATTCCTTTGTGTATCCCTGTATATGATCAACAGAATTTATACTACACACCACGTACTATGAAAACATTTAGTCAAACCTAAAAATTCAAATCAAAGTTGAAAACGCACTTACCACACATAGACTGTAATTATCGAACAAAACTGTAGCAGAATTATTTTGTAGGTTCGTGTAAGTGAACGATAAACGCAATGCGCACCATACTAGTATTCGGTGAGCAATTTATAGTGCATCTCAGTAATACATATAATTTTCATTGTTTCAAATAGTGAAACATCATTAAATTACAATGCAAACGATTTTTCCCCGCAGAACAATGTGTGTCACCCTATAAATGTAAATGGAAATAAATACTCTGTACACAGTCTTTTAATAAAAGCACGTTTTAGTGCGCTACATAATTGTACATCAATTTCATCATGTATCGAATGGCGTAACATCATCAAAATGCACTTGAAACTATTTTTTCCCATTGACCGTACTGTAACTGAATTATTTTGACTGCTCCTAGGTACCCTACTGTACATAAACTATAAATGTTACTTCATTTTCGATAGGGATCATGCTATAGTAAGTGCCCGTCAATCATATACAAAAATTTCAGGACAATATGAGTGAGTATATTTATGGGAGTTAGAGCACGGACAGACGACAGACAAATCGAAGTCAAACACTTTTCAACTAGGTTGGAAAGTGTGAAAAACACTCAAAAATTACTCAAAAAAAAAAAAAAAATCTCTGACGGCTCGGCCTACAGGCACAGGTAGATTTCGAAGACGCAGACCGTGGGG
This sequence comes from Maratus michaelseni, assembly GCA_963931845.1. Lineage (NCBI taxonomy): Eukaryota > Metazoa > Arthropoda > Arachnida > Araneae > Salticidae > Maratus > Maratus michaelseni. Next base: position 87,527,560 of record OZ007591.1, read on the forward strand.
CGACTGTTTGTTGGGAAATGCGGAAGAAATGACATTTTGCCATGATGCGGCAGTTGGAAACGCCCACTTCGAAACCTAACTTGTTTGTAGGCGGAGCCGGCGGGTATTTTTTTGCTATAAGGGTTGGTCCTATAAAAAACTTGTCAGTATAAAAGTTTTCGATAACATTAAGAGCAGGGTTGGGTTTTTGACGTCAAAAACTGGTTTTTGACATGACAGTGGTAAAAACCGTGTTTTTACCGGTTTATTCCGTCAAAAACCTATCATTTTCGATTGTCCTCCAATTTATGGTGTAAGTGTAGCATACAATACATTTCTAGATTGATTTTACCTTGCTCTTGTTATTATTATTATTATTTACAATTACATTTGTTAAATTTATTTAAAAGAAGAACATTTCCTAATATGGGAAAGATTTAAAAATACAAGAGTAAAAGAAAAGAAAAATATTTGTCATAATCTTCACTAATATAGATTCTACTAACTGCAATTAACATTAATATTAAATGATAATAAAAGGTTATTATAATTATTAAATAACATTCAATATACATTTTGAATAAAGTACATTAAAATTATTTTAGAGATACAAAAATGCTGCTGTTACATTGTATGACAATAGATGTTAAGCATAGACTGGCAATGAATAAATTTGAATATTCTTCGATATAATATTTTAAAATGCATATCTTATGTATTTCATAAATGCAATTAAGGTGATTTTCATTTGCACTTTAATAAGTAGAATCTTAAAGTTTTGTTTTCAACAATGTAATAAATTGTACCGAAATTATACACATTGTTTAATCTAATACTTATAGGTTACAGGATTTCTTCAAAAAATCTAATTTGCCAAATAGCTTAAGATTGTTGCAGAGATCTTCTAACAGAGATGTACACGTATTATTCTAATGCAATTCTTTTTTGTTTTTCTTGGATGGATAAATATACTTTAGAGTCTTTTTGATTCTGAATATTTTATGTAAAACAACTTAATATTAAAGATAGAATGAAAAAAAAATGTAACAACTAACTACTAAAAAATGGGTTTTTGACAGTTTTCGACATTTTTGACAAGGAGGTTTTTGACAGTTTTCGACATTTTTGACATGACGGTAAAAACCATGGTTAAAACCGGTAAAAACCGTCATGCGTCAAAAACTTGCCAACCCTGATTAAGAGGATTTATAATAAATTTAAGCGGATTTGATATCTTGTGAATTGACGAAGTTATGAATTTTTTTCTTCTAAACCCTCCCCCCCTTTTTCACCCCCTTTGGGGCCATTTTTTATGATATCAAAAATCTGTCATACATAAATTTTCGGCCCTTTTCCTAGAAGTAATAATAACTTTAAACGGATTCGATACGTATCATAATTAAGAAATTATAGGGAGTTTTCGGTTTTCACAAAAAGCACCCCCCCCCCTACACTGGTTCGATTTTGCCCATTAACGAACTTGACCGAGATTTTATGCCCCTTGATTTTATGTATCAGTTTGGAAGAGATTTGTACAGAATTATTGCAGTTATCGTGTCCATAAAAAAAGTGACATAGATAGATGGATTTTATATATATTATATAAAGTGTTGAACTGGGGGTGGTTTTGGGTTCTGGGAGTCATAATCGGCGTAAATCTGCAATTTTTTTTCAAAAATTCAAACTTAGGGGAGAATGTAATAGGTAGTATTTCTTACGAAATCTACGTAAAATGATTGCACACTGCACACCACAACTCGTGAAGTATGTGCCCGCGAAAGGTGGTTAAATTGCTATGCATAGTTTTTGATCCTATAAAACTTTTTAACGGAACTATTTTGACCGACTTCAACATTAAATAGCGCTTAAAATAATTCTTAGATTTAAAAACTGCCAGCTTCAGCGTGCCTATTGAGTATTTCGCTATTATCAACTTTCATACTTTTATAAGCACGTTTTCTTAATATAAGCCGAGAAAGACCCCCGGTCGAAAAAAAAAAAAAATATATATATGGCAGCGACAGCGACGGCATTTTTCTTTTTCTTTTTTGTAGATTAGCTAGAGATTTTAATGATATTTTGCAATGTCTTAATACTTGCGGTTAATTTAAATAACAGGTTAAACTAATTGCAGTGTTAAAGATAATTTCTATTTTTCTTCCTAACAGTTCTACTCTTCACAAGTTACAGCTATTGGTAGGGACTAATTGTGACCATCACAAAACCTTCTACTGCCATGTACCATACTAATACAATTTCCCCCAGGTTTCAAAAAGGACAGGGTGCTGCTGGTGAGAAAAGGGCACTTTTTTTTATTTTTAAGCACACTTTTTGGATTCTTGAGGGCACTTTTCAGATTCTTAAAGGCACCTTTTTTTTTTATTGCTAAAGGCATTCTTTTGATTTTTAAAGCAACTTTTAATATTTAAAAAGTCAGGGCACCCTTTTCAAGACAACTATGAGTTAGTTTTTACTATGAAAGCAAATTTTTTAATCCAAAAAGGAGAAAGGACACTTTTTTTCACTGAGGGGCAAGGAAGGTGCTATTTGGTAAACCAAGGGGCAGGCAGGGTGCAGCACCCTTCTGAAACTGTCTGGGGGAAACTCTGCTAATATATTAATTAATTTACTAGCTGATCCGCTCGGCGTTGCCCAGTCCCGCGATAATAACCAAAAACACACCCAACAGCGAAATACGTTTTTATTTTTTAATTAAAAATTTTTTAAGACTTTCTTAAATCGGGTCAACCCGGAATGGAAAAAAGCGTCAATAAGACCCGATGCAAAAGTCTAATCTAGTAGTATCTATCTATCTATCTATATTATAAAGGACAAACGTGTCCGTGCGTAACGATGACGCCATTTTGCGAATGGCAACAGTTGACGATGAAATTTCGGTTTTGCGATTTTTGTTACTGCAATAATTTAATTTCTAAACAGCTCATATTTAATTTTTACACCGTTATACAGGAAAGGAAATCTACTTTCAATTGTAATTTATAACTTTATCGCAATTTAACTCATTAATTATAGCATTTAAATTAAATTTCAAACATGATTTTTATGAAAATCTATTTCTATCGACTGCAGACGATTACAAAATATTAATCCTTTAACACTTTAAGCAATATAAAAAATTAAGCATTTGTTTCCAGCTAATATTGAATAATGAAATTACAACTTCATTAAGCAATCAATAAATCCTTCTATATATAAAAAAAAATCCCTGACGGCTCGGCCTACAGACACAGGTAGATTTCGAAGACGCAGCCCGTGGGGCGCCTGTTTGTCGGGAATTGCGGAAGAAATGATCTTTTTGCGACGATGCTGCAGTTGGAAAAGCCTACTTCGAAACACCAAACTTGTTCGCCCGCGAAGCCAGCAAGGATTTTTTTTTTTTTTTTTTTTTTTTTTTTTTTTTTGCTGCTATAAGAGTTGGTCCTATAAAAAACATGTCAATATAAAAGTTTCAGATAATATTAAGAGGATTTATAATAAATTTAAGCGAATTTGAAATCTTGAGAATTGACGAAGTTATGATTTTTTTCTTCTAAAACCCCCCTTCCCCCTCCCCCCCCCCTTAAGGCAATTTTTAATTATATCAAAAATCTGTCATACATAAGTTTTTGGCCCTGTTCCTAGAAGTAATAATAACTTTAAGCGGATTCGATACTATCATAATTAAGAAATTATGGTTTTTTTTTCTGTTTTCACAAAAAGCCCCCCCCCCCCCCCCCCCCTGGTTCGATTTTGCCCATTAACGAACTTGACCGAGATTTTATGCCCCTTGATTTTATGTATCAGTTTCGAAAAGATGCGGGAGTTGGAACCGCCTACTTCGAAAAATAACTTGTTTGCAGGCGGAGCCGGCAGGGATTTTTTTTTGTTTTTAATTTTTTTTTGCTATAACGGTTGGTCCTATAAAAAACTTGTCAATATAAAAGTTTTAGATAATACTAAGAGGATTAATAATAAATTTACGCGGATTTGATATCTTGCGAATTGACGAAGCTATGATTTTTTTTCTTCTAACCCCCCCCTCCCCTTTGGGCCATTTTTAATTATATCAAAAATCTGTCATACATAAATTTTCGGCCCTTTTCCTAGAAGTAATAATAACTTTAAACGGATTCGATACATATAATAATAAAGAAAATATGAGGGTTTTTCTGTTTCACAAAAAGCCCCCACCCCATTTCCCCCCCTTGGTTCGATTTTGCCCATTAACGAACTTGACCGAGATTTTATGACCCCTGATTTTATGTATCAGTTTAGAAGAGATTTATGCAGAATTTTTCCAGTTATCGTGGTCAGAAAAAAGTGACACACACACACACACACACACATATATATATATATATATATGTGTATGTATATATATATATATATATATATATATATATATATATATATATATATATATATGTGTGTGTATATATATATATATATATATATATATATATATATATGTGTGTGTATATATATATATATATATATATATATATATATATATATATATATAAAACTTTAAGTAAAATTTAACCATTGAAACATAAGAAACTGACCACATACACTGAAATCCCGATACCAAAGAGCCCTGTCAATTTACAAATTAAAATTGTAGTCCTAATAAATGTAACATTATTAATTCAAATTAAGAAGAAGAAGAAAAAAAATTAAATAAATAGAAAATAAGGAATGAAATATAAACCACACGAATATATACACAAATAAAAGCTTATAAAGTAATTTACTTTTTCAAGGGCAAGAAAATCACATTTATAAGCAAAGAACGATTGTTTTCTGTATATGACACCAGCTTTTGCTAAATATAGTGCCATATCTCGCCCGAACAATCGCTGAAACAATATTGAATAACAAGACCTTTACAATGGAATATTATAAATTATACATACAATTTGAAAAGGAGTGTGAAAAAGAATTAAAAAAATTAAAATATATATATATTACTTATATTAATAATATCCCAAGATATTTAGTATATTGTGAGCACATGTACAAAGTTGTATCCAAAAGAAGAGGTTAAATTCACAGTTAAATAGAGAATCCTTCAGATCATAAATTGTAACCTACAGTTACAGTTATTTTTATTTAACTAAATAGATTACAACATTTTAAAAAATGTAGAAAAAAAAATTATGATATACATATAAATAAAAACCATTAATTATTTTATTTTAATTTTAATTTAATAAATTAAAATATATAATATTACTTGATAATTTGAAAGTATTTCATAGATATTATTACCTCCATACTAAATTTCCAAGTTTTAATATTTTAAATAAGCTATACTACTGCCATCTATTGTAAAAATATTAGACTATTTTAGCATACTATCAAATACATTATATAATTTACTTTTGCTGCTGACATCTGGTGTACAGATATTCTACTAAAACTTTAATATTGTATGTATAATTACTTATTTGCAGCTGTAATGTAGTGTAAATATATTAATTTTACTAGTTAATATTCATGATAAATATATAGAAAATAAGAGTTACTAGTATAATATAATTTCTATTTTAACTAACCCATTTAAAATATATCTTAATTTAACCCAAACATTAATGTAGAATCCATATGATGCTTTCATTTTATAAATTAGTATTATACTTAGAAATAACATAGATTATTCAATATGGCAATGCACTTATTATAATTTAAATCCAGCTATTTAAATAATATCTACCCTGAAAAAAAAATATAAAAAACATAAATATTAATTAAATTAAATGATCTAATATTAAAATAAAATAAATAATATAAAACTAAGAGATATGTTTATTAGTGTACTATATTTAATAAATATTTAATATTTACTAAAATTAAATATGTTTAACATATTAATATTATATTGTATTGATTAACCCATTGTAACATCCTTGATAATTTTAACTTTTGTTACAACCCCAATAATATTAACTCCATATAATCATAACAACAATTATAGAATTCGCCCACATGTAAATTTTAATTTATGAATGACTTTTAACTAAGATGATCCTATGCAGCACATGCTCTTAATATGAGTTATAATTTAGCTAAATATATCAACAGTCAAAAGTTGAAAATCATCGTTAATATTTTTAAAAATATGAATGACATTAAACTAGGATAATCCTATGCAGCAACGCACACAATAGGATTCATAGTTTAGCCAAATATATCAACAATCAAAAGTTGATTATCATTTTTATCAAGGAGATTTTAACAAAAAAAAAAAAAAAAAAAAAAAAAAAAACAGACATTTAACCCAAATTAAATCTATATTTATATGTGTAAAATTGATTTAACTAAATAGTAAGGATATCCATAAACTTGTGCAATTTGAAGGATATGTTTTAAATTTTGATTTTTAAAGTTATTTGAACAAAGATTATTAATTCTATGTGCGAAATTTAGTAAAATATTTACAAATACTGATTTATGTATACATGACAAATAGTTAGTAAATAAGTTAACCTTAAAAGTAAAATCATTTCGCTTGTCATAAATGTCAAACAAAAGTTTATTATCTTTAAGAATTATCTTAAGATCAAGAAAATTAATTTCATTATTTGCCATAACATTGAAACTATAAGTTAAATTTTTATGATATTTTATAGGTAATAAATAATTTGAATTACTATTAAAATAGAAGACAATAATGTCATCTATATAACGGTATATTTTACAATTAGCAATATTAGAGTTACGTTCATAATAATATAAATACAATTCTGCAAGAATTGAAGAAACAATGCCACCTTGAGGGAGTCCACAGCTTTGTATATATATAGTATCATTAAAAACAATATAATTATAATGGAGAATAAATTTAGTTAATGTTTTAAAGTAATTTAACGAAATTTTATTTTTTAATTTAATAGAATCCTTGTATTCCTTATATAATAAATTTACTATCTTGAACATATCGTTAATATCAATGTTATTAAATAAGTCATTAAAATCAAACGTCTTCATGTATTTTATGTTATTTAAATTTTTAATATTATTGACAAGTTGAAAACTATTTTTTATGCTATACAAATTATCTTTTTGTTTTGTAAGTTCAAACAATTTAGTGAGAATAGTTAATAAAAATTTGCTTGCATTATTGTTATAAGTATTACAACCGATTGTTACAGTTCTAAATTTTAAAGGAGTTTTGTGGAATTTAGGTATAACAACAATGTATGGATAATTAAAGTTATAGTTTTTAATTTTTAGTAATTTATAAAATTGAAATATATGTCGATTATTAATGATTTTATCTAGATTAGTTATTTTAAAATTTAAATTTGTATTTATAGCTTTAGTTATTAACTGTGAATAATAATATTTGCAGATGAAAGCATAATTGTTTGGTGATTTATCAACATATGTAATAATAAATTTGTTTTGTAAATTCGTTATTTCACTATTTAGTTGTTTAAAATTAAAATTATATATGTCCAAATTCCTATGAAGTTCAGCATTTAAATTACTTAAAACATTTAATTTCCATTCATTAAAAAATTCAAGAGGTTTATTATAATCTATTGATATTTTATATATAAAAAGGTCAAGATCCAGATTAAATTGTTTTAAAATAGAAAAAATTGTATAACATGAAGGTAATCGAAATTTAGTCCCATTAGTCATAAGATTACGCAAGTAATCATTCTCTACAATATTAATATCCCCTGTAATAATGTGACCATGTACCTTATCTACATAATTGCTATAATTAGGATTATTACATAAGCAAGGAGGTTTATCATTTGATGTTAGAAATTTTGCAAATTTATTGTAATTGAAAATCCTACGTCCTAATGTAACATTGTATTTGTATGATTTATGTATTGTAAAATTTTTTATGGGGAATTTGTTCTCAATGTTATTAATTACATTGTGTATATTTATTTTATTAAGTACAATATTGGAAAAAGTAATTATAAGTAGAGTGTTGTTAGTTTTTTTGTAAGTGTTTTTTGAAATTTTTACATTAAGTTGATTAATTCTAAATAATAAAAGATCAAAATAAACATCACTAAAATGTGGCGATAGATTTAATGATAAAAAAACTTTATAATACTTGTTAAGATTTTTCTTTTTGATCGAAAAAATATTTTTCCTAATATCAAGCCATTTGTAAGAATTATTGAATTCATATTCCAAATTAGATAATTGCCGTTCAATATCATTACTAGAGATATACTGTGAACTATTACAATTTTTACCCCTTTTTGTACGTGTAGTTTTTGTATTTGCTGTATGATTTAATATAGCATAAGTGCTACTGTAATGTTCATGTTTAGTAGTATTAGTATAAACAAGGTTTGTACGATTAAATAATTTAGAATTAAGACCATAAGGATATAATGAGTTACGAGATTTGATAAAAATTGATTCATAAAGTAGTCTATCAGTGAAATTTTTGTGCATACTTAAGATTTTTATTGTAATATCTTTAAAGTCATGTTGTCTAAAGTGCATGTGCTCAACATTTATAGAATTATTTTTAATAATATCCTGTCTATGTTGATTGATTCTGTAGTGCAATGGATTACATGATTGACCAATATATTCCATCTTACAAATATTGCAGTTTATCGAATAAATAATGTTGTAAGCTTTACAGAAAAATACATTAATTTTAGCATTAGAACTATTTACAATTTGTAATGGATCTGCATGTGGGCATGTTAAGCAACGTGGTGACGAACATTTTTTGAATTTGAGTTTCACTTTGGGACAATAAGACAGGTAACTGTTTGACGATCCAAAGAAATCCCTGTCAATTTCCAAGTACCGAGCATTAGACCTAATATAATTATTATCGCCTAAATTGCCAGTCGCTAAATCTTTTTTATTATTACTGACCATATTGAGATTTTTATATCATAAATAAAATTTGACAATGTTTAAATATACATAATATAAAATTGTATAAAAATATGATTATGTAATACATAATGCTACAAATTTATTAGTTGATTTCTAGGTTAATTAGTACGAATATTCATTACAAATTTATCATTTTACTTCTAGGATTATATATATATATATTTACTCTCCTCCTCCTCCATTATTTTTTAGATTATGTAATGATGCTCGCTGCAAGACTTGTCCATTTGCTTCTCAGAAACATATTGTATCGGATCCTAATTTATCAACTTTTTGTAAAGCATTTAATGTAATTTATAGCATAAACTGTAACCTATGTGGTTTGAAATATATAGGTGAAACATCAGGTCCATTACATAAACGTATTAATCAACATCGTTCCGACACTAACAAGAACAAAGCAAAAAATTTACAGTCCACAGCAGAAATACAACATTTTCATAAACATAAATTTAAAAATACTACAATTAAAATTATACAAATAATAAAAGCTAAATCAGAACGTTTATTTATGGAGTCTTCATATATGAAATATTATAACACTATTTATCCTTATGGACTTAATAGTGAATTATTTAACAGACCAGTTAAAGTTTTTTCAACAAATAATACTACAGATTATTCTCCTATTTATCTTACTCTAAATCATAATTTAAATCATAAAACAACACGTAACAAGCGAGGAAAATGTACTGCAAAATTGTTATTTCCAATAAATTTATTCTTAAACAAATCAACACTCTTCATCAAAACTATATTAAGAACTACAACTGGTTTTTAATACGAAAATATATTTTTGCTATTAAAAAGAAACTGATAGTACAATATTTAAATGTATTTCTTAGTAAATCTTACTCAAATCATTTCTCTGATATTTTCTCTGATCTAATTATGACAAGAGCTAATCTTTTTAAGATTAATTTAAATAAAAAACAAAAAATTCATAACACTAATACTCAAATAATTATAACTTTTTCAAATCAAATCTTCAATAAAATTAATATTAATTCTATAATTAATGATAAAAACTGTTATTTTCCTATAAAAAAATCTTCAACTTTCAAAGACATTTAAATATCCTACTACAATTGGAAGAAAGATTTTTAACTATAATGCATTTTCAAAAAATACATCTGATGCTAGTACTTTTCAGTGTAATTGCAATGACCCCACTCTAAAAAAATTCATTAATAATGATCATGGGCATATAATCACTGGTAATCTTAATATTGTGAATGATTATAAACTGCAAAAACTCATGGGTTATGGTACTAAATATAGACTTCCTTCTAAATTTAATGTAAATTCTATTATAAAACAGTTTATATATGATATAGACATTTTTATATATAAAATATCAATTTCATATAGTAAACCTATTGAATATTTTAATCAATGGAAAATACTGGTTATTGAAAAATTAAGTTCGTCTTTAAAACAAAATTTATCCAATATGGTTAAAATTAACACAAAACATTTGTTCCAGCAAATTACTAAATTACAAAAAAACTATGTAATAACATATATTGACAAATCTCCTAATAATTATGCAATAATTATGTAAAGCTTATTATCACCAACTACTTACATCCTGTATTTCTACTAACAATTCTTTTAAAAAAACTAATGAAACTGTAATTGTAAATAATCGTAAAATTCACAGTTATTATAAATTATTAAATATTAATTCTACTAACTTTAATTATCCTTATTTAGTTCTTATACTCAAATTTCATAAAAATCCAATTAAATTTAGGACTGTAACTATAGGATGCAATACATATAATAATATAGCCAATAAATATCTATTAAAAATTCTCAATCATATTTATACACTGACAACATCCACTGATAACACACATTGTATAAAAAATAGCTATCAACTTGTCAATATTTTGAAAAATCTTAAATGTGTTAAAAATATAATGACATATGATTTCAAAGATCTATTTAATAATATAGATTTATTAGATCTATATAAATGCATTATTTTATAAATATCAACATTCACTTAATTTACCAATTCATATAGATACAGCTTATTTTAAAACTTTAACAAATTTCATTATATATAATAATTATATAATGCATGATAACACGTTATATTTACAGAAAGTCGGTATACCACAAGGGGGATGTACATCTAGTATACTTTCAGACTTATACTTGTATCATTATGAACGTACATTTATTAATAGTAATATACATTTATATCGTTATATTGATGACATTATTTTAATTGCTACTGATCACACTAATATTTCTATATTTCCAGTTGATTATCCTACTAATTTAGAATTAACGGAAAACCTCCTTTCTAACAATACTATTAACTTTTTAGATCTTAATATTACACTAAAAGAAAACAAAACAATAATAGATCTACTTGATAAACGTAAAGAATTTAAATTTAAAGTTAATTCATTTACTAATTTTAAATCATGTCTTCATAATTCTGTATATCGTAATATACTCCTTAATCATATTTATAGAATAAAAAGTTTATGTTCCTCTCAACTTATTAACAAAAATATTAAAAAACTTATCTTTGACGCATTACAACATGGTTTTCCAAAAACATTCATTTATTCCTTAATATATAGTTAGTTCCTATTTGATCTTTACAACCAAATTAACACATGCGTTTAAAAAATGTATAAAAAAATCATATAATCTTATAAATATTTACAAAAAAAAAAAAAAAAAATAATAATAATAGGACGGTTGGGTGGGTAGACGTTGGATTGAGGAGGTGTGTGGCGGCGTTGTATGGAAAAATACGCATGGTTAATTTATATATTAAAAAAAAAAAAAAAAAAAAAAAGGGGGGGGGGGGGGCATTTTGATTTACACAATTGTTTGATCATACACATTTTATAATGGACTGCGATGTGTTATTCTTATGTATATTAATTTAGTTAGATTTACTTATTCATTATTTAATTATTTTAAATGAATTTATATTCATTAATATTAAGAATGTATTTGATCTAATGATTTGGATTAATACCTTTGGTGGACAATATCATATCTACTTCTAAGATAATGTTTACTTTTATACAGTGTTGATATAATATGTTTTAATTTTATTTAGTGTTTTTATTTAATTTAACTTTGTTTAAAGCCACATTTTTGTGACTAATTCATTTCAATATTTACTCAATATTAATTTTAAATTCTTTGATTCTTAATTCAAATCTTTAGTATTTTAATTTAATTTATTTTAAATGATGTTGCATTTTTAGTACAGTTATTTAATCGTTGTTGACATTTAATGGTACATTTTTAATGTTGCATTAATTATTAATTTTTCCATATTACTACTTATTTATAACATAGTATTATTAATTTATACATCCATTACTTAGATATTATTCAACTTTCTATTTATTAATTAATTTCATTTATTTATTATTTAACTAATGGCTATCATTAAGATAGTAATTTGGTTTAATTATTAAACACTAATTTCCATCCATACTTTATATTTACTTTTACCACTAGAGGGCAGTACTATTTTAAGTTGTTTTTTATTATTAATTTTTCCATCTTAATATTTATTTATAACATAGTATTATACATTAATACATCCTTTAATGTAATTCGATTTTCTATTTATTAATTAATTTCATTTATTTATTATTTAACTAATTGGTATCAATTAAGTTAGTAATTTGGTTGATTTATGAAACATTTATTTCCATCCTATTCCTTCGATTCAGATTATATCCACTTTTTTTTTTTACTAATAGATGGCAGCACATAGTATTATACATTAATTCTATGTTCCTGTTTATTTTATAATCCTATGCATTCTATGTTCCTGTTTATTTTATAATCCATTATATTTTAACATTATTTCTGGCATCACTGCAAAGCAATTTATATTTCTAAAATTGGCAACATGATATGATTTTTTATGCAATTCATTCCCCAGTCATGTTGGAGTTTTCATGATGGTTCATGAACTGCAAGGTATCTTATTTATATCTCTATTCATCTTTATGGATTTTATACTTGATGTCTCTATTAAATGTTCTCTCTGTAATTTATAAGTATGGTTTCTTTCCTTTTTTATATTGTATTTTATTTTTTATTTTATCACTGAATTGAATCATTGTATTTGAGATGTAGTCCCAATATCATATTTTTTAGCAATGTTTGGCTAATATGAAGATGAAACATCTCATTTTATTTGTGGTATTTAGGCAATTGGGACTTGATAATTCTGTCTAAATTCCACAAATTTAATTTCATTTAATTCCATTGATTCAATTTTTATTTAATTTCTTATTCTTTCAATGTTTTTTGATTCCATATTAAGTGTGTTGGGGAATCTTTCATTGTCAACTAATTATTTCATTCTTAATTATTTCATGGTTTAAGTTGGTGTTATGATAATGTTTCATTTATGGTTATATATATATATCATCATCATCATCATCAACCGTTTTCAATCCACTGCTGGATGTAGGTCTCCCCCAGATTTTTCCATTGTTGCCTGTCTAGTGCTTTAGTCATCCAATTAACACCGGCCACTTTTCTGATTTCGTCACTCCATCTTACTTGAGGTCGTCTTCTTGGTCGTTTTACATCTCTGGGATACCACTGTAGGGTGTTTGTGCTCCATCTATTGTCTTGTCTTCTTGCAATGTGCCCAGCCCATTTCCATTTTAGCCATTTAATTCTCTCGATAATGTCAAAAACTTTCGTCTGACTTCTTATCCACGTTATTCTCTTTCGGTCTCTTCTGGTTATGCCTAGCATACATCTTTCCATACTTCGCTGTGTTGTTTGTAATCTTTGTACCATCCGTTTTGTTAGTATCCAAGTTTCTGCTCCATAAGTTAGTGCAGGCAAAACACATTGGTTAAACACCTTTCTTTTCAAACAAAGAGGCATGTTACTTTTCAGAATAATATTGTTCTTCCCAAAAGCACTCCATCCATTTCTTATTCTTCTATTGATTTCATTCATGATACTGTTGTCTGAAGATATTTCTTGTCCAAGGTACACATAACTTTCAACATCTTTAATCTCAGTGTTGTTGTAGACGATTTTCTTTTTTGATGCAAATGAATTGAACATCACCTTAGTCTTTTCCAAATTTATTTTTAATCCCACATTAATGCTAGCTTCTGCCAAATCTTTTAGCATATTTTGCAATTCTTCAGGGCTATTACTGAAAATTAAAATGTCATCAGCAAACCGGAGATGGCTTAAATATTCCCCATTTATTCTAATCCCTTTGTTTTCCCAATCCAGCTTCTTGAAAATACTCTCTAAGACAGCAGTAAAAAGCTTAGGCGAAATGGTGTCTCCTTGTCTTACTCCTCTTTCAAGCTTGATCTTCGCTTTTCCTTTGTCCAAACGGATGGTGGCTGTTGCTTTCTTGTAGATCTTCTTTATGATATTGATATAAGGTTTGTCTATACCAATGTTCTCCAGAGAAGTAATTACTGCAGATGTGTAGACCGAATCAAATGCTTTTTCATAATCAATAAAGGCAAGACAGAGAGGTAAATTATATTCTTTATGTTTTCCTATAACTTCCCTTACTGTTTGAATATGATCCATTGTGCTAAATCCACTTCGAAATCCTGCTTGTTCTCTAGGTTGAGCTGAGTCCAGAGCTGATTCAAGTCTTGTCGTTAAAACTTTGGTGAATATATATATATATATATAAACTTTTGAACTGGGGGTGGTTTTGGGTTCTGGGAGTTATGATCGGCTTAGATCTGCAAATTTTTTTCAAAATTTCCAACTTAGGTGAGAATGTAATAGGTAGTATTTCTTACGAAATCTACCTAAAAGTAATGGTTTGGAAATGGACCAATGAAAATCTGCGTAGATATTCCGGGTTATTCTCATCGCTTTTTTACTAGGGACTTTTTTGAGGAGCGATTACTTTTTTTCTAGCCATCCTACGGATTTGAAAATCATACCACCAGACGCGAAATATAACAAGCTTTTAGAAATTCAAAAAATTATCACGGTCGGACAATAAAAAACGCCTTAAAAATCGAGTAAAAAATCTTTTATTGAAAAAGTCATTTTTTTTATATTGTTGCCAATTTCTAAATAAGCGCAAAGGATTATGTTTTTCCTCAAATAAAAAATGTATTTGCGCGAGACTATTAAAAACAATAATGAAAGTTTAAAATAATAATTAAATGATCACGTGTTGAAAGCAGGAAATAAAGAAAATTACGTCATAAAAATTGTGTTTACACATGAATATTAAAAAAGAAAGAGATGATTTAAATGAAAAAGCATTATAACCAGTTAAATGAAAAAGCATTATAACCTGATTACAGAAGATAGTCGCCGTTCGTGATATCATCATCATCATCTTTTTAAAACAGGATACATTACCAGGTTTTAAGAGGCTGTGAAATCAAAACGGGGGTTGGTGAGCGTAGCGAGCAGGGGGTAGAGCCCCCTAGTATAAATAAAAGACAAATTTAACAGACATGTAATTGAAATAAGCGCTTAAAACCGCTAAAATTATCAGAATTAAAAACTGCTGCAGATAACGAAAATTTTAGCGATTTCTTCGGCTATTAACTTCTGTCACGAGGCCAATACCCGCTTAATATACCGCAAATTACCGCTTTTAATAAATTTCGAAATTTTATTTGGACATATAATTGACATATTTCATATAAAAATGCTCTTTGGTGTTGCCAGCGGGCAATCTAAAAAAATTATTAAATGTAAAAAATCTATTAGAGTTTTCAATAATTAAAAAAAAAAAAAAAAAAAAAAAAAATGGTTTTAACATATATTCTCAATCCCGGGAAGCCCGGGTTGGATGCCCTAGTATCAATAAAAGAAATATGTTCGAGTCGCTCTCTCTGCGTGTATGTGTTTGCGACTGATGGCTAAGGAAAACTATCGCACTTGCACCTAATCTGGTTCTGGATAGACGAAGACAGGTCCCAATACACAACTCAGATTTTTTTTTTTTTTTAATAAATTAGCCGATATATTAATTATAAACACTGATCAAACGCCAATGAACGAGCTTCAATTTTTATCAGCTCGAAGACGGAAATAAAATATTCAGCCCCCCCCCCCCCCCCAGAGTTTAAAACCACAATAGCTCAGTGTCCGAAATAAATAATGTCACCTGCATAATATGGTGCCTTCTCAGTGTCGAAAGTATTTTTCATTAAAGATATATGAATACCTACTATTTCAATAAATAAATAAATAAATAAATAAATAAAAATAAATAAATAAATAAGCCAATTCCTACTTAGGTCAAACAGAATTTTTTTTCCAGCGATCTACACCCTTCGCCAACGACGGTATTTATTTCTAAATTTATATCCTGCTAAATATCTTATATAAGAGAGAAAAAAAAATCTCCCGTATCAAACTAAAATTAATTAAATTCAATTAATGAATTAATATTTGAAAAAACTGTATTAACATCAAGTGTCATTCACTACAAGTTTAAACAAGAACGAAAAATCATGCGTCAAGCATAGATTATGTAACACTTTCCAACGCTGCCAAAATAATTTTACAAATCATTACCGTTTAGTCGGCTGAAAGATAGCATCTAAGTAAACAATTTGGAAAACGCATAACATATTTAAAAACGTAATTTCAGGAATTTCCAACACATACACTATTCGGAAAATTTTTATTCAGCCCTGTATATGATCTATAGATTTGTATATATACTACATAGGATGCTAAATTTTAGTTTAGTTAGGAAACGTGTAGCACAGTTTAAAATTCTCCTTCTGGGGTTTCTGTCAATAAACGGAAATGTGTTCGCGCACTTTTGTGCTGCCCTGTATATGATCTACAGAATTTATACACACCAAGTAATAGACAAAATGTGAGTTAAATTTAAAATCGCGTTCAGCAATTTAAAACGCACTTCCAGGAATTATTGTTAACAGACAGTAGAGAATTCTTTTGTGTGTCCCTGTAAATGAACGATGACTGCTATACACACAATATTCTGTAGTAAGCCTCTTGTAATGCACCTTAGTGATATATATAAATTTCAATGCGTTTAAAATAGTGAAACATTATTTAATTAAACCGCAAACGATTTTTCTCCATAAACGTAATGTAACGGAATTCTTTTGACTGTCCCTGTAAAGTAACTATAAGGGCTATCAGGGTTGCAAAAAAGCCGGCTAAAATTAATAAAAGCCAGGCCAGCGGCTTTTATTGGTTTTAACCGGCTTTTTTTGGTCGAAATTGGCCTTTTTTGGTCAAAATTGGCTTTTATATATTGAAGCAATTTATTTATAAACTGTAGATTTTTAAGTATTTTTAACTAATTTTGAAGACATTTTATTGAGTTAGAATTTAATAACTAACTTAATTTCTCAATAATGAAGACATTAATATTGGAATAACACATAGCAGACTGGTGATTTGAGTCAGAATTGTAAATATGTTACCAAAATTTTAACAAGGCATACTCAGTGCTTAACTATTGCTATATTTTTTAAATAAAAGCTTTTTTTCATTATTATTAATTTAATTTACACTTTTTTTTCAGTTTTACTTCTTTAAATAATTAAATAGGACAACAGTTGTTTAATTACATTATTTTATTAATCAACTAATTTTAAATACTATTAACCCACTAGTAGAAAAAAATGCAACATGACAGTGGGCACTGCAGATTTTAGAAGATTTTTGAAGATTAATCTAATAGCTTAAAAAATACAGTACTTAAAAAAAAAAAAAAGGCTAAATTTTACTTTGTCTCTGGATTACTGTAATCTTCTTACAGTATTTTCTTTGTAATTGAAAATTTTGCTTATTTAATGGGTTACTATTATTTCTTGTAGTAGTAGACATTGTTGCATCATAGATAAATTTTGTTTTGCTGCAGATTGACACACACACACAAATTAGTTACTGGGGATATTGATATGCAAGTTTTAACATTTCTCATATCTTTAAAATACAGCAATTTAATAAAAACATCATTTTCCACTGTTAAAAACAGTAATATGAATAAAATTTGCTTTTCATTTCAACAAGTTTTATTATTATTTTTTTTAACCGTTCTCTCTTTTTTTATACACTTGCATCTACTAAAACCTCCTCAAATATTATATATTCTTCCTAATTCCTCTTTCAACGTTGATCATTCCATAATTTAATCTCATCATATGGACTTATCTGGTATGAGTTTTGTAATTGCTTAGTAGAAAAAAAAACTTATTAAAATATATTTTTATAAGACATTCGAATAGTGATTACTAACTAAATATGGATGCTCTCAAGTATTATATATGCTAATTTCATTTATTAAAAAGTTTTAATCCGCAACAATTTTAAAAGTAAAAAGCAGTATATATAAGAATTTTTCATTTTTGATGGTGATGTTTTGTTATTGTTTAATTAAATATAATCTTTAAAATGTATAGTATATGTCGAGCTATGTAATACAGAATTTCAAAACACCACCTTGCAGACTAATTTAATATATTCTTTTCAACGAGTATATAAATTTTTTAGAAGGAAATATTTTTTATTGCATTAAAAAAAATTAATGCAAATTTAATGTGAATTAGCTGTAAACCACTTTTTTTAATAAAAGCTGGCCTTTTTCAATTAAAGCCGGCTTTTTTTAAGTGGTTAAAACCAAAAAAAGCCGGCCGGCTTTTTTTGGCCTGGCTAAAAGCCAGCAACCCTGAGGGCTATGCACACCATATTCTATATGCAGCTTCTTGTAATGCACCTTAGTGATATATATCAATTACAATGTGTTTGAAATTGTGTAACATCATTAAAATAAACCGCAAATGATTTTTCCCCATAGACCGTAATGTAACGGAATTCTTTTGAGTGTACTGTAAAAAAGCTATAAGTGCTACACACTTCAGTTGAAATAAGGAACATGCTACAGATAACGACAATAACATATAAAAATTGCAAGGCAATCTGAGCATATTTACGGGAGTTAGAGCACGGCCAGACAAACCGGAGTGGATGAATAAAAAGTATTTTATTAACGATTGAAAAATTTGAACAAGATATATAAATATATATATATAGAGAGAGTGATAACTAATAGTAGGAATGAATATATGTATAATATCACTGTAAAAAAAAATTCTGAAAAAAAAAAAACGTAAATTGTATTGGCAATCGGGACGCCACGCCAGTGCTATTTCTGTATTTTAGCGGCGAAAAAAAATCTGTTAATTCCAGGAAATTTTCCGTGATTTCTGAAATATCTGTTTTATAACAGAATTATCTTCCGTACTTTTTAAAAATTTTTATAATGTTAAAATAAACATTATAACCACCCCCCCCCCCCCCCCCCAAAAAAAAAAAAAAGAATTCTCAAGAACAACCTTATATACAACCTAGATATATTTCTGCTTTTTCTTTTTTCGCATTTCTGAGTGAGTTTTGTGTAAATAACAAAACCTTGCCACGATGAGAATCGAACCCGCAATTTTCCGTATACTAAACTGGAGGTCCCGACCACTACGCCATGACTAGATAGTCCGCTGTCTTAAGCGTTGCTACTTATTTTAGTCTCTTTTTATGATGCAAAAACTAAAAGTAATTAAATTTAATTAATGAATTAATATTTGAAAAAACTGTATTAACATCAAGTGTCACCCACTACAAGTTTAAAAAAATGTATTTGAATTTGAGTGGATGAATGAATAAAAAGTATTTTATTAACGATTGAAAATTTGAACAAGGTATATAAATATATATAGGGAGAGCGTGAACTAATAGTAGGAATTGAATAATGATTTAATAAATTTTCTTATACGGCATCCGTACAAAAAATTCCCCAATGAATAAAATATGCCCCAAACACTAATAAGGTCAAGTACAAAATTTCAACATTTTGTCATAAAAAGTTGCAGAGATTTGAAAATACAAAAAAAGAAAACTGCCCAGTTAAACTGAGGGCATTGAGCTCACAGGCTATTCACACTCATTATATATTGTACTCTTATTTCAAAGAATTTGAAATATTCCCCTCGAAAAATAAAGAAATCAACAATATATTAAGGGGGGGGGGTCATTCACCCGTTACCCCCCTCATAGTTAAGTAATGAACGCCTTAAATTAATCAGGGAAGTCTCTAATTACAATGAATATACATACAAAATTTGAAGAAAATCGGATAATTCTGCATGAAAAACTCAGTTATCTAAATTAAGGGGGGATTAGCCCCCCTTTCCCCTTTTATACTTAACCAATGAACCCCCAAAACTATTGACAGAAGCACATTATCACAATGAACCTATATACAAAATTTGAAGAAAATCGGATAATTCTGCATGAAAAACTCATTTATCTAAATTAGGGGGGGGGGTGTCCCCCCCTTTCCCCCTTTATACTAAACCAATGAACCCCCAAAACTATTGACAGAAGCACATTATCAAAATGAACCTATATACAAAATTTGAAGAAAATGGGATAATTCTGCATGAAAAACCCATTTATCTAAATTATGGGGGATTAGCCCCCCGTTTCCCCCCTTTATGCTTAACCAATGAACCTCCAAAACTAATCAGGGAAGCGCCTTATCACAAGGAACCTATAAACAAAATTTAAAGTAAAACGGTTAGTTTTATCAAGAGTTATCGCGTTACGTACATACATACATACGTACGTACATACAGAACCGGCGGGCACATAAGCTCTCAGGCTTTGATAGCCTGTGAGCTAAAAAACTATTCTCTAACGGCCGCTTCCATATTTTCCTGCAGTTTTAAATTGCCATCTCTGTATCCGGAATAATAATAAAAAACTACCAACGAATAGACCGTATCTTTCTGCGGGTCGGAGCAACGCCGGGCGGGTTTGCTAGTCTTTGAATAATGAAAGCAATTTGTTTGCTTCACGGGATAAAATTATGAAATTTTGCAACAAAACTTGTCTAATGTTTGAAAATGTTCCCCAATTTATGCGTGACGACATGATTTTTTCTTGTTTACTAGGTACATTAGAAAAGTTTCGTCCACTTTGCAGTTCGTTTTTTTCAAACGAACCTGGGGTTGAAGGTCCCCAATGCATTCGGCAACGCACACCCATGCGGGTTACTCCCGCTACAGTTTCGAATCAAGCGAAACTTTAATTACTGTGGTTTTTCATTTCGATCCAGATAAAGATCAAATTTTCAGCATCGTCATTCACGTTGCTATAGTAACCAATTTACCATTTTTCAAATAGAATTTAATTACAGCAGTAGCAAAACTCATCTGAGAGTTCTCTCCATTTCAGAAAAAAATAATTAAAAAAATCGCCGCGAAACACAAAAAAGAAAAAAAAATCGCATAAAAACCGGAAAAAAGTCAGAAATAGCCAATAACAAATTTTACTATATGGGGCTAAAAGATTGAAACCGAATTCCTTTTACGAATATCAAAAAATCGCCATGAAACATGAAAAAAGGCATGAAAAAATCGTAGAGGCAAAACTTGTAATACTGGGCTAGTTGGATTGAAACATGATTCCTTTGCGAATGTCACAAGGAAATCTGACTGACCAACTCCCTTAAAACTACATTTTGCTTGCGGTAAATTCAGTAGTATTTTATAATAGCATTTATAATTTACAGACCTCTAATAGTACAAATGCGGGAAAATTAATTAATATAAATGAAAATGTTCTTTTCGTTTTCTTTTTACTGTATGGACTTTTCGTTTATCTCTTCGATATCACATACGTTTTTTGACGTGGTCTCTGGAAGCAGTAACTCAGCATATTGAAATTGTGGAATTATTACTACTCCCAAATTTATCCTCATTCATAAGGCATTCTTATCAATACATATTTAGAAAACAAAATCTGAAATAACCTGAGAAATATTCCAACTGCATGATATTGAGCATCATGTCAAGAAATAAACAATGGATAACTACTTTATTTGACTTATCTGAAGTTATCTTAAATGCTAAATAAAACTTGAGCTTCCGAAAGCCTGCGTGCGAAGTACCGGTACGTTATGTTCTGTTGCCCAGCAAATCGCGTTGGGAGAGAAAAAGAAAAAATTACAAAACAAAATAAACGAAAGACAAGATCCCTATCGTAGAGGGAGACTGGGAAATATTCAAGGCCAAGGTCACTGTAACTACTGGCCTTCGCTGCACAGTACACCAGCGAGTTTGACTGGAGAAAGGAGCTGAAAGCCAAGGCCAAAAAGGGTTGCAGAATAAATAAAAAAAAATTGGCGAAAGGGTTAGAGATATGTCGCCAATAGTAGAAACCGCTTTCGATTTCATTATCCTCAACTTGATGCGGAAACTCAACCAGCGCGCTGAACAATGCCGACTTCTCCAGACAATATACAAACATTTTACTTGTGTTGTTATAAAAAAAAAAAAAACTTCTTGATATATATATTTTTGCCTATTCAAGTCCACAAAAGCTGCAATCATATGCGATTTGTTTAATAGGACCAGGGCTTGATTACTGCAAGTACCTACTAATTTTTGGAAACCCAAAATCGTAATTTTATGTTAAAATCTTAAAAATGTATAATTTTATCGAGTATCGAGTATTTTATCGAAATCGCTATATTTCTATTACTATACATGCTATTCTTACACAAATGAATACACATATTGTACAATGCCTGCCTATGTATATGCTGTAGCGATAAATCATTTGGTGCATTTTATTTTACAGAGTGATCCCAAGTATTTTTTTTTCTTTAATTTTTTTTTGGTCCCCTATTTGTCCTCCTTATCAAATCAACAACGATAAATATGAAGTCAAACCTATTCTTTTGGATCCTAAAATTCCAGAAGAATCTGACAAGTATATTTTTAAATATTTGACAAAATGTCTAAAATTGAAAGTTGCGGGTCATTAATGGCCATATAGTGTATATTACTAGCAAGCTACGCCCGCTACGCTGGTCAATTTCTTATAACGAACTTTTAATCAAACAAAATATTGACATTTCATAATTCACTTTTATATTTTAACAGAATAATAAGGCTACTATAATTTGTGACTCGTGCTATAGCAAGCCAATATACACGCCATCCTTATCATTATCTTTTTACGCATGAAGGTTTTGCTATGGTACTCCATTGTGAAATTTGGTAATTTTTCAAATTCAATATTTGAAAAATGGCATAATCATTAGATTTGAAATTTATATCAAGAAAAATACAATTTTTTACCTTTAAAACGCAGTTTGCCTAACAATTTTCTGACAAATACTTTTCGAACTTTTATTTTTTTTCAGTAACTTCAAATGTTTCATTTTCCGAGATTAATCTGTGGCAACAATTAGCGAAAAACCCAGCCGTCAGCAACGCATAGTTTTTTTTTATTAAAGAGGCTGTTGGAGCAAGGATTGTCACCACCAATTTGCAACCATCACTTTTGAAATCGGTTCTGTAGTTCCAGAGATTCCATAGAAATTGTAATTTAGAATGATTTTAGAACGCTTTTCGCTTCGCCCTTTTAAATTTCGATTTTTTTAAAAATTTGTTCTTAAAGAGCATTTACATCTTATAAGTAACTACAATGCCAAATTTCAAATTTCTAGCTCCTTCAGTATAAAAAAATTCGCTATTTTAGAACGTTTTTCGCTCCTGCACCCCCCCTGGGGTTAGTGGCACCGACATAAAATATAGCCTATGTTGGAGCAGGGGTTGTCACCATCAATTTGCCACCATCACTTTTGAAATCGGTTCGGTAGTTCCAGAGATTCCATAGAAACTGTAATTTAGAATGTTTTTAGAACGCTTTTCGCTCATTTCACCCTTTTAAATTTCGATTTTTTTTTTTTTTTTTTTTTTTTTAAAGAGAGCATTTACATTTTATAAGTAACTACAATGCCAAATTTCAAATTTCTAGCTCCTTCAGTATAAAAAAATTCGCAATTTTAGAACGTTTTTCGCTCCTGCACCACCCTGGGGTTAGTCGCACCGACATAAAATATAGCCTATGTTGGAGCAGGGGTGTCACCATCAATTTGCCACCATCACTTTTGAAATCGGTTCGGTAGTTCCAGAGATTACCCCCTACAAACAAACAAACAAACAAACAAAAACAATCTTTACTCCTTTATAATATTAGTATAGATAAAGAACAAACGTGTCCGTGCATAACGCTGACGGCATTTTGCGAAAGGCAACACTTGACGATGAAATTTCGGGTTTGCAATTTTTGCTACTGCATTTTTAAAAAATTTCTAAACATTGCATATTTTAAATTTTTACTTTCTTCTATCTATAATAGAAGAAAGTATTGTAATCGAAAATTTTTCCGACTTCCGGTTTTCGACGGATTTACACGTTTTAGAGGTCAGAGATTCCGAAAAACATGTTTTTACAAAATGTCTGTCTGTCCGTCCGTCCGTCTGTGTGTCTTCATTGTACCATCTAAAAGTGTATGATGTTATGCTTCAAATTGAACCAATTTTTTTCTCTATGTTTTTGGCTATGGCAAGCAGGTTCTATCAGAATTTGGGGATATTTCGACGAAAGGGGGCGCTGTGATCGATATTTTTGTTCCATTTTCACTATTGTACCATCTAAAAGTGTATGATGTTATGCTTCAAATTGAACCAAATTTTTTTTCTATGTTTTTGGCTATGGCAAGCAGGTTCTATCAGAATTTGGGAATATTTCGACGAAAGGGGGCGCTGTGAGCGATATTTTTGTTCCATTTTCACTACTGTACCATCTAAAAGTGTATGATGTTATGTTTCAAATTGAACCAAATTTTTTTTCTATGTTTTTGGCTATGGCAAGCAGGTTCTATCAGAATTTCGGGATATTTCGACGGAAGGGGGCGCTGTGATCGATATTTTTGTTCCATTTTAACTATTGTATCATCCAAAAGTGTATGAAGTTATGCTTCAAATTGAACCACATTTTTACTTTCTTCTATCTATAATAGAAGAAAGTATTGTAATCGAAATTTTTTTCGACTTCCGGTTTTCGACGGATTTACACGTTTCAGGGGTAAGAGATTCCGAAAAACACGTTTTTACGAAATGTCTGTCTGTCCGTCCGTCCGTCTGTGTGTCTTCATTGTATCATCTAAAAGTGTATGAAGTTATGCTTCAAATTGAACCTAATTTTTTTTCTATGTTTTTGGCTATGGCAAGCAGATTCTATCAGAATTTGGAGATATTTCGACGAAAGGGGGCGCTGTGATCGATATTTTTGTTCCATTTTCACTATTGTACCATCTAAAAGTGTATGAAGTTATGCTTCAAATTGAACCAAATTTTTTTTATATGTTTTTGGCTATGACAAGCAGATTCTATCAGAATTTGGGGATATTTCGACGAAAGGGGGCGCTGTGATCGATATTTTTGTTTCATTTTCACTATTGTACCATCGAAAAGTGTATGAAGTTATGCAGATAATTGAACCAATTTTTTTTCTATGTTTTTGACCATAGGCTGCAGGTCCAGG
This sequence comes from Maratus michaelseni, assembly GCA_963931845.1. Taxonomy (NCBI): domain Eukaryota; kingdom Metazoa; phylum Arthropoda; class Arachnida; order Araneae; family Salticidae; genus Maratus; species Maratus michaelseni. Next base: position 87,552,840 of record OZ007591.1, read on the forward strand.
TTGAATTCGGGGATATTTCGACGAAAAGGGGCGCTGCCATCGCGATTTTTGTTCGATTTTCACTATTGTATCATCGAAAAGTGTATGATGTTATGCAGATAATTAAACCAAAATTTTGTAATATGTTTTTGGCTTTAGCCAGCAGGTCCTACTAGAATGTGGGGATATTCCGCCGGAAGGGGGCGCTGTGATAGCCATTTAAAGATTTCAAATTCAAAAAGATGTATAAAAAATTAGAAATCCTAAAAGTTTTTTCCGTTAAATGTTCGGCCTTGATCCGGAGCAGTTTTTGTTTTGTCTCTATCTTAAAAAATGGCGGAGATATAGCGGTTTGAAATTTTAGGGTGGTTGACATTATCAAACAAGACAGCAGAATTCATCCATATACGGGTTTAATTTATGAGTTTTAGTTAACAGGGTTTCAGCAAATTTTTTTTCATTGTTGTAACCATTGTTCATATTCTTAAATGCTTAACACTATATATTTATATTCGCCAACGTCAAATTCTCGCCAAGCTTGGCGGCAACTGACGAACGCCAAATTTGGCGACAAAAATAGGTTGCCCACTTGGCTATTGAAGACTAATTTGGCGATATTCTCATTCAAATTCAATGTTGACGAGAACTGGGAATGAATCTTCTTTAATTGGGTTCCACGCATTTTAGCTTCGTGTTTTCCAGTAAAATTAGCTAAAATCGTAAAACCAAGGAATAGGGAGGCTATGTGTTCCGTTCGTACAGGCCAAAAGAACTTTTCGTAGTTTAGTATACATCAGTTGATTGCATCCCGGTAACCCGATGATTCGCAAGCAGCTGACGTACAACAGAATGACGAAAAATATTGATTTTATTGGCGATGTGAGGACGAAATTAGAAGTATTAACATGATTGAGATAGAAGAAAGTTTTGGGATTGGCACATCCGACTAGTTACACAATGTATTGGAATTATTTTACGCGACCCTGTAAACGATCTGTAATTGCTACTGACTCTATACTCTATAAAAAACATGTTGCCATCCACCTCAATAAAACATACCAATTTCATTATGTTTGAAACAGTGTATAACACTAAAATGCAAAGAAAACAATTTTTCCCCCTTTGACCGTAATGTAACGGATACTTCTGAGTGTCCCTGTAAACGAAGTATAACTACTTATACTCAATATAAAACATTTTGTCGTCCACCTCAGTGAAGCATATCAATTTCATTATGTTTGAAATAGTATAACATCATTAAAATACACGGCAAACGATTTTTCACCATACATCACAATTCTTTTTTGCGACCCTGTAAACGATCTGTAATTGCTACTTACTCTATACTCCATAGAAAACATGTTGCCACCCACCTCAATGATGCGTATCCATTTCATTATATTTGAAACAGTGTAACATCATGAAAATGCAAAGAAAACAATTTTTCCCATTTGACCGTAATGTAACGGATACTTTTGAGTGTCCCTGTAAACGAAGTATAATTGCTACTTATACTATTATATTCAATAGAAAACATTTTGTCGTCCACCTCAGTGAAGCATATTAATTTCATTATGTTTGAAATAGTGTAACATCATTAAATTACACTGAAAACGACTTTTCCTCATTGGCCGTAATGTAATGGAATACTTTTGAGTATACATTAAGCTCACTATAAATGATACGCACTTCATTTTTAATATCAAATATACCATTGTAAACCTCAATAATATATATTATCTACCATGTTAGAGCACGGAAGACGGCCAGATAAACCGAATTCATAAACACTTTTTTCAACTATGTTGGAAAATGTTAAAAATACAGATTCAACAAAATTTTCTTTTGCGTTTATAGCTTCCCTTAGGAGGAAACAGGGTAATAAAAGTTAGGAAAAATTGATTTCTTTAATTAAATTTTTAGAATATGCTTCTACCACGGTCAAATTTATGGTTTGATAAAAAATTCGCCTTTTTTTACGCAGGTACTGGTCACCCCTGGTGGAAAATTGCAGAACTAAAACTTTTAAATTGATTTTTTTATGTTTTCTCATGTGGAAACTATACTCAAAGTTAAAATTAGATAGGAGATTCAACCAAACTTTCTACTATGGTGATAATGCCCGCTAACAATTAGAATAAATCTACAACTTTTGACAATTTAAAAAAAAAATCTCCAGCCTTTATAAAAAATCTATATATTTAAAACGCTAAGCGATTTCTTTCGACAATCCGTTAGAACAAACTACTGCATCAAATTACACCATTCTTTTTTTAAATGAAAGATATTAGGACACAGATTTGTTATCGTGCATTCGTTTGTTCGAAAATTTAATTAATTAGCTGTAATTTTCAATTAAACATTTACTTCTGCTTATGACGTCATAAAGTTGACAACTCCCACTTTTGAGGGCATAGAGTTTTTCCCCTGAACTCTGTGGTTCGCCAATCTTTTGACATTAACTAATATCAACTAGGTAATATTTTAACATTGTAGTATAAAATCTTAAAAAAAAAAAACTTAATTAGCTAGAATATAATCATAATAAAATATCTAAACGTAAACATATCAATATGAATAACAAATCTCACGTAAAATGTTGCAATTTAAATGATTCCAATTGAAACAAGATTTGGAGAGTTATCCTTGACGCCCAGCTAACATAAAAGTACCTATATTATTTTATTTATTTACACACATATTCAAATTTATTATAAAACACCAGGTTGCCATACAAAGCAAAAATCGTCATTTAGGCGCCAAAAAATAACCCAGGTGCGTCTGCGATATCTGTACTGATTTAATCAAAATTATTTTGGTTGCACCGCATATTGCAAAATTAATTAAATCCATGATTATTGTTTCTTTCTCAGATTAAAAATAAGAAAATTGGTACTTCTCTATTATCCCGTCGACCACTTTTCATAACAAAAAACTATCACCAAACTGTAACGCCAAATAAACGGGAGAACGTTGCCATTGGAATATCAAAATAAATAAATAAAATACATGAATTTAAGGACACAATTGTTATTTTAATTAATGAAATAACTAATAAATCAGTAAACATAATGAAAAATAGACGCAAATCTCGAATTAAAAACCACTTGATGACGTAACAAACACGTATAATGCTTCTGACATCAAGTAAATCGGACTGTATTTTTGGCGTTTAATTTTACAGTTTGGCGATAATTTTTTGTTATGAAAAGTGGTCGACCGGATAATAGAAAAGTACCAGAAAATTTAATGTTTAACGAAATTCAATTATTTGATCGATCGCAAATTTTGGTTCTTTTCCGTTATACCGACACCATGCCACACATGTAAATATATGCTTGGCGACAATGGTGTCCGTATAATGGAAAAGTACTCAATTTTTTCTTAGTTCGGGCTATACCAAAAACAAACATTTTACAGGTAACAAAAAAATCGCCGAAAATGGCTGCTTCATCAGCTGTTATGACAGCAAAGTTGGATAAAATCTAATAACCTGAATTTTACAACGTTTATGAGAAACACCACAGAGAACACACGCTATTTTTATATAAGTAGGGTATATTTAAACGAAATAAGAGAACTAACAACCTTCAATAATATAATGCATGAAAAAGTAAACAACTAACTGATTCAGCAAATCATAAAAGTATGTATTTCTTAATATAATTATAACATACAGAAAAATATTCTGGTACCATAAAAAATATTCATTATCCCGTCGAAATTCCGTGCATTATCCCGTCGTCCGATTAAGAAAAAAAAACTATATGCAAATTAGGTACTTTTCGGTTAGCCGGCGCCAATAAAGTATGTATATATACACATAATAACAAACTCCAATGGAAAATTACTTGCAGAATCATTATCACAAAAGCCAACCAAAATCTATAAACCACATAAATTCAATACTAGAAAAACAAAACTATATACATTATATATATTTGTATATATATATATATATATATATATATATATATACTTCATTGGCGCCCTGCTAACCGAAAAGTACTTCAAATAATTCGCCAAACTGTAGCGCCCAATAAACAAACGGAAGAATGTTGCCATTAAATCTCAAAAAAAGAATAATAATAATAATAATAATAATTAAGAAAAGTCCCATTTACTAAAGTATCATTTATCAGTAACTTTTAACAATAAAATTTACAATATATTAATGAAAACAGAATCAAAAATAATCTTGGATATTTATTTACATTATTTCTCTTAATTATGGAAAAGGAATAATCATCCTGATTATGTAAAGGAACGAAGAAACCATACAAATAAATTACACTTGAAAACATTAAAAATCTCCTTTATCTGCAGATTGATTTATTATTGTAAAAAAAAATTCTTCATCTGTACATAAAAATTGATTAGCTTAAAACAATAGATGCGTTTCAGAAGATATGGATTTAAAACTAACAATGATTAAAGAAGACATTTTAAAATTTTTGATCAAAACATTTTAAAACTTTTTTAACAACGTCGAATGTCGACGGTGCGTTTGGGGAGGAGCAATGCACATGCGCATAGGAGCTTATTCGGTTGCATCATCACAGGGGGGGGGGATGTGTGCCTTATTTAATATGTTCTTTTATTGACTGAATACGAGATGAACGTAAGGATATGCTATTTGTATGATACTTCATAGGTTCAGGAAATTTTCTTTCTTGCCGTGGGGAATAGGGCGGTAATGTCAAACTGATTTCCATTTTGTTTACGGATTGTTTGTTTGGAGTTTGCATCGGAAATAATAACGTAATTCACTGGGGGAAATTTTTTTTAAAATAAAATATTTGAAAGATTGTTTCATAAGCACCCCTACTTATGTAATAAAGAAGCTTATTTTACTAATATTGCTATTGTAATTTTTTCCGTCAAGTTTTGACGGGTACTATCTAGTTTGATTTAATTTCTTAGTATCTGAATCAGAATAGCTGAAAAATTTATGCATTTAAAGAATGAAAACGGCTTTATGAATGTTAAATAGCTAATTTGGATTTGAGAAAAACATTGCATTAAAAAAAAAAAAAAAAAAAAAAAAAAAAAAAAAAAAAAAAGGGGGGGGGGGATTTTTCGGCTAAACTTTGCCAATTGGATATTTGGCAGAAGAGCCGAATATTAGTCTAATATTCATTAAATCCCTAGTATATAGTAAAAATTCCTTTGCCACTGTCAAAGTGCACTTTTAAGCAGCGCTGTAGTCGTAAAAATACCAGGCGAGTATACGCATTCTAGGCAAAGAATATTCGCACTCCTATATAAGAGGACGCATAAGTAAAAGGCCAGTGCAATTTTGCATGCCAACTAAATGCGTCCGGTCATTTACAATTTTTCCGTCCTGCCCTTTTTTGCTTATATTTTTGATCTACTACTTTTTGCTATGTTGTTAGATTACTTTTAGATATTGAAATACTTCCACAACTAAATCACCAATATGGTGATACCAAGTGAAATGATTCGTACAATTTCAAAAGTAGTAGTACTTTCTGTTTAGTTTTTATTTATGTCATGGTTTTAAAACAGGCTCAATTAGTTTTTGTATTATGATATGTATGCAAAATTTATTTTGACTTAATTATCCCTTAAAGCTACCGATTTAGGTTTATTATCCAAAAAGTTATATTCAAAATAAGTAAATAAAGATAGTTAAAGCCTTTTATCGTTGCTTTATTAATTTCATTTTAATGTTCATTATAATATGCTTTGTTCCCATTTTAATTAATGAGTTACCACTTCGGATATACTTAATGCTAATGGTTGACTAATGAATTGTAACATTAATTCTTATTTAAATTTATTGCTTTTCATTTAATTCATATTTTGTGTTTGACATTCTGCTATATATGAAGTGTACTTTAACATTTCGGAATCACTATATGTAAATTGCTAAATTTTATATACACTGGATAATATATTCTAAAAGCAACTAAATGTGTTTCTTCCAATTTTATGAAAATAAATAAATAAAAAGACAGTTGAAAGACAAATTTTCCATATTTCTTTTAAATGCTAAGAGGTGTAAATTAACAACATAATAAATACACAATAAAATAACTTTTATTAGGTTGCTTGACATGTTTCGGCTCACTCCGAGCCATTTTCAAAAATAAATGAGAATATTCCATAATTGTACGGTCTTTGAAGTTATTATTTAAAATGCTATTATTTAATTTTCATGTACTTTTTTTTTTTTAAATTACGCACCTTATCTTTTATTTTTACTTGGTTGTTTATTTTCATATCTTTAACTATGGAGTAACTAGAGCCACAATTTAAGTTAAAAGATGCCGCATCGTTACGTATTGTATTTTTGCGTGTTAGCATATCTATGGTTTCTCTTATTATGGATGGATATTATAGACTGGCGGGAAAAATTATTTTACTTTCATTGAAATTTATTTGGATGTTTTCTTTTTGATATAATCTTGCCAGGGCTGTGGTTTTTTTTTGTTTTCTATCTATCTATATTATAAAGGACAAACGTGTGCGTGCGTAACGCTGACGTCATTTTGCGAATGGCAACAGTTGACGATGAAATTTCGGTTTTGCGATTTTTACTATTGTAATTTTTAAAATTTCTAAAATCTCACATTTTTAATTTGTACACCGTTATATAGGAAAAAAATCTACTCTGAAATGCAATTTGTTTGAAAACGGTATCTTAATTGGCTGATTTATTATAAATTAAAAAAATTTTTGGTATTTTTCACTTTTTTCGTGTTTAATGGTTGCCATTGGTATTTTTTTCCCCTCTTGGCAACCGCATATTATTGTTGATTAAAGAATTGAAATTACTATTATTAGTTAGAAATTAATACAGACATTTCGAAAAGTAAAAGAAAAAACTTTTACTGATTTTATATAAAATACAAAATAATAATAATAATAATAATAATAATAATAATAATAATAATAATAATAAACGTTTTGATGAGATAATTTTATAAATAAAAATAATTTAATTTAAAAATCAAAGGCATGTTTGTTGATACATAAAAATATATTTTCACTAGAATTGTAACTCAAAACAATATTTGGCTATTTATCGTTTGCGCCAGGATTATCACGTTCAAAGATGATGAACTTTCGCTTGCTGTATTAAATAAAAACTAGCTGACACCGCCCGGCATTGCCCGGGCCCATGATAAAAAAAAAAAAAAAAAAAAATCAAGTTTTTATTATTACTTACCCATCATACGTAGTAAGACAATAAAAAACATGCAATAACAAATTTTGCATAAAGCATGAAGTCGATCGGATAATTATAGTTGCCGAGATATTTGGAATCCAATTTCTACACTCTTCGATTTTTCATGACCCTGTATTTCATCCAAATTTTACTTCAAAGATATATTTTAATTGGAAATTTGACGCTTAATCAGATGCAATAAACCGCTAGTTAAGAGGATTATTATTTTTGGAGTTATAAGGATGTTTCTTTCAAGCAATTCAGTAATCGAGCCTTTAAATTTTATGACGTCATCAAGCCACGATTTTATTTGAATTGCAATGGATTTTATAAGTAGTTTACACATTTTTATTTTAATATTTTACATTATGCATATCCATGATGGGTAAGTATTACGGTGGCCCCCAACGACTAGTTTTATATCTTTAACCGGATTTTGTATGAAATTATATTTTAAAATGAAAAAGTCGCGAAAAAATATTGATATTTACTGATAAAAGCGCTCAGTCGTTTCATAGTTTTAGAATAAAAAGTTCTTTCTGTCCGAACTCTTTGAAATCTTTATTGGTGATAAATAAAACGGTTGTACAGCCCGTGTAAAAATTTCGTGAAAAAATATTGTTACCTAGTTGTAAAATAAATGTTTTCTTCTCGCTATTTTGTTTGTTTGTTTGTTTTCGCGTCGGCTCCTTTAACATAGCAATAAAAAAATAGTTTTCTTCTTCCGAACTCTCTGACATTACAATCGGTTATAAATATAACAGTATTCAAGCTGTCTTTAAAATTTTGTATGAAATTATATTTTAAAATGAAAAATTCGCGAAAAAATATTGATATTTATTGATAAAAGCACTCATTTTCTTGTTTACGTAGGGTCGTTTCATAGTTTTAAAATAAAAAGCTCTTTTGGTCCGCACTTTTTAAAATCTTTATTGGGGATAAATAAAACTCTTTTACAGCCCGTGTAAAAATTTCGTGAAAAAATATTGTTATCTAGTTGTAAAAGAAACGTTTTCTTCTCGCATTTTTGTTTGTTTGTTTTCGCGTGGGCTCCTTTAACATAGCAATCAAAAAATTGTTCTCATCTTCTGAACTCTCTGACATTTCAATCGGTTATAAATATATAACTGTATAACTATCTTTAAAATTTTGCGAAAAAATATGCATATTTTGTAGTGAAAACATGAGTTAAAAAAAAAAAAGCTTTGGCTTTTAAACCCCAGAGCAAAAATATATTAGAAGGTCTGTGCTTTCAATGCAATGATACGGCTGCATCCGTTTTCAATCAACCCTTTTCACTCGCACCAGGCTAAACAGGTGAGGGTTGGATTAATCAATCAGGTTTCCCGTTCCTGACGGTAGAAACATTAAAAAAAAAAGTTAACGCATGCGCAAAGAGACGATTTTCATGTGTATTTGACAGAATGCGCTTTTCGTTTTAAATATATGGATTCTAAGGTTTATTTAATTGACGCGTCAGGACTGGCAAAACATTTTTACTTAATGCAGCTTTAAAAATGATGAGATAATATAATGTGGTTGCGTTAGCTGTTGCATCTTCTGAGATCGCAGCTTTCTTATTAGATCAAGGTAGAATAGCACATTCAAAATACTACTGAATTTGAACGAAACATCTACGTGTGCCATTAGTAAGCAACCTGACCATACTGAATTTATAAGAGAACGAAGTTAATAGTCTGGGATGAAGCACCCTTGATGAGTAAATTAATATTTGAATGTGTTTAGGCCATACGCTTAAGACATAAAAAACAATGATTTTAAACTATTTGTTGGAATAGTAGTTGTATTTGCTGGCGACATTAGACAAATTTTGCAATGATTCAAACATATAGAATAAAATTATTTTATTAAATTTTGAGGCTAATCTTACGTAATCGGGCCCATGTCAAGGGAGAGTTACACATAAATGATGTTATCAAGAATAGGGTTTAATAATAATAATAATCTAATCTACATTATAAACCAATACATGTCTGATTATTGCTGAAGTCAATTTTATGGTAGCAACGAACTGACTAATAAATTTCTCTTTCACTGCATGTTTTTAAACTTCTAAGCATTGCACAACTTCAATTTCTACACCATCGAATTGAAAAAAAAAAAAAAAAAAAATGCAATTTCTTTGAAAACTGTATATGAATTTACTGATTTTTTATGATTTTTTGAATATTTCCAAGCATGAATTAATTTTAAATCTATATCACGCGCAGTCCGATTGCGAAAGATACCGTTTTCATTTAAACTATATAAATAGGTCAGCATTTATTCTCGGCTAATACTACGGAATGAAATTAAAACTTCATCAAAATATAAATATAAATAATAATATAATATAAATAAAATGCAAATTTAGCAGACATGTTCTCGAACTACGCGCTTAAGCAGTTGAAATTTTCAGAATAAAAAACTTGCAGTAAGCAGTGAAATCTTGAACGATTCCTTTGGTCGTTAACTCCTGGCATGCGGCTAATACAAAAGTATCGCTTTATTAAATTTCGAAATTTAATTTGAATATAGTATTTTTGGTATTTTTCTTATAAAAATTCTTTTCTGTGTTGTTAATGAATCAGTTTAATATATATATATATATATATATAAATACTTATTCATTAAATTAATTCATTAAATTAATCAAGATTTCTAAATTTCATACATAAATTTTATTCATTTATATTTTCATTTTCTTTTTGAAATTGCATTTTCATTGTATCAAATTTTTTTTTTAATGGCAGTTCTAAGTAAAATTCTCGTTCCTGACAAAATACATCTTGCATCAATGCAGTGTAGTGCCCGGTACAGGGGCAATAAATGGGTTGTTCCTGGATCGTCATCCAGTGACCATTTTTACTCTCCTCCTCCTCCATTATTTTTCAGATTGTGTAATGATGCTAGATGCAAGACTTGTCCATTTGCTTCTCAGAAACAAATTGTATCAGATCCTAATTTATCAACTTTTTGTAAAGCATTTAATGTTATTTATAGTATTAAATGTAACGTATGTGGTTTGAAATATGTAGGTGAAACATCAGGTCCATTGCATAAACGTATTAATCAACATCGTTCAGACACTAACAAGAACAAAGCAAAAAATTTACAGTCTACAGCAGAAATACAACATTTTCATAAACATAAATTTATCAATACTACAATTGAAATTATACAAATAATAAAAACTAAATCAGAACGTTTGTTTATGGAGTCTTCATATATGAAATATTATAACACTATTTATCCTTATGGACTTAATAGTGAATTAATTAACAGACCAGTTAAAGTTTTTTCAACAAATAATACTACAGATTATTCTCCTATTTATCCTACTCTAAATCATAATTTAAATCATAAAACAACACGTAACAAGCGAGGAAAGTGTACTGCTACAGTTGTTATTTCCAAAAAATTTATTGTTAAACAAATCAATACTCTTCATCATAACTATATTAAGAATTACAACTGGTTTTTAATACGAAAATACATTTTTGCTATTAAAAAGAAACAGATAGTACAATATTTAAATGTATTTCTTAGTAAATCTTACTCAAATCATTTCTCTGATATTTTTTATGATCTAATTATGACAAGAGCTGATCTTTTCAACATTAATTTACATAAAAAACAAAAAATTCAAAACACTAATACTCAAATGATTATAACTTTTTCAAATCAAATCTTTAATAAAATTAATATTAATTCTATAATTAATGATAAAAACTGTTATTTTCCTATTAATAATCTTCAAATTTCAAAAACATTTAAATATCCTAATACAATCGGAAGAAATATTTTTAACTATAACGCATTTTCAAAAAATAAATCTGATGCTAGTACTTTTCCGTGTAAATGCAATGACCCCACTCTAAAAAAATTCATTAATAATGATCATGGGCATATAATCACTGGTAATCTTAATATTGTGAATGATTATAAACTGCAAAAACTAATGGGTTATGGTACTAAATATAGACTTACTTCTAAATTTAATGTAAATTCTATTATAAAACAGTTTACATACGATATAGACATTTTTATTTATAAAATTTCAATCTCATATAGTAAACCTATTGAATATTTTAATCAATGGAAAATACTTGTTATTGAAAAATTAAGTTCGTCTTTAAAACATAATTTATCGCATATGGTTAAAATTAACACTAAACATTTGTTCCAGCAAATTACTAAATTACAAAAATACTATGTAATAACATATATTGACAAATCTCCTAATAATTATGCAATCATATGTAAAGCTTATTATCACCAACTACTTACATCCTATATTTCTACTAACAATTCTTTAAAAAAAAAAAAAAACTAATGAAAATGTAATTGTAAACAATCGTAAAATTCACAGTTATTATAAATTATTAAATATTACTTCTACTAACTTTAATTATCCTTATTTAGTTCTTATTCCCAAATTTCATAAAAATCCAATTAAATTTAGGACTGTAACTATAGGATGCAATACATATAATAATATAGCCAATAAACATCTATTAAAAATTATCAATCCAATTTATACACTGACAACATCCACTGATAATACACATTGTATAAAAAATAGCTATCAACTCGTCAACATTTTGAAAAATCTTAAATGTGTTAACAATATATATAATGACATATGATTTCAATGATCTATTTAATAATATAGATTTATTAGATCTACATAATATTATAAATGCATTATTTAATAAGTATCATCATTCACTTAATTTACCAATTCATATAGATACAGCTTATTTTAAAACTTTAACAAATTTCATTACATATAATAATTATATAATGCATGATAACACGTTATATTTACAGAAAGTCGGTATACCACAAGGGGGATGTACATCTAGTATACTTTCAGACTTATACCTATATCATTATGAACGTACTTTTATTAACAGTAATATACATTTATATCGTTATATTGATGACATAATTTTAATTGCCACTGATCACACTAATATTTCTATATTTCCAGTTGATTATCCTACTAATTTAGAATTAACGGAAAACCTCCTTTCTAACAATACTATTAACTTTTTATATCTTAATATTACACTAAAAGAAAACAAAACAATAATAGATCTATTTGATAAACGTAAAGAATTTAAATTTAAAGTTAATTCATTTACTAATTTTAAATCATGTCTTCATAATTCTGTATATCGTAATATACTCCTTAAACATATTTATAAAATAAAAAGTTATGTTCTTCTCAACTAATTAACAACAATATTAAAAAACTTATCTATGATGCATTACAACATGGTTTTCCAAAAAAATTCATATATTCCTTTATATATAGTTAGTTCTTATATGAACTTTGCAACCAAATTAACACATGTGTTAAAAAATGTATAAAAAAATCATATAATCTTAGAAAATAGTAAAAAAAAAAAAATTATAACAGGACGGTTGGATGGGTAGATGTTGGATTGAGGAAGTGTGTGGCGGAGTTGTATGGAAAAAACGCATGGTTAATTTCTATTATTTAAAAAGAGGCATTTTGATTTACACAATTGTTTGATATTACATATTTTATAATGGACTGTGATGTGATATTTTAATATGTATATTAATTTAGTTATATTTACATATTCATTATTTAATTAATTTAAATTAATTTATATTCATTAATATTAAGAATGTTTTTGATCTAATGATTTGGATTAATACCTACGGTGGACAATATCATATTAACTTCTAATATAATGTATACTTTTCTAAAGTGTTAATATAATATGTTTTAATTTTTATTAAACGTTCTACCCTTACCACTTATATTAAGTGTTTATAATTTTTTAACTTTGTATGAAGAAACATTATATGTTACTAATTCATTTCAATATTTAATTAATATTAATTTTAAATTCTTTGTATCTTAATTCAAATATTTAGTATTTTATTTTAATTTAAGTGATGTTGCATTTTTGGCACAGTTATTTAATTGTTTTTGTCATTTAATGGTACATAAATTTTTATGTTGCTTTAATTATTAATTTTTCCATCTTACAACTTATTTTTAACATAGAATTATTCATTAATACATCCATTACTTTAATGTAATTAGATATTCTATTTATTAATTAATTTCATTTATTTATTATTTAACTAATTGCTATCATTTCAGATAGTAATTTGGTTTAATTATTAAACATTAATTTTCATCCAATACTTTTTATTCAGATTATATTCACTTTTACCAATATAGATGGCAGCACTAATGTTCCTGTTTGCTTTACAATATTCATATTATTCTAACATCTTTTCTGGCAACATAGTAAAACATTTTCTATTTCTAAATTTGGCAACATGTAATGATTTTTTGCAATTATTTCCCTAGCTTTGGTTGTGTTTCATGTGTGGTTCTTGTGATGCACAGGTATCTTTTTTTTAATCATAATGGATTTTATACTTTCTAACTCTATTTCATGTTTTCTCTGTATATTATAGGTATGGCTTCTTTACTTTTTAATATTGTATTTATTTTTTATTTTTTCACAGGTTTGATTCAATGTTTATGAGCAGGTAGTCCCAAAATCATATTCTTTAGCAATGTATGGCTAATATGATGATGAAACCTCTCATTTCACTTTATTTGTGGTATTTAGGCATTTGGGACTTGATAATTCTGTCTAAATTCCACAAATTTCATTTCATTTCATTCCATTTATTCAATTTTTAATTTAATTTCTTATTCTTTTAACTAGGGGGCCTACCCCCTGCGAGCTACGCTCGCCAACCCCCGCTCAGACTTCGAGGCCTCTAAAAACATGACAGCGTGCTTTGTTTTAAAAATATTGGTAAATCTGTAATTGGGTTGCCATGCTTTTAACGTTTTAATGGGGGCATTTTTTTTATTATCATGGCCTCATATACAACTGTTGCGACAACTGACGACTGTTTTCGGGATTGATAAGTATAATCAGTTACACCTTGAAAACCAGCTTGTATAAAATGGTTAGGTTTAAATTGTGGCTACCTCTCGGACTTTTATAACAACGATCTGTATTCTATTCTTCCTTTGCGTTTAAGGATGAAAAAAATTACATCTGTTTGTGAATAACATTAAGAACCACGGTATTGAAAAGTACTATGTTATAGACATTTTCAGTAACAGGTTTTAATTTTCTCTCTATTTTAGTGCCCCATCATTCATATTTTCATGTTATTTTAAATATGTAAATTATTTATTTTAATTAATATCTATATATATGAATTTTCTAATAATTATTTATCATACAAAATTAATTAAATATTTTGTGCATGCACGCCTGCATTTATTCGGCATCAATTGAGATATTTAAACAAATTTGCTATCCGCGATAATTTTACACCATGTTATGTCACTTGAATATTGTCCATAAGAAAATCGGGTACTTTTTCAGTATAGGATCCTTTGCTTTTAGGTTTGGCGTAATTCGAGTTTCAAAAAAATCCCTGACGGCTCGGCCTACAGGCACAGGTAGATTTCGAAGACGCAGACCGTGGGGCGCCTGTTTGTCGGGAATTGCGGAAGAAATGCCTTTTTACGATGATGCGGCAGTTGGAACCGCCTACTTCGAAACCTAACTTGTTTGCAGGCGGAATCGGCAGGGATTTTTTTGTTTTTAATTTTTTTTTTGCTATAACGGTTGGTCCTATAAAAAACTTGTAAATATAAAAGTTTTAAGTAATATTAAGAGGATTAATAATAAATTTAAGCGGATTTGAAATTTTGAGAATTGGCGAAGTTATGAATTTTTTTCTTCTAAACACCCCCCCCCCCCCCCCTTAAGGCAATTTTTAATTATATCAAAAATCTGTCATACATAAATTTTCGGCCCTTCTCCTAGAAGTAATAATAACTTTAAACGGATTCGATACGTATCATAATTAAGAAATTATGGGGTTTTTTCTGTTTTCACAAAAAGCCCCCCCACCCTCCCCCCCCCCTTGGTTCGATTTTGCCCATTAACGAACTTGACCGAGATTTTATGCCCCTTGATTTTATGTATCAGTTTGTAAAAGATTAATGCAGAATTTTTCCAGTTATCGTGGTCAGAAAAAAGTGACATAGATAGATAGATAGATATATATATATATATATAAAGTTTTGAACTGGGGGTGGTTTTGGGTTCTGGGAGTCATGATCGGCGTAGATCTGCAAAAATTTTTCAAAATTTCCAACTTAGGTGAGAATGTAATAGGTAGTATTTCTTACGAAATCTACCTAAAACGGATAGATTCGTTAATATACATACATTTGTTGCCAAAAGTTATAAAAACAAACTCAATGAACTTTTGGTGCTTTTCTATTATAGGGGGTCTTGACGCTTTTTTAAAAAGCTTGGCGCAATTCGGCATCAGAAAGTGAGATTTGGTGCCAAATGACATAAACAGCCATGGAAACAAATTCGATGATTTTTTTGTTTATATGCGTATTTTAATTATACGTATATTATTATTGTTTTTTCTATACAAATTACTTCTGATTATATATAAAATAGGATAAATGACATTCTACGCTAAACAAATTGTATAAATATTGAAAAAATGCTTCTGTATACGAAATGACAAAGTGAATAGGTTGACGGAAAGTATGTTGCCAAATTTCCTTTTCCGCCAAGGCTATTTTCTCTGTTTCGTCAAGGCCCCATATACTGGAAAAGCACCGAACTTTTATGCTTGTTTATACATGTATTTATATGTATATATACAATTTATTTATAATTGTCTTTCAATTTACCTCTTTTTGTACATAAAAATAAATAAATTCTTTTAATTAAATTTTACAAAAAAATAACAAAATGATATCAATCTCTATAATAAAACTGTAAGTCATGTGACTGTCCTCAACAGTTCCGGGATGCCGCATCGCTTTTTCATATGCCAAGCGGCCATTTTTATTCAAAATTATTTTTTCGAATAAACTGCATAAAAGTTAATTTTAAGAAAGATCGTTCAAAATAAATTAATATTTGAGAGATGACTTGCGTTCAATTATGTATATATTCTGCAATAACTTCAGTCGAAAGATTCGCAGTTCAAATTCTCTATTCATAAAAGTAAACAAAAAAAAGATTGATTCGTCGTGAACATTTAAAATATTAAATCATGGAGGTAATCATTCGCAAAGCAAGTTCTCCGCGAATGAATTTTTGGACCGCTGCCTCGCGTCAAAAAAATAATTCGCACCAGTGAGACAATCAAAGTTTACCATAATTATGTGCTATACAACTCAACTTTCGGACCTTTTCTTGACGTAAATTGAACTCATGTAATAATATTTAATGAATCAGATTTTTAGCATTTTTAAAATCGCTAATACAGCTTTTATTTATCGCATGTACAAATTAGAAATGATACTTTGATTTTGAAATCAAATGTTTTGATTTATGATATTATTTCTTATTTATTTATTTATTTTCTCTTTTAAATGAAAAGTGTGAAGTATTTTAAATTTATGTAATATAAGCATTTTAGATTAAAGTTAAGTATTTTAAATGAAATGAGTGACAGGTTTATAATTTAAAATTAAATTAATTGTAGTATGAATGACGGTGATGGGAACGATATTTGGCGAATTATCATCTGCTCCCGGCTAACAAAAATACTCATAATTAAAAAAAAGAATAAAAATAAATAAACGATAGTTTGTTGTAAATAAATATTGATATACATATCAAAAATAATTTATAGAATTAAAATAAAAAATAAAAGTAAATAAACAACAATTTCCATAACAAAGTTTTCGCCAAATTGGCGGGGGAGGGGGGGGGGGGGGGGGAATCGCGCCAACGTGCGTATGTGACATTTGTGCCCAAAAAATATGCGAAATGCTACCATGATCGCAAAAGTTCATGATTTGTCTATTAGAATCTTCCGATTTGGCGAAGGATTAAGGGAAAATTAAATTATGAATAAATGTAACGTGTTGCAATGTTTAACATACATTTAAGGGAGACCAAACTGGTCGCCAGTGGCGGCTAGTAAATAATAATTACTATTAATTCCTTTCCTCCCCTTTCTTTTGCGTTTACATAAATGACGTCATTTGGACGAATTTATTCAAAATATTTTCAATTTATAAATTAAATTAAATGCTGACAGGCGATTGAATCCTGACGATAGAAATGTGATTTTTTTTTCAAATTTTCCTGAAAAACATAATTTAATCACAATCTTGTCTTCATTATCGATTGAAATAAAAGATAAATTCAATTTCAATTTGAAAATGACGATTAAAAAGAAATCAATAATCCCTATCGGGATCCTTTTCGATTTTTTCCCCTTTTTTGTCACAAAAAAACTGAGTAATTAGTTGCCATCATTACAGAAATGTCATCAAAATTAGAAAAAAATTAATATCTCGAAAACTAATTCCAATTTCAAAATTCTATTACCAGTTTTGACATCCGCGGATTTTTATGGACAATTGGTATAAATTTCACCATCAAGCGTTTAATATTTTATTAAAAATAGCCCTGAAACATAATCAGTCGTTTAATCAGTCGTTTCATAAAATCGTTTCATAAAATCGTTTCACAAATTCGTTTCATTAGGATTTTATATATATAGGGTAGATATGTTTTTGTTTCCATATTCAGTGTGTTGGGGAATCTTTCATTGACAACTAATTATTACATACTTAATCATTATTTCATTGTTTAAGTTGGTGTTATGATAATGGTAAAATTTACCATATATATATATAACCATAAATGAAACATTATCATAACAATATTATAAACAATATTATTCTGAAGAGTAACATGCCTCTTTGTTTGAAAAGAAAGGTGTTTAACCAATGTGTTTTGAATGCACTAACTTATGGAGCAGAAACTTGGACACTAACAAAACGGATGGTAGAAAGATTACAAACAACACAGGGAAGTATGGAAAGATGTATGCTAGGCATAACCAGAAGAGACCGAAAGAGAATAATGTGGATAAGAAGTCAGACGAAAGTTTTTGACATCATCAAGAGAATTAAACGGCTAAAATGGAAATGGGCTGGGCACATTGCAAGAAGACAAGACAATAGATGGAGCACAAACACCCTACAGTGGTATCCCAGAGATGTAAAACGACCAAGAAGACGACCTCAAGTAAGATGGAGTGACGAAATCAGAAAAGTGGCCGGTGTTAATTGGATGACTAAAGCACTAGACAGGCAACAATGGAAAAATCTGGGGGAGACCTACATCCAGCAGTGGATTGAAAACGGATGATGATGATATATACATTTTTTTTTTTTAAATATGAAAAATCTATTAGAATTAGAAAAAAAATGGTTTTAGCCTATGTTCTGTAACCCGGGAAGCTCGGGTTTGATTCCTTAGTTATACTTAATATCAGCTGTATGCTCCCTTTTTCTATAACTAAATTTCCTGCACTTAAATGCAATTTAAATTCACTATTGAAATTGAACATAATAAAAGTCTTCCATTCCTTGATGTAATGTTAACCAGTACAAATAAATCTATCGACAGAGCTGTTTTCCGAAAACGTTTGGCTAACCAATCTACCATACCAATAACGCATATTCTCCATTTACATACAAAATTTCACCCTACAGATTTTTAATAAGACGGGCCTTTACAGTATGTACTGAAAATAAATGTAATAATAAATTACATAATATTCGTAAAATTGCTTGTAATAATGGTTTTAAGGTACACCATATTTATAAACTAATCATGGATATCGCCAATAATAAGAAACCAGAAAACAAAGTTGATTAGCTAAAATACAAGCTTTATATTCTTCAATGAGTGATTCTCAAAATGTGAGAACACCAAATGTTAACTTAAATTTTACAAATCATGAAATAATAAAAAAAAATATTTTAATCCATTAGTTTACAAGTTCATAATATAATGTTCATTTAAAGACAGGAAATTGAAATTAAAATTAATAATTAAGGTATTTAATTATGGTACCTGTAGGTTACAGATTTTGGACATCACCTGAACTGTAGGTTACACATTTTGGACATTGGATGAACTGTAGGTTACATAATTTTGACGTTTCCATACTTTAATGTGAATTTTAAAAACATGTAATTGACTTATTTTTGAATGCAAATTACAAAATTACATTAAACATTGTGAAAAAAAAAAAAAATGTTGAATTGGACAACTTTTATTTACACACATTAAAAAAAAATATGTTTTTCTTTTAACTTTTAGTGAAAGACTTGACGACATTACTTTTAAATTACAATTCAGTACTAAAATTAATCTGCAATAGATTTTTTTTTATGTAAAAATTTCTTTATTCTTAGCATTTGAAACGCTATGCTATATATATACTCAAATCACAGGTGTTTCTAAATAATTCCAACAGTACATTCAGAAATGAAAACAAAAATATTTATTTAAAAATATTTTGATATATTTTCTCAACTTGTTTAAATAAGATAAATCATAATTTTTACTACATTATTCAAAATAAGAATAAAAAATGCTAAATATTTATTATATCACCTTAATAGAGATGTCCAAAATGGTTAACGATCGCGACGGCCGCCATCTTGTTTCGATCGTACATGATTGTTGACATGTGGTTAAAGTTTTTGCTTTTCCATTAAATTAATATGACGTATTTCGCCGAAAAAGCACTTAATTACAAGAAATAAGACTATATTTTATTATATTTCTGATATTTTAGGATAGTGGGGTTTATTAAACCAGGGGTCTGTCTAGACTTTTTCCCAGGGTCCTGTTTTTGTGAAATTGTGAAAAGTTTTTTATATTTGTGAAAAGTCTAGTCATAATTTTGTGAATTTGAAATGATCGTTATATTCAGGTTCTTGTTTAAGAAGATATATGGATATAAAATACATATATTTTCTTTATATGTGTAAAAGTGACAGGTCAGATTACTTTTAAATGATTAATTTGTGAAATGTTCAGTTTAAAGATGAAAAAATTTTGTGTAATACCCATTTTTAAGATATAGAATTTTGTGAAGGGTCCTGTTTTAGGGAAAATAGTTTTGTGAAGGGTCCTGTTTTGAAATAAAAAAAATTGTGAAGGGTCCTTTAAAGGACCCAAATTTTTCCTAAACAGATCTCTGATTAAACATAAATTAAATCGCGGAAAAAATCGGAATGGCGATCGTTACATGATTGTTGACATGTGGTTAACAAAGTTTTTGCTTTTCCATTAAGTTAATATGATGTATTTCGCCGGAAAAGCACTTAATTACAAGAAATAAAACTATATTTTATTATATTTCTGATATTTTAGGACAATGGGATTTATTAAACATAAATTAAATCGCGGAAAAAATCGGAATGGCGATAGTTACATGTTTTTGACATCACCATTTTGTAAGAAATAAATAAGAGATTTACTACTATTAAAATGTCAAAACTATAAAAAAAAAAAACTTTTTAAAATTAATTTTAAGAACAAATAAATAATGATATAAAGTACTTACCGATATTTCTGTTCATCCAACTTTCAAAAATCAATATTGATGTTTAGATCGTTACAGATAAACTATACATAAATACATTTATTCCTTCTTAATTTTACAAAATAATCCTCATTGCTGCCATTTATTGCATGAAAATATAAACAACATGTCCTTTTTTAAAATTTATGTATTTTTTCTTCTTTAAACTCATAAATAAACCATACAATGATTTTTTATTTTGTCAGTTAACATTATGGATGTCCAAAAGTGACTATTTATAGGTAATTATATTAAAAAATAATAATATTTATAATAAAGTTTTAAAATAAATTATGTGTATTCTTGTTTTTGACAACACTAAGAACCACTTTTTAAAAACAGAATGCAATTAAAGAAAATTGAGCATCTCCTGTATTAGATCAAAAATAAAATCTGTGCTTTGCTCCCACCTTTTGAGAATCACCCATATATATCCAAGCTTTTTTGAAAAATTAAAATACAGCTTTAAACGTTTCAATATCTGCTTAATAACCAAGCCCCCTTAGAAATTACAAAATATCATTTGCAGTAAAATTGACCCAATTAATTTTGAGAATTATTCAGGAATATATGAAATAACTTTCATTAAAGAAGACGGATCTAAGAATTACTATATTGGCATGACCAGCAGGAAATTTAGTTACAGAAAAAAGGAGCATATAGCTGATATTAAGTATAATAGAAAAACCACAGCCCTGGCAAGATTATATCAAGAAGAAACCATCCAAATAAATTTCAAAAAAGTAAAATAATTTTCCCCTCCAGTCTATACTATCCATCCACAATAAGAGAAACCATAGAGATACTAACACGCAAAAATAAAATATGTAACAATGCAGCATCTTTTAACTTACCGAAATTGTGGCTCGAGTTATTCTATGGGTACAGATATGAAAATAAACAATCAAGTAAAAATAAAAGATAACGTGCGTAATTTTAAAAAAAGTACATGAAAATTAAATGATAGCATTTTAAATAATAACTTCAAAGACCGTGCAATTATGGAATATTCTCATTTGTTTTTGAAATGGCACGGAGTGAGCCGAAACATGTCAAACAACCTAATACAAGTTATTTTACTGTGCATTTATTATGTTGTTAATTTACATCTTTTAGCATTTGAAAGAAATACATTATTACAAGGTGTTATAATTTATTATATTGTTAGACAAATTTTCTATTAAAAGTTATAAAATGTGAACTATTTCCCCCGAAATGTTCATCGTAATGTTTTGACATTCCCACCCAATTTTCGAAGAATAAAAGTCTTTGAAATGAGTTTTATGAGAGCTATTTTTTTTTTAAAGCATAGAATGTGGCCTATATTTCTGTAATATAGCTAAATTATTATAGCACTTTCATTGGCATAAGACTTAGTAAAATACATTCCCGTGTTATTTAGAACAACTGCATTTTCAAATTTATACATAGTATTTGTGTGTGTTTCTAATAAAGAATATCAGTGGCAAAAATCTTTACTTTTTTTCTGCATTCTTTTTCTTTTCTTTCTTTCTTTTTTAAATTTAAAAATATGCACAGTGTTTAGTGTATCTTTCATTGCAACTCTATTTAATATCATTCATAAGAATTATATTTCGACGCTTAAATAACATCTGCTCTGCTTGTACGTTATTGTTACCCTTTTCTTTCCCGTTGATCGTCTTATTTTTTGAGACGACCTGTCTGATGCTACTTCAGGCTTTACCTTCAGTTTTCCTGGCTTTGTGCCAAATTTCTATCAAAGCTTTTTAGTTAAAGATTGGCTGCTATACACTTTTGTAAATACCAATAAATATCCATATATATTATATACATATATTTCATTGGGTATCTTGTTAAATCATAGTGGTTAAGGCTTTATCCTCGATTTCTCTTTATTATTTTTTTTAACCCGAAAAATTTAATGAATAAGATGTTCCCTTTTAAATAAGAATCAATGACCATAGTTTTTGGTCACGAAGTTGTTATTACGAAGAAGATTAAATATAAAGATGTCGCCGTAGGCCCTACCATGCTGCAATCGAAGAGCATTTTACAAAAATTGTGTATTTATTTTGCTTTCTTTTCTAAAAAATTAACATTACATTGGCAAATCTTTCTTTCAACTTTAAGGAATTTAATAAATCTCTTGCCTTTTCTGAGTAACTACTTTACTAATAAAAATAAAATAAACAAATTTCTTATTCTATTTTTTAAGAAACATTTTATTGTTTTAACAAACTTGTAATGAACCATTTTAAAGAAAACAATTAGATCCATTCGACAAACCTTTACTTTCTTCTTCTATCTTTAAAAGAAGAAAGTATTGGATTCATGAAAATTTTCGACGGATTTATACGTTTTAGAAGGTCCTGAACATGATTTGACTGTTTTTTAGAAAATGTATGTCTGTGAGTCTGTGACAAAAAATTTGTGGGCGCTCTATCTCAAGAACTAATGCACGAAATTTAATAAAACTTTATATTCAGTTAGGTCCTTATATAAATTGCTGCGAGTGAGTTTTAAGTTGCCATGAAGATCGGTCGTAGTGATTACCAAAGTGACGTCACATGAATATTGTCCATAAGAAAATCGTTTTAAATGTATACTTTCAATACATGAAGTAATTTTCATCATTAAATGGGTTTCGCGTGTAATAATTTAATAATTTTAAGGTTTTCTTTCTTTTTTAATATTCACGCCTGATAACATTTTTTATGACGTTATTTCCCCATTTCCTGCTTTTAACACGTGATCATTTAATTATTATTTTAGTTTTCTTTTTGTTTTTAGTATGTGTAAATACTTTTTAAATTGAAAGGGAATATTATTCCTTGCGCTGTTTTACAATTGGGCAACAATTTAAAATATAACCATTTCTAAATATGAAATAAATCTCTATTGAAATAATGAAAATTTCAATAAAAAATTGAAAAAAAAAACAAAAAACAATTGCACACGGCACACTTATCAAGTACGTCCCTGCAAAATATGGTTAAATTAGTACGCATAGTTTGCTACAAAAATAGCATCAGTCATCAATGGCCAACAACTGAACAAGACAAAAATAAGATTGAATATGACTGTGTGCCAATGAATACCGCTATTTCAGAATAGTAACGTATTCACCTTACTTTAATCACATAATTCTGCAATTTAATATGGCGAATGTTATTAATTAGGGAGATAGAGATATTTAAAATCCGTAATACTTGGCACCTATGGCTATGTTTAATGATGTTAACCTTTAAGATGCAGACGATAATGATTTATGTCTATTTTGTCCAATACCTAATAAAATAAAATATAAATACCTAATAAATAAAATATTATAAAAACTATAACTAATACCCTTTTTTGTATCATTTGTAGGGCATTAAATAGCATTTCTAGCAAAACAGCACAGTCTAATAGGTTTTTCTTGAGTTTATTTTTATTATTTTAAGCCTTGTAAAATAAATAACTGAAAGCCGACATACAATTTTAAAGATTTAAGAAATAGAGTGAGCACAAAAAAGTTCTTTAAAAATTGTCATTTGTGTGTAGCACAGTTCTTATTGATTCCTGAAAATTTTTGAATATGTGGCTTATGTAGTTTTTGAAATTATTCATTTAGCCAGTTCAACAAAATTTTAATAAAGTTCTTGACGTTTCATAAGGGCGCATGCTATTACTTACATAAATATATCGCATGCACACCACTCAACATGCAACTACAGAAAATGTTGGATAAAATTTCTTGCATAACAACAGCTCACTGAAATAAGACTATAACGCGATCTAACAGGAAATTTTTATAACTGCATAATCTCGATTTAACAAAATTCATATCTACAGTTATAAAGAGTAAATTTAGAACGTTCTAATGTGAAACTGCTTTGTATCCATGGGTTAAATTTAAATCCTGTTTTCTAACAGAATCATGCATTCAATAACAATTAATTCGAGTAAGTCATACGCGCATTAACTCAACATCCCATTAACTCAAAGAAGCGTGTTTATCACAGTGTCAAGAAATTTAAATCTCCACTTTGCGGCATGTAGCCAAGGGCAAGTTCATTGATGATTTTCGCGGAAAGGGACTATAAAAAAAGATTGGGTTTTAATTCCAAAAGCCATTGTGTAACGTTGCGTAAGTTAAAAGACTTGAAAAAAAAAAAAAAAAAAAAAAAGTTCGGCTGCAACTGAGTAAAGGGAGGAATACCTGAGAGACAAGTTGGTTCCAAGGAAAAATGTTTAAAAGGGAATAGCACGACGATGATCCCAATACAGCTATGCTTTCAAAAAATATATATATCTAACAGGGATTTATGAGACTGAATAGGGTAGTGAATAGATAAACTTTTATGAAAGGATGCTGGACACTTCACAAATCCAAGTCACGATGCGCTTCGCAAGTCAAACTAGCTACGCATTTTTTAATAGAAACAATCTGCTAAAGAAATCTGTATAGATCAGTGGACTCAATGAGAGTTGTACAAAATATTAACATTTTCCAAAAAAGTTGAAAAGTGTTATGAATTCGGCTTTTCTGTCCGTGCTCTAACTCGCATAAATATACTTGGATTGCCATGCAATCGATATATGTTACTGAAGTTTACTATGGCATGTCCGGTATTGAAAATAAAGTGTGTAGCGTTTATAGTTCGTTTACAGGGACACTAAAAAGAATTTCGTTACATTACAGTCTATGGGAGGGAGGGGGGATTCGTTTGAAGTGTATTTTAATGAAGTCACACTATTTCAAACATATTGAAATTGGTACATCACTGAGGTGCATGCATTGCAAGATTCTTAACAATAGGACTGCTTAGCATTAATCGTTCATTTACAGCGATACACAAAATAATTGGTTTACAGTACTATACATGAACAATAATTGCTTGAAGGGCGTTTTCTATTGTAGTACGCGTTTTTAAATTTAACAAATTTTTTGCATATTACTTGGTGTGAATAAATTCTATAAATCATATACAGGGCTGCACAAAAGATCTCGAATTCATCTCCGTTTAGGGACGGAAATATCTTAAGGGGAATTTTCAATTGTGCTATAAGTTTCCTAACTTAACTAAAGATTAGTAGACTATAAAGTACATATACAAATAACAAATCTATAGATCATATACAGGGCTGCGCAAAAGGATTCGGATATTTTCCCGAATATTGATGGTAGTTGCTAAAATTGGGCTTTTAAATATGTCAAGCGTTTTCCAAATTATTTATTTAGACAGTTTCGTTATCGATGCTAGGTTCTCATTTATTTTGAACATCTGGAAATAGTCAGGGACAAAATTCTAGACTTTACGAGTAATCTGAAAAAGACTGGATGCAGACATAAATGACTATACTCTGAATTTTAAAAGCTATGGTACTTAGGTGCAGGGATCATTCTAGAACATAAAAAAGGGCAGGGTGCACATTATAGGATAAGGGCAATTTTGTTGAAAAGAGGAATAATAATTAATAATAAGGAAAAATAATTTATACTTTTGAGGTTTTACATCTGTGGCAAAAAAAAAAAAAAAAAAAAAAAAAATCTTTGTGACATACGATTCTAATTCTCTCTCATTCATAAAATGTTCGAACAACCTGTGGATTAATGTTATTTTCTTTGTTGTAAAGTAACATTTGCAGTAATATAAACCAATAACCAAAACTAAAGAGAAACCGGCAGCGTTAATATACGTATTGCCAGGAAGAACACCAAAAAATATTTGCCAATCGCCAATCATGTTTACATTTGGGCATCTATTTATGATTGAAAATTAATACTGCTTTTAACATTTTAATACTGCTGAAAAATTATTAAGCCTGTTAAAAAATGTAACCAAATTTATATGAAAGTTTATTGCATTATATAAATCTCGACAAAAATACACAAACCTACATTAGCATGCAAACTTTTTTTTTTTTTGCTGATGTTTCATTCCGTAATACCAAAGATCAGAGTTTCAATTGATAACATCTTGATTACATGTTACTGATTATTTATAAGAACAAAAGTTAATTTTTCGACAATTTGAAAAGCTGAAGCTAAAGGAAATAGTAACTTAAGGTTAAAAATAATATTTGTTATAAGAACCATGTAACTTACTATAGCCAATGTAAGATTAAATTTTTATTGTAATTATTCTTGTAGATTTATCATAAATTCAATCTAACAGTTCCCTTTTAAACATTTTCTTCAGTCGAATTTCGACGGGTTCCACCTCGTTTAAATTAACAGTGATAAATCAATTAACTCGAACAAAATGTTAAAAATAAAATTGTTTTTGAGGAGTGAAAAACTTAAATAAGTAAGTAAATACATAAATAAAAAGGTCTGTAACCTCTAACTGGATTACAGCCAAAGTATGTTTTCCCCTGAGTTCAGTGAGGACCACATTCTTTAAGTATAATGGATACTCATTCAACAAAGATTTTTATTATAAACTAGATGGAACCCGTCAAAACTTGACGGAAAAAAATTAAAATAACAATATTAGTAAAATAAGCTTCTTTATTACATAAGAAGGGGTGCTTATGAAAGTCTTTCAAATATTTTATTTTAAAAGTTTTTTCCCCCAGTGAATTACAGTACTATTTCCGATGCAAACTCCAAACAAACAATCCGTAAACAAAATGCAAATCAGTTTGACATTACCGCCCTATTCCCTACGGCAAGAAAGAAAATTTCCTGGACCTATGAAGTATCATACAAATAGTATATACCTACGTTCATCTCATATTCAGTCAATAAAAGAACATAGTAAATGAAGCACACATCTCCTCCCATAATAAATTTAATATTACCTAGTTGATATTAGCTAATGTCAAAAGATTGGCAATTGGCAAACCACAGAGTTCAGAAAATAAACGCTATTCCTGGCAAAAATGGGAGTTGTCGACTTTATGATGTCATAAGCAGAAGTAAAAGTTCAGTTGAAAATTACGGCTAATTAATTAAATTTTCGAACAAACGGATGCACGATAACAAATCTGTATCCAAATATCTTTCATTTAAAAAAAGAATGGTGTAATTTGATGCAGTAGTTTGTTCTGACGGATTGTCGAAAGAAATCGCTTAGCGTTTTAAATATATAGATGAAACTTTAAAGTTGTCCTTTAAGATTCTAAATTCCAACAATACAAACAAAAGGGAAGATATTGCTTATGATATGACAAACTAAGCAGTAGAAAAGCATTCTACGGCAACAATCTAAAATCGTGACTGAAAATGGTAAGAAACAAAGGAAAATCTAGTTGCGAGTGAGAAGATGACGTGGATATATTCAATACGCTAGGAAAGCATAAAGTTATTATTCTAAACAATGCAAATATTAATAAAAGGGGGGAAATTTGCTATTAGCTAATGAACTTAATATTTTGCCATAGAAAAACAATCCTATATATTTAAAACGCCATGCTAAAAATCTTAATTTTCAGCGCAAATTCGACGTTTTTGCGCATGCGTGAGATTAAATCTAAAACTTGTTCAGTTTTAAGGTACACTTGAACGCGATCAGCGTACCCCAGCAGTCTAGGATAGTGAACGAGTTCGAATCTCGTTTCAGACAGAAAGATTTCTGTAATACTACTGGCTATAATTCATTTAAATTACTGTCATATTTTCAGGAAAATAAGTTATATGATTTGTATTTTTTTCGAATGCTTTTTAATTAAGTAAAGTCTAATACCCAACAATATTTTTACAAATTAAAAATTGTATTATAAATATAATAACATAAATAAAAAAATATTTGTATTAAAAATATTTAAATTTAAAAAATTGCATTTAATTACACAAAACAATTTAAAACTGGTCGGATGTACCAATCCCAAAACTTTCATTTATCTAACACAGGTTTCGCATACACTAAAAAGAATCAGCACCAATTTATTTCAAGGTCAAACTGAATCTAAAGTTTTATTAAATTCCGTACATCAGTTCTTGAGATATGACTATTGCTAAAATCGTGTAAATCCTGCAAAATGCAGCATAGCAGCGCCACCTGTTGGGAGATTTATCTCAAAACCTAAACAACTTATAACAACGTCTAACTGAATCTGAAGTTTGATGAAAATCCGTGCATTAGTTCTTGAGATATAGTTATCGTGATAATAATGAAAAAAGTAGCAGAGCAGCGCCACCTGTTGGGCTATTTACACCAAAACGTAAGCAGCATCTATTTATGTCAAGGTCTAACAGAATAGAATCTGAAGTTCGATGAAATTCCGTGATTAGTTCTTAAGATGTAGCTATTGTAAAATTAACGAAAAAAGTGGTATAGCAGCGCCACCTGTTGGGATATCTACATCAAAACGTAGCCAGCGTCTATTTATGTTAAGGTCTACCTGAATATGAAGTTTGATGAAAATAAGTGCATTAGTTCTTGATTTCTTTTTATAGATATATTTTCTAGATTAGTTCTTGCATTAGTTCCAATTCTGACATTCTGAGCGTATCTGAGGCTGAAATGGAAGTGCAACCACCGAACCAATAAAGCATTCTGACAAAATTTCTTAGTGTCAAAGGAAAAAAATTCGCCAAAAATTCAAAAATCGCTTTACAAATTTCACATAAACTTTATTGAAAAGAGGATAAAATTTACTATATTGGGCTAAAAGATTGGAACCGGATTCCCGTTACTAATATGGCAAAATCGCAGCAAAATATGAAAAAACACTAAAAATCGCATTAAAAATTAAAAAAAAAAAAAAAAGCCTATTCAAAAAATTCCAACAAATCTATATTCTTTAATATTCAAATATAGAGAAACCTGGGAATAGTGGACACCTCCAGATCGTTGAATAGAGTCCTGCAGCGGGTCGGATTGCTTTATTTATTTTTTCGGGTCGTGATGACTTATTTTCTTTCTGGGAGTCATATTCAAGCTTGAATAATTCTTCCGTCTCATATTTAGGTTTTAGCATGTCCGATTGTTGGGATTTTCACAAAAAGTTTGAACAGAACTATGAAAATAAATTTGAATGTGAATAAGTTAGGGGTCTGAGAAAAAACTAATTTATTTTAGTAGCGAACTACAACTACTTAATCAGAAATGTAACTACTTAACTACAACTACTTGTTTTAAAAAGTAGCGACTACAAACTACTTTTCAAAAGTAGTCACTATTTTGCTACTTTTAGATTTTGTCGAAAGATTCAATCTACACTTGAAATTGAGGACAAAGAATTATAATTCTGCACGGGTCAGGTTGTGTATCCGACCCGAACTTGAAAATTTTGCTTAAAGTCAACTCGAAACCGACCCGAAACCAAAGGAACAGAAAATTAAACCACATTTCAATACAATCATGAAAAAGTAGTCCACAAAGAAGATACCCGGTATTAAAACAGATGTAATAATGCGTTAGTATAACCGCAAGAAAATTTATTCTTTTCGTGAATTAGCAATTTGTTTTGTTTTATCAGCAAGAGTCAATGAAAAAATCTATGTCACTGCAACTGAGATTTGTCGCTGACATTCGCAAATTGTTGCACAGAACACAGTTTGTAAAAAAAAAAGCGAGTTATGATCAAGTGATTAAGATGAATAGCATTTTTTGCTCCTTTCCAAGTAGCGTAAAAGGTCGATTTTCGAGAGCGTCCGTTATGGAGGTCTTATTGTATACATATTTTTAACCTGCAATACCTCAACCCGACCGAACCCGATCCGCAACGAAAAAATATAGTGCCAACCCAACCCGGGTTGGGTGCGGGCAACCCGACCCGATGCAGGACTTTAGCGCCGATTTTTTGAAATTCGGGAAAAAATTACTTAAAATGTTTTAGCCAACTGATGTAAATTTTGTCCTCTGCGATTTTTGAATTTTTATGCTATTTTTAATCCCCCCCCCCCCCTGTTTTGTGACAATTTTCCAAATTACTAACAAGAATCTGATTTTAATATTTCTTCTTCAATAGTAAAGTAAATTTTATTCCTTTTTCCAATTAAGTTAATTTCAAATTCGTTCAACGATATTTTAATTTTTCGCGAATTTTTCCCCGTTACGCGACGATTTTTTTTACACTGGTATAATGAATTTGGTTTCAAACTTTTAGCCTAATATAGTAAATCTTGTCCTCTTTGATTTGAATTTTTTGCCATTTTATTATGATATTTTTAGTTTTTTAGCATTCAGCGGATAATTTTTGAAATTCGTAAAAGAAATCCTATATTTTAATTTTATTTTGTCCAATGTAGTAAATTTTTTCCTCTCCTATTTTCGGAATTTTAGCGATTTTCACACATTTAGTGAAAGGAATCAGGTTTCAATCTTCTCACCCAATATAGTAAATTTTATCCTCTTTTCAATAAAGTTTATTATTAGAAATCCGAGTAGCGATTTTTTTTTTAAATTTTTTTGCGATTTTTTATTGTAATCTTTAGAGTTTTTTTTTCGTGTTTCGTGCTATATTTTGACGGGCTTGATCAACGCCGGGTGGGTCAGTTAGTAACAAATAAATATTAGGGCTTCAATAAAATATACAAAATTAAGGAGAAAGTAACAGGATTACCACAACTGTCGATATATAGCCCAGACTTCATTTTATTCACAGTACTATACATAATAACAAAACTGAAGTCTAAATCAACTTTATAATATCTCAGATCACGGCGGATGGATATATCAATATGAAAAGAATGAGGAAAAGATCCAGAGGAAAAAGATACAAAACAACCTACTTTCACTTACGTAATAAACGCCTGAAGTAGATGATAGTTTAGTTTCCTCCATCGATTCTCCTTTCCTCTCCCCATATAATTCATACATTACATATCAGCAAAACACCAGAAAATTTCCACATTACACTCAAGACAAAGGTGAAATAGAACTTACAATCACGAGTCTCAAATTTTCTTTCAGTTGCAAATCAATGGAAACTAGATCATGAACACAAGTAGAAAACGAAAGAGAAGGAGGGAGGATGGGTACAAAATAGGCATTAAACTTAAATCGTTACTTTTCGCTTAACATGATTAACAACAATATACTATACATCTTTAATTTTTAAAAATGATGATCGTATACTAAATAAACTGTCATACCTGTATACCATCGTATACTAAATAACCTGTTGTTCAAACCTCGACTGCGCCAGTCGAGGTTTGAACAACAGGTCAGGTCACTGCACTGCAACACACCAACCCAAGTACTGAAAAATATTAGCCTTACCGTCAACTTTTTTATTCGGATCATCATTATTGTCTTTATAGCTGAAAAGACAAGTTTTTTTTTTTTTTTTTTTTCCTTCTCAATTACATCTACAAACGCTTCTAATTTAATAATAATACAACTAGATGGAACCCGTCAAAACTTGACAAAAAAAAATACTATAACAATATCAGTAAAATAAGCTTCTTTATTATTTAAGAAGGGGTGCGTATGAAACAGTCTTTCAAATATTATATTTTAAATGTTTTTTTTTCCAGTCAAATACAGTACTATTTCCGATGCAAACTCCAAACAAACAATCCGCAAACAACTGTGATTATTATCGCCATATTCCCCACGGCAAAAAAAAAAAATCATGGACCTATGAAGAATCATACAAATAGTATATTCCTACTTTCATTTCATATTCAGTAAATAAAAGAACATAGTAAATAAAGCACACATCTCTCTCTCTCTCCCTCCTCCTTCCCCCTGTGATAATGCAACCAAATGAGCTCCTATGCGCATGAGCATTGCACCTGCCCAACAGCACCATCGAAATTCGATGTTAAAAAAGTTTTAAAATGTTTAAATTAAAAGTTTTAAAATGTGCTCTTTAATCATTGTTCGTTACAAATCCATATCCTGTAAAACGCATACATTATTTTAAGCTAAGTTTTCAAGTGTAATTTGTTTGTATGGTTTCTTCGGTTCCTTTACATAATCAGGATTATTATTCCTTTTCCATCATAGTCAGGGATATTTTCCCTCTTATACACTTGGCAAATGGATCTAAAAAAAAATGCAATTTTTAGCATATTCTGATATTAGCTGGAACATATACATCAACGAATTCAGCATATCAATTTTATGTTCAACTATTTTTTTTTTTTTGACAGATTTTCATTTAGCGCCAAAATGCTCTATCTTATGGATAATCTGATCTTATGATTTATCACTGTTTTTATTATTATTATTATTATTATTATTCACTTTTTATGATGGTTAGGGAAATCTATTTTCAATTGTGGCAACTTTCCCAGGGGCTATTTTACATTATTGAAGCAAACTGGTGGTCACTGATAAGATAGAATGAAAACACTTTTCATGCTTGAAAATTATTTAAAAAGTCGTTAAATTAAGCGGCAGTTTTCAAGTAAATTTCATTCGAAAGCAAATTTTTTCCTAATTGATGATGTAAGAATTGAAATTGTAAAATGTAGTAAAAAATAGAAATTTGTAGTACTTAGAAGTGATGTAAGCGCGATGAAAGCTAAAGCGATAGCGTCGTTTGTTGTGACAACCGTTGTACATTTCTAAAAAATTGCCACTGTATTTTGGCTGGCGACCAAAAGTAGAAAACCATTTTTTGACATCGAAAGAGGAATTCACAGTGAAAGAAATAGGACTTTGCGCTAATAAGGAACTGTTAAATGATTTATAATAAATCTACCAAAATATGAAATATTAGTTTTACATTGTCTATTCTACCTAAAAATACAATCATTATTTCAAGTTTTTTTTTCTACCATAACATTTTTTTTAATAATTTTAAATTTCCTGAAATCCTTTACTTCTGTGATTTTTTTAATTAAAAAATGAAATTTTCTAATCTATAATTTAAAAAAAGTAATTGGTAACATGTAATCAAGGTATGCAATCAAGATGAAGCAACCAATCAAGGCTCCAGTTCTAATCTTTAAAATAAAAAATTGAAAAATCAGTTAAAAATACGTCATGTTGACACAATTCGGACACAATCATATAAATTTTTCTTTTTACTTTTATCAATGTTAAAATGCATTTCAAGCTAAGCATAACGTCATTTTCACCAGCGCAAACTTTACGTATTTTTCTTTGTATACGTTACTTTTATGCTTAAACACCATGTTAACAAATAAAAATATACTTTGTATTTAATGGTAATGAAAAAATGGCATCAACAAAGTTATAATGTATAATGATAAAATAAACCTAATGGACAATATTCCCGTGACGTCACAAAAAAATATGAATTTTTATTCGCTTATAAAACACGCGGATAAATATCTTTACCGAAATTTAACTTGAAAATTAAAAAATTCGGTCTAAAAGCCACATGCTTTTAATATTTATTATTCCTCTTTTATCCTCGGAACCACAGAGCTTAGAGAATAAACTCTGTATCTCGCAACAGTGGGCGTTAACGGATTATGACGTCATTAGCAGATGTAAAAGTTTAATTGAAAATTACGGCTAATTAATTAAATTTTCGAACAAACGAATGCACGATAACAAATCTGTGTCCAAATATCTTTCATTTAAAAAAAGAATGATGTAATTTGATGCAGTAGTTTGTTCTCACGGATTGTCGAAAGAAAAAGCTTAGCGTTTTAAAAATATAGATAACACAAATGAAAATTATCAGCACTACATAATAGAGATGCATCGAATATTCGGCCAAACAAAATGCTTAAAAAAAAATATATATATATATATATATTTTAATATTTTTAAAACCTTACATAATTTCTATATTTAATTGTCAATAAGTAATAAGTAAATAATAAGTAATAAGTTTTCCCCCCAAAAGAAAAAAACAATGCAGAAAAAAAAATCTAACATTCTCTTTTTTTTTTGGTAATTTAAGTGTTTTAAATTATTGGATATAAATAATTTGTACTTTTAATACTTTTTTTCAACATGAGGCACAGCGAGTCTAGGTCCTGTTTATATGGATGTAGTATGGAAATTAGCATGCGTTGATGAACATGCGCCTTGATGCCCTAATGAGCTATCTTAAAACATGCGAAAAGATAAAAGATTGAAAAAATATTCAATATTTATTATAAAATATTTTCATTTAAAAAAATGCAGATTATTTACAGCAATTAACAGCATAACAAGATGATCTTTAAAATGTTGTTGAAGCCGTAAAAGATAATCTTTTTTCGATTGGGAATATTATTTCTCAATAATATATATATATATATATATATATATATTACGCTATCGTACGAGGCACAGAAATCGCGATTATTTGTTAATTGTTTAATGGCAACGCCCGAATGAAACGCATCTCATTGGTTATTGTGTAAAAGTCCTTTGGCAGGACAGGCCCTTCGAGGTAAATCGGGTTTATTTAAGTTTCGCTCTTTCGCTGCAATTATGAAGCTTCAAAATATCATTAGAAATGCCGGTAAGAGATCTCGGCGAATGCTTGAAAGTGAAGAAGAAGCCGAATTGAAAAGAGAAAATCGAAATAGGGTGGATCGAGAACGCCGTCAAACAAAGAGCATAAGCGCAATCGCCAAAATAGGCTTAATAACCGTCGCATGCACGAACGCGTTGCTTCTGAAATCCAAGTTACTGATTTAACCCTTTGAGGGGCGGTGGTATATATTATATACCACCTAATTTTAATCCGATTCAAACCAGAAACTTTTAATTAAATTTTACTTTTTTAACTTTAACGAGAAAAAGTTGAAAAATTGCTCATTCTTATTTTGAACTAAATTCTTTCCTAAATTCCGGTGGGAATTCAACGTTACAGGAGCATAAGTGCTTGCCCCTGAAAGGGTTAAACGTTCCGGAGCATAACTGTGTGACTTTGAGTGAAACGTGCAATCGCGATTATTTGTTAATTGTCTAAT
Organism: Maratus michaelseni; assembly: GCA_963931845.1. NCBI lineage: Eukaryota > Metazoa > Arthropoda > Arachnida > Araneae > Salticidae > Maratus > Maratus michaelseni. The sequence continues at coordinate 87,588,227 of OZ007591.1, forward strand.
GGCAATAATGAAGTTTTATAAAATACATCACATTAGCATTTCACAAATTTTAATTTGCCATATATCAGGCCTCGATCTCATACCGATATGCCATTTATGTTCAATCGTAAGAACTTCCCTGGCCGTTTCATTTTTTAAACGTAACTGTTATACTTTTCAAATTTTAGCTCTTATTTAACTTTCTTTTACAACTTTAGTATAAATAAATATTATTCAATCTTTTTCTTATCTTTTTGAAGTCCACTCTACTGTTACATTTTTCAATGACAGTCTGTCCGGGCAACGCCGGACGGGTCAGCTAGTTTAAAAAATAAACGCAAGATATGAAGTTGAATAAGAAGACATTCAAAAATTGGGTGCCAGTTATAGCATTTCAATAATACCAATCTATCTTTCTGTTACTTGCTGAATCTAATGTCCAAAAATGTTGACTCGGAGTTATCACTCAAAAAATAAAGTCGCAAGTATTTGAATATAAAAAAAATTCTTTAACAACCGTAGATACCGACTGATATTTATATAAAAAAGTTGACCATTCTGAAGATACTATCCTATCTGGAAGATGAATTTGTTTATAATTGAGAAGTAATGATTAGATTAAGAAGAACATATTAAAATGTTCAGGGAACTAGTCTTTACTCTAAAAAGAGAAAAACTTTTGTTGATCTGGACGTGGATTCCTATAATCAAAATAGCACAAGAGGTTAGGTATTAAAAAAAACTAGAAAAATATAATTTCTGCTTTTAAATTTTTAAAATCAAAATTCTGTTGAATATAAGCACCTGTTTACTTTTAACTCAAATATCTAACAAGATATATTTAAATGGCCTGTAACCCTAAACCCACTATCTTGAACCTAAACAAGAAAACGGGGAAAGGGTGGGATTAAGTTATGGTTCGCTCAAAATATCAACATTTTATAAAAAAAAAATGCCTAAAAATATAATTTTATTAATTTTTAATTTAGTCTATAGGTGAAAACTGGGAAAATTTAATTAGTAGCCAGCCAGTGGCCGGTAGACTCAGTTTCATTAGTGGCTACTATTATGTTTCAAACTTTCTTGACATCTAGATAAATTATAATCGTTGTATATAAACATATTTTTCTATAAGAGTTTTATACCTATTGTATGAGTATGATTTTCGCATGTAATATGAGTAGGATTTTCGCATGATTAAACAGTATCTCTTGCAGAAACAATCCAACTGGTGAGCATGTGGCAGGAATCGAAATATTGAAGATACTGAAATGTCTTTAAAATTCGCTTGTATCCGGTGAGAAAAAAAAAAAAGGAATAAATTACTTGAAATGCATGTGGAATGAATCAAAGCTGGTGAATATATTTTTCAGAATAAAATTGTTTTTCTTGAAAAAATAATCCAACTAAAGAGTAAGCACATGAGAAAAAGCCGAAATACTGAAAATACAGCCAAGTCATTGAAATATGTTTCCATCTGGTAGGAAAAAGAATTAACCAGTTCTCTAATTAGATGTAATCAGTGTAGAGATGCAGACCTGCCAACCTTTGAAAATGAGAAATAGTAGCACACCAAATTCAAATGTATCTGAAGGTTGGTTGGTTGGTGGCTGTTTTGTACGCTGCACTCCCGCCACTTTTTTTTTTTTTTGAGTCCATTTGACAAAATTTGCGTTTTTTCGTGATCTTCTGACGAAATTTGCCGTTTTTTCGCGATTTTTTGACGAAATTTGCCGTTTTTTCGCGATTCTCTGGCGAAAGTCACGTTTTTCCCGCGATTTGTTGACAAAATTTGCCGTTTTTCGCAATGTTTTTGACGAAATTTGCCGTTTTTTCGCGATTCTCTCACGAAAGTCACGTTTTCCCCGCGATCTTTTGACGAAATTGGCGACTTTTCTTCGAACGAATGACGAGATTGATTTGAGCACGATCCTGTGACGAATTTCGCATTTTTTCGAGTGATCCTGTAACGAAATTCGCGTTTTTTTTTTTTCCAGAAAATCGTAGTTTTAGACAGATTTTCGTAGCATCGTAGTTTGTGGCTCAAAATCGTAGCAACTACGATTTTTTCGTAGCAGTTGGCAGCTCTGAGAGATGCATATTTCCATGAAAAATGGTGTATTTCACTTGGCGATCGATAACAGATCTTTTTTATCGCCACTTAGCGAGTGGCGAGTAGGGTGGCGATCGATGGCTGATTTTTTAATCATTTTCACCTATAATTTAGTCCTTATGGAGGAGTCCCCCCCCCCCATCCCTAAATGAATTTAGATTGTAGAAGCCAACACAACCCAGACAAAAAAAAAAAAAAAAAAAAAAAATCCTTTTATTTTATATTATTTCTTAAAGAATTTACTAAATTTATTAAGATAATTCACTAATTTTTTTAATTCAAAAAGCTAAAGTTCTTTGGGTATTCCAATTTTTTTTCTATGTATAAAATATACCTCTTTTCAAAGTTACTTCAAAAATTAAAAACTAAGTATACTATATAAGGTATTAGACTTAAATATTTAATGATTTAAAAATCTTAATAATTTTTCCCATCAGCAATATTACATTACATTATCTAATGGAGAAAATAATTTAAAAATAAAAACTTTGAAATAAATAAAATGCACTAATGAATGATAGTTTGTTTACACATAGTATTGTACAACAAATAAATATGCAAATATTATTTCAATGAATTTTTCATTTGAAGGGAAATAATTATTTTACTTCAAATTAAATTATATATTCCTCTTAAAAAATTGAGTTATTGATATTGACATTGTTATAAAAGATAGGGGTTCCAAAATTTTTTGTCTATATGTAAATACCTTTTTTTCAAATATCTGAAACATTAACAACTAAGTATACTATATAATACAAAAAGTGTGTGTGGGGGGTGGGGGGTAGGGCTATATAAAGACATTTTGTCACTATAAGTTAAAAAATGACTTCCATATCCTAAAGGTAACATCTGTGTTAAATTGCGAATTAAAACATTTCTACATCGCCCAGTCCCTAATCAGGAGTAGTCAGTCTAGTTAAATTTCAAGAGTTTTGGACACTTCATGAGTAAAATATTACATTTTCAGGAGTCGCACACAATTCTTTCAAGCAATAAAATATTTTTTGCAAATATTCTCCGAATCCTCACCCCTTACAGCTTTTGCATTTAATTCATATAAATGAAATTGAAATAAAGATTACTTAATTTACTTTTACTTGTTAAGTATAAATGATTTTTTGTAAATTTATAAAAATGGAATGAAATTTTTTTTTTATCCCTCCAGATAAAAAAAAATTCATGATCGATATAATTGGGTGAAATTACGTGGCCGATTGACTAGTTATGCGATCTTTTTTCCGCGACTGATTAACAAAATTCGCGAATTTTTTGTTGCGGCTAACTGAAGAAAATCGCATTTTTTTTTTTTTTTTTAAATCAACGACTGAATGACGAATTTCGCGATATTTTGCAGCGACGGATTGACAAAATTTGCCCCCCCCCCCCCCCCCTGTTTTTTTGAATGACCGATTGTCGATTCGCGATTTTTTGCCGCAAGTGACAGTAGAAATTCATGATTGTTTGAAGGAAGTGATTGACGAAATTCATGATTTTTTTCAACGACCGATTAGCAAAGGTCACGATTTTTTTTTTCAACGACTAATTGGCAAAATTAAATTTTTCTTCTGAGATACAATGACGGAATTCGTAATTTTTTTTCTGCAACCAAATGACGAAATCTCCAATTTATTTTCGCAACCGATTAACGAATTTTTCCCAGCGACAAACTGACAAAATTAGCGATTGACGAAATCAGCGATTTTTTTGTTGAAGCAGATTTTCGTACTTTCTACTTTATTACTGTACTACCGTATTTTATCCTATAATTCCGGAGATGTTAGCATCTATGTGTAAAAGCAGTTTATTTTTTTAACATAAAGACATAGCTGTTGCTAATTTAAATTATTTTCAAATGAAGTTATTACTTATATAATAACCAAGAATGTTTATTTTGATCAACAAACACGCATGTATATATAATAGGAAATATTTTATTCTGTTTTTTTGCCAAGCCTGATTTGTAATGTAGCAAGTAGCGCGATACAAAAAAATCAGTAGTTTGTAGCGTACAGAAACGCTACTTTCAACGCTACTTCGGGGTAAAAAAAATGCCATTCTTCCAGTCACTTGATAATAATTTGCTTCTTTAGTGCAAAATGTGTTATGCGCAACAATTTGCCACTGTCAGCAACTTAGCTGCAGCGTTTAGCAATAGCATCATATGACGTCACGGATCTTTCCTTTGACATTAGCTGGTAAATCCAAGAATCAAAATCAAAAAAATTATTTTTTTTTTTGCTGGAAACGTGAAAACAATTGTCCCTTTTCCTTACTCATTATTGCCCCACCAGTGGCGGAGAGGTTGTGCTCTCGAAGCTGGTAGACGGGAGGTGCTGGGTTCGTTCCCAATCGCGCCCGTCGGCCTAATCGTTCGGAGTTTTCGTGGTTTTCTTCGACCCGTGGATTTATCCATGCGTAAATACGGGTTAGGTTCCCTTAGAAAGACCCCCACGAAGGGCATTCCCCCCGGGCCTATATCCCATGTGTAGATAATTGGCCGTCAACAATCAACCCAACCCAACCTTACTCATTATTAGATCTTCATGCTTTAATGCCGCGTTTCTTCTGTTGAAATGGCTTTATTTACAAATTTATTATTATATTATTTAATATTATGACAGAAAATTAATATTGAATTGCTCTGGTCGGCATATAACGAGTAACATGTTGCTTAAAATAACATTTTAGAGAATAACACAAAACATTTTCCTGTATGTTAACTTTCTTAATTTTTACTGTCCTCGGTTTTATCGTATTTATTTAATTGTATCCCGGCAAACGCGATATAGCGAGGGGCCATTGTATTATACTTAATCCGTGTCCTCAATTTCAAGTGTAGATTGAATCCTTTGCCAAAATCTGAAAGCAGCTACTACTTTTGAAAAGTAGTTTATAGTCGCTACTTTTAAAAAAGTAATCGTATTTAACTACAATGTGGTTAAATGCTACATTTTTCATAAAGTAGTTGTAGTTCGCTACAAAAAGGAAGCAGTTTTTCCAGACCACTGCTAGTGCTACTACAATGTGAAAACTCTGATCGGCGAATGCAAACAGCTTTAAAGAAAAGGACAAATTAAGTGATAAATAAACAAACACGTTGTACAAAAAAATTGCTCTTGCATTCATTCAAACAAGGAAATATAATCTATACAAGCGTTTTATTCTTCAAATTCACACAGAAATATACATTTTTATCCAGTTTTGATTTTTATTGTTACTTTACTAAAAATGGGGCCATAAGTGGAAATGGGACGTCATATTTAAACGTTCATTCAAAAGAAACAGTTGCATTGGGTCTTTAGTTGAAAGGGTGTATGTATTTAGACATTAGACTTCACAATTGTCAGCGGCCATAATAAAAACACGATATTTAAAAATATATATAATAATAATACTCTGAAGTTCAAAACATGTTAAAATGTAGTGTGAAATTTTTAAACAACATAAAATACAAGAAAACTTACAAACAAATTTGGCAGTTTATTAAATCTATTCTAGAGTTCGTAGTTACAAAATAAAAATTAGAAAGTGTTATTTATATTACATGGAGATTTACTGCTAAAAATTCCACCAAGATACAAATAAAGATAATAATTAATTACAATTATAAATAAATTTAATGCAATTGATATGGGAAAAAATTACAGCATATTCTTCTCTTAAAATATAAAATAAAAATGTTGCCTTTTTTTTTTGTCCTTAATTTACTTTATGCGTTTACATAAAATAACAAAATTACACTTAAATATTCTTTAATCTTATCTTAAGGCTTATTTTTTTTAAAAATAAATATTTAAAGAAATTAGGAAGATAAAGTAACTCCAAAGATGGTTACCCCCCCCCCCCCCGTCTTCTTAAAATATTTTTTAAGTTTTTTTGCCTAATAAAAATAGAAAAAGTAACGTATAAAGAAGGAGTTTCAACACGATCTTCCACCCCCATAGCTTGCCTTAATTCATTAAGAGTTTCGAGGGCAAAGGCAGGCCATCACTAACCTTTGCCTTTTTCCAATCGATGCTAACCTATCAAATCAAACTGAACTGAGACATTATATTGCCAGGGAGCACAAAACAAATATTCCCGCTGCCAAGAGTGCAACATGGGCCAAAATAACTTCGTGCTAGAGGAATGGAGTCTATTTTCGAGCAACTACACCTTCCGTATCTATAGCCAGTGTTTGAAGAATGAACCTGCAGAGCAAACCTTGAAGAGGGAGGTTATTTTTGCTAATCTCGATAAAACTAATAAGGGAAACTCAATATCTGTAAAAGTTTTATAATTCAAGAAATTTAGAAACGCGTAGACAATAAAATACATCAGGCATTACGCTTAGCTAAACAAACATCTGCACCATAAAGACAGTGTTTCCAAAATTTTTTCAGACCGGCAACGATCCGACACACTTTTGAATTTAATAAAATCTCAGCAACATACCATAACTCTTAAAAAAATACTGGACATTTTTCTTCAGGGGGGATTTCTGTAGCTCCGGGAAGGGGGATTTGCACTTTCAAAACATTAATAGACGATCTGAAAAATTCGGGTGGAATTGGCGGAGATTCGGCAAGTTAGATGATGTGTCATTCACATAAAATACTAAAAAAAAGAAAAAGCTCATAAAACGCTGAAAATTCATAATACTCAAAAGTTTCATAACAAGATAAATTTTGGTCTTATAAAAACTTAATTCTTGCTGTTTTACTTGTTAGAAGATGAAGAAAGTTTTCTAAATATAACTTATAAAACCCAGGGACAATATAAAATTTTAAATCTCGTAACTGTTAAAAACGCGCTTTTAATTTAATAAAACCAGGCAACCTAAACCGTCTTCCAGAAAATACTGCGCGGTATACAGAACATAGATGAAAACCATTTTTAAGTGAAAACTCCAATAGATTATTTACATTTAATAAATATATATATTTAGTTGCCCACTAATAACAGCTAGGGATGTAACGAATAGTGATTTGGCCGAATACCGAATATTCGGCAAAATTTTAGGCCGAATACTGACTTAAAAAAAATTATTTTAGTTGTTTGTTTATTTTATTTTTTTCAATTTTAAAATCAAAAATTAAATTAATGATTAATTGAAATAAATTTTTTGTTTGAGTGTTCAAAAATCATAACAGCTGAATGTATGCAAGCACAGTATATATAGTGAACGTTTGTTTTCTGAAGCTGGTAATATATATGAAACCAAACGAAACAGACTTCTTGAAAATGGGAAATTTTTTTTTTTTATCTTTTTCGTTCGCCTCGGTCTAACCTCACCTTTGAAGAGCTGTGAAGTGCTGGTGCGATGGAGAAAAAGTTTTTCTTTTTTTCCCATTTAAGATTACAGTTGAACTTACACTTATCATTACAGGAAACAGATGAAATTGCTCACTTTAAATAAGCAATATGCTAAAATATTTCAGAATTCTCCAATGTTATATATACTGAATAGCCCTTTCTGTTTTCTGAAATGATTACACATAACACATTTCAGAGTAAACGGAAATTAAAATTTGTTTGGACGAATTTCCAGGATTGAGTTGAATTTCCATGATTTTTCCATGTGAACAAAATTTCCTGATATTTCCATGTTTTCCAGGTCTGTGACCACCCTGTATATATACATTATTAAGTGTGTAATGTTATATTTTAAATCTTTGGTGAATTAAACAATTTAGTCTTTAGTCTTTTCACCACAGAATACCGATAATTTTATTTCTACGAAATTAAGTAGATCGGTAAAAACATAATTTAGAAGAATTGGCTAATGTTTAAATAGCCATCCTGCTGTATTTTTTCCAATACCTTAAAATTGTGTTACAACTTTGAAATTTTTACATATTAAAATCATCATTATTAAATAGGCTGTGTTACATTTTGGAATATTTACAATGACTTCTAGGATATAAAGAGCCCAATTGGATATATTTCTTTTTTTTTTTCCCTCCACTTTTGACAACATTTGTGTACAAATTATTTCATTAAATATGCATAAAATTATGACAGTGCTTTGAACTTTTTATTTCACAATTATAATTCTGTTGCCTGGAAAAAATATCGGCGAAAAAAATATTTTTTAGATATTTTGTGTGTTAAAATTGTTTTAGTTCGTTATTAACTCTTACATGCTCAGAGGTAAATATTGAACACCTTTATCTTCTTTTTTTAAGTACTTATTTTTATAATACAGCTTTGAAAATGGTATAAATATGTATTAAATAAAATATGTATTCAATGACCATGTATACTTTTGGAGCATAAATATTGATATGTAAAATATAAAAGTTTTGCTTGAAAAAAAAATGTCACTTTTTTTCGACAATCCGTATTGTTTCAATAATTTAAAATTGGGCGATAGCTTTAAAATTTTTATATATAAAATAAATCATTCTGAAGTTGTCTGTGTTAAATTCTGGGGTATTTACAATGTTTTCTAGGTAGACTTGCCAAGTCTCCGGCATTTTGGATACCAGTAATTTAGTACAGAAAATGTTGTTTTATTTAATCGGAGTATTTTGAGATTTAAAAGAGCAACATTTTCTCTAAACAATTACTGGTGTTCAAAAAGCCGGAGACTTGGCAACTCTGTCTAGGGTACAAAGAACCCAGTTGGATATTTCCAATTTTTTTTTCTACTTTTGACAACATCATACCTGGTTGCAATTTTTTTTTTTTACTGTACTTAAAATTATGTCTGCGCTTTGAACTTTTTATACTATTTAACAATTATAATGCTTAGGAGAAATTTCGGTGAAAAAAAAAATTTTTTTTTAGACATTTTGTGTTTTAAAAATTCTTTTATTTCGATCATTAACACCTACTAGTTGACCCGCTCTACGTTGCAAAGGCCCGTGATAAAAACTTAAATGAACCCCAAATAAAAAATACTGAAAATTAGTTATAAAAGTTCTCGTAGGAAAACTAATAAAAATGATTTTGTTGTCCAAACCCATTGAAATTTTTAATGGTTATAAATATAAAAGTTTTACAGCCCGTGTAAAAATTATGTCATATTTATTGGTATCTGTTTGTAAAATAAATATGTTTTCTTCCCCAGAAAACGACCCTTTTCAAATTCTGTAGAAGGGACGAACCCCCCCCCCTCCCATTTACCTTTCCAGCCTTCAAAAAAGTAAAAGAAGCACATCCCTTCCCTTTTGTTCACCCCTCTCTCAAACAAAGCAGGTGGAAGAATGGATGCTCCCTCCAGGAAGGGGGAGTAAAAATAGAATGAAGAGGAATTTAGAAGGAGTACTTCTTAGGGGTTGGGTTGTGAGTAGTGAAAGTCAATAGGCGAGCTATTCTTCCCCCAACCGTCTTGATTCTTAATTCTATTTCCTGCTTTATCCATCCTTAAAAAAAGTTGGGCCATGCAAAGTAAAGTAAAATTTGCCCTGAAAAATTAAGACTTTTGCTTCTCGATTTAATATATTATATGCTCAGCGATAAAAATTCTTTTTCGAGCATATTTAATATATATTTTTAAAATAATTATACTAAAACTTAGAAAATTTTATATATTATATAAAGTGTGTGTCCAATGACCGTGTATAATTTTGATCCGAAAAATTGATATTAGGGTATAAAAGCCCACCCCACCCGCACCTTGTTCGATGCCATATCAGAAATCATAATGTCTTTTTTTTTCAGGTAACTACATTATTGTAGAATCAATTTAACATTTTATTATTTGTAGTGTATTAAAATTCAATTGAAAAGTGGTGTCCTTTAAGTTCTATAATGTTGATTCATAAATTGAGAACTTTATGTTAGGTTAGGGTGCTATAATGAAATTTATATTGGTATATGGTAAAATAAATTTCAGTTGTCTTTGCATATCAGACAAAATTTTAGTTGTAACAAACATAAATTTGAATATGCTTAATATCTTGAGGTAGATTTTATCTATATTCATGCTGTAAAAGCTTGCATACAGAAGCTTTCATCTTGGGCAGCAGAGATCAACTGCCCCGCCCTGGATATTCAAATTTAATAGACTAAATTTTATTTTTCTTACATTATTTTGAAAATAAAAAATGACATTTAATCTTTTCTAATAATATAAAATAAACAAAAAGAAAAAAAGCAAACAAGGAATTTTTGTCAATAGAGATGGAATGGGGGGGGGGGGGGGGAGGGGAGATCTCCACTGCTGAACCTCATGTCACATGTGGAAAGGAAGACGATTTTTTGTTGATTTTTATTTTGTGTTCATATCTTGAAAAATTATTTTGAATGGGCTTCAGAGAGAATAAACCCTGAGAAGGCCTGAATTTTTTTATTTTAAATATATAAAACTTCAATTCTTTATTTAAAAAAAAAGAAAAATCTGTAGTAGCTTTTGTTACATTTCTGTATCGTTTTTCATCCTAATTTATATAAAAACTGTCATATAAAAACTGTGGGGTTCTAACAAAAAAAATATCTTACTTGATTTTATTTCATATTTCTGCTTTCATTAACTAAATCTTGTCATGTATTTAAATGCACGTGTTAATACTGTTCAAATTTTAAGAAATAAAAAATGTTCAAAAGAGTCATGATGTCAACATATAAATCATAAATGTCACTAGGACCCAACTTTAAACTTCAGAGTAATAGGCACAGCATTTTTGCGTGCCCCTCCAAAAACTACTCTTAAGTAATCTCAAAGCTTACAATTTTTTTCATATGTCCTCATCCAACCATTTCTTCCAGGGCTGTGGAGTCTGAGTATGAGTCAGGTCAGTTTTTTTTTTTTTTTTTTTTTTTTTTGGGGGGGGGGGGGGGGGGAAGAGGAAGAGTCGGAGTCGCTAAAAAACTGGCCAACTTGACTCAGTCTCTAGCTTGTATTTTGTACAATACAAAGTGAAATTAAACCAATATATGTGATTTTAAATTTATAAAATGATTTATTATTTTTATTTTGGGACTACATATACCAAACAACCCAGGTTGAAGAGGCCCAATAAACTGTCCATGTACGGCATAGATGAAAACTGTTTTTAATTAAAAGCTCTCGTTGATATTTTGCATTTAATATAGTCCTTTCACTCAGTTTTTTTGGGGTTTGCAGAACCCGAGGTAATGCAAAAATTGAAAATTCTGCTATTTTTGGAGTCTACAGAACCAAAAAATATTGTAATAGAAACCTTTTTTAGCTCACAGTCTGTCAAAGCCAGAACGGGGGGCTAATTCGCCACCCCCTTAATTTAGATAAATGGGTTTTTCATGCAGAGTTATCAGATTTCAAATTTTGTATATAGGTTCATTCTGATAAGGCAGTTCCTTGAACAGTTTTGGAGGTTCATTGGTTAACTATAAAGGGGGGGGGGGGACAGGGGCTGAATTTAGATAAATGTGTTTTTCATGCAGAATTATCCGATTTGTTTCAAATTTTGTATATATGTTCATTCTGATAAGGTGCTTCCCTCATTAGTTTTGGGGGGTTCATTGGTACAGTATACAGGGGGAACTGGGAGCTGATCCCCTCCCTTAATTTAGATAATGGTTTTTTCATGCAGAATTATCTGATTTGTTTCAAATTTTGTATATAGGTTCATTCTGATAAGGTGCTTCCCTGATTAGTTTTGGGGGTTTATTGGTTAAGTATACAGGGGGGGTAACTGGGGGCTAATCCCCCTTAATTTAGATTAATAGGTTTTTCATGCAGAATTATCCGATTTGTTTAAAATTTTGCATATAGGTTCATTCTGATAAGGCAGCTCCATGGTTAGTTTTGGGTGTTCATTGGTTAAGCATAAAAGGGGGAACAGGGGCTAATCCCCACTAATTTAGATAAATGGGATTTTCATGCAGAATTACACAATTTGCTTCAAATTTTGTATATAGCTTCATTGTGATAAGGTGCTTCCCTCATTAATTTTGGGTGTTAATTGGTTTAGCATAAAGAGGGTAACGGGGGCTAACCCCCCCTTAATTTAGATAAATGGGCTTTTTATGCAGAATTATCCGATTTGCTTCAATTTTTGTATATAGGTTCATTCTGATAAGGCGCTTCCCTGATTAGTTTTGGGGGTTCTTCGTTTAAGTATAAAAGGGGAAAGGGGGCTAATCCCCTCTAATTGAGATAAATGGGTTTTTAATGCAAAATTACCCAATTTGCTTCAAATTTTGTATAAAGCTTCATTGTGATGAGGCGCTTCTGTCGTTAGTTTTGGGGGTTTATTAGTTAAGTTAAAAAGGGGAACGGTATCCAATTCCCCCCCCCCCCCCTTAATTTAGATAAATGAGTTTCTAATGCAGAATTATCCAATTTGCTTCATATTTTATACATATGCTCATTTTGATAAGGCGCTTTCCTGATCAGTTTTGGGGGTTCATTGGTTAAGTATAAAGGGTAGGGACGGGAGGCAAATCCCCCTCCTTAAAATAGATACAGGGCTTGAATTTTAGGGCGGGATTGCGGGATCCGCGCCGACAATTTTGGAAATCCTGCCCAAAAAAATATCGTGGGCAGGAGCCTCCCGCCCAAAAAATTTCACCATTTTCCGGAGAAATTTGCTTTTTTTAATTTACCTGCAACCGAACGATAAATTTCGTGATATTTTTCCCGCGACCGATCGACGAACTTTGCGAATTTTTTCCGTAACCGATTGGCGAATTATTCGGTTTCTTCTGGCGACAGACTGCTGAAATTCACTACTTTTTTTTTCGCGCCTTACTGAAAAATTTCAAGATTTTTTTCCGCAACTGACTGACGAATTTCGCATTAGATTATTTTCTTGCGACCGATTACCAAACTTAGCCAATTTTTCCCGCGACTGATCGACGAATTTAGCGATTTTTTTCTGACATAGTGATGGTGAGAAATACCACCATCTAGATCTAAACTAGCACACACTATAAAAAAAAAAGTATTTGGTTTTTTTTCTGCATATTAGCAGAGTATTTGGTATCATTTTAATCAGTGAACAGTGAACAATACAAATTAATGATCCATTTTAGGATCAGCGCATACAGATAGATAATTGTGGAACAAAGTGAACCACGGCAGTCAAGGAAATATTTGTTTTTCCGTTCCCACGAATGATTTAACTACACCTAATAAAAATGTCATGGAGAAAATTGTCAGAACAATAATATGACACATTTATTTATGAGAGCTTAAATAGGCACGAAGACCTCCCAAGTCAAAGCATCTTTACCTCCCAGACACAGCACGGCGTCAAGAGGAATTGCTATTGTACCGACGGGCCTATGAAACACTCAAGGGGAGTACCAAATTTCTCCCGCCTGCCAATGGTCATCTCTCTAAAATCAGAGGTATGGCGGAAACATGCAAATTTTCAAGAAGTTAAATGTATAAGGCCTTAATTTTATGTGAAAAGGGAAGAATGATTCCATCCCTTTTTTTTTGCTCCACGAAAAGAATGTGATTTTTTTTGAGAGTTCAGATTCAAAAAAAGATGGAAAAGTAGAAGGTTGACTGCTCTCTAACTAAAAACAGATTTTGAGTGTGTGTGCCAATAGATGGAAATGTATGCGCTAAGAAAAAGCGAAAACGCGTCAGCCATCACCTCCTGCTGTCAACGTTATCTAGTAATATAAGGTAACAAACAATCTTCCTTCACCATTGTTCCATTTTATTTAATTAAGCAATATTCTTTTAATAATACGAACTTACGTGTGTATGAAGATCCTACCCCGATCTAAACATAAAAAGGCTAATCAAAAAAATACTTCTAGGGTATGGAACTCTGCCTTTCAAAATCGAATTTGTTAATTCAGTAAGATAAACTGTAATTCTCAGAAAATAAATGTTGAGAATACAGTTCTCAACTAGGATTGAATATGTTTTTTTAAAAAAAAAAACATTTATGTTTGTTTTCTAATTAAATGCTTATAATTATCTTGTAAATAAACTCAATTTTATATTCAATTAATTTTAGTCAGTTTTCCTTTTGTTTACTTAATTTATTGAATAAATATTAATTCTTTTATTTTAGGAAATGTTTTCTTTAATATTACAATCTAGGTTTTAAAATAAGCCATTATTTATTTAATGTTACATAACTCTCTGCAGGTAACCTTTGATGATTGTAATTGGCTCAAAGAGGATCCGAACTTCAAAAATAATTCACAACGCAACTTTTTCTTTTCTATAATTAATTGATAATTTGTCTAATAAAATTTTCTAAGTATAAATTATCATATCAGATCCTTAGAGTCATAGGTGCAAAATAAATACTATACGTCTCGGATAATTTAAAATACTCATATTAATCAATAAACAGCAATATAGTGGTAAATCCTATGCAGTCAGACTTAAATTCAAATAATTTAATTGATCACTCTGTAGCATTCCATCACATAGATAAGGACTTCTAATAAAATAGCCTTTCAAAGAAGAAAATTGTTTCTTGAAAAATGTTCCAAATACAATGTCTGTGTAGGACAGTTGTATTAGTTCATCTACCTCTTCAAATCGTCTGCTTGACAGCCATCGTTTGGTAGGTATAATATATTTATTCTATGGTAATTTATCCGTATTGTTGTTTGTAGGTGGCGCAGGGCTGAAATTCAATTTTTCCTAGGAGGGGAGTCTCCCTCCCAATACTTTTAAATGGAGGGGAGTTGTAATGTTTGGGAGGGAGAGAAAAAAAAATCTTTAAACCCCCTATTATTTTATGTGATATTTAAAGAATTACATTAAAGCAGACATGGCAAAATACCATTGAAAAAATTAAGTCAACTCAGAATGATTATGTAAAATGTTTATTTTTATTATAAAAAAAGGAAGAAAGTTAAATTTTATATATGCAGTGTATTTTTCCACCAAATGTTAGGGAACTTTATCAATTAGGTTGTTAAATGAATTTAATAAAATGTTTCCCTCATTAGTTCATTGGGGGTTCATTGATTAAGTATAAAGAGGGGAACGTGGAAAAATCCCCCCCCCTTAGTTTAGATAAATGGGTTTTTCATGCAGAATTATTAGATTTGCTTCAAATTTGGTATGTAAATATAATCAGTTTATTTTGATAAGGCGCTTCCCTGATTAGATTTGGAGTTCATTGGTGAAGTATAAAGTGTTGAAATAGAGGAGCTAATGCCCTTCTTTAATTTAGCTAAATGGGTTTTTTGTATGAAATAAGCATTTAATATACAATCAGCGTGAATAGCCTGTGAGCTCAATGTCATCAGTTTAACTAGGCACTTTTCTTTTTATTATTTTACTTCCAATTTTATGTATAAAAAATTTGTAATCAAATATACTTTTTAAAAAGTTAGTACAGTAGAACTCCAATTATTCGAACTCCAACTATCCGAATCGCTTTCAGAAATTCAGAAAAAAAAAATTTAACACTGAAACGTACTGCGATTTGCAAAATAATGATTCAGTCTACGCGCGCTATTGTCCATCCCTCCACAAAGCTAGTGTAGGCAAACCATGAAACTCATTACAGAAGGCAACTTTTAATAAAATTTTTGGTATAGGGCAGGGTTGGCACAGTTTAAACCAAATGGTTTTTTTCTGAAAAAAAAACCAATTGGTTTTTTTGTTAATTTTTTTAAAGATTTTTTTCTTATATAATTAAGTTTTCAAAATATTTGATGTACAAATAACTTCTACTTCTAACTGAACAGCTCAACTCATTTCAGCAGTCAACCTGCATAAGTCACAGTTGCATCATAGTTGCACCTGTGTATGAATGGTCCAAGAGTTAGCATTTGAGAACAAAAAATGTCTAATTTTGGTAGAAGAAAAGATTTAGTTTGGTTATATTTTAATGAAGTAAAAAATGATAAAATAAAGGTTGTAGAGCTAGATGCAAAAACTGTAATAAAGAAATGGAAGGTCAAGTAGCTAGGATGAAGAAACACATTGAAACTTGTAATAATTCTCATCATCATTCTGATTCTGATTCTGTTGATAATGGTAAGTACTTATTTTATTATTATTGCTGCTATTATTTTTAATTTTGAAAGAAAATTGTTAAAAATTTGTTAATAAGTTAAATATTTGTTAAATTCAAAATTTTTAATTTATCTGTAAAATTACAAGTAATGCATATTGAGAACACATTATGTATATCTTCATTCAGATGATTCTAAACTCTTATAAAAAATTACATTATTATTTGAAATGCTATTTGATTGAGAAGATAAATTATAAAAATCACATATATTATTATTTAATTTGCATATGCTATTTGATTTTAGAAAGTTATATTCTATGAAATAAAAAATATTTATGTAATTCTAAGTAATAAAATTTTGGAAAAAACAAGAAAATTTTAAATAGACATTTTTTTGTTAGAGAACTTTATTTTGATAATCTTAAAATTACATTTGATAAAAGTTTGAAAGTTTTACAAATTAATCATATTATTAAGAACAAATTATGTGATCAGAACTGTTATTAAATGAAATTGTTAATTTTTAATTTATGCATGGCTCTTAGAGATTAACTAAGTTTTCACCAATCATAAATATCCAAAATTATAAAAGACATGGTAATTTTATCTCGAGTATTAAATAAATTATCAAAAATAAATATATCAATATGATAGAGATGTTTACTTTGCAGTAAAACAAAGAAAAAAAAATGTCTTTGTATTGAATTATTGTTAATTATATGATAATGATTTTTGAAGTAATATGTTCTGTATCATTAAGCAATTCTTATTTTTATTTTTGTGTAGATGATGTGTCAGTGTCACTATCCAGTATTTCAAGTTCTTTGGATTCAGCAATAACACAAAGAGCAACAAGTGAAATTGGTTCTTTAAAAAGGAAAAGAGATACTATGGACTTTTTTGTCAGTAAATCAACACCATCTCAAAAGCAAATGTTTGATGAACAAGTTGCTAGGTTTATATATGCTACAAATACGGCATTTAGCACTGTAGAGCATCCTGAGTTTATTAAAATGGTTCAGAGTTTCCGCCCAGAATATTCTCCACCATCAAGAAAACAAATTGCTGGGGATTTATTAGATCATACTTACAGCAAAGAAAAAGAAAAATGTGCAAATATATTAAAAAATGAAGTTGCCACATTAGGATTAGATGGATGGTCAAACATTCACAACGAACCTGTGATCTGTGTTACTTTAACAACAAAAGACGGGAATACATACTTAGCAGACACTATTGATACATCGGGAATTGCTCATACAAGTGAAAATCTGTATGATATTGCGACTACAACCATTAATAAATGCCAATCGGAATTTCAATGTTTAATACAAGCATTAGTGACAGACAATACTGGAAATGTCCGAAAAATGAGGGATATGTTTGATGAAAAAGAAGAGTTTAATATTATTACTTATGGATGTGCAGCCCATATTTTAAATTTACTGGCAAATGATATAAGTTATCCAAATGTAAAAGAACAAATTTTGCATGTAATCAAATACTTCAGAAACAACCAATATGCAAATGCGTGCTTCAGAAAAGATGCAAGTACATCAAAACTAATAATGCCTTGTGAAGTTCGCTGGAACTCATTTGCTGACGCTTTAGACAGCTATCTGAAATCATGGTCAATTCTTGTAACTATATGCGAAAATAATAAAGACAAAATTGATAAAAATATCCAAAGTCTAGTTTCAAACATTTCATTGAAAAGAAATGCTGAAGACTATTTTCAACAATTAAAGCCAATTAGTGTAGCTTTAGATAAAGTACAAAGCCAAAATTGTACAATTGGAGAAACTGTTTTTCTTTTTAAAAATTTAAAAAAAACAGATGGAAGATTTGAAACTGAATAAAGACATTATGAAAAAACCAGATACTCGTTATAAAATGGCAATAACACCAGCCCATCTTCTTGCTTATCTGTTGGATCCAAGAGCCAAGGATGCTGATCTCGAATTGTCATCGGAGGAAAAAAAAGAAGCATTGGAATATGCTAAAACAAAATTTCCCAAAAACAATTTTTCTCCGATACTAAAATTTTGTGCCAAAAGTTCTCCATTTCAAAGATATCTTTTTGAGAATGATTTTAGTAAAGATGTATCAGCTATAGAATGGTGGCATATTCAAGAAGATGAAATCAAAAAGTTCAATGATGGTGTGTTGAAAGAAGTTGAAACGATTCTTACTGCAAAAGCGACTACTGCAAATGTAGAGAGAATTTTTTCTTCATTTGGTGTTGTACAATCAAAGTTACGCAACAGACTGGGTTTACAAAAAGCGGCAAAACTTGTTTTTTTGTTTAAAACATTAAACCCTAATAATCCTGTTTATTAACATAGAATCTTTATAGACATGTGTCGTACTTCCATTTTCTTAAAATTTTGAAAATTTATTCAATTTCCATGTTTTTAAAATGTTTCTTTTATATATTTTTTAAAAATATATTTCAATTTAATTTTCTTACTGAAATTCAATTTTTTTTTTTTTTTTTTAAATTGAATAAAAAAGTAAGTCTCACTTTCTTTTCTTTGCATTATTTTTATTTAAAAAAAAAATTAGTATAGCATACCAAGGTAAAATTCTACATTATATCTTTATATTCTTATGTAACACAACTAAGTGTTGCTTATTAAAATGAAAAAATATAGGAAGGCAATAGATTAAGTCTTTAAAGAATTTAATATAAATCTTGCAATTAAATACTATTAAAAACTTTTAAGTATCAACATTAAGATACAGAATCCATTCTATGAATGCAATATGAAATACATAAACATATTAATATGTTTTATAAGTGTGCTAAATCATTTGGTAAACATGAATTACAGGTTGCATTTGGAAATATGTATATATAAAACAGCAATTATTTCTTCAACTTTTTTAAAAAGTAATCTTTAAAAATTATTTAAAACTTATCACCATTACTGTAGAACCTGACGGCACAAGTGATCATGTTCTATGTATTACATAGGAAACTTTTGTATATATATAACTGTTTTGAATTTGAATGTAAATGATGTTAGCTCAGCTCTAAATAAAATTTAATGATTTGAATTTGTACATAATTAATAACAATTGTTTATTTATTTTGTTTAAACTGTTTTCAGAATATATATATATATATATATATATATATATTGTTATTGTAATATTAATCATTCTTGTCAATGTTAAATTTTATTTACTGATGTGCATATATGTAATTAAAAAAGATACAAAAAAACCCAGTTTTTTGCCAACCCTGGTATAGGGCGAAGACAAAGAAGGTGTGTTGACTAACCACAAAAAAAATAAATTGAAAGATTGCACTTAGATGGTGGCGGAAGCTTGGAGCTTGGTTAAGGCATTCACATTAAAACGTGCGTGGAAAAAGTTGAAAGGCATATCAAATGACGAAGGGAAGGAAAAGGAGAAAAAGGAAAAAGAAGATCAAGAAAAGTAAAGGGAAGAGACAGGAGAAGATGAGGATGACGTGCCACTTGAGGAATTCAGAAACATTCTTTTGAAAATTCCTGGATGTTCAGAAGTTAGTGCTGAAGATATAGGAGAGTGGATGGTGTGTGATTCGTCAGACCCTGGGTTTCAAATTCTAAATGATGAACTTATTGAAAGTGTGAGAGAAGAAAGTGTCGAGGAAGAAGATGACCTTAATGACGAAGTTGAAGCAGACACTGGACCATCAGCTAGTAAAGTATTTGCTGGCCTTCAAACTGCGTTGAAGTGGATGGAGCGTCAGCCCAAGTGTGACCACATGCAACTTTTCACTGTCAAGCGGATGCGCAACTTGGATGCCTGAAAATGGATGAAGACTGTCAAACAGCTTACTTTGACCGAGATGTTCAGCAAGTAATGACCTTCATTTACAGTATGGTACGTACATACTGTACTAATGTACAGCACTTGTAAGTACGCTTAACATGTAAAAGTGTTGCCTTTTCATTTAACTAATTAAAACCTCCTTTTGTTTAAAAATAGTTTTTTCTCCTATTTTCAACTTACATACAGTATTTAATTAAAATAGACCCTTTTTTCGGAAAAAATCCAATTATCCGAATTTTTGATTATCCGAATGGGGTCCGGTCCCAATTGATTCGGATAATTGGAGTTCTACTGTATTCAGCGGAATATTTGATAATCTGTTAAATCACTATTTGTTACGTTTTGTAAAATTATTGTCACTTTTAGGTAGATTTCGTAAGAAATACTACCTATTACATTCTCCCCTAAGTTGGAATTTTTGAAAAATTTTGCAGATCTATGCCGATCATGACTGCCAGAACCCAAAACCATCCCCAGTTCAAAACTTTATCTATCTATCTATGTCATTTTTTTATGGACACAATAACTCACGTAATTCTGCACAAATCTCTTCCAAACTCATACATAAAATCTCAGTCAAGTTCGTTATTCTTCAAAATCGAACCAAGAGGGGGGGGGGGCCTTTTGTGAAAACAGAAAAAATCAAATCTGCTTCAATTTATTATAAATCCTCTTAATATTATATAAAACTTTTATATTGACAAGTTTTTTAAAGCAAAAAAATAGCCCTTATAGCAAAAAAAATCCCTGCTGGCTCCACCTGCAAACAAGTTAGATTTCGAAGCGGGCGCTCACCCAACTGCGGCATCATGGCAAAAAAGGTGATTTCTTCCGTAATTCCCAACAAACAGGCGCCACACGATCTGCGTCTTCGATATCTACCTGTACCTGTAAGGCTGAGCCGTCAGGGATTTTTTCTATTATATTCCTGTGGCACCATTTTTTTTTTAATTTAATGCTGATTGTGGAATCCCATGGTAACCTATGTAAATTTGAAAGAGGTAATGAATTAAATTCCCTTATACAATTATCAAAATATAGCTTTCACCAGCAGGAAGCAGTTGTCCAATGCTGGTATTGTACATTTGTAAAATTTTCCTTAATTTTTAAGTATTTTAAAAATTTTATGAATTTTGAAATTTTTACTTAAAGGAAAATTTTCAAATTTTATGCTTTTAAAAATACTTATCGCTAAAGACGAAGAGTCCTCTTAATCATTCATTGCTGTTGTGCTGTTTTTGTCCAATTAAATATACATGATCACTAGAAATTAGTAAAATAAAAATATATTAATGTTATTATTGTTATTATGCAGGATAATACTGCAGTGATCAGTGTTGCATTCCAGCTAGAACAGGGGTTCTCAAACTATGGTATGCGTACCAGTACTGGTACGTAAAGCTCTGGCTACTGGTCCGCAGATGTCCGATACTAGTACGTGGAATAAAATACAAAATGCAGCATATTATTATGGAATCGAAAACGGCTTGTATTTACTAACTTGAAAATTTTCAAAAAAATAATAGAATGCGATTTACGATCTGTAAACGCTTTTTCTATTTTTTTGTTATGAGAAATGTTTGTTATAGTAGACTTGCTGAAATTCGCACTCAACGCTTTTGATACAATCTGCTTTACAGAATTAAAAACATAATTATTAGATTTATATAGATAAAAATTTGAATTTTTAATAAAGACCTAATTTTAAAATTAATGAATGAATGAAGTATTTTTAATTAGCGGAAGAACTGTTTTTAAACATGATTTATAAATTGAATTATCTGAAGGTAAAGTCTGAATAGGAGGAACTTGTGTAAGTAGAAGGAGTTAAAACAAAATAACATTCCAAGTGTAATTTATAACCCAGTGTTCTTTTAGGTAGCTTTCATTACAAAAAGCTACCTATTGCAGCCGTTTGGAGGAAACAAATTCCAAAATAATTTAGTATATTTTCACCGATCATGACTTCCAGACCCCCAAACCATCCTCCATTCAAATGTTGATATATATACATATATATCTGACGTATGTCATGCTATAACTCTCTTATTTATTAACCGATTCGGATGCGACTGAGTATGTGTATAGGACATACCAAGGTCTCGACTGAGTTCGTTGGCCAGCTTCATCCGCAATCTTGTTTCAAAATGACGGCCAGTTAAAAAATTTTAATTTTTGAAAAAATCAAAAAGGTGTAGAAAAAAATTATAAATTGAAGAAATTGTTTCTGTTAAGTGTTAGATCGTGATACAAGGATTCCGGAATATTTTTGTTTTGGCTATATCTTAAAAGATGGCTGAGATATGGCAGTTTGAAATTCTAGGGTGGCTGAGATTTTGAATCAATCTGATTTTTGTTATGCTGTAACTCTCATGCTGAAATTCACATTCAAATTCAGTATTAACGAAAACCGGGATTGAATCTTCTATAATCGGGTTTGAAGCATTTTATCTTCGGGTGTTTACGAAAATGAGTTGAATTTTTAAAAACATGGACTATAAAAGCTACCTTTTCCTCCCTGTACTAGTATGGAAGGACTTTTGTACTAGAAGAGCTTCTAGGAAGTGTTAAAATAAAAGTCTTATTTCAAACATAATTCATAAATTGATGATTCATAATTCATTGTGTTGATTGAAATATTTTTCTTCTTTTGTACAAAAAGTGTTATAGTTTCCTCGTATTTCATGGAAATTAGTTTTTAAGAGAGTAAGGTTATTTAAAATGGTCAAGAGAGTAAGGTTAGTTAAATCAAACAAAAACTGTGGTCATATGCAGTGCGGATTTGAGGTAAAGTATTGTACATAGGTATTGAGGTGGTATATACATAAATATATGAAGAAACTTGCAAGTGTTTGCCTACTTGTCGCATTTAAAGGTATGCAAATTATGAATGCGGTTGTATTGAACCTATGTGAAATGGGCTAACTAAGCTTTGGATAAGAAATTCGCAGGACCTGATTAATGCAGAGGCCGACTACTGATGGGAGCCCCCAAAATAAATAAAATTGTTTACAAAAAGTTTATTAAAAATGCAGTTTTTTAGAATTATTTCCCCCAAAACCAAAAAAGATTTTGATTAACTTGGTAACCATATCATAATATCTAAGGATAAACAGTGAATACTCCCCCATCAAATTTTTAGCTATTACCTTGGTTTGAGACTGGCTCCGAAAAGGTACTGGGCCTTGGGCTCCACATGACCTTAATCAGGCTCTGGAAATTCATTTCTCATTTGAGACACCCTGCCACTGTATCCCACGGGAGAGAAAAGAAGTGAACTTATTCAGCTCTCCTCTCCTGCGATAGATTACTGGTGTCAACATTCAAAAGGATGGATGTAACAGAATTTTTGCTGACGAGAATATCAGAGTACCGTCTAATATCGTCAAAGTCTGTTTATGTTTAGCACAACATATCTCTGTGAATGTGCTTTCCCCCCCCTTTGTTATATGAAAAACAAGTACTGGAATAAACTAAACATCGAATCTGACTTATGACTAAAACTTCCTAATATTGAGCCGGACGTGAGGAAGTTGTGCTTGATAAAACAAGCCCACCCTTTTTATTAGCCTGCTACAACAGTATATGAATCAGTGTGCGCCAATATGTCATTAATTATTGTGGCTTTTTCACTATACCAAAATACTGTATTTTGATATTGTATGCATTATTAAAATTTAATGATGATACAACTTTTGACTTGAATGTTATTATAAAGTAGTCAATTTAGTAATGTAATCATTCATTTGTAAATGCAGTAAAACCTGCTATGATGGAAATACAAAAGACCAGAGAGATATTTCATTTTAGACAGGTTTTTTCTATATTAGCTTTACATTTGTTACCTGTTGGTACGCGGAAGTATGAACTTCGATTTAGTGGTACGTCGGTCTAAAAGTTTGAGAACCCCTGAGCTAGAACATATCATGCTTGCTTAATAGCGAATGATGATGTAAGAAAGGGCATGATGCTGTTCTCGAATATTGATGGTTTGACAGTTTTTTCGGAGAAATGTCCAACTAAGATAATTTATACAGGGCTGTACAAAAGATTTCGAGTGCATTTCCATCGATTGGCGAAAATTGCTAAATGTGAATATGCTAACAGAACTATATTTTTATCATGCTATATACCCACATTTATTGATCGTCTACAGGGTTGCACAAAATAATTCGACTTCTTTTTTGACACTGGAAGGGAATTTCGAAAACTGTATTTTTCAATGTGTTATATGTTTTCTAATTTGTTTACGTACATATCTTCTTTCACCTTATTTAATGGTGAAGTTTTGTTAGTTTTCTGGCTGTGTTGGAAAGTGTTTCATAATCTATGCTTGACGTATGATTTTTCATTCTTGCTTTTAATTGCATTTATTGTATTTTCTGTTTCTACACAGTGCTTCTTTATCCAAAATCATAGTCTTTTCCTACAGATTTAAAAATTACTTTTTTAAAAATATATAAAACTGAACTTTAATTTACATTAATTTTACATGGTTTTTTTTCCCCCCTTTTCTATAATTTATAGATAAATTTTTATGTACAGAGTAAATAGTTTTTATTTGGGATGCACTGAATATTAGGTATTTCGCCATATTACCGAATATTCGGTTAGGCCGAATATAAAACTATTCGGACTACTGAATATTCGGCTTGGCCGAATATAAAATTATTCGGCCTGACGAATATTTGGTTTGGTCGAATATCAAAATATTTGGCCAAACTGAATATTGAATAAAACTTTAAAAAAAATATTTTTAAAAACCCACAATTTTTACTTTAACTGCCAATTAATAAAGACATTCAAAATAATTAGAAATAGAATCATATTTAAATGAAAGAGAATGCTTTTACATTATTTATTCACTGTTTGAAAAGTGTCACTTAAGAAAATTAACCATTAATGATGACCTACATAGGAATTAATGATGTACAAATAAATGCAAGTTCCTGAATATTGTATAATAAATAATCTGTTTCTTGCTTTTTCGCAAACATCATTTTTCCAAAACAAAATGGAAAAAAACTTTCACAGATAATAATAGCCATCAAGACAGACAATTTTTGTCCAGGAAACCAAGATCGCAACACACTTATTCAACCAAAAGTGCATCTCATTCCAGGTCACATTTGAATTTTTGTTTGTTACTTTAATAATATTGAAAATATAGTAACTATATTTTCAACATGGCTACTTTTGATTTCTGTGAATTACGAGAAGTACTGGAAATTGCCACCATATCTAAACAATGTTGAGCTAGATATTCCTTTATTCAGAGTGCAGCTGACAGAGCTACTTATACTGTGTGCCCACGCCCAGTGTTGAATTCAGACACTTTTCTTCGGGAGGGATTTCTGTGGCTCCGAGGGAGGAGGGGGGGGGGGATTATACTTTTTAACCATTAAAAGAATATAATATCAAATCTTCCGGGGGGGGGGGGGGGGGGGCATTTTAATGCTCCAGGGGGGAATGTCCCCCCCTGAATTCAACACTGTGTGTGCCACTGGCCAAAATTCAGCCACTACCAATAATATCATATTGCTACAAGCAAAATTAATATGGTGCAAATTTTGCTAAAATATTTTCATTGTTGTGAACAAAAATTCAGTTTCAGCTTGCGGTGGCACAGTGTGTATTTTTGATTGAATATATTGTATTTTTGATGGAGTAAGTGGATTGAGATAATGTTGGTTCGCCTTGACCATATTATCTACACAGAAAGTTTGTTCCAAGATGTATGAATACTCTGTATGTTTATAGTATCTGAATATGATCACCCATTCCAGACACCTGCTCTCTGGTTCATTTAAAAATTTACTTGCCAATTATCAAAAGAAGCAGGAAAGTTATTCTTCCCGATTTGGCACCATTTTAATACATTGTATTGTTTTACTTTAGTCCCTTCCTGACAAATAAACACTATATCACTGTAGAATGTTTCTTCTAATTCATTAAAAATTTTCTTTGATTTTAAAGTATTTGTTTTAGAATATAAGAACACTTTATAAATTTATTTTTAATTCACAGAAGAAGCCTCATAAACTGGTAGTATCTGTGTTAAATAATATGTAATACTTTTAAATTCTTTTAATACTTTTAAATTCTGAAATATAAAAATATTTGGTCAGCCGAATATTCGGTATTCGGCCGAATAGTTACTATTCGGTTGGCCGAATATTCGGTATTTGGCATCACTGTTACTATTCGGTATTCGGTTTACCTGTGGGCCGAATATTCGGTATTCGGCCAAAATCACTATTCGGTGCATCCCTAGTTTTTATGAATTATTGCATATATTTATATTATACATTTAGATTCAAATAACATTTTACAGATCTGTTTTAAATTCATTTGTCTTCAAATATGCTTATAAAATAAAATTCTTACAACTACTCGGCAAATTGGCTGAGTACCAAGTATACACTGAGTACTCGGTAAAGCTCTATTTTTAATGTCAAATTTCGACTGTGCTTTTGGGTATTGGAGCTCATTTGGTTTCATTATCACAGAGTGGTGTGGGATGTGTGCTTTATTTACTATGTTCTTTTATTTACTGAATATGAGATGAACGTAGGAATATACTATTTGTATAATACTTCATTAGGTCCATGAAATTTTCTTTTTTGCCATGGGGAATATGGCGGTAAAGTCAAACTGATTTACATTACACAGTTGTTTACAGATTGTTTCGAGTTTGCATCGGAAATAGTACTCTATTTCACTGGGGAAAAAAACTTTTAAAATAAAATATTTGAAAGACTGTTTCATACGCACCCTTTCTTAAATAATAAAGTAGCTTATTTTATTGATGTTATAGTATTTTTTCTGTCAAGTTTTGACGGGTTCCATCTAGTTAGTGGTTAATTTTCTAAAGTGATACTTTTCAAAGAGCAAATAAAATAATGTAAAAACATTCTCTGTTATTTAACCCTAGAATACTAATCTTTATATTTAGTACTTAAATACTAACCATGCGTAAAATTTACTCATTCCATATTTAAAGTACATTTAAGGCATATTTAAAAAATAATTCTTATATATACACTCATATATTTAAATTTTATTCAGAAAAATATTCATTAAACATATCCTTGTAATATAATTTGTGCGCGCATTTCCTGGATGTGCGAGTAAAATTTACACAGCTTAGTATTCTAGGGTTAAATATCATAGAAACTCAACAGAGTTCATAAGAAACAGCAATGCATTGAACCGTAAATGAAAGGAATTTTGGCCAATGGATGCC
The DNA here is from genome assembly GCA_963931845.1 of Maratus michaelseni. Classification (NCBI taxonomy): domain Eukaryota; kingdom Metazoa; phylum Arthropoda; class Arachnida; order Araneae; family Salticidae; genus Maratus; species Maratus michaelseni. The sequence goes on from OZ007591.1 coordinate 87,615,252, forward strand.
AAACGATTTTACAAAAATTTTTTAGCACTCCGTCTAGTTTATATTTTGCGGATGGGACAAAACGGGTTTTTGACACATCTATATCTCGCGTTCTATTTATGATAGAAACAAAATTCTTGATTCTATGGAATGGGGCGTGCCAAGGGACTAAGAATTCAAAAGTAAAGCAAAATCCGATGAATAGGTTTTCAGTAAATGCGATTTTAAAAGTGCTTTTTTGCACTTTTTAAATCTTGTTCAGACCAAAAACTGTTGACAGGGCTACAGCAATGTGTAATTATCGGATTTTTACGCGGTTTACGTTATTTGAATCATTTTCATGAGTAGTTCGGACCTTTGTAAGTTTCATGTAAAAATATTAATTAGTTTTTGATTTATATCAGTTTAAAGTTATTGATTTCTATACTTAACACAGAGCAAAAAAATAATAAATGACCCAACTCTTTTAGGAATGGTCGTATACACATGATATTAAGATATGTTATTACACTCGACCCAAGTAAGCTTCCTATTATAAAAAATCGTAAAATTTAAGGTTCGTTTACAGGGTCTCACAAAAGATCTTTTGATATAGGGCTAAAGAGTTGTGTAATTATCCGATTTTTACACGGTTTGCAGCATTTGAATTGTTTTTATGAGTAGTTCAAATGTTTAATATTTCGTGTAAAAATATTAATTAGTTTTTTATGTATACCACTTTAAAGTGACTTATGCCTATACTTAAGATGAAGCAAAAAAAAATATTAAATGGTCTAACTCTTTTCAAAAAGAACGTATGCGCATGATGTTAAAATATGTTACTACGAACGACCTAAGTTAGCTTCCTATTGTAAAACAGAATTGTAGAATTTACTGTTCGTTTACAGAGTAACTCAAAAGATTTTTTAATAAGACTAAAAAGTTGTGTAATTAGCGAATTTTTACGTTGAAGTACAGTGGAGTCTCGATAATTTGAGGTGGACGGGACCGGGTTTACCTCGAACTATCGAAATCATAAAATTTAATTAATAAATAAATGAAGATAAAGCCCTTTTTAAATTTCAGTGTATATTTAAATGAAAAATGTACTTACAAATTATTACATTACTGCTGATAGCAATAGGTTAATTATATCTTAAAATAATTGTCAATTGTTTTTTGTATTGACACATTGCCCCGTTTCCGTGCAGCAATATCACGCCATCGTCGAAGCAGCATATTGTCGACTGGAGTCGACTCAGGCTATTGCTCCACGTATCGCATGGCGGACTCTAGCGCAGCAGGCAGCACCTCGCAGTGACTCATTAGCGGTGTGGAATCTGTCGGATTCTGGTAGAATATGTAAAATCTAGTTGTTCGTGACTATTTATCCATTCCTCTGTAACTTCTGGCACAAAATAGTAAAAAAAAAAAACATTTTTAAATATTTTTTTGAGTCATCCAAGCACTTTTTGGTTCCTATACGTAACCGGCGGTGAAGATATCGAGACATGGTTAAATGCTCTTGGCTTTGCAGCTTTTCTGATAACAACAAGTTTAATCTTGTGATTTCCTGAAGCATTTGATGCAGCAAGAAATGTTAACATCTCTTGGCTTTTATGTGACCTGGAGTACTTTTCTCTTAGCTTGACGTGATTGTTTTAGATGGTAACATTTTGAAATTAAGGCCCGATTCATTGCAATTATAAAGCTGGTCGTTCGTAAGGTTTTCATTTGTCATGACTTCCTGCAATTCCTTGTAGAAATACACGGCGACGGCCTCAGAATCTTCAGATATTTTCTCTCGACAGACCTCTAGCTGCCGGATACGATATATTTTTTTCAACTTGTCAAACCAGCCCACTCTAGCAGTGAAGGTTTCATCACTTTCTTCAAATTCATTTCGAAACAGCAAAGCTTTTTCTTGAAGAATCGGACCTGAAAGAGCGCATCATTTTTTACTTTGCTGTGTAAACCGCATATAAAGTGGCGCACCATTTTTTTTCAAACTCACACTTTTTTAAGGATTTTCTGTCCAAGGATAAATCAGAGCAGTTCTTAGTAGAAAATGCTTCTAGTTTACTTCTGTTCCGATACGTTAGTAGTAAACAAAAGGAGTGAGTGGGGCGGGAGCTCGTTGAACAACTATTCTCTGATTCTCTCGAATTTCACCCGCCGTGATCCCCGCACGCATAGGAAGAATACACCCGTTTTCTTTAAGAGGGTGGATTTCTGTAGGTGGCTTCAGGGTGCACAGTTGACATACCCGTCGAACAACAATAAAAACCAGATACTTGAATTTTGTGGTGTGAAATAATTCTTTCACGTGTTGCGTATATGTTGGTCATTATTTGGAAACTAAACTGATTTTTTTCACTAACTCGGATTTATGGGAAACTCGAACAATCGAGACTCTACTGTACATGATTCCTGTACTTAACACAGAGGAAAAACAACAGTAAATTGCATAACTTTTGTCAAATTGGCTATATACACAAGATATTCAAATATGTTACTACATCCTCTCTATTGTAAAGCAGCATTGAATCATATATACGTTTTGTTTACAGAGTCTCTTAGAAGATCTTGATTACATTACAACCGATGTATATTTACTGAGTGAGATGTATTTTAATGAGTTTCAATCTCTGTAAGGTTTATTATCTTGCTTTAAAATTTAATATGAGTTCATTTTGTCCGTCTAAAATCTCGTCGATGTTAAAATATAGTATTTTTATCGATAAAAAAACTGTGTTTATTTATAAATATATAATTCTAGCATATCAGGAATTGATTGAAATAGCGATTACAAAATCCCAACTTTACGTTCATGCGCTGAGTAATAGAATGTGAAAATGTTGCTACCCCAAGATTACAAGTTTTGCGTTTAAATATTTGCCGTTCATCGAATCTCCAGCTATGACAAACTTAAAATGCTAAATTTCGTATACAAGAGGTGATCGGTAACGAACTGTTCGGTTTACGAATAAATCGGTTAACGAACACTTTCGCGTGAGATTTTTATGTTCGGAGGCCGAACACCTCACGAAACAAAGCCATGATGAAGCAATGCCATGTTTCATATTTGCCGAGCTATACTTATTGCCTCTATTGTCAACTTTGAGAACATTTTAACAGTTGCATACATATGTCCTAATTAATTCATGGACTGCTGGAGATTGGGGACCTATATTTTAGGATCACCGAATTGGAATGAACAGACTATGAACAGAAATCACTTTAATAGTTTTTATACTTTTGCAAACGTTGCGAATTTTATATTTTTTAAATTCTCGAAACGTTGAGTTAAAAAACTTAAACAAATAAAAAACTTCTAAGGTGCTCAGTAATTTTCAAAAATAATATATTTAATATGTTAGTATAAAAATCCCTGTAAATTTTTATACTAATAGAAATAGGTTTGTAGAAAAAAAAAATGTTGATTATTCTCGGTAAAGTATGCTCCATAAACTTATCGTTGTAGTTGACCGAAAAAAGGGGTTTCTTATTTTTCCCCATTTTTCTGAAACTGTAGTATTTTAGTTTGTAAACTACTGTAAAATTGTCTAATTTTTTGTTTTTGAATGTGTATAAACGGAAGAGTGATATAAACAAAAGAAAAAGGAAAATAAATACATGTCATAAATAATCTGATGAATACAATGTAAGGAAATTAATATAAAAGTTTCCCCTTTGTTATGATAGCGACATGTACATCGGAATAAGTCACTCAATAAATTGTATAATTCTGTTTATAGCATCACTATTATTTTTTTTTGCCCCTTTCATCTTTTCTTTTCTGAATAAAAATGGAATTCGTATAATTGAAATTAAATACCTTACAAAAAGGAGTGATATCTCATCAAAAAACAACTCGTTGTAAATGATCCCGCCAAGCTACAAACCTAAAACGTCAGTCACAAAAAGAAGTGATATCACATAAAAAGAAGAGATATAGAAGTGCATACTCCGAGTCCCGTGTAAAAATCTATCACCACTCATAATGTTTCCAAAGGACTCGGAGTGAGGTATTTTGAAAGCAGTATGTGAATACTGCTTGGCGACCTGCAGCCTTTTATAATGTTTGCGTTTCCTGCAATTACATATGACTATATTATTTTTATTTTCTTTTATTTGTTCATTTATTTATTTATTTTGCTCCCATAAAATTGTAAAAGTTGAAGAGCTTCTGTGTTTGCATGTCCTTTCTTATTTAAGAGCTTGAAAAATCAATTTGTTGATTTTATTTACCATTATTTAAACTAAAAACACCACTCTTACGAAGAGGATTTTTTAAGTAAATGTATAAAGATTTTGAGTTTGTTATATATATATATATATATATATATATATATATATATATATATATATATATATATATATATATATATATATATATATATATATATATATATATATATATATAAAAACCTTATAATAAACGTTAACTAAATTGAGATAGATTGCAGTAATTCTAGCGTAAGGGAATGGCATAGATCTGGGGGAAAATCCGTTCTGTCACTTCTTTCACATACAAAAATATTTATAAAAGTGGTATAACAAAAATATAAAATTTATTTTTCGATTTTCAAAATTGATATACTACATATATTATAAAAGCCTGCAGGTCGCCAAGCAGTTTTCACATACTGTACCTCACTCCGAGTCCTTTGGAAACATTATGAGTGGTGATAGATTTTTACACGGGACTCGGAGTATGCACTTCTATATCGCTTCTTTTTATGTGATATCACTTCTTTCTGTGACTGACGTTTTAGGTTTGTGGCTTGGCGGGATCATTTACAACGAGTTGTTTTTGATGAGATACAAGTGTTTTACTTTCCACCAAATTGCACGTCGATTCCGCAGCCTTTTGATTTAGGCATTATCAAGTGTTTCAAGGGATATTATCGAAAAAGGTTAGTTCAGAACTGTTTATAATCTGGATAACAATCTCCCAAATCCATATGCAGTTGATGTAAAAAATGCATGTGATTGGGTCTCCGGAAGTTGGAATTCGATAACAGCATCTACAATACAAAATTGTTGGAAGAAAGCTTCATTCTTTGAAGAAAAGGCCAATATTGACTTTACTGAAATCGTTAAGGAAGAAGAAGAATGTGTGGAGAGTTTATCAACAGCTGTTAGAGCTTTCCAAAACTCATCAAACCTATCTTTTACATTGAATGCTGAAGAATTTTTAAACTTAGACAATGATGTGCACGTGTTCAGCAGTGCAAGCGATGAAGATATTTTAGCAGAATTAATTCCAGGTGATCAGAGTGATGAAGAAGAAGCAGTTGACTGTTCACAAAACAAAACTCAAATTTCTCCTGAGGATGCTATATCCTTAATTAGCACTCTTCAGTATTTTGTTGCAACAGTACCAAATGTTTTGGACGTTCAATCTGAACTTGTTAGATGGGTTGAAACATATGTGCATGCAGATTATAGGTGCAGATTCACAGTCGCCAGTCGCCACGTGGCGACTAAATGTTTTGCTGTGGCCACTAACTCTCGGTGTTTAAGTCGCCATGTGATTTAAAAGTAATCAATTTCTGGTATTCCCAGTCCACATTGTGAAATGTTGATATATTTTTTTTAAAGATTAAGACCAAAACACATAACAAACATTATTATTATCTTTTAATAACATTTCAGAATGATCTGTTTAACATAGCAAATTATTAAATATATTCGAATAGCAATGTTATTTGTAACAGTTTGAATCTGATAATTTTACATAGACTGTGATTTTAATATATATATGTAAACAAATGTTTGAAGTGTGTTTTGATTTTTATAGTGTAAAATAATCTCACAAATTCAGATTTTCTTTCATATGTACTTTTGTCTGGCAAAATCAAAGTAAGAAATGTTTCTCTGACATTCCTCGCTATCATGATTGCTTAGCTTATAAATATTTTTTTTTAACCGTATCTTTCCCAACTTTATCTTCTGACTGTACATGATTTAAGATTTAATTAATATTCAAATGTTGTTGTACATGTGTTTATATTAAATAAATTACTTTACACTTTGAATTCCTGAGGTTTTTTTTTTTTAGTTTTTTACCCCATATAAACACTATTGTTGTTATGTGTTTGTTTTGCAATTGTGGCCACTGGAATTTTTGGGTTTAGGAGCCAGTGACGCCTTCCAAATTTTGGGAATCTGCACCTATAATGCAGATGTCATTTGCATCAAAAAGTAAGCAAACAAAATTAACAGATTTCTTTTCTAAATAATTTTTGTTTCTGCAATTTTCTTACAAAATAAACTTATGCTTGTATCTTTTACGTATATTTTTAATTTGTTTACTTATTACTTATAAGTTTAAAAATATAATTTATATATTCAATCTGTCTATAACGATATTTTATCTGTGTCCCTACAGTATCGTTATAGACAGGTTTCACTGTATTACTTTCATATTACGAATCTAAAACTTAAATTAAAACCAAAACATAGGGTTGGTTTAGATTTAGACTGGAAAGTTATATACCAAAACTAAATACACAAGAAATAAAAATTCTAATTGTACAGGAAAAAAAAAAATTGTAATATTGTAAATTATTACCAATTTTTAAACAATAGAAGATATAAAAATTGTAATATTTATAATGTCGGAACTACAATTTGTTTCTTTAAAATGGTGTCATTTATGTACAAACCAATACTATGTAGAGGGGGTTTAAATGTGCTTTCAAACTGCAGTGATATTGGTTGAAACTCGTAAGATTTATTTTGTTGTTATTTTTCTAACTATCTCTACTGGTAATTGAACAAATGCAACTGAAAAATCATTTCAACAGAGACATGATATATTACAAACAATGGTGTTAAATTATGAAAGAAAAGCTACTGTGAAAATTCTCAGACTGAAAGGCTGACTTTTTTATTTCTCTTTTGTAATATATTCATGTAAAGTGCAAAAAAAAAATTATTTCCTTTGGTATGCAGAAATTTAAAAAATGCGTATTTTATATTTTTTATAGAAAATGTAACCTATTTTTGAGAAACATTTGTAAGAAATCAATTTTTCCAGAAAAAAAAAAAAATTCTGGAAATTTTACATCTCTATATGCAACACAGGAAAGTGTTGCGATAGAACTTAGTACCATATTTATACACCACAGTAATTTGGAGAGTTGTAAAATATACTAACAAGAAAAAAACACATCTTCTATTTCTATATCTTGCAGTTTCTTAATAATTCACTCACCCTGCCAGAAAAGCCACTCGCCAGTGGAGAGTAAAATGATGCAATTCCCCTCCCCTGATAATTTCTTTAAATTCTCCTGCTTAAGTTTACCTTTTCTGGTTAACTTGTTTTTGCAATTTATAGTACATATTTTAAAACTTAAGAACAACAACAAAATAATAATGAAAAGTGCTTTTATGGAATGGAATTTTGTGAAGGGAACCTGTTTTATTAAATGGATTTTAGTGAAGGAGCCCTAATTAATTAGGCCCCGAATTTTGACTGGATCGAACTCCTGAAAAAGTCTTATGAAACTGATAAGAAATGAAGTATTAGAAAGTCCAGATTTTAATACATATTTCAACTTTGAAATCATTAAATTCACAGAAGGAAAGATTAATAAACAGTGAGTAATACTAGCCTTATACTAAACTACAAGTGACATAAAAGAACGGCAGCCTAGGTAATTTTAAATTAATGGTCTCGATTGTTATTACCATGCAAAAAGCCTTAAAATTTTACAGGGCATTACAGAATAAACTATATAAAATCATACTTTGCAACTTTTTCTTTTGAGGCATCTCATGTTCATGGAAAAATAAGTAGGTAGTACATTAACCAACCACTGATTTGAATGTTTAACTGAATTAGTTTTATTTATCAAACCTCGTATCCGCTGCGAAAGTACCAATTCATAATTTTATTGAGAATTATTAATATGAAACAAAGAAGTTGAAGAGAAGTTTTAGAATTTTCACATTTTAACAAAGTAGACATCAAGAAAAAGAAATAGTGTACTTATTCAGTGTAAATAGATAATAAATTTAAAAATATTTTATTTGCAGGAATGTTAATTTTACTTTATTAAATATAGTTTATTCATATAATAAAACTGCTTTTATGAATATGAATAAAATTTTGGAGGAGAGTCTACAGACTCTAGGCATACAATAAAAATTTTAAAAAGTAAATTATATACGATATTATACTTATTTACAAAGAACATGCCGGAAAGTAACAGTACAATTAAATTTTAAAAATCCAAAAGAATGCTCTTATTAATATCAACATAAATTTGTTTTACTCTCTAGTATCATTAGACTCAGATTTATTAATAGAGCAATAATATGTAAAGTGGCCTTCAAAATCACGGCTACAAATCTTAAAAATCGAATAAGAAAAAAGCAAGGATATGGAAAAAGATTAAATAATAATCTGAATATACATATATCATAGTAAATAAAAACAATGCCGATCGTACTTCTGCTAAAAAATATTTCTATCCGGTCTTTTCATAACTAAGGATTTTCAAGGTAAAATAAAAACATGAACAAATAATTTTAAATACAACTTACCGAAACTTTAGATAACCCTTGCGTTCCATACAAATCTGTTTAAATCATAACTTCATGATTGGAAATATAAAGTGTGATATATTATATTACTAAACAAACGCACATTTATCGATGGAACACACTGACCCACTTTTCGCCCAACATCCACTGGAATACAAATTTCCACTTGTTGCCATAATTCATTTTCGAAATTTTAACTCAGTGGCTGGATTATTTACATAATTTAAGTAATATGTGAATTCATTCGTTCTTTTGCATACAAATACGTATAAGTTTACGATTTTCCACGACTGCTTGTTTATTTTACGATTTACTCAAAGTTTTTGTTTTATAACTCCCCATTAAATATATTTTCTATAGTAACTCATAGGTCCATAGTATATTCTTAAGTTAACATTACGGAAAATATTACTTTTAAGGGATAGAAATCTCATAAATAGAAGGCTTTTAAAGCTATTTTATAATTGCTTTCAAAATTACTACCGTGTAAGGTTTGTTTTGTGTTTTTGTTATCTCACTTGGCTGCGGCATTTAAAAGTAATGGCGTACGGATGATTCCTGCAACAACAAACAGCAATATTAACCATTCGGACAAACATTCCAATGAAAAAGAAACGGCGAAAAGCAAATACTATGTGAAAAGAACATTCTGTTTTATTTTTTTACCTTTCACATTTTTATTTGGTTCTTTTAGGTTTCTGCTTACAGAACTTTTTTTTCTATTTCGTGGTTTGTGTACATCTGTGAAGCGATCTGTGAATGTGTCTAAATCTAATTTAAATATTGCTGAAAATATTCCAGAATGTCATCTTGTAAATAAAGAAATGAATGCAGAAAGTCCATTTGCTTTGCAACGACATTATCATCGTAGAGCATTTGATTTAATATCTAAAGCTCTCAAAATAGATGAAGAAAATAATGGTAAGGTCACTTTTTGTATTGCTTTTTTGCTCCTCTTGTTTATTTAATTTAGCAGATTGTAGTCCTCTAAAAAAAAAAAAAAAAAAAACTGAAATGTTTCCTAAAAAAAAAAAAAAAAAAACCCACCAAAGTACTTAATCAAATATTTCACTAAAGTCAATTGTTTGTTTTGGTCTGTTATTATGCATCCTTTAGAATAATAAAAACAGTTAAAAATACCTAAGGATTGCTTGTTTAGTTTAAAAATAATTTAAACTAACAATTGCAGAATTCTGGCAAAACATGACCTTCATGTACAGATTTTCTTGTTATAATACAATTTTAGAATGATCTACATAAAATTTTAATTATTTTAATGTTAAACTATTAAATTAAATATGTAATAAAATGCTTCATTTTCAGCTGATTATGTCAAGTGTGGCTTTTTTTTTCAGGTAACAGGTTATTTTTTGGAAAAGTGTTTTTCCTTTTTTTTTTTTTTATTCTCGCTTAATTGGCTGCCAATTTTGTAATAAAGTGATAAAAGGAAAAATGCTCAACATTAAAATCTTAGTCAGAACAAGCTGTAAAAATTAGCAATGTTTTTTTTTTTGCATTTTTTATTAGATTTTATATTGAGAAAGTCTTAAAAATTGGTTTTTTTTTTTTTTTTTTTTTTTAGAGGACAGCACAATATAACTTCTTTAGCTGTTTTGTCAGAAGTGAATTTAATTTTACATTTCGATGTTTTAGTTTCATGGAAACCTAAATTTTGTGACTTAAAATCTAGTAAATTACTCTTAATTTCTGTTATGTTTCAGTAGTGTTTTTAAAGTGTCATTTTATTGAATGTGGCCTCTATTATGAGCAGTGATTAATTTAGACAACAACCAGGGTAAGGGGGGGGGGCTACTTCCTGCCCCACAGAGCATCAAACCCCCTCCACAGAAGATTTCAAATTTTGTGCTTTTGATGAGCAGAGCCAGCTTTTTGAACTGAGGGGTGCCCAGATTTTATAATCGGAACATGTTGGGTACAAACAATATCTTATATAGTAAAACCAGCTAAAACGTTATCTGATGAATACAGATAATTTTCCGTTTTAAACATATTTCTGGCTTCTAAGATATAGTAATTATGTGGTATTCCATCTTCCCTTGAAAGTGGCGCAAACACAAGATTTTTTTAAATGTAAATGTTTGTTTTTGGTGTAGCCCAAACTAAGAAAAAATTTCCGATTGATCAAATAAATTGTATTTTGTTAAGCATTAAATTTTCTTATTTTTAATCTAAGAAAAAAATAATAATCATGGATTTAATTAATTTTGCAATATGCAGTGCACCCAAACAATTTAGATTAATTCAATACAGATGTTGCAGCCAACTTAATGTTTTCAAGTGTAATTTATTTGTATTGTAACGAGCAACGGCGTCAGAGTTTGAGAAACGTTAATCGTATGGCACAGATGTCATATATGCACCACGTTTGTATGATTTTTTTTCCTCCCACCAATTTGGCGAAAGCTTTGTTTTTGAATATTAGTTACAAATAGCATGCAATAATAGCACGTGATTTTTTATTTCAATATAAAAATAAAATAACGTAATAAATGATAGTTTGATATACATAAATATTGATATTACATATAATAAAAATAATTTATAGAATAAAAATAAGAAATAAAAGTAAATAAACAACAATTTATTAAAAAAAGAAACAACAGTTGAAGCCAGGGGTCTGTCCAGACTTTTTTCACAGGGTCCTGTTTTTGTGAAATTGTGAACAGCTTTTTATATTTGTGAAAAATCTGAATCATAATTTTGTGAATTTGAAATAGTCGTTATATTCAGGTTCTTGTTTATGCACTTTTAAGAAGATATATGGATATAAAATACATATATTTTTTATATATGTAAAAGTGACAGGTCAGATTTTACTTTTAAATGATTAATTTGTGAAATGTTTGGTTTAAAGATGGAAAATTTTTGTGAAAAACCTATTTTTAAGACAGAGAATTTTGGGAAGAGTCCTGTTTTAGGGAAAATAATTTTGTGAAAAGTCCTTTTTCGAAATGAAAAATTTTGGGAAAAGTTCTTTAAAGGACCCAACTTTTTCCTAAACCGATCCCTGGAAGCAATAAATAAACAGTTATAAATAATAAACATTGGAACAGCTTTGGAGGTAGCCTTCTATCCGCCATCTTGGAAATTTTTTGTGCCGCGAAAAAACCGTTTTCGCTGAGTAGTAAATGTCGCCAAGTGGTCATTTAGTGGTAGTAAGATTAACTAATAGTTAATTTTGTTTAGATATTGCTCTTATGAGTAAAATACAGGGTTGGGTTTTTGACGTCAAAAAGTGGTTTTTGACATGACATGTCAAAAACCTGTCGAAAAGTGTCAAAAACTGTCGAAAAGTGTCAAGAACTGTCGAAAAGTGTCAAAAACCTTATACACATTTTTTTTAGCAATCATTAGTGATATTTTATATTAAATCAAGCTAAAAACTAATTAAATAATAATTTACATATTATATAAATAATTTTTTTTAGTCATACTATAATTAATTTGTAATAAGATTATATATCATAATTCAAATTATCTGTCAATTGCCATACTAGGATAAATAGCTAAAAATATTGAATCTACTTGCATTTTTCAAAGTACTTTTTATACTTTTATTACTATTAAGTATTCGATTTATTATTTTTAAAAAAAATTAGCAATCTAATTTATGCTTAAAAAATAAATAAAGACTTGTGTAAAACTAAAGTGGCCACTATTCAATGACTGATCATAAGTTACCTAGACTTTTAATGATTCTAAATGTTGGTTTTTGTGCATAAACATTAAATACAAACCATAATTGCAATTTGCAACACAAATGTTCTTTGAGTAATCAAATTAATTATAATATGAAATCAATATAATTAAATGTTCTTTAAATCAAGAAGATGGTTTGTTATTTTCAATATTTACACATATATATCTTCATTTTATTATGTTAGTCTCAGTTTATTTATTTATGTTAAATTTAATTTTTGTACATTATAAAATAGTACCTTTTTTTATTCTAACGAGTATCATAGCGAAAAATGCCGGCACCAGGACTCGAACCTGGGTACTTTGGCTTGCCATGTCAACACTCTTCTTACTAAGCTATCCCAACGATATCCTGGTAGGCATAATTCACTCTTATTTGTTGGACATGGCTGTGAATTTCAGTGCTAATTTTATTCATCTGAGCTATAACTATAGCATTTTTACATGATGTGATACAACATGGAAACTCCTGTATATACCATGTAATTAGGTCATAATGAACTGACCCAGGTTCGAGTCCTTGTCCCGGCATTTTTTGCTCTCTTGGAATAAATCTCAACTATGATATTCCAACCTTTGAATATGATTTACCTAGTTGAAAAAAACTTTCCTCTGTTCATTAGTACGTTTTTGGGGGGACAAACATTAAAACAATATAAAAATAAGTATATTATTTATGTGAAATTTTATACATTAAAATATACAAGTACCAGAATTGCCCCAAGGTTTAAAAAAAGGCAGGGTGCTGCTAGTGAGAAAAGGACACTTTTTTTTAATTCTTAAGGGCACTTTTTGGATTCTTGAGGGCACTTTTCAAATTCTTAAGGGCACTTATTGTTAAAGGCATACTCTTGGTTATTAAAGTCACTTTTAATATTAAAAAGTCATGACACTTTTTTTAAGACAACATTGAGTAATTTTTTTAATATGAAAAGGAGAAAAGACACTTTTTTATAATACCGAAGGGCAAGAAGGGTGCTATTTTGTAAATCAAAGGGCAGGCAGGGTGCAGCACCCTTCTGAAACTGCCTGGAGGAAACTCTGCAAGTACTATTTAATAATTTGATTAGTTTATATTTTTAATGTAACGATACTTTTATTTTTTTATTACATATTTATAGCTTACAATTATTTTCTAAGTAATTTGTTAAACCAAAATCATGTTTTGAATTTTCAGGGGTCGGAGCAGATTGTTTTTCTTGAGGCCCATTTTGTGAAAACTAAAATTATTTTTGTGAAATTTATCATATTTTTGCGAAATTTATTTTGTGATGAAAGATTAAATCCAGCTGCTCAAATTCAAACCAAGCATTTAATGATAATTTCTTTAGGTCCTTCTGTTAAAGTTTTGCTTTCTTGTGAATTTGTTTTCTTTGTAAATTATACATTTTAAAACCTAACAAAATAAAAATAATTAATGGAGAGTATATTTTTATGGAATGGAATTTTGTGAAGAGACCAATTTTATTAAGAGGAGTTTTGTGAAGGGACCTGTCTTAAGAGGAATTTTGTGAAGGGGTCTGATTTATTAAATCAATTTTTGTGAAGGGGTTATAGCTAGGCCTTAACTTTTTCCTGGATTGACCCCTGATTTTAAGCAGGGTATGTGGTTTTTAATGTCTATAATTGTAAAAAAGTTTACCCATGTATCTAACACTAAAAATTATGAAAAATGGTAAATTTAATGTTGTTGTAAAAACATTATTTTAAACAGTTTTTGAACTCAATTTTAGGTTTTTGACAGCCGTTGTCAAAAACTATGTCAAAAAGGGGTTTTTGACATGACGGTTAAAACCGGATAAAACCGTCACACTGTCAAAAACTTGCCAACCCTGGTAAAATATAAATATTTTATTTGACAAATTTAATAAGATGGATATAAAAAAGATAATATGAAACAACATTTGATAGACATTTCATCAAAATTACGTAAAAGTTAACAATCAATGAAAAGTTGAAAAAAGAAATACACAAAATTCTTTAATGAAGCGATCACTGTTCTGCATGTATGATCGCTTTGCGAGCATGAAACCAAAAAAAAAAAAAAATCACTGAATGCAGCAACCTCATTGTATTGGTATCCCAAGAAATACACAAAATTCGTTAATGCAGCGATCACTGTACTGCATGTATGATCACTTCGCGAACATGAAACCGGAAAAAAACATCATTGGATGCAGAAACCTCGTCGTATTGGGATCCCTAAAAATACAGGGTGTCCCAAAAGTCTTTGTACAACTTCAAAAATTAATTATACAGGGTTGTTAAAAATCGTGATTTTTTAAAAAAAATCTAAAAAATCGGATTTTTTTTATTTAAATCGGATTTTTTTTTTTTTTTTTAAATATTTTTATAGTATAATATTATTTGTGTACTCTGCACATATTTATTTATATTTTCTGTATAGATTTACATATTTCTATTAAATTTCATTACAATTTCTCGATAAGAATTCATAATAATTTAAATTTAAAATTGTTGCAAACAAATTTAGATGATTCATTTAAAATTTAAAACATTCTAATATTAAATTGTTATACATATAAATATGTGTGTTATATGTATAAATTTCTATTTCATTTAAAAGTAATTAAAATTTTCTTTCGTGTATTACTCCGAATAACACATATTTTATATAACAACGTATAATAAATACAACAAAGAATGCTAAATGCATATGTGTATATATTTATTATGCATCATGCAAGAACAATTCTATAATTTTTAAGTTATGACAAAATATTAAATAGAAACAGTTTAACATTGGTGAATATCTATAAACAGATAATTGTTTA
The DNA here is from genome assembly GCA_963931845.1 of Maratus michaelseni. Classification (NCBI taxonomy): domain Eukaryota; kingdom Metazoa; phylum Arthropoda; class Arachnida; order Araneae; family Salticidae; genus Maratus; species Maratus michaelseni. Next base: position 87,630,284 of record OZ007591.1, read on the forward strand.
ACTCATTAATATAAAATTATAGTTTAATGTTAGATCACAATTCAATCTCTTCCAAAATCTGGTTTTTATTTTGTAATTATTTACATAAATGTAATTATATTAACATTTTTAACTATTTATGCATTTAAGGTTTTGTATAAGAACACCAATTTGGCTGCTTTATCATTTCCTAATTTATTTTAAGTTTAGATTGAACTAAACCATATGTTGAAAAAATCCGTTCCACAGAGGAAGAAGTAGCTGTTGCTGTAAGCAGTTGCTCTATGGCTTTCTTTACACTCCCCTCACCATCTGATACACAAATTTCTGAATCAAAGTGTGTTTTCCACCAGTCTAAGGGATAAATCTTTGTTACGATGTCTTCATCAAATAAAAATTCAGAAAAAGGATCAGATTTTCCTTGAAATTTCATTATCACGGATATAAAATGTAAACTGTATTTGTCTTTAGCAAAAAGTAAGGCTTTTCAGGGGTCGATCCAGGAAAAATTTGGGGCCTATTTAGGGTCCCTTCACAAAAATCTATTTAATAAAATGGGCCCTTCACAAAAATAAATTTGATAAAATGGGCCTCTTCACAAAATTCTATTCCATAAAATCTTACTATTTATTATTTATTTGTTATTTTGTGATGTTTTAAAATGTGTAATTTGTAAACAAACAAGTTCACCAGAGAGGAAATCTTCAGCAAAAAGGTTTAAAAAAGTTTTTGTTTATAAATGCTTGGTTCGAATTTGATTAATTGGATTTCAACTTTCGTTACAAAATGTTATTTTTTACAAAAATATAATAAATTTCACAAAAATAACCTTTACTTTTCACAAAATGGGCCCCAAGAAAAAAAACCTGCATCAACCCCTGCTTTCTTTTTTTCATCATTAGTCAAATTCACACTATACTATTCTAAGGCACCAAATGCAAGGTAATCCTATAACTAAAAGTGTGAATTTTAGTATTTCAATCAATGATCTTTTCTAATGTCATTTTTAATTAATAAATCTTCGAACTACCTGTTATTTCACACATTTTAACGTTTAACAAACACATATAGACAGGCACTGTACATTCTTAAAAACACATTTAAAAACATATAAAACCAGTCCACACGCTAAAAGTTTTTTTATAAGTAAAATATTTTCGCCTGTTTGCTCAGGCATCTTCAATACTGATGTATCGTATTTCTCTTATTGGACTGACAGAGCAGAAATACGATACATCAGTATTGAAGATGCCTGAGAAAACAGACGAAAATATTTTACTTAAAAAAAACTTTTAGCGTGTGGACTGGTTTTATATGTTTTTAAGTGTGTTTTTAAGAATGTACAGTGCCTGTCTATATGTGTTAAACGTTAAAATAATGTCTGAAATAACAGGTAGTTCGAAGATTTATTTATTAAAAGTGTGAAGCTATCAATTATCAGTGTTATTGCCTCCTCCCTCCCCCCCTTACTCAGCCATGGTCAATTTTAGAAAACAATCTTGCTTACTTGACAATACGAATGACTGCTTAGTGCTTAGCTTAGTACAATAACATTTCTTATTTTTTTCCATTGCAATAAGCAGTGAATTCTAGGAAAAGAAAGAGGAAAGGGATCAGTTACAGGGATTAAAGTATTTTCAATTATAGAAGAAACATGAAACTGGAATTAATTCTATGTTAGACAAACAGTCCTCCAAATATTTATGTTATAATTACTAGTTCATGTATTGATCACATTATATGATCAATACATCAACATATGGTATATTGTAATTTGCAGGTAAATGTAAAACAAACTTGTGAATTATGTATAATTTGCTTTAGAGAAAGTGACTCTCCGCTGAAAATACTATTATATTAAATAGATTTAACTTTAGCTTCAACATTCTTGCTTTCAAAAAATGGAAGTGACTAAGAAAAAAAAACTTTAAAAATTAGTAAGTATTTATCAGTAGTTTTGGAGAATGTACTATGGATAGATAATATTTTTAATGCAGTGTTGCTTTTACTTTCCTAATATAATAGTCTTTTTAATCTTTAAAAGTTTTATTTAATGTTATTAAAAGGTAATTTTTAATCTAAAATGAATGATTTTAACTTTTATTTTAACATGAATGAGGAATTTGATCCTTATTCAGCCAGTAAATATGAATGTTAAAAAAAACTGATTTAAATCAAAGATTTTTTTTAAAAAATCATTTGATTTAAATCAGGATTTAAATCAAGCTGATTTAAATCAAACAACCATGATTATAAAAAAAATAATAGGCCTACAGCAAAAATAATTACAACAGTACATAGAGTAACTTAAAAAGTTTTTTTCTACTACCTTACTATACTTGTATATGAGATCCTTTCGTTGAACGAAGAATATCAAGTCGATATTCCAATTCCATCTATGTGCTTATCAGTATGCTAACACCAACAGTAGTTACAACTGTTCGGTTCTGTTGTTTCAAGTGATCAGTCTCGTGGAATTGAAACAAAAGATCAACAGTAACAGCTACAGTAGTTACAACTGTTTAGATCTTTTGTTTCAATTCCACGAGACTGTTCACTTGAAACAAAAGAACCAAACAGTTGTAACTACTGTTGGTGTTAGCATGCTGAAACGCACATGGATGGAATTGGAATATCGACTTGATATTCTTCGTGCAACGAAAGGATCTCATATACAAGTATACTAAGGTAGTAGAAAAAAACTTTTTAAGTTACTCTATGTACTGTTGTAATTACTTTTGCTGTAGGCTTATTTTTAGGGGTGCAACGGATATCTGGCAAACATACTGTATCCGGCTGATCCGGCCACTATGCTGGATAATTGGCAGTAGCCAGATATTATGATTATCCGGCAGTACACCCAGCCTGAAATTATTTCATCGAACTCATTGTTAAAATTTCCAGATTACAAGACCTAGAGTTTAATCTTGCAAAATACAAAGCATTAAGTTATTACACTAAAAATAATTCACTTATATTTATAGCAAATTGTGTTTCTAAACCTATAAAAAAGCAAACATGCAGACAACTATAACCATTCATACACATGTGCCTGGATATATGAGCAACAGACACAGTTAAAAAGGAAAAAGTGGCAGAATGACTCATCAAATAAGAACATTTTTTTGCTGTGTTAGTAGCAAGCAGGGTTGTAAAAAAACCAGGTTTTTTTCAAAAAAACCCCAAAACCGGGTTTTTTTGGTTTAAACCTGGTTTTTTTTGGTTTAAACCAGGTTTTTTTGGTTTAAATGATTTTATATTTTAGAAGAGCAATGAATATTAATATTTTCAAATATTTGAAGTCAAGCATTAAACAAAAATTACTTTAAGTTATTTTGTTGAAATTATATAATAAAATTTTTACTATTTTAATTTAACCATTATAATATTTTTTTATTATAATAATATTTTAATATGCAATAAACAATAAAAATTATCACATATATGTATACAGTCGAACTCGGTAATAGCGTCCTCGGTTATAGTGACAACTCGGTTATAACGTCAAATTCCACAATCCCCACGAAACGCCCATAGACACCAATGTTATAGTAACTTGGAAATAACGACATAATTTAAGCGGTGACCCCGGTTATTGCGTCAAAAAATATGTACAAACTAACATATTTATTCTCAGAAAATGGGGCAGTATAATCTTTTTTTCAGAACAAGGAAATCCAATTCGTCACCGATGGGAGACATTGAAATCACATCTGGTTCAAGTTCACCCCTACCACGGCCAAACTCGATTCTCCCTCCCCTCAAAGGGAAGGAGAAAATCGAGTTAGGCCGTGCCCCTACACACAATTTTTTGGACCTGTCCTGCAGTATCGGACAGGAAATAACTCTGGGAGGGGGGGGGGGGGGGGTATGCACTGAACAGGGTGAAACTTCTACTCCTTATCTATCTAAACAAATAGCGTCGATGAGGGAGAAGAGGGAGGAATCGAATTCCATTTGGTTCTTGACCAACGAGATTCTAAAAGAGTATAGCGTTTCTGACCTGACTGCAACATCATTCGTTTGGTTTTCAGTTCTCTCGTGCTTTGATTATTATGGAATCCGTAAAAAGAAAAGTTCTTTCTTTGAGTGATAAAGTTAACATTATTAATGCATTGAATAAAGGGAAAAAGAAAGCTGAAGTTTGCCGAGAATTTGGATTAGTAAATTCAACTGTGTGCTCTATCTGGAAAAACAAAGAGAAAATTTTAAGTGCCTTTGAACAAAATGGCAAGAATGTTAAGCGAACGAGGAAGCCGGATAAGGAAGATCTTGATGGGGCTTTGCTAAAATGGTTTAAACAGCAAAGAACTATGAATGTACCGATCAGTGGTCCAATGTTGATGACAAAAGCAGAACAGCTTGCCAAGTTGCTTGGGCATACAAATTTTGTTTGCTCCAACGGTTGGATAGATCGATTTAAGGCACGTCACAGCATAGCGTTTCACAAGGTATGTGGAGAAAAAAAAAGTGTCGACGATAAGTGTGTTCAGGATTGGCTAAGCGATGTATGACCGAAAGTTCGACAAGGCTACGCAGACAATGACATTTTCAACGCAGATGAGACTGGCCTCTTTTTTAAGCTTACTCCCGATAAAACTCTTTCATTTAAGAACGAAAAGTGTTCTGGCGGAAAATTATCAAAGGAAAGAATTACAGTTCTTGTATGCGGAAATATGACTGGATCAGAGAAGAAAACCTTGACCGTGATTGGAAAGTCCAAACGTCCAAGGTGTTTCAAAAACGTCAAGACGCTTCCGGTCAACTACCAACGCAGTCGAAAGGCTTGGATGACATCCGAGTTGTTTGAAGCTGAATTGAGGCGATGGGATAAGGAACTCTGTAAACAAAAGCGAAAGATTCTACTCTTAGTAGATAACTGTCCTGCCCATCCTGGTGTGAAAAATTTGCAGAGAATACAGTTGGCGTTCCTACCACCAAATTGTACAAGCAAGCTGCAACCTATGGATCAAGGTGTCATCAGAAGCCTTAAGAGCAACTATCGGAAATGCGTGCTTATGCACATTTTAGAATGCTCTGACGAAAATAAGGTTTGTAGTATAAATCTTTTAAATGCAATTAATTTTTTGGATAAAGCCTGGAGACGTGTTTCAGAAAAAACGATTCGAAATGCATTTCGACATGCCGGTTTTGTTTCTGCAGAAGAAAGGGGTAGTGAAATCCCACAAAGAGAAGAAGATGAAGAAGATTTGCCTTTGTCAGAGTGGAATCGTCGATTCGGAAGGTCTGATGATTTGCCTTTTCGTGAAAATTTAGACGAATTTGTTGCTGTAGATGACGATGTGGTAACTTCGGAATTTAAATCTGATTTGGAAATTGTTCGAGAAGTGCAAGAAACAGAGGAAACTGTCAGTGATGACGAAGAAGGACAAGAAATGGATGAAGATGAAGTACCACCGCCTGGAATTAAAGATGCTCAGCAAGCAATAAGATTGTTGTCACGTTTTTATGAATCCCAAATCACAGATCCAACGATCTTTAAATTTATTGGACACATTGAAGATGACATAGAACGAAAATTATTTTGTTCGAAAAATAAACAAATGAAGATTGAACATTTCTTCTCTCCAAATATGTCCTCCTAGCTCTAATATTATGATGTTATGTAGGAATAAATTCATTTTTTCCTTGGAAAAATACAGTAAGTGTAATTTATACTTATTTCATAATTTATTATACAATTTATACCACCATACCATTATATACTCATTTTATAAATTATTATAAAATTTATACCACCATTCTTTCTTTTTAGGTGTAAATAGCGTAGCGTATACGCGTTCTTTACTTATACTCCATGTTTCTGACCCAACCTCGGTTATTACGTCATTCGGTTATAGCGTCATAATTATTGTGGTCCCTTGAATGACGCTATAACCGGGTTCGACTGTATATATAAATCAATCACTACTACTAACACACTAGTCTTTAATCTACATTTTCTTTTAAAGAAATTTTAACTGACACAAATAACAACTATTTGAAAACTGAAGATAAAGAATCACAAACTAATGAAATATATCCAAACATTTTATTAAGGAAAGAAGAAAAAAACTTGACATTTCTTGAATAGATATCTTACAGCAATATTGAATAATAGGAATGAATAATAAATTTTACCCTCAATCATTGTTCATTTGTTTCATTACGACCACTAATTTTGATGCTTTCTCTACTCCTAATCTGTTTCGCAATTTTGAATGAACTACACCAAATATTGAAAAATCCTTTCAACACAGGCAGTCGATGCTTTGGCTGTAGTTAGCATGTTCACAAATCATTCTCCGTAATCAAAGATTTACCTGAAACATTATAAAAACTATTCCACCATTCAAAGTCAGACGTTGTATCAACAACTTTGGGGTAAAAAAAACATTTTGATCATGATTATGAAATGGTTCCAACTTCCCCAAAAATTTTAATGTAAGTGCTAAGAAACCAGAGCCACATTTTTGTTTGGTAAATTCAAGACCCTTGTTTTTCTCTTCTTTTGTGACATCAATTCCTAGGTTAGAAATTAATACTGATGGGCTTAAAATAAATGCAGCAAAATGTGCATCTACCAATACTAATGATTGTTCATATCTCTGTTTATACGCTGATGATATGGCCTTTTTATTGTTTGATGTTGATGCTTCTTTTAGCTTCAATTCTAGCTTTTTCCATGCTAATACACATTCAGCAAGAGAACAGCTATTCCTCTGTACAAAATCAATAGTTTCGGCGATTGGTTTCAGAATCGCAATCATGTCCTCAACATTTCTTTTTAAACAGATAATTAAGATTTTACTGGAGATGTCACTATCAATCTCAGATCTGTGATCCTCACAAACGTTTGTAAGAATTGACTAATTTTTAACATAAGATTCAAGTGAATCACAATAAGTATTCCATCATACCTCTAGAAGAAGTACCAACGCACTTCCACCTTCTGCATGATACCATGCTTTCAGGAGATGATGATTGCGAAAATATTTTTAAATACTTGTAACATGTTTTGTTACATCACTTTTAACCAAATCTTTGGCTAACAGATTTAAAATGTTGGCACTGCACCCATATGTAAGTCCCGAAAAACCAAGCTCTTCATGTAGAATGTTTCTGGCAGAAACCATATTTGCAGTATTTTCTGTGACAAAACTTGATATTTTACATTTGAACTTTTCTTCTGCTGTCTGCACTGAACGCAAAACCAAATTTGCTAAATAATTTCCAGTATGTGATGAGCCGGATGTGTCAATAGTATCAACAAGAGTGACTTTACCACACACTTTGATAACACTTATACACACAATAGGTTCATTATGGATGTTCAATCATCCATCTATTGCCATGCAAACTGTTTTGTTTTCTAAATCAGCTTTACATCTCTGAAGTTCATCATTGTAAATCTTGGGCAACCATTTTTCTTTTTTAAATAAAAGTTTTGGTATTTCAAAAAAACCAAGTCTGTTTTTTTTAAAAAACCATTTGGTTTAAACCAGCGTGGTTTAAACCAGGGTTGGGTTTTTGACATGACAGTGGTAAAAACCGTGTTTTTACCGGTTTATTCCGTCAAAAACCTACAATTTTCGATTGTCCTCCAATTTATGGTGTAAGTGTAGCATACAATACATTTCTAGATTGATTTTACCTTGTTCTTTTTATTATTATTATTTACAATTACATTTGTTAAATTTATTTAAAAGATCATTTCCTAATATGGGAAAGATTTAAAAATACAAAAGAAAAAGAAAAGAACAATATTTGTCATAATCTTCACTAATATAGATTCTACTAACTGCAATTAACATTAATATTAAATTATAATAAAAGGTTATTATTATAATTATTAAATAACATTCAATATACATTTTTAATAAAGTGCATTAAAATTATTTTAGAGATGCAAAAATTTTGTTACATTGTATGACAATAGATGTTAAGCTTAGAGTGGCAGTGAATAAATTTGAATATTCTTAGATAATGTTTTTTAATGCATATCTTATGTATTTCATAAATGCAATTATGGTGATTTTCATTTGCACTTCAATAAGTAGAATCTTAAAGTTTTGTTTTCAACAATGTAATAAATTGTACCGAAATTATACACATTGTTTAATCTAATACTTATAGGTTACAGGATTTTTTCAAAAAATCTAATTTTTTTTAGACTATGCCAAATAGTTTAAGATTATTGTAGAGATCTTCTAACAGAGATCTTCTACACGTATTATTCTAATGCAATTCTTTTTTGTTTTTCTTGGATGGATAAATATACTTTAGTCTTTTTGATACTGAATATTTCATGTAAAACAACTTAATATTAAAGACAGAATGCAAAAAAAAAAAAAAAAATGTAAAAACAAACTACTAAAAAATGGGTTTTTGACAGTTTTTGACATTTTTGACAAAGAGGTTTTTGACATGACGGTAAAAACCATGGTAAAAACCGTCATGCGTCAAAAACTTGCCAACCCTGGTTTAAACCTAAACAACCCTAGTAGCAAGCAAGAAGTTTTCTGTTCGCATAACACAAAACTTGTTTTTATAGTACGTTTTTGTAACAAAGTTATGCATAGATTAGAATGAAGTTTAAGAAGAAAAAAGAGAAGATATTAAATAAAACATTTTGGTACAAAAATATTCAGTTTTAAGTTATTTTCGTTAAAGTAATCTATTATAACTAAACTAATAGTTTACTATTAAAATACCAATTTTTTTGTTATGCAATTCAGTTGTTATTTTAGTAACTACAAGCAAAAACAAGTTTTTGTTATCATAACACAAAAATTTTTTAAGTATAAAGCAATAAAAGATAATGAGGGGAGTTTACAGCTTGAACATCATACTGTTTAAGAAAAAGGGGAAGATCAAAGTATTAAATATTGTCTTTCCAAAGTATTCAGTAGTAAGTTTCTCATAAAATTAATTTATTATTACTAAAATATTTAGCTGATACTATTATAAATGAAAATTTAAAATAATGTAATTATAATATTGGTACTAAAACTGAAATTATCATAAAAATAATTGTTAATAAAAAATTTAAAAATTAGATAAAAAAGAAAATAACATAGTGATGGCTAACTAATCTAAACCCATGTTTAATTTCTTTACAAATAAATAAAAATTTAAAAAGGACAGATCAAAACATACTGCAGCCGAATGGCCGGATATCCGGCTGCAAGATACAGGATGTCCAGTATCCGACTAAATTGACATCCGTTGCACCTCTAATTATTTTTTTGTAATTAATTTTTGAAGTTGTACGGAGACTTTTGGAACACCCTGTACATCAAATTCGTTAATGCAGCGATCACTGTACCGCATGTATGATCGCTTCGCGAACATGAAACTGAAAAAAAAAAATCACTGGGTGCAGAAACCTCGTTGTATTGGGATCCAAAAAAATACACCAAATTTGTTAAGGCCGTGATCACTGAGAAATAGCATATTTCCGAGATCTGAAGAAACATTAGACCCTGTCCGGTCCGAGTCATCATCAGGTAAACAATAATGACACCTTAAATAATCCTCCTCTAGCATATAAAATATCTTGATATTTCTTAATAACATCACTGCAGCAGACATGGTAAATAATTAGAAAAATACTAAATATCAGTAAATTAGAAAAATACACAGCGTCTTACAAAAGTTACAAAAAAAACAAGTGTCTTACTCTCAACAAAGCTACGACAAAAGTGTGCAGCTCCGGTCGCTACGTTAAAAAGAGTGAAAAGTCTAGAGCTCCCAAAAAGGTCAGGGTTGCCATCGCCAAGTATCAAAGGCGAAACTCGCCAAATAACGACGATTATTGACCAATGAGAAACAGCAGGCTAGTTCCGAAGCTAAACTTAAACATTAATAATAAATATAAATATCACAATAAATCGTAAATTTTAACACTTATAGCAATATAAGTGAGTTTTAACACAGTTTTTGCTAAATTGGCGGAGATTAAAATCGTGCCAACGTGGTGCATATATATGACACCTGTGCCAATCGTATTTTCAAACAAATTAAATACCTACTTGATGGAACCCGTCAAAACATTACTATAACAATATCAGTAAAATAAGCTTCTTAAGGGGGTGAATATGAAAGTCTCTCAAATATTTCATTTTAAAAGTTTTTTCCTCTCGGTGAAATACAGTACTATTTCTGATGCAAACTCCAAACAAACAATCCGTAAACAACTGTCTAATGTAAATCAGTTCGACATTACCGTCATATTCCCCACTGCAAGAAAGAAAATTTGATGGACCTATGAAGAATGAAGTATCATATAAATAGTTGTCTGAGTGCAACGAAGACTCATACACAGCGCAGTATTACTTTGCCCCATATATAGCTACGATGGATATTAAAACCTTTCGTCAAGCATAACTCAAAAAATATTTAACGGGTTTCGTTCAAATTTTTACAGCAGGTACCTATAAAGGTGACAACGACGTCTATTTATTACCAAGAAAAAATGTAAAACCGTTTGGAAATTATATTAAAAAAATAGATAAAAAAGCACAATTAAAATACATACGTCACGAAAATTTTGTGCATACGTCATTTTCACCGGCGGGAGATTTTCGTAGACAATCGGAATTGAAAAGTTCATGGAGTACATGGAGCAAAAAAATATGCATGCACTAATATTCAGCACAATAAAATATATTTCAATTTAGTAGAAATCGAAAATTAATCTGGATTTTTTTCTGTTTGAAAGAAAAACCCTGCAATAACTTGGTAGACTTCGTATTAGAGATTTGGCACAAATCTCAGCAATAGCAGCTTTTTTTATTTCGCGTGTGTAAATAAAAAAAAAAAAATTCTTTGATGTTTTTAAATAAAAGGTTTCGATTTATGACATTATTTCTTTTTTTTCTGCATGTATTTTAAATTAAATGAGTGAAAGGTTTATATTTAAATGAAATGAATTCAATATGAAAATGTTATAGGAACAATATTTGGCGATTTATCAACTGCGCCAGGATAACATAAAAGTACCTATCAAACGGCATGTAGTATGTGAAATGAAACAATTATATTATAATCACCCATCGTATAAGAAAAAAAACTAATATTCTGCATTCAGAGGGAAAAATCCATCTCCTGTGCCGTAAGATTTGGCGAGTTCTTTTTTGGTGATAAGTTTTTTGATGTGATTGTTGGGATCTACAGGATTTGGCTTACTTTTTCTAAATCTTATTTTTTTGCAGATGTAGTATTACGTAAATATATTTTTTTGCAGATATTTTTCTATTTTATATATTTGGCATTCTATTTTATATATTTTCTATTTGGCATTTGGAAAAGAGATTTTTACCTTTTTATCTGTGCCTTCGGAAATATTAAAAAATAAAAAAAGATCTACATATATCAAGCGTATAATGTTATGTTTTGCATTTTTATACGGACCACTTTTCCATTTTTAGATGTTAAATGCTATTTATTATTTACCAGCCGTTTATTAATTGTTTACAATTTACCCCCCTGACAATAACAATTATTTATCACAAAAATGCCTCTTAGGTTTGTTAAATAAGTTTGTTTATGTATTTTCATTACTTATTTAAATATCGAATATGGCGATAAAATTTTATTTTAGCATCGTGCTTAAATTTTTAAGATGGTGCAAAACATGCTTTAATAAACGTATGTTTGTAAATATTTGAAAAACATGTTTTACCGCTCTCTTGAAAAATTTTCTAAGATGCTAAAACTACATTTTGGCACCATGTAAAATTTTTTTTTGCAAACCGACATAGGATACGAAACTTTTCCCCATTCAGATACACAGGCAAGGCTGGTCTCAAACAAGAGTAAAGCTAGCAACAATATTGTTTTAACTCTATAAGAGTTACAATAATGATATTAAATGCTCCGATTGGCTTTGGGCCCAATTACGAAAGATTCTCCTAAAAAAAACTGTAGAAGAAGTCTTTTAGATTTGTTTCAAATGAAGCTCGGTCTACAAGGTATTAGTTAATAATATACAAACAACATTGATGGCATGGAGGCAAAATTTTTAATTTAAATGTATATATTTGAAAAGCTTCCCCCCCCCCCCCAAAAAAAAAAAGAAAAAAAAGAAAGTTACAGTACAGTAATGAATTTAAAACGGCGTGAACCCTTTCCGGCACAGTGGTCCCACTCCGGGCACAACTAATTTTAATTCTAAACTTGCATTCGGAACCAAGAAAATTTTAATAAAATTTTGCTTCTAGGATGAAAGCTTAAAATAAGGAGTTCTTATTTTCTAAAAAAGTCGTTTGTAAATTCCGGTGTCAGTCAGTAATTTTGTATTTTACGAGCAGAATTTGTCTGTGCCGGAAAGGGTTAAGCCACGCTTTCTGACATAAGCAATTGGCTGCAAACGCGATAACGAAACTTTCACTTAACTTAATAACATGTAGCTAATATAACCCTCAGGGTACTTTGCAGTTATACAGACCTTGTGGTTTTCTTAAAAAGCTTGAGACAATTCAGGTTTAAGAAGTTGAGATTTACTGTCAAATGATATAAACAACTATGAACACAAAACTGATGAATTATTATTCAGGTTTATGTATGTATTTTAAAAAAATTGCATCTGATTACACTTAATAGATAAATTACTTCTGTTTGCATTTAATAACTGATAAACTGCTTCTGTATATTAAATGAATTGTTTAAATATTCGGAAGAGGTGGCGAGAGGTAGAAAGACGAGTAAACGAACGGGTAGACAGACGGGTAGTGAAGATGGGTAGAGACATAGGTAAGTTGACGGGTAGCGAAACGAATAGACAGACGGCTAGAGAGAAACGTAAAAAGAGGATTGACAGAGGGGTAGCGAGATGGGTCACGAGACGGGTAGCGACACAGGCAGACAGGATGGTAGCGAGAAAGGTTGAGAGACGCGTAGCGTGGTAGATAAAGAGACGAGTAGTGAGATGAGTACAGAGACGATTTGACTGACGGGTAATGAGATTGGTAACGAGACGGGTAAAGAGTCAGGTACAAAAACAGACGGATAGTGAGACGGGTATACAGACGAGTAGAGAGACAGTAGATGGGTACGGAGATGGGTAAGAAGATGGGTAGAGAGGCGTATAGCCAGACGGGTAGAGAGACAGATAGACAAATGGGTAGCGAAGTGGATAGAGACACGACTAGACATACAAGTAGTTAGATGGATAGACAGACGGTTAGAGAAATAGATTGGCGGGTAGCGAGACCTGTAGAGAGATAGACAATCGGTTAGAGAGACGGCAGAAGAACGGATAGGGAAACAGACAAATTGTGGAGAGACAGGCAAAAGAAAAGTCTGCAGATTGGCGCAGTAAAGGCGCAGGGGGCAGAGCCACCTAGGGAATAATCAAGAAGTATCTGTTAAGCTTAACTTTGTAATATATATAATTTTTCAATTTTGCCGATATGGAGATTTAATGTAAAAGTTATTTTACAGAAGTCATCGAATGATTTTTTGTATACTTTAATAGTAATTTAGACTACAGTTTTGCAATCTGGTTTGTAGAAAAGCATGCTATCAATGTGGTTTAAAGTGTAAGAGTTTCTATAAACAGTTATATAAATAATAGATATATAATCAAGGAAGAAAAATTTTAAATTCACACACACAAAAAGGGTGCAACAATGAAATTAAATTTGCGTTAAGCCACGCTTGATAGAATAATCTATTGGCTACAAATCAAATTACGTAACTTTAAAAAGCTTGGCGTTTTAAAAGATCCGGCGTTTTTTTTTTTCAAGTTTTGCGTAATACGAGCTTAAGAAAATGAGATTCTTTGCCACATGTTAAAAAAAATTATGACAGCACATCTGATGAACGGTACTTCTTTTCTATTTTTTTAACAGTGTATATGAATTTATATATGATATTTTGTAATTCTATCATTTAATTTGCTTTTTTTCTTTATATTGTAATTGTTAACCCCCTATATTCTCAGCAATGTCACTCAGACTAATCCCTTTGAGGGAAGTCCTAGTATATTCCTACTAGAGATGAGTTCGGGCTCTCTTTTCGGAGCCCGAGCACAATTATTTTTAAATCCAAGCCCACCAAAGCCCGATACTGAAAAAAATTTCATAATATTTAAAAATTGTTTTAAACGTAATATCTCATTTTTAAAAAACTTCGTACGTTAAAATAACTGATCATCCGGTGCACATAATTAATTTTATGGAAATCTACATTCTATCTTATCAAAAGAGAAGTTTGGTATCAAATAAAAATATACTTCCTTAAAAGGATGTAAATTTTTTTCTCTCCCAACAAGCAAATCTGATGGACACATTAACGAAGTGCGTTTTATGAAAAAATGAATGAAATTTGCAGAAATTATTATTTCTATGCAGAAGAATCAAACAAAGTTTTATATTTTCTATAAAAGGTTTATATCGTAACTTATAATTGATTCCTTAATTAAAACCATATTTCATTTTCCTGAAAATCAGCTTAAATTAAAAATTTGACACCGGTATCTGAAAGATCCTGTGCTTTTATGGGAAAAGTTGAAACACTCTTCGATTGCTTTCTATCGGAATAACAATATATGACAATTATATCTACTTACAAATGAAAGTGACTTCGTAAATGTGCAGAGCAGAGCTTTAGCATCAGCAGAGTTCACAATTAAAAATATAATCACTAACGTTGTCTTCATATGAAGAGCGAGTATGACTTGCACACAATAGAAGACTAAAAATTTGCAAACCTAAGCTAATGCTGATTGACTAAGAATGAAAAATAATATTCATCTCGCATTAGATCTCTAAAAAAATAAAATAAACGGTCCAATAAAAAAAATCCAAATGTCGCAAATGAAAATCTAGCAACAAATATTATTGGAGCCTCTTCGCATTGCCGCCATATCACCCAGTTGTCAGTCGCGTCGCAAATATCGTAAATTTTCTTTTAAAATATAAATAACATTCTAATACTAGAAAAGAAAAATAAGATTCCTCTTTCCCCTTCTATTCATTCTGATCAAAATAACATTAAAATTATGTGAAATAAGAATATGTAATTTTTTAGGGGAAAAAGTGATTTTTATTTTTTCTACGTGAGAATAAATAAAATTGTCAGTTTCAGGAAGAATGAGCCCGAGCCCGTTTCGGTCCTAGGCTCGGGCTGAGCCCGTCTCATCTCTAATTCCTACATCCATCTCATATGCAGTAAATAAAAGAACATATCAGGGCTCCCAAATGGTCCCCTTTTTCCCCCTAAAGTCCCCTTTTATGCATTTGGTCCCCTTAGTCCCCTTTTTATGAATAGAAAAAAAAATTTTAACGTGGAAAAATTGCTGCAAAATGCAAAAAACTTTAAAAATTGCTAAAAGTTAAAAAATCTTAGAGGACAACATTTATTAAAATGGGCTAAAACATTGTAACCGGAATTCTTTCACGAATGTCAAAAAATTGCCATGGAATGTAGAAAAACATTTAAAAAATGCATTGGAAATCTCATTTAAAATCAATAAAAATTCTAAAATTTACTGTCATAAAATCGCCGCAAAACACACAAAAACTCAAATTGCATAAAAAATTAGCCACAAATCGAAAATCGCTGCATGAATTCCAAATAAATTTTATTGAAAGGAGGACAAAATTTCTTAAACTGGGCTAAAAAATTGAAAACGTATTATTTTTCAGAATATCAAAAAATCACTGCGAAAAAAATCTGAAAATCACATAAATTTCACAAAATTTAAAAATTACTGCACAAATTCTGAATAAACTTTATTAAAAAGAGGACAACATTCACTATATTGGGCTAAAAAAATTTAAACCAGATAACTTTAATACGCACATACATTTAATACATTTGATACATTTAATACGCAGTGATATTTTCTGCAAAATATCACTGCAAAATGTATAAAAATCGCAGAAGAAAAAATTTACTATAGTTAACAATGCAACTAAAATTCTTTCAGAAATGTAAAAAAAATCGCCGCAGAATGTGGGGGAAAAAAAAAGGCTAAAAATTGGTAAAAATTCAAATCAAAAAATGCAATTGCAGAAGAACAAAATGTAAAAGTTTGCAACCAAATTCTTTTTACGAATGTCAAAAAATTACGACAAGTTACGAAAAAAAACAACTGAAATTTGAATAAATTCGTGAAAAATTTAAAAATCACTATACAAATTCCAAATAAACTTTATTGAAAAAGGAAAAAAAAAATACTACTAGGCTAAAAAATTGAAATTGAATTCTTTTTATTAATGTGAAAAAATGAAAAAAAAAAAAAAAAAAAAGTAAAAATCACAAGAAAAATTAAGTAAAAAAAATCTATTCAAAAACTAACTTTAAACATACAGGTACCTTTCTGCCAAATATTGTAGCTCTATGCGCAACAGTCTCTCCAGCCAGGGCCGGCGCTAGACATTTTCCTGCCTGAGGCGAGCATTATTTTGCCGCCCCTATCCATGATTGTTTTTTCACCACTTCTCAGACTTTTTATAGCATAAGTAAATTAATATGCTAACTGTAATGTATTTAAAAGAAAACAAATATATATAAAATTAAATTTATATTGAAGAAATTTAAAATAATAAATTTATTTAAGAAATTTTGCATCTAAATTGCAAGAAAATTATCAAGCTGTTTTGCAAAAAATTTTGCATCCCAAAAAATCGCCTCAAAACACGAAAAAACTCTAAAAATCGAACACAAAATTCGCAGGAAATTCAAAAATTGCTGAACGAATTCCGAATAAACTTTACTGCAAAGAGGACAAAACTTACTATATTGGGCTAAAAGATTAAAACCTGATCCCTTTTACTAATGTGGAAAAATCGCCGCGAAACGCAAAAAGAAACTCGCTAAAAATTCAAAAATAGACGAAATGTACTACTGTATGCTAATACATCCTAAAAATAATTATTTCCCGCCAGTCAAAATTCGA
This sequence comes from Maratus michaelseni, assembly GCA_963931845.1. NCBI lineage: Eukaryota > Metazoa > Arthropoda > Arachnida > Araneae > Salticidae > Maratus > Maratus michaelseni. The sequence goes on from OZ007591.1 coordinate 87,647,172, forward strand.
CGTGAAAAACCGCTAAAAATTGCATTGAAAATCGCTGAATACAAAATGTAATATATTGGGTTTAAGGTTTGAAACCGAATTCCTTTTATGAATATCAAAAATTCGCCGCAAAAAATGCTAAAAATTGAATAAAAATCACAAAAACTTCAAAAATCGTTCAAAATTTACTATGATATGCTAAAAGTTTGCAAGTGAATTTTTTTTTACGAATGTCCAAAAATTCAACGCGAAAACACGGAAAAACTCTAAGAATCGCATTAAAAATCACTAAAAATTCAAAAATCGCACAGAACAAAATTCACTACATAAGGCTAAAGTTTTGAAACTGAATTAAATTTACGAATGTCAAAAAATTGTCGCAAAACGCTAAAAATAAAGTAAATCGCAGAGAACAAAATTTACTAATAGTGGACTAAAACATTGTAACAGGAATTATTTCACGAATGCCAAAAAATTACCACAGAACGCGAAAAAACACTAAATATCGCTAAAAATTCAAAAATCGCAACGGTCAAAATTTACTATATTAGGCTAAAAGTTTGAAACAGAATTTATTTTATGAAAATCTAAAAATCGCCGCAGAACGCGAAAAAAGCGCGCAGAAAATCTCATTAAAAATTCAAAAATTGCGGAGGACAAAATTTACTGCATTACGCTAAAAGTTTGAAGCCAGATACCTCTTACAAATGTCAAAAAATTGCTAAAATTCAAAAATAGAAGAAAACAACATTTACTATATTATTCTAAAGGTTTGAAACCGAGTCAAAAAATCACCGCGAAAGGGGAAAAAACTATAAAAATCGTATATAAAAATTCAAAAATCGTTGTACGAATTGCGAATAAACTTTATTGAAAACAGGAGAAAATTTACTAATAGTGGACTAATAAATCATTGTAACGGGAATTATTTCACGAATGTCAAAAAATTACCATGGAACGCGAAAAAACACTAAATGTCGCTAAATATTCAAAAATCGAAGCTGTCAAAATTTACTATATTAGGCTAAAAGTTTGAAACAGAATTTCTTTTACGAATGTCAAAAATCGCCACGGAACACGAAAAAAGGAAAGTTGAAAATCACATTAAAAATTCAAAAATTGCAGAGGACAAAATTTACTGTATTACACTAAAAATTTAAAGCCAAATGCTCCTTACGAATGTCAAACAATCGCCGTGAAACTCGAAAAATCGCTAAAATTCAAAAATAGAGGATGACAAAATTTACTATATTAGTCTAAAGGTTTGAAACCAAATTCTTTTTAACAACGTCATAAAATCGTTGCGAAACGGAAAAAAACTTCGCATAGAAAAATTCAAAAATCGTTATACGAATTCCGAATAAACTTTATTGAAAATAGGAAAAATCTATATTACTATAAAGAAGTAACGTTCGTTCGTTTGTTTGTTTGTTTGTTTGTTTGGGTATTCGCTGGAATGACTGAACCAATTTAAAAAGTAATGGGAGCAAATTGATGGTGATAATCCCTGCTCAAACATAGGCTATATTTTATGTAGATGTCATTACCCACAAGGGGGTGCAGAAGCGAAAAATGTTCTAAAACTGCGATTTTTGTGATACTGAAGCAGCTAGAAACTTGAAATTTGGCTTGGATTTTATAAAAAATCTAAATTAAAAAAGCTGTAGGAGTAAAAATACATTCTAAATTACGATTTTTGTGATACTTGAAAGGACTAGACACTTGAAAATTAGCATGACTTTTATATTTAAGATAAAAATGCTCTCGAAGAACAGTTTCTAAAAAAGAAAATCGAAATTTAAAAGGGTGAAATGAGCTGAAAGCGTTGTAAAAATGTTCTAAATGATGATTTCTATGGAATTGTTATGGATAGAAACTTGAAATTTGACATGACTGCTACTTTTAAGACACAAATGCACACACAACACTGTACACAATACTGTTTAAAAAAAATTGAAATTTAAAAGTGTGCAAGAGAAAAAAAAGTTCTAAATTATGTTTTTTTGTGATTTTGAAAGGACTAGAAACTTGAAATTTGGCATGGCTGTCACATATAAGATGTAAATGCTCACTTAGAACAGCTTCTAAAAAAATTCGAAATTTAAAAGGGTGGTATGAGCAGAAAGCGTTTTGAAAAGTTCTAAATTAGGATTTCTATGGAATTGTTAAAGGTAGAAACTTAAAATTTGACATGACTGCTACTTTTAAGACTCAAATATACACACAATACTGTTTTTTTTCTGAAATCTAAAAGGGTGCAAGAGGTAAAAAAAATCTTTCTTAATTAAGGCTTTTATGCTTCTGAAAGGAGTAGAAACTTGAAATTTGGCATGGCGGTCACACATAAGATATAAATGATCGCTAAGAACAACTTCTAAAAAAAAAAATCGAAATTTAAAATATTGAAATGAGGGAAAAGCGTTCTAGAAACGTTCTAAATTAGGATTTCTATAGATTTGTTCAGGATAGAAACTTGAAATTTGATAGGTCTGCTATTTTTCAGAAGCAAATGCACACATTGCTTTTAAAAAAAAATCGAAATTTAAAAAGGGTGTAGAAGTAAAAAACATTCTAAACTTCGATTTGTGATACTTGAAACGACTAGATACTTCAAATTTAGTATGACTTTTATATTTAAGATAAAAATGCACTCTATGAACGGTTTCTAAAAAATTTCGAAATTTCAAAGTTTGAAATGAGCGGAAAGTGTTCTAAAAACATTCTAAATTATTATTTCTTTCTATAGAATTGTTAAGAAGAGAAACCGGAAGTTTGACATGGCTGCAACTTTTAAGACGCAAATGGTCGCTTTAAAGGAGCAAAAAGAGTTCTAAAATTGCGATTTATGTCATAAAATTGGAATAAAAGCCTAGAATATTTGGCATGGTGGTTACATTTAAGATGTAAATGCTCGCTAAGAACAATTTAAAACAAGTGGGTAAGTGTGATAAAAGATCGCTCAAAGTGTTTCGTTTAATATTCCTTTCAAAACACTTTATCCTTTCTTTAATAAATTCAAACAAATTTCATTTAGCAACAAAAAAAAAAAGTCATGTTTTTTATAAAGTAAAAAATTATCGGTCTATTTTTTCGTTTTTTCGAATATCTAAACCAGCCCGATAGCGGGCCAAGCCCGCTATTATATTCTGTCATAATAATATCCATCATACGGACTAAATGCAATATTTAAAAAAATAATTTTAAAATTAAACAAATTGTATACCTTCAAAGTGTTAAAATATGCGAATATTTCCATAATCGGATTTTTATCACGATTCAATATGTTTCTCAAACTCATATATTTACCATTCTCTATTATTCATATTGATACTCGCTTTGTATTATTCTCAAACATCTGAAAAATTAGTTAAACTTCCCATATGACGTCAGATTTTCTTTTTAATTCTCTATTGACGTGATATTAATCTACTTTGTTTACTTACTCATACTCATACTCCTTGTATTATTGAGAAATCTTAGACATTTTCCGTTTTATTACGACTATGACGTCAATCAATTTTATTTCATATTTATCTTTTTTTCAATCAGTGAAACATTTTATTTCATTTTCCTTTTTCACGTGGAAATCGTCTGATAGAAAATTAATTATTGTGGAAAGATTTTCATCGTGGATTTTTAATTTTTGGCATCTGCTATAATGAAAAATGTTTAAATTTAAAAGGAAAAGGCTGTTAGAATTTTGGTTTTTTATCTCTATTTATTAAAATAATACGAATTTTTCAAATTTTAATATTTTCAGCTCTTCACAGCTGATATTCTGATTTATAAACAAAGTTTCAACTCTAAGTTACATAGTTTTCGAGAATGGCTCTGTGACAGACAAACAACGGAGCGGGAGCAATAGGGTTTCGTGAGATGAAGGAAACCCTAAAAATCGAAATTTTAAAGAGTGAAAGCGCGAAAAGCATTATAAATTACGAATTCTATGGAATTGTTATGGCTAAAAACTTTAAATTTGACATGACATAGGACTGTTTTCTAAAAATTCGAAATATAAAATGGTACAGGAGCAAAAAATGCTCTAAAATTGTGATTTATGTGATGCAATTGGTATAGAAACCTGTAATTTGCAAGGTGGTTACAGTTAAAATGTAAGGCTCACTAAGAACTTTTTTCAAAAATGCGAAATTTAATAGTTTGAAATGAGCGAAAAATATTCTAAAACCGTCCTACGATTTATTTGGAACTGTGAAGCCTAGAATATTGAAATTTGGCATGACTGTTACTCTAGAGATGTAAATGTTTGGCTCAGAACACTTTTCTAAAAATTCGAAACTTAAAAAGATGCAGGAGCAAAAAACGTTCTAAAATTACGATTTATGCGATACAGTTTGTACAGAAGCTTGGAAATTGACATGGGGTTACATTTAAAATGTAAATGCTCGCTAAGAACTGCTTCTGAAAAATTCGAAATTTTAAAGATGAAGTGAGCGGAAAACGTTCTAGATTACAACTTAGTTGGATTTATTCAGGTTAGAAACTTTGAATTTTGTATAGTGATTACTTTTAAGATACAGATGAACAGTATAAACTGTTGATTAAGAATTCGAAATTTAAAAGTGTGCAGAAGCAAATAAGTTCTAAAATTAGGATTTCTGTGATGTTGCTGAGCTAGAAACTTGAAATTTAGCATGGTGGTTATTTTGAAGATATAAGTGTGCCAAAAACGATTTCTAAAAAATTCAAAATTTAAAATGGTGAAATGAGCAGAAAGCATTCTAAAATCCTTCTAAACTATGATTTATCTCAAATTGTGAGGGGTAGAAACTTTAAATTTTACATGGCTCTTACTTTAGAAACATAAATTCATCCACAGAACAGTTTTTGAAATTTTGAAAGTGTGTGTAGGAACAAAATACGTTCTAAAATTGCAATTTCTGTGATATAGTTGTTACAGAAGCTTGCATAACTAGAAGCTTGGAATTTGGCATGGCGATTACATTTTAGATTTTAATTCTTGCTAAGAACGGTCTCTAAAAATTATTAATTTTAAATGAAAAATGAAATGAGTGGAAAACCTTAAAAATACATTCTAAATTACTATTTATTTGGAATTAATTTTAGCTCTTCTCATTCATTTAAGTCTCATGTTCGCCTAATGCAGCGTAAGAATTAAGTTTACTCAAAATGTGGCGTAATTTGTAATTTTTGAACTAACAGTGCCAGTAAAATTTCCTCTAACGAAAATATGCACACAAATACCGCTTGGCATATTTCAACAATTACGCGAGCAAAGCCGCGAGTTTTGCAAGTTTACTATATTCGGCTAAAATTTTACAACCGGATTCCTTTTATTAAGGTAGGGGGGGGGGGGGGGGAGAGAAAAAAAAACGCTAGAAATTGCATTGCTAAAAATTAAAAAATCTCACAGGAGCAAATTTATTACTACAGTTGGCTAAAACATTTTAAGAAGAATTCTTTTCCGAATGTCAAAAAATCGGTGTGAAAAGACGCAAAAAATCGCCTTGAAAATTGCGGAAGACAAAATGTAAATACTAGGCTAAATATTTGAAACCGAATTTCCTTTATGAATGTGAAGAAATTGCCGCGGAACGCAAGGGAAAATTTTTATTGAAAATCGCAAAAACTTCAAAAATCGCGGAGGTCAAAATTTACTAAATTAGGTTAAAAGTTTTAAACAGAATTTTTTACGAATGTCAAATTATCGCAGAAAAATAAAACGAACTTAATAATTTAAAATAATTAAACACCGAGAAATTGCAGTTGAAAATGTCCTGAAAAACTTTCTGGGACTAATAACATTTTATGTGGTGTCGCCATTTGTTGTAAATTAGGGAGATTAAATAACCGTTGTTTTTTTTAATCAGGATTTCTTATCTATAAATGCTACATAAATAAAACAAATCACAAAATTTGAGAACATACAGAAGCAATTGGTAGTGTTGTCAGATTTTTAAAACGAAAAACATTGCTATCGCAAAGATCAGGGCGGAATGGCTGGATTCGCACCGAAAATTTTGAAATCCCGCCAAAAAAAAATATCGTGGACGGGAGCCTCCCGCCCAAAAAATTTCACGATTTTCCAGAGAAATTTGTGTTATTTAATTTACCTGCAACCGAACGATAAATTTCGTGATTTTTTTCCCCCACAACTGATCAACGAACTTTGTGTTTTTTAAGCGACTGATCAACGAACTTTGTGTTTTTTAAGCGACTAATCGACGAACTTCGCATTTTTTAAGCGACTGATCGACGAACTTTGTGTTTTTTCCGCTACTGATCGACAAACTTTGCTTTTTTTCCCTGCGGACCAATCGACCAACTTTGAGGTTTTTCCGCGATTAATCGATGAAATTCGTGTAATTTCTCGTTTTTTTCTTTCGACAGATTGACGAAGTTCGTGATTTTGTTTCCTGTGTCTGACTGACAAATTTAGGTTTTTTTTTTTTTTCCTGCGTTCGACTGATGAATTTCAGGATTTTTCCCTGTGACTGACTGATGATTTTCACAATATTTTCCCAAGACTGATTAACAAATTTTGCAATTATTTTCTGGTGAGCAATCGACAAATTTCGCGATATTTTCTGGCAAGCAATTGACGAACTTAGCTTTCTTTCCCCTTGACCAACTGACGAATTTTGCGAATTTTCCGTAAGCAATTGGTGATATATTCTGTTTCTTCTGACGACAGATTGATGAAATTCACTATTACTTACCCATCATACGTAGTATAGGGTAAGTCTTGTAATCGTTTTGAAAATCGAAAATTTTTTTTGACGGATTTACACGTTTCAGACACTGGAGATTCCGAAAAACATATTTTTAGAAAAAAAATTTTGCCGTCCGTCTGTGTGTCTGTAAACGCTCTATCTCCCGAAAAAATTGAGATAGACTTGCAATTTGGTATGTACTTAGTATGTAATAATGGGAAGAAGCCTATTTCAGTTCAATAACCTCGATTAACCGGAACAATTTTTTTCGGACTCTCGAAATATTCGTTCTGATGAAAGGTATATAAAAATTTTCGAAATTGTTTATTTTAAGAAATGAATATAAAAGACAATAAAAAAACATAAATTTTGAATAAAGCATGAAGTCGATCTGCCGAGATATTTGGAATCCTATTTTCCACACTCTTCGATTTTTCATGACCCTGTATTTCATCCAAATGTCACTTCAAAGATATATTTTAATTGGAAATTTGACGCTTAATCAGATGCAATAAACCGCTAGTTAATAGGAGTATTATTTTTGGAGTTATAAGGAAAACCCTCTTTCAAGCAATTCAGTAATCGAGCCTTTAAAGTTTGTGACGTCATCAAGCCACGATTTTATTTGAATTGCAATGCATTTTATAAGTAGTTTACACATTTTTATTTTAATATTTTACATTATGCATATCCATGATGGGTAAGTATTACGGTGGCCCCCAACGACTAGTTTTTTTTTCGTGCCTCACTGAAAATTTTCATGATTTTTTCCGCAACTGACTGACAAATTTCGCATTATTTTCTTGTGACCAATTGGCAAACTTAGCCGTTTTTCCGGGGGAGGTTGGGGGGGCTTTTTGTGAAAACAGAAAAAAAAACCCATAATTTCTTAATTATGATACGTATCGAATCCGTTTAAAGTTATTATTACTTCTAGGAACAGGGCCAAAAACATATGTATGACAGATTTTTGATATAATTAAAAATTGCCTTAAGGGGGGGAGGGCAGGGGGGTTTTAGAAGAAAAAAATTCATAACTTCGTCAATTCCCAAGATTTCAAATCCGCTTAAATTTATTATAAATCCTCTTAATATTATCTAAAACTTTTATATTGACATGTTTTTTATAAAACCAACTCTTATAGCAAAAAAAAAAAAAAAAAAAAAAAAAAATCCTTGCTGTCTCCGTCTGCAAACAAGTTTGGTTTCAAAGTAGGCGGTTCCAACTGCAGCATCATCGCAAAAAGGTCATTTCTTCCGCAATTCCCGACAAACAGGCGCCCCATGGTCTGCGTCTTCGAAATCTACCTATGCCTATAGGCCGAGCCGTCAGGGATTTTTTTTAAAATAAAAATAAACATTTTACATAATCATTCTTAGTTTACAACTTTTTCATTGGTATTTTGTCATGTCTTTAATATAATTCTTTAAATTACATGTAAAATAATAGTGGGGCTTAAAGATTTTTTTCCTCCCTTCCACACATTACAACTCCCCTCCATTTATAAATTTTGGGAGGGAGACTCCCCTTCTTGGAAAAATTTAATTTCAAGTTCTGTAGATTTCGAAGACGCAGACCGTGGGGCACTTGTTTATATTAGGAATTGCAGAAGAAAGACTATTTGTCATGATGTGGCAGTTGTATATAATATTAAGAAGATTTATAATAAATTTAAGCAGATTTGATATCTTGGGAATTGACGAACTTATGAATTTTTTTCTTCTGAAACCCCTATTCCTCCCCCTCCCTTGGGGGCATTTTTAATGAAATCAAAAATCTGTCATACATAAATTTTTGGCCCTTTTCCTAGAAGTAATAATAACTAACGGATTCAATATGTATAAAAATTAAGAATTTATGGAGTTTTTTCTGTTTTCACAAAAAGCCCCCCCCCCCCCCCCTGCCTGGTTCGATTTTGCCCATTAATGAACTTGACCGAGATTTAAGCAGTTTGATTTTATGTATCAGTTAAGAGATTTAGGCAGAATTATGGGAGTTATCGTGTCCATAAAAAAGTGACATAGATAGATAGATATAGATATTTTAAAGTTTTGAACTGGGGGTGGTTTTGGGTTCTGGGGAGTCATGATCGGTGTAGATATGCAAATATTTTTCAGGAATTCCAACTTAGAGGAGAATGTAATAAGTGGTATTTCTTACGAAATATACCTAAAAAAGGATATTTTATTACCTAATGGTTTCTGTGATTTTTTTTTTTTTTTTTTTTTTTTTAAATTAAATTACACAGCTGTCTTCCAACTTCTGCATCTATTGAGAGAATTTTTTCAATGTATGGTTTTATTTGGAACAAGGTCAAAAATAGCTTAGGTGCTGAAATATTGGTAAAAGTGTACTGTTATTTAAAAACAGGCAAATGACTTGTAACTTATTCCATAGACCAGTACAGTATTACTTTTCAAATAAATATCTTTTTTGGTAAAAGTCATTTGAACTATTTTAAAAAGTTTTTATTGCACAAATTTTCTAGTAAACATTTCTAATATCTGTTGACCACAAGAACATTTCGATTATCAATTCACTTATATTAGGTAGCTTTCAATACAAAAAAGTATAAAGCTACCTATTGCAGCCGTTCGGAGGAAAGCAGTTCCGGAAAATTTCGATATATTTTCACCGATCATGACCCCCAGACCCCAAAACCACCCTCCGTTAAAATGTTGATTTATATATATATATATATCTCCATATATATCTGACCTATGTCATACGATAACGCTCGTATTTATAAATCAATTTGGATGAAACTAATTGTGTGTATTAAGCTCACCAATGTCTCGACCGAGTTCGTTAGCCAGCTTGGTCCGCCATTTTGTTTCAAGATAGCGGCCTTTTAAAAATTTAAAACTAAAATAAATATACAAAAAAGTTAAAAATTCAAATTTATTTTTTAATTACGTGTTAGGCCTTGATACAAGGATTCCAGAGCATTTTTTGGTTTACCTCTATCTTAAAAAATGGCTGAGATAGAGCAGTTTGAAATTCTAGGGTGGCTGACATTTTGAAACAAAACAGCACATTAACGCGATTACTCGCAAATTATTTTCTTTCATTGTTGTAATAATTTTCCCAATCATACGCATAAAACTATATATTCATATCCGTTAGCGCCAAATTCTCGCCAAAATTGGCGACATTTGCTGAAATATCGCCAAATTTGGCGACCAAAATAAGTCTTCGTAAATGAAGCCAATTTTGGCTATTGCTCAATAATTTGGCGAATTTCTTATTCAAATTCAGTATTAACGAATCTTTTGTAAACATTTCTTTGCATTTTAACTTGCTGTTTTCGTGTAACATTAGCTAAAATTTTAAAACGAAGATATAGGAAAGCTACCTTTTCCTCCCGGTACAGGCCGGAAGGACTTTTTTAATTGTCAATTTATTTATTACACCTACTTTAATTTGATGTACATTTTTATGGCAACAGTAATTAAAAAGTTACTAATTAATAATTCATATAGTTTTAAGAACAGTTAAAGAAAAAATTGTTTTAGTAAAGGCCGGCTTTTTTAAAGTGGTTTAAACCAGAAAAAGGCGATTTCACGTTTGCAAAAGAAATAGTTCTTTACTGAATTTTAAAAAAAAAGCACTTTAAATCTGATTTTTTTATATTTTTCCATTGAAAAACGATTGATTGATTAAACAAAATTGATTTAGTTTAATGTATAGTCATTTTTATGACAAATACCTGTACCTGTAATATTCAAGAAACATGTATTTCTTCCCAAAAAAATTTTCTGGCGAGATTTTGGTGCCTGAAACAATTCAGTATGTAATCCTACGACCCCTTACTGTTAACAGTGATTAATCTGCTACAGAAAATTTCTACGGTCATTACCGGAGATTGTAGATTTTTTATGTCCAATCAAATGTTTCATTTTAAAAACTATTAAAGATGGAGTAAAAATTTTGATGGATTTGAATTTTTCGGAAAATTTAACCTCAAATACATACCAAGCATATGGATAAAATATATAAAACTAGCCAGTCACTTCTGAGTGGCGTCCAGATACATTCTGCAGTTTACTGCCTTGACTTCGCTTGGGGTCCAGAAAATGCATTTTACATGCAAACAGAAAAATGTAAATAAAATACTTTATTTTAAACTATACGAAAATAACTAATAAAAATATCAAAAAAGCACATAAATAAATATTTCGTGACATTAATATATATTTTTTTTTTTTCATGAGCTCCCTGACAAAGTACTACTGGGCTACTACTAAAATGAAATCATTTTAACAGAGCCATTGGGTTGCACGCCTATAAACTGATTATACTGCAATCACTATAAGGAAGCCTTATGCATCCCCGAGCCCATAAATATGACAATCAGTATTTAAATTGTAAATCTTTACTTCCAAAAAATATATTTTGAAAAGAGAAGAAATGTATTATATTTTGTATTAAAAAATTTAAATCGATCGCTGAAAGACAAAAACTGCAAAAACAATTTATAAAATATGAAAAAAAAAAAAAACTTGGAAAAATATTATGCAAAATATATAATAAAAAATCCGCAATAGTTTTCTTATTTGTCTGATCTTCCATAATTGGGTTCATAGTCGATGTTGCCCATAAACTAGCTGAAACACATTAGTCCAGTAGAAATAGCGCAAAAAAGGGCCTTGCCTTACAAAAATTCGGGTAGTTCTGATTTTTGGGTATGCTGTAAAGGTTGACCCTCAAATAAAAAAACCAAGTTTTCGACCTTCTAGACCTTGTGCGTTTTTCACAATATTGAAAAAACCAATATTTTTCGGCACTTTTTTCGATTTTTCTTAAATAACTCAATTTTAGTGCATTTTACAGAAAAAAGCACTTTTACCATTTTGTAGAGCATAAAATTCTCTACAACATGCAGTATTCAGGTTTGTAAATTGTCCAAATAGGGGGTAAGATACAGAACCGGGAAAATAGGGTAAAATTTGCAAAAAATGGAAAAATCCACTAAAAACGTTAGTTTTTGCTTAAAAACCTACTTTTAGTGCATTTTAGAGACCAAAGCACTTTCACCATTTTGTAGAGTAGAGCATAAAATTCTCTACACCATGCAGTATTCATGTTTGTAAATTGTCCAAATAGGGGTAAGATACGGAGCCGGGAAAATAAGGTTAAATTTGGAAAAATGTAAAAATCCACAAATGACGTTAGTTTTTGCTTAATAACCCACTTTTAGTGCATTTTAGAAACAAAATTGTCATAATCAACTTTTTAGAGCATGAGATAGTCGATAGTTTTATTTATTATAGGTTGACCCTCTAATAAAAAAACAAAGTTTTCGACCTTCTAGACCTTGTGCGTTTTTCACAATATTGAAAAAAACCAATATTTTTCGGCACTTTTTTCGATTTTTCTTAAATATCTCAATTTTAGTGCATTTTACAGAAAAAAGCACTTTTACCATTTTGTAGAGCATAAAATTCTCTACAATATGCAGTATTCAGGTTTGTAAATTGTCCAAGTAGGGGGTAAGATACAGAGCCGGGAAAATAGGGTAAAATTTGCAAAAATCCACTAAAGACATTAGTTTTTGCTTAATAACTTACTTTTAGTGAGTTTTAGAGACAAAAGCACTTTCACCATTTTGTAGAGCATAAAATTTTCTACAATATGCAGTATTCATGTTTGTAAATTTACATCATACCCAAAAATCAGAACTACCCGAATTTTTGTAAGGTAAAATGCTATTTCTACTGGACTACATGTTTAACTATTTTTTTAGTAGATTTGTTGTAATGCTGAATTTCATGTGCCTACTTAAAACTGCTACTAAGATAATGGCAAAATTACATAAAACTTTCAACCCCCCCCCCCCCCCCCCCAATGTAAACCTCTTGGTGGATTAATATCTAAAATCACTGAAATACCTATATAACTATTTTTTAGTACACTAGGGGGCTCTGCACCCTGCTCGCTACGCTCGCCAACCCCCGTTCTGATTTCACAGCCTCTTAAAACTTTTAAACTCTTAAAACTCTTAATATATCCTGTTGTAAAAAGATGATGATGATGATGATATCACGAACGGCAACTTTCTGCTGTAATCAGGTTATCATGCTTTTTCATTTAACTGGTTATAATGCTTTTTCATTTAATTCATCTTTTATATTTTTAATATTCATGTGTAAACACAATTTTTATGACGTAATTTTCTTTATTTCCTGCTTTCAACACGTGATCATTTAATTATTATTTTAAACTTTCATTATTGTTTTTAATAGTCTCGCGCAAATACATTTTTTATTTAAGATAAAACATAATCCTTTGCGCTTATTTAGAAATTGGAAACAATATAAAAATTACTTTTTCAATAAAAGATTTTTTATTCGATTTTTAAGGATTTTTTGAGTTTTTATTGTCCGACCGTGATAATTTTTTTAATTTCCGAGAGCTTGTTATATTTCGCGTCTGGTGGTATGATTTTCGAATCCGTAGGATGGCTAGAAAAAAGTAATAGCTCCTCAAATAAGTCCCTACTAAAAAAGCGATGAGTATAACCCGGAATATCTACGCAGAATTTGATTGGTCCATTTCGTTTTTGGCTCAGTTCCAGATTACTTTTTTTTAATATAGAAGGATTTGTTATCCTGAATTTCGTGCTCCTACCTATACCTTCTACTGAAATACATAGCAAAATGACTTAAAAGTTTCGACCCCACCCTCCCCCCCTATTTAACACCGTTAGTGAATGAATTTCTAAAATCGCTGAAATATGTGTTTAACTATTTTTTTTTTACTAGATTTGTTATCCTGAATTTTACGCTTTTATCTAAAACTGCTGATGAGATATGGCAAAAAGGTGAAATCGCTGAAAATTTTCAACCCCCCCCCCCTCTCCCATTTAACCCCCTTCGTGGTTGAATTTCTAAAATCACCTGAAATACATGTTTAACTATTCTTTAGTAGATTTGTAATCCAAAATTTTATGCTTCTACCTAAAACTGATGTCGAGATATGCCGAAAAGATGAAATGACCTAAAACTTTCAATCCCATTTAACCCCCTTATTGTGTGAATTTTCAAAAATCCTTTCTTAGTGGGTGCCTATATTGTGTAAGTAACATGTGTCTGCCAAATTTTATTGCCCTAAGACCAAGGGTTGAGGCTCTGTGTTGATTATGAGTCAGTCGGGACATACTCTTTTATAAGTATAAGATAAGAATTTTCTTTTGTGTAAAAAAAAAAGACTGAAAGAGGTTCTTTATTACAAACATATTATTTGATTATAGAGATGGATTAAAATAATTTCTACTGGGTGGTCCAAAATGTGAATATGGTTGTACTTTAGAATAGAGTAAGGAAAAAAATAGTTTCCATTCTATTTCAATATATATATATATATATATTTTAGTGATATTATAATTCTTGGAATGAAATTTGTACTGAAACCAAAATTGGGATGAAATTTGTAACGATTTAATTAGATTATTTAAAAAAATTACTTTTACTTTAAACATGAGCATAGTTGAGATACTTTAATAAGAATTTGGGCTGCATAAAAATCTAAAAAAACACTGAACATTATTTTTTAAAATTCAAAAGCAAGGGGGCTCTGCCCCCTGCTCGCTACGCTCACCAACCCCCGTTCTGATTTCACAGCCTCTTAAAACCTGGTAATGTATCCTGTTTTAAAAAGATGATGATATCACGAACGGCGACTTTCTTCTGTAATCAGGTTATAATTCTTTTTCATTTAACTGGTTATAATGCTTTTTCATTTAATTCATCTTTTATATTTTTAATATTCATGTGTAAACACAATTTTTATGACGTAATTTTCTTTATTTCCTGCTTTCAGCACGTGATCATTTAATTATTATTTTAAACTTTCATTATTGTTTTTAATAGTCTCGCGCAAATACATTTTTTATTTGAGATAAAACATAATCCTTTGTGCTTATTTAGAAATTGGCAACAATATAAAAAAATGACTTTTTTAATAAAAGATTTTTTACTTGATTTTTAAGGATTTTTTGAGTTTTTATTGTCTGACCATGATAATTTTTTAAATTTCTGAAAGCTTATTATATTTCACGTCTGGTGGTATGATTTTCGAATCCGTAGTATGGCTAGGAAAAAGTAATAGCTCCTCAAAAAAGTCCCTAAAGGCTAGTAAAAAAGCGATGAAAATAACCCGGAATATCTACGCAGAATTTGATTGGTCCATTTCGTTTTTGGCTCAGTTCCAGATTACTTTTTTTTAATATAGAAGGATAAGGACCGAAGAAAATTTTTATGCATGTTCTGTGTATTTTACAATCAATTCAATGAACGTAATGTGACGTGATTTTCTTTGATGATAGGAGGAATTATCAATTGCCATAATAATATTATTATCTTAATGGATGGAGGAATAAGATCGTATAATGAACTTTTAAATATTATTGCAGTTGTGATTTAAATAAGCAAATAACCCTGCACGATTTGTGCATGTGTTCTTTTGGTCGATTTCTTTGAAGAGAGAATCACATCAAAAATATAAAATAAATGAAACATTCTTATTTGTGTGAAGAAATAGATGCAGACTATAAATGATGAATACTCCATAAGAATTGGATCCATAAAATCTTTATTGTAATTCTTGAGGAAAAAGGAAGATAAAATCAGCTGCACATCAAGTCTTTAAAAAGTACTGGCTCAAATTTCGTAACATTCGAAGAATCTTTGAAATATACCTTCTGGCCACGTCCATGAAGAATTATAGAATTAATTCAGGAGTCAATTAAATTACCAGTTGATTTAAACCTTTAAAATATTAAATTAAATTTTACAACAGCATATTTATAGAATAATTAAAAACTGAAAACGCGAAATTGATCTCCAAAAAGAATCGGCATTTGCCGATCTCGGACAACGAGCCGAAGCTCAGCTCAAAGATACGCGGTCCACTTTATTTTTACAGCATCATTTTTGTTAAAATTCTGTTAGAAAAATGTGCTACATTAGTATATATACCCATAATAGGGGTGCACAAATGTTAAAACAAGATTAATTTAAACTAATTTGTTGATTAGGAATTACGCGAAAATCAAAAGAGCAAATCAGTGATAAATTTTAGTAAGTTGATATAGGTTTTATTATGAGAGATTAAGTTCATTTGCAGAGTTGAAAATATCAAAAGCAATAAAAGCACAATAAGGAAGCTTGACGCCGGTTAAGATCGTAATTTATCGACGGCAAGATCGTAATTTAACTTTCATTTCCAAATGGAGTGTCAGATATAATTGATAAACATTGACAAGACGAATATTTCAGTGGCTTCAAAGTCAAACTTAACGTTTATTAAGTATATGCAGAACAGATAATACACTTACAGATTACTTTGACATCTTATTCAACTGAGACAGCATGAACAGTAATTAGCAATCGCAATTCAGGAACCAGATGGGTCGAAGAAAATCGGAAAAGATGACAACATGCTCAAGGATTTAATATGAATAAAAACTACTCTCACCAAACCACTCATACATTAAAACAATTTAAAAAAGGTATAGATGAACTACACATCCAGAAAGACTGGACCAGCCAGCTTTCAGGTTGACTAGACAGATTCTCATATTCACGAGAACGCCAGAAGACACTAATGACCGTTAAGACCTAACTATTTATATGTTCTGTAATGTATGCTTATGGGCAACGCCTCCTAACTGAACCAATCAAATTACAGCATCAAGGTAGATGCGAATAATGAATCGAATTAATCGAATGAACTACGATGCCGCCATCTGGCGGGAATGAGATTAATTTGCATAAACTATCGTCAGTTACGAGTTGGTACTGGTGAGTGTTGGATGAATTATTATGGTAGAAAAATACGATAATGGCGTAATGCCGATAGCGGAAGCGATGTGTGAAAGAAGGAACTTTAAATTTACAGAAATAAATTTAAATAAGTTTTTTAAGGTAAGTGAATAAAATTAATATTTAAAGTGAATTACATATTGTAAAGCTTAAGTAATTATTGTTCATTAAAGTAAGTTATGTGTGTAGACTAAAGATATGTATGACTGCTTTGAATAAGTAATATATATAGGTTTCAGGATGAAACTAAGGAGTTTAAGAGGCGATGAGAATACAATTATGCACATCAAAGCCCCCCCCTCTCATTGCCTCGCAAGAAAAAAAAATAAGTCGTATAAAAAAAAATATACGGGACTCATAGAAATACTGGACACACAAAGGTCGACAGTAAGAAGCAAAAAGCTAAAAAAAAATACATGAACTACTATATGGTGACGGGAAAAACCATAAAGTTACACTGATTTTTTTTTTTTTTTTTTTTTTTTTTTTCAAAGGAAAAAAAATTAGTTTTAACTAGAGGTTAGAAAAAAAAAATAGTTTAACCAATTATAGGTCAAACAAAAATTGAAAAAAATTTAAACTTGTTTAGAAAACTTGAAAAGACGTGAAAAATTTGAAGATAACCAACCCCCGGAAAGATTTACCGAACTTTAAATTTTAAAAATATGCAGAAAGAATTTAACGTGTAAAGTGTTGACTTAAATCCTATGCGAAGAGTGGTGATTTTTAAAAAACCAAGCACTCACAATTCTTATCTTACATTCAACACATTAGAACGATACAATACAATTTCATAAAAAAAATACGTACCAATTATTACACATATGTATAGGGGACTCCTTGACCACGAGTGCAATTTGCATATTAGCTAAAAAATAAAAAAAAAGTTTTTTTTTTTTTTCTTAAAAAAAAATTTTTTTTGACAAAAAGTTAAATTTAAATATTGTGACTCAGGCTTGTTATTTTAGCGATCATTTTTATATCCAATCATTCTCTCTTCCAAACCTCCATCTTCTGTCAACCATTCAAATTTAAATGCCTACAAAAAGAGAAAAGAACATGTTAAAATAAGTAAACTTTAAAAAAAGTTGTGCTGAGAAGAAAACTTATAAAAATATGCTTTAATTTAAATTTTTCCTTTTTTTTTTTCCTTTTCCTTTCCCCTTCACTTGATTTAATAAATTTGAATCGTGGTCAAGGGCCAAACAATTCACTTCCTATATATAAATATACAAATTCTAGTCAACTAGAATTTATATGTAAAAATGCATCTTAATGCATGAAAAACAGTGATATGATGTGTTAAAACAATGTGATACACACTAAAAATCATTTAAAGACAATGTGCAACATTCGTTATACTAACACTATAAATCACCTTATATATGTATATACATAAAAGAGCATGATTTGAAAAAAAAAAAATACAATTAAAGGTCAACAATTCAAACAATTTATAAAAAAAAAGGTACGTAATATATAAAAGAGTTAATAAGAGAATATAAAAGTGGTTTAAGAGTTAAATACCAATTTTATGAAATTTAATAACGCACAGCGGGTCAGGGGTTTGGTAAAGATGTCTGCCAAATTTGCCTGGCTACGTACATGATATAGAATAAATTCCTTCTTGTTGTAAAGGTCTCTAATGAAAAACAACTTGATATCTATATGCTTGGATTTATAATTCTCTACAGGAGATTTAACAAACTCTATGGCTGATTGATTGTCTACTCTCATTATTGCCTTGTTATTTGATGTAGGTATAAAGCTCTTGGTATAACATTCGCGGCGTATCCGATCAAACCAAACCAAGTTCTTAACAGCCTCCGTCATTGCAATGAATTCGGACTCCATGGTCGATAGGCTAATGCACTTTTCTTTAAAAGTACGCCAGTCGACGGGAGCTTCGTCAAGCATTACGATTTGGCCGCCAATCGAAGTTCGGACATCTCGGTTAGCCGCGAAATCTGCATCAGAGTAGATAACTAATTTGTCTGACCTGCATTGTAACTTGAGTTGATAATGACGAGTAGATTTTAAATACCCGAGTAAGCGAAGTAAACCATCCCAGTGAGGCATTCCGGGGTTAGACTGAAACTGGCTCAATATATTAACTGCGTAGCTCAGGTTGGGGCGAGTCCGATTAGCAATAAAAGAAATACATCCCAATATACTTCGGTAAGGTAATCTCGACATCTCTCTCTGGTCAGAACTTAACGCAGGACAATCCTTTCGTGAGTACACCACACCTTTGCTGATTGGAAGTGAGGAGATAGGAATCTTGAAATTACTATACCTATTACATACTTCGTCTATGTATTTAGTTTGGTGTATAACAAGACCTGAACCTGAATCTTCAAATTCAACTCCTAAAAGTTTACGGGTCTTACCCAAGATCTTTATGTCGAATTTAGATTTAAGCAAAGCAAGGACGTGGTCAATCTTGGGCTGAGTCCTGCCAAAAATAATGATATCGTCTACGTATAGAAGAAGAACAATGTTGTTTCCAAAACAGTAGACACAATTGCAAGACTCCAATTTCATGAAACCCAAATTTAACAAAACTTCGTGAATTTCGAAGTACCACTCATGTCCGCTTTGATGGAGTCCATACAGCGCCCTGTCTAGTTTACAATATAGGTGCTTTCTATCAGGATCACCGAAATCGGGCGGTTGAAGTATATACACATCCTCCTTTAGAGGCGCATACAGGTAGGCGCAGGTGACGTCGCACTGAGTGTGCAACCACCCGCTACACGACACCAAAAGGGAGAAAAAGAACCAGATAACACCGAAATTCACGACTGGGCTTACTGTCTCGTCATAGGACTCGCCCTTAATCTGTTTGAATCCTTGGGTAACAAGGCGAGACTTGTGCCTGGCGATCCGTCCAAATTCATCCCGTTTGGTTGTGTAAACCCACCGGCAACCTACTGGGGTGGCGTGGACCGGCAATTCGGTCAAATGCCAAACCCTCCGGTCATGCATGGTCCTGATTTCCTGCTCCATTGCTTCCCACCAGACACGACTCTGTATAGATCTGCAAGCTTGTTTGAAAGTTTTAGGCGTGTCCTCTTAGGGGCTGTCTAGTCACGCGAATGGCTTTTCAGAAAGGCTTGAATTAATGGAGTTGTCAGAGTCAGAATCGGATGTATTATATGGTGATGGAACAGGTACAATCCCTTCATAAGTATTAGACACAGCAAAATCAAAAATTTCTGGTTTAAACAAAATTTTGTTGTCTCTACACTACTTTTCCACATCATTAATAGACCTCAGGCGTTGACTCTTACCAACTTCAAAATAGTATATGTCATTTCTCTTTCCGATCTTTCTAGTTATTGGCTTCCTCCTCCAACTAACATCTCGTAAAGAGAGAATAGTGGAGGATCTGGATTCGTCACTAGACTCCGAATCTATATCCTCTCCATCACCAGTCTGGGGATCATGAGTACCGTTAAGGTTAACATTGGAAGGATCCGGGATTTCCACAGGATCTACTTCAACAATTTTCCCATGATCACCTTCAGATCGGGGTGAGAAGAGGGTATAATCCTCGGTGCCCAGTGCTGCTCCACTGTGCTTCATTCCACATTGTGATTCATCAAAAGTGACATCAGCAGTTTCAGTAATTTCGTTGGTTTCTGGAAGCCAAATTCTATATCCTTTCGTCCTGAACGCGTAGCCCACTAGGTATCCACGCCTAGCCTTTGGTTCTAATTTTGACAGTCTTTGGCTTGGCACGTTTGCATAGGCTACGGTTCTGAAAGGACGAAAGTGTCGAACTGAAGGCTTCCGTCCGCCGTATAATTCGAAAGGTGTCTTTGTTAGAAGCTTAGGACAGACCCGGTTCCATGTATGTGTAAAATATTTAAGGGCCTCCGGCCAGAAACTAGGGTCAAAATTGCTTTCTATGAGTAATGTTCTGATACCATTAACAGCTGTGGACATGAACCTCTCCGCAACCCCATTCATTTGTGGAGTATACACGTTAGTAAATTCGTGTCTAATCCCCTTTTCCTCAAGATAATCTTTGAAAAGATGATTGTCAAATTCCCCTCCGTTGTCGGTCCTAAAACTCTTGACTTTGCGATTTAGATAATTTTCAGCCCGAGTTATATACTTTCTAACAACATCAAAGGTTTCTGATTTAAGTCGTAATGGATAAACCGACACACAGCGGGAAAAGGCATCGATTATGGATAGGAAAAACCTTTCTCCGTTTCTTCCTGTAGTTTGACAAGGGCCCCACAAATCTGCATAAAGCAACTCTAATGGATGATTTGAATGGATATTTTTAGAGTATTTATGAGAAGTATGTCTTGACTTGCCCAATTTACATGGTTCGCAAATTGAATTATTTACTTTTATCCCCGGCAACCCTCTAACCACATCTCTTTCGCTGGTATTAGCCAACACAGATTGGCTAATATGACCGAACCTTTTATGCCAAAAAACCATGTTATCCTTTTTAGTTGCCATGGAAATATTAAATTTTACTGACTTATTTTCGGAGCTGAGAGTTCTGGGGTACGATTTGTAAATACGACCCTTAAGGTATGCACTAAATATAGGAACATCCCCCCGACAGACCTTCACCTCCCTCTGACCCCTGTGAAAAGATAGACCGTTTAGGTCCAACTGAGGGCCCGAAATGATATTACGGCGAAGTTGATCCGAATACATAACATTATAGAGTGTAAAAATTCTTTGACCAAACTTCAGCCGAATATCCCCTCTACCGCTAATTGGGAACAACACCCCTTTTATAGCAACCGACATTTTATCAGACAAGGAAACAAAATTATGAAATAAAGATCTGTTGTGACAAAAGTGGTGACTAGCACCCGAATCAAAAATCTAGTCATCATTCTTTACAATGTTACTACAATTTAAATGAGATACATATTGAGAGGACTTACGTGAAGAATCGTAGTCATCGTCATCAACAGCATCTGTTCGTGGTGGCAAACATCGGTGCATTCTCGAGGTTTTCCTAGTAGGTGTAGATTCCCATCGTCTGGAGTGTCTAAGGTAAGCTGGGGTGTAATCACGTTCAGGGCTTGAGTTCTGAGTTCGATGCCTGGTCCTGGAATCTCTCCCTGGGGTGGCTCTCCTTGGGTTAGCTCTGTAAAGTGGTCCCTGGGGTGGCTCTCCTTGGGTTAGCTCTGTAAAGTGGTCCCTGGGGTGAGTAGGATCCGGCAGAGGAAGTTGATGAGGATCTCTGACGTGATGATGAGGGTTGTTGATAGTTGCTATATGAACGGCCTCTCCTTGAGAAGCAATTGACTCTGATATGGCCAGTACGTCCACAGTTCCAGCACAGTTTACCTTGAAAATTTCGAGACACCTGTTTTCTTTCGGGTTGCGTCACAGGAGGAGACTCATCTCTTTCAAAAGGACCCACGGCGTTAGATTGTTTGCTGCTATCATTTTCTCTTAATTTTAACCGTGCTTCTTCCGCAATCAATTCTTCCACTATCAGATCAAATCCAAAAGCAGTTTTCGATCTCCTTAGGGCATTTTGCACTGAACTATCATAACATGCTAGGAGAAATCGCAAAAATTGGTAACACAAGTAATTTTCTGAGAAATCGCTATCCAGCTCTTTGACATTCAGAAAAATTTTATGTAATCTTGTAGCGAACAAATTTAAGCTTTCGCCATGTTTAATACGACATTCCATCATCTCGGTAAAAACAGTCATATGATGAGCTCTTGTATCCGGCTGGAAATGATTTTTTAGGTGATCCCAAGCTACAATAGGACTGGTACAATCATCGATTACTCGTTTGTATTCGACTTCGACATTCAGAAATATCAGCGAGAGGGCTTTGTTGGAACGGGTTCTAAAGACATTCACCATCTCAGCAGTAATTGTAGTTGAAACTTCGGGAATTGGTTGTTTCAACTCAATTATTCCCATAAACCACGTTCCATTAATAAAAACTTCATGTCCGAACTCCAGCTCCCAAAATTTCGATTGTTTAGTTTTTCAATAATATTGGACGTCATCATTTTTTTTTCTTTTTCTCCCTTCAAGCTTTAAAAAAAATTTTTGAATAGAGAAGGGAAAATTTCAATCCTCTGCCCCCCCGAATTTTGCAAATTTTACTTGATTTTCAACTTAATTTAATTGCATATCTGTAACTAAGTAAACAAGTTCATCATGAAAAACGTAATACAAAGTACTTTCATTCATAAAAGTTAAAGAAAATTTTTTTTTTCAAAGAAGAAGGATTCTTAACATACAAATATATCTTCAAATTTATTCCTCTATAGAAACGCCTTGGTTATGAACGCCCATAACCTGATAAATTTCGGTAAGTTGATATAGGTTTTATTATGAGAGATTAAGTTCATTTGCAGAGTTGAAAATATCAAAAGCAATAAAAGCACAATAAGGAAGCTTGACGCCGGTTAAGTTCATAACTCAAGATCGTAATTTAACTTTCATTTCCAAATGGAATGTCAGATATAATTGATAAACATTGACAAGACGAATATTTCAGTGGCTTCAAAGTCAAACTTAACGTTTATTAAGTATATGCAGAACAGATAATACACTTACAGATTACTTTGACATCTTATTCAACTGAGACAGCATGAACAGTAATTAGCAATCACAATTCAGGAACCAGATGGGTCGAAGAAAATCGGAAAAGATGACTACATGCTCAAGGATTTAATATGAATAAAAACTACTCTCACCAAACCACTCATACATTAAAACAATTTAAAAAAGGTATAGATGAACTACACATCCAGAAAGACTGGACCAGCCAGCTTTCAGGTTGACTAGACAGATTCTCATATTCACGAGAACGCCAGAAGACACTAATGACCGTTAAGACCTAACTATTTATATGTTCTGTAATGTATGCTTATGGGCAACGCCTCCTAACTGAACCAATCAAATTACAGCATCAAGGTAGATGCGAATAATGAATCGAATTAATCGAATGAACTACGATGCTGCCATCTGGCGGGAATGAGATTAATTTGCATAAACTATCATCAGTTACGAGTTGGTACTGGTGAGTGTTGGATGAATTATTATGGTAGAAAAATACAATAATGGCGTAATGCCGATAGCGGAAGCAATGTGTGAAACAAGGAACTTTAAATTTACAGAAATAAATTTAAATAAGTTTTTTTTTTTTTTTAAGGTAAGTGAATAAAATTAATATTTAAAGTGAATTACATATTGTAAAGCTTAAGTAATTTTGTTCATTAAAGTAAGTTATGTGTGTAGACTAAAGATATGTATGACTGCTTTGAATAAGTAATATATATAGGTTTCAGGATGATGAAACTAAGGAGTTTAAGAGGCGATGAGAATACAATTATGCACATCAATCAGAAACTCATTAACATTTAATAATTAAAAGAACCATTCTAATTTGTATTTGAAAGACACTCCCCTTTCACCTGCAGCGCCAAAACAAAACAGCTCCCGAAAACACAGGGAACAAGAGTGACGCATGCGTAAAACGCAGGAGCGGGAAGCCGCCGAATGCGATGACGTCGCAGCTCAATATCAGCGCCGATTGAAACGATGCAGAGCGCAAAGGAGGGAGACTGCCTTGCCGTGAAAGCACTGCTGTAGAAACAACATGCGCGGCGTGCCACTGCCAGTGAAATTGCTTTTAAAAGAATAGCAATTAAACTGGAAAGGCTATAAAATACAGAAATACGATGAGCTGAAATATAAAATAATTAAAAAAGATAAAACTGTGATATATCTTTATCACAATACCCCCATCGAAAAATATATATTCACCGAAAAAAAATTTTGACTGACCAGAAGGAGAAAAAGGGTTAAAAACAGTAAAAGCCTTTTTCGACAAAGGGAAGACAAAATTTTTAAATGCCGAAGTAAAAATGACATAATTACTTAAATTTAGAGCCATGAAAAGTAAATTAATTATTAATGAAATTTGATGTGATGTGCAGCGACCAAAAAGAAAAAGAGAAAGAATATACATCATTGTAGTACATTCAAAAATCTCATCACAAATTATACAAAATGTTATTGTATAACATAGTAACAGAAGCCCCATTGCATTTTTTAGAAAAGAAAGGCATACCTTCCATTAATCTTTGATCTCTAAACAAATACCATCAAGTATATAAAAAAAAGCTAATATCTATATATTTAAAACGCTAAGCGTTTTCTTTCGACAATTCGTGAGAACAAACTACTGCATCAAATTGCATCATTCTTTTTTTAAATGAAAGATATTTGGATACAGATTTGTTATCGTGCATTCGTTTGTTCGAAAATTTAATTAATTAGCCGTAATTTTCAATTAAACTTTTACTTCTGCTAATGACGTCATAAAGTCAGCAATTCGGATAACGCCCACTGTTGCGAAGCACAGAGTTTATTTTCTGAACTCTGTGGTTGCTATAGGATAAAAGAGAAATAATAAATATTAAAAGAACGTGGCTTTTAGGCCAAATTATTTAATTTGCAAGTTAAATTTCTGTAAAAATATTTATTCGCGTGTTTTATAAGCGAATAAAAATTCATATTTATTGTGACGTCACGGGAATATTGTCCATTGGGTTTATTTTATCATTATGCATTATAACTTTGTTGATGCCATTTTTCCATTACAATTAAATACAAAATATATTTTTATTTGTATACATGGTGTTTAAGCATTAAAGTAACGTATGTAAAGTACGTGTAAAAAGTTTGCGACAGTGAAAATGACGTTATGTTTAGCTTGAAATGCATTTTTACATTGAAAAAACGATAAAACTAAAGAGAAAATGTATATAATTGTGTCAACTTGGAGCCGTCATTGATTGCTTCATCTTGATTGCATGTTACCAATTACTTTTTTTTTTAAATTATAGGTTTGAAGATTTTCTTTTATAATAAAAAATACAAAAGCATTGGATTTCAGGAAATTTAAAATTATTAAAAATAATGTTATGGTAGAAAAAAAACTTTATTCTATTTTTAGCTAGAATAAACAATGTAAGACTAATATTTCATAGGAATTATTTTGGTAGGTTTATTATAAGTTCATTTAACAGTTCCTTATTAGCACAAAGTCCTATTTCTTTCACTGTGAATTTCTCTTTCGATGTCAAAAAATGGTTTTCTACTTTTTAACGCCAGCTAAAAGACAGTGGCAATTTTTAGAAATGCACAACAGTTGTGACAACAAACGGCGCTATCGCTTTGGCTTTCATCACGCTTACATCACTTCTAAATACTACAAATTTCTATTTTTTACTACATTTTACAATTTCAATTCATTAATTAGGAAAAAAAAATTAGCATTTGATTGAAATTTATTTGAAAACTGCCGCTTAATTTAACGTCTTTTTAAATAATTTTTAAGCATGAAAAGTTTTTCAATTCTATCTTATCAGTGACCACCAGTTTGCTTCAATAATGTAAAATAGCCCCCGCGAAAGTTGCCACAATTGAAAATAGATTTCCCTAACCATCATAAAAAGTGAATAATAATAATAATAATAATAATAATAATAATAAAAACAGTGATAAATCATAAGATCAGATTATCCATAAGATAGAGCATTTTGGCGCTAAACGAAAATCTGTCAAAAAAAAAAAACTATTTTCAGTTTATGTTGAACATAAAATTGATATGTTGAATTCGTTGATGTATATGTTCCATCAGATATCAGATTATGCTAGGAATGATATTTTTTTATTTTTTAAAGATCCATTTGGCAACTGTATAAGAGGGAAAATATCCCCGACTGTGATAGAAAAGGGACAATCATCCTGATTATGTCAAGAAACCGAAGAAATCAAACAAATAAATTACATTTAAAAACATTAAAAATCTCCCTCATCTGCAGATTGATTTACTACTGTAAAAAAATTCTTCATCTTTATATAAAAATTGATTAGTTTAAAACTATGGATGTGTTTTAGAAGATATGAATTTGAAACGAACAATGATTAAAGAGAACAATTTAAAACTTTTAATTTAAACATTTTAAAACTTTTTTAACGTCGCATTTCGACGGTGCTTTTGGGCAGATGCAATGCACATGTGCATAGGAGCTCATTCGGTGGCATAATCACAGGGGGGGGGGGGGATGTGTGTTTTATTTACTATGTTCTTTTATTTACCGAATATGAAATGGACGTAGGAATATACTATTTGTATACTTCATAGGTCCATGAAATTTTTTTCTTGCCGAGGGGAATATGACGCTAATGTCAAACTGATTTGCATTACACAGTTGTTTACAGATTGTTTGGTTGGAGTTTGCATCGGAAATAGTACTGTATTTGACTGGGGGAAAAACTTTTTAAATAAAGTATTTGAAAGACTGTTTCATACGCACCCCATCTTAAATAATAAAGAAGCTTATTTTGCTAATACTGTTATAGTTTTTTTTCCGTCAAGTTTTGACGGGTTTCATCTAGTTCACTTTAAGTTAGCAATGAGATCATATCAAAATAGTTGCAACCGTAACGCAACATAAAAAGAGTCGGTAATATCTTCATTATTCTGACTTGTCTAGACAAATATCTAAAGTAATAATAAGTTGTAATTTTAAAGCAACAAAAAGTCAAGAATACTTTAAATTCTGACTGATGCCTAGGACTTTTAAAAATATAGAGCATATAAATTAACTCTAAATAACATATATGTGCACAAAAACAATCCATTGTAAGGATTTAAATTCATTCAAAGGCCTAAGTATGTACTTTTTTTTTTTTTTTTAAAGTCATACATATTACATTAGTGATAATTCAAATCATATAAAAGTAAGCAATCAATATAATGCACAAAATACTGATATCAATTCTAAACAAGTATATATAAGTGCACAACAATTATTACCCAAAATTTATACGAAAATTGCATAAAATTATGTTGCAACAAAATTAAAATTCATTTGTCATAAATAATAGTAATTCATCAAAATAGTTGGATTTAGTAACAACTTTTCAATATATAACAAATAATGAATAAGTTTTAACCAACAATGACACATTTCTTCAGTAAAATACTCCATACTTAATGTACTTGCAAGTACTCAATAAAAAAAAATCTGTAAATATTCAGTAAAAATAATTTTTCATGAAATACTCAATAAAACTCTTTCTGAAATATTCAACAAAATTCTTTCAATTATACTCAATACATTTTTTTTTTTTAATACTCAATAAATTTTCTTTTCATACACAATAAATTTTCTTTTAATATACCATGTTTTTTTTTTTTTTTTTTTTTTTTTTTTTTTGTAAAAATGAGAGAAAAAATAAGAGAAGGTGAGGATCCTCAAAAAAAAATAATTTAACCATTAACTTTCATAATGAAAGACAAGTTAAAATCAAATGACACATTTTATGAGAGTATAAAAACAAACACAGTGCACCGTTATGTAAAGCATGTTATAATCATAAATTTATATAACATTAATGAAAAGGATAATATATCCTATAGAAAAATCAGCTATTGACAATATGTGAATTATTTGGGTGATATTTACAACACATACCAAAAGTGGTAATAGCCTCCCACAATCTTGAGACCATTATCAAATCAGTAAATTAAATAAATATAAACTATTAATATGTATTCATTACAATTCACAAAACACTAATAGCAGCCCATTTTAAACAATTAGTAGATCTGCAAACTGAACAAACACCAAAACTTACAAGAGTGTCAAAGGCGATCTCCAGAACCGATGACGAATCTGTAAATCAAATAAGCATAAAACATAATATAAATTCATCAAAACTTACAAAAATGCTAATATCGCTTTTCCCGTTAAACCATTAGCAAGTATGTAAACTAGACAAAAATATACAACATTCTTGCTAAGACTATTGTAAAGAAACAGATGAATATTGCTAATAAAAATGCTTGCAGGAAAAAAAAAATTTGTTTGTTTACAGATGAAGGATCATAAACGTTCTGCTTTTACATAACAAATGATCAGATGTAATACCTTTAAAAAGTTCTAAAATCAGTTTTGATTTTAAAAAGATTACACTGAGAAAAAAAAGTATCTAACTTGCTGAAAAGTTTGCGGCACACTGGTTGGTTGATTGACACAATGGCAGTGTAGCAGCAAATTGGCCTTTTTCCTGAAACACACACCACTAAAATAAAATTGAAGACTTTATAAGGACATTTTAGCACTAAAAAAATTAGCACTCAATGACATATGAAGGGATGCACTAAACAATGATGAGCATTTGAAGACACATCAGGTAAGAGCATTTGAAGACACATCAGGTAAGAGCATTTGAAGACACAGCAGGTAAGAGCATTTGAAGACACGTCAGGTAATTAGCAGAGACTAAATCATGAACTGTGGTTCCATGATGTTGAGGAATAAATGACAAAGTGGCACTTAGAATAAAATAACACAAGGAGCACAAGGACTCTTGTTGAGAGGCGCTGGTAAGTATAAGTTGCCCATATGCACTTTTGTAAAGGTGTATTCAAGCAGAACTTGCAGACAATACAGTGGCGCAGCCAAGGGGGGGTTTGGGGGTTAAACCCCCCCCCCCAGAGCTAAAAATAATTACTATAATTGCCGTTTACGTGAATCAAAACTAAAGTTAAAATTAAATTTTTTGGTCTTTCCGCCGCTTTGTTAAATCAAATTCTATTCAACAATGTGATTCAATTAAACGGCGAAAATTCTACTTAAAACTGTGAAGGAGCATATTACAAGCATCGGTTAAGTCAAAGTCAAAACTGGTTATTTGGACTGCGTCACTTTGTCAAGACCGGAGCTGGGCAGTATCGAAAATACATGTATTTGAAATACATTTTCAAAATACATTTGTATTTTGTATTTTAAACAGATAAAATTAAAGTATTTTGGTAATGTATTTTGAAATTATTTTTCCATGTATTTTGTATTTTGAAAATACTCAAAATACATTTCTCGATTATTCAAACTTCGTACCAGACTTGAAGCTGGTATAAAGTTCAAACCACTATTTGTGTTTTAACCGCAAATTACTGATTCACAACAGGAAATACATGCTTGTCTGTTTTGTATAGTCTTTGAATTCGTTTCTAGAAGTTAATATGAACATTTTTTTTTTTAATTTGGCATAATAAGGATTTTTATCTTTGGCTGAAACATTTTTGCTGAATGGTTTTGCTAATGCTTTTTAATTCTTAATGTTGCTATGCGAAAAAAAAATAAATTGTCGTGTGATAAACTAGTAGGATTGTTCAGACTTTTCCTGAGTATTGCATTTTTAAAGTATGTTAGCAGTGTAATGCAGTTAGTTGTTGCATAGACGCGTGAAAAGATTGATAATAGATACCCAAGAACTCCTAATGAACGGAAATTAATTATTTGTGATACATCACGCTACGCGATAGACATAAGTATACTCGAATTCAAAATATTTTTTGATGACAGTTAGTGCAAGACACTATTTTCAGGTCGAAATCAACTGAGACTGGTCATCACTCTTTTATGACCGGACCGGGTGTGGGCTTTATTTTTTCCTGCAGACTCAGGCCGGGCAGGGGCAGAAAATTTTTTCCGGACCGGGACATTCTTCCTAGAGGTCTAGACGGGAAGAAATTTTCAGGCCCGGTCTCGACCCAGATCGTAAAAAGTCACTGGCCTGGCCTGGCGCGTGCAGATATCAGTAGAATTTGATCTGGTTTAACATTCTTCGCAAAAAATGCATATATTTTCAAATCGTTATTATTCTACAATTAAAAATTTTAATTTATACTTTTTGAAGAATAGCACATACTCGTATATTTCTGGGCAATAAAATTAAAGTGCACGAAAACATGTGAAAAGAAACTTGTCTATGATGGAATACTGTCTTAAACGGAAAAGTGTGTTAATTCATACAAAATGAATATAATAATACGTGTGAAAAGAATATAATGCATTTAGAACAAGTGATGTAACAGCTAAGATGGGAACTTGTCTATAATTGATTTGCTCACAGGCTATCAAAGCCTGAGAGCTAATGTGCCCGCCCGTTCTGTATGTATGTACGTAACGCGATAACTCTTGACAGAAATAACCGTTTTGCTTCCAATTTTGTTTATAGGTTCCTTGTGATAAGGCGCTTCCCTGATTAGTTTTGGGGATTGATTGGTTAACAATAAAGGGGGGGAACGGGGGGCTAACCCCCTTAATTTAGATAAATGGTTTTTTCATGCAGAATTATCCAATTTTCTTCAAATTTTGCATATAGGTTCATTGTGATAAGGTTATTTTCTGATTCGTTTTGGGAGTTCATAATTTAAGTATGAGGGGCTAACGGGGGGGGGGGGGGGCTAATCCTCCCCCTTAATTTAGATAAATGAATTTTTCATGCAGAGTTATCCGATTTTCTTCAAATTTTGTATATGGGCTCATTGTGGTAAGGGGCTTCCCTGATTAGTTTTGGGGGTTCATTGGTGAAGTGAAAAGGAGGGAAACGGGGGCTAACCCCCCCCCCCTTAATTTTGATAAATGGGTTTTTCATGCAGAATTATCCGATTTACTTCAAATTTTGTATATAGGCTCATTGTGGTAAGGCACTTCCCTGATTAGTTTTGGGGGTTCACTGGTTAAGTATAAAGGGGGGAGCGGGGGGGACTAACCCCCTTAATATAGATAAATGGGTTTTCCAAGCAGAATTATCTGATTTTCTTCAAATTATATATATATGTTCATTGTGATAAGGCGCTTCCCTGATTAGTTTTGGGGGTTCATTGGTTAAGTATAAGAAGGAGAAACGGGGGGATGGTCCCCCCTTAATATATTGCCGATTTCTTCATTTTTCGAGGGCTTATTTCAAATTCTTTGAAATAAGAATATAATTTACAGTTAGTGTGAATAGCCTGTGAGCTCAATGCCGTCAGTTTAACTGGGCAGTTTTCTTTTATTTTAGCTCCTACGTGATTTCGTCTTAGAAGATTTTTCTGTATCGAATTTTTCAGATTTATAAGTCTCTAAGCCATGGAATATGGTTTAATGACATTAATAATAACTCAGACATTTGCGTACAAATAGAGAATCATAAAAAAAAAATAAACGTAGTTTGCATGGGCACAGGCAGAAATAAATTTAGGGTGGGCAGCATTTTGGAACGAGTGTGCCTCTACTTCGCAGCTCTGGGCGCTTTTTAAAAGATGAAGAATATAAACATGAAAAATAGCTAAAATTAAAAAAAAAATGTCAGAATACCTCATACAAGAGAATTTTTAACCACATTGGCTTAAAAATTTATCTTTTGTAGAAATTCACTCGTGCCAATTAAGTTTTTGTAGGGCTAGGCTCGAACCGAAATTTTAGCATTTAAACCGGGCCAATAAATTTTTTGTATGAGCTGGTCCAGACTCGGACCGAACTTTTAGCTTTTATACCGGGTCGGGCCAAAGATTTTTTTGTACGGACACGGCCGGGCCTTGGGCCAAACTTTTAATTTTTCTACCGGGTCGGGTCCCAAATTTTTTTCTACAGGTTTGGGTCTGGAAATTTCAGCCTGTGCAGACCTCTTTTTTTGGTTACGAACATGTTTATATACAGTAGGTAAAAATTTATAACATGGCATTGCATTAAAACATTTTTGCGTAGTGCAAGATAATTAAAATTATAATTAATGTATTTTGTATTTTGAATGTATTTAAAAAATACATGTATTTTGTATTTTGAGATTTGAAATTTTGAAAAGAATTTTGTATTTTGTATTTTAGACCCTAAAACCAATGTATTTTGTGTTTTGTATCGAAAATGGTTTTTCGATGTATTTTGCCCACCTCAAGACGTTTTATAGTAAAAGAGGGGTCATATACAAAGGGTTATAGGAAAGTTTTGCAATATGGATTTATTTATCAAACTTTTTCAAAGTAATTTCCGATACAAGCAATACAGTTCTCCATCCTCCGAAACGAGTTCTGCCAAGTTTCACTAGGAAGTAAGGCACACTCGTTGTCCCACGCCCTCAAAAGTGTCTCATCACTGGAAAACCGAATCCCTTTCAGCTTCATTTTCACATGCGGGAACAGTGCAAAGTCACAGAGGGCAAGATCTGGACTGTAAGGAGGGTGTTCAAGAAGTTTCAGTCCTGTAGTGGCCAAATATTCAGTGCAGGCTTTGGCCCGGTGAGCTGGAGCTTTGTCATGATGGAGGAACCAGGTGTTCATTCGTGACTTTGGTCGCAGGTTCTTCAAAGATTCCATGACATTAGGGAGGCACTGTTCAGTGTACCACTTAGCTGTAACTGTCTTCTGTGTGTCCAAAACGATACGCTCAACAATTCCACTCGATTTGAAAAATAGTAATACAGCTATAATTTTTTTTTGACAAATCGGGATTTTCTGACAGCTACCGGTGTGTCCTCATCATCAAAGACCCAAACTTTGTTTTGAGACTTAGTCGGCACATCATAATAGTTTAGCCAAGTTTCGTCACCACTGCCACACGTACGCTTTGAGTTATATAGTATACAGTGGGCCATTTCTTAATTGCATTTCTGTCTTTGTTCCATGTTCGAAACAATAACAGGCCATCGAATTCCAGGGAAAAAATAAAACATACACTTTGTAAGTCTCTCTCAGTTTCAAACGGCTCTTTTTTGCGTTTTTTTCTCTCAGTTACTAAGACCAAGCTATGTGCGAACCCAGGAAAAAATCTTTGCAAAAGTAAGAATTAATAAAAAGTACTTTAAAGTTATAAAAAGCTATTTTTCGATTGTGAACAGATTTTTGCAATCAGTGTTTCTTTCGAATCATTTGTTTCGTAGGGGGTATGTACACAAATTTAAAGACTATACTTCATTTGTGAAACTATTCAAACTCTTTATGCCGAGAATTTGCATCTTAAAAGTAATCTCTATACTAAGTTTCAAGTTTCTAACACTAATAGTTTCAACTAAATCATAATTTAGAACGCGTTTAGAAAGTTTTCCGTCATTTCATCCTTTTAAATTTTGAATAAAAAAAATGTTCTAAGGAAGCATTTACTACATAAAAGTAATCATCATGCAAAATTCAAAGTTTCCATACGAATTGTATCACATAAATCGCAATTTTAGAATGCAGAATGTAAAAATTATTTGCTGTACTGTGCTCTTCCATCTTAAAAGTTTGCTCCTCATCATTTTTAAACACTTTATAAATCTAATCAATTTTTGTGTTATTTCATTGGTGCATTTTATAGTTTGTCACTCTAATATTGTAAACGCTGTTTAAATGAACCATAACCAACGTAATTGCAGAGATAAGCATTATGATTTCATTCATTTAAAAGACTGATTCCATTAACCGGTGATTCATATAACCGGCGACCACCTTTATCAGAAACTCAAAACCCCCCCTAGAACCGAATTCTGGCTGCGCCACTGAGACAATACAACACTACTTGCACACTTTAGAGACGAAATTAGGATTGGTGACATTTGAGAAAGTCACTAAGACATTTAGCATTTTAGCTAGACTAAAACATTTTAGATTCTTAGAAAAAAATAATATTCACCAAAATCATTCACAATTGGAAGAATATTTCTTTATAATGCGCTGGAAAGTTCTAAGAATGTGTGTTGTAACTTTGCAATATAATTTAATGGTACAACAAAAATTTTCTTAATTTATAAATTTTCTTCATTTATAAAATAATTTTCTTTAAGTGAGGCATATGGTAAAAATGATTTAGAAAACATTTGGGTTATGAAATAATACTATAATAACAAGGCACTATAATTTAAGCATAATAAAAATTTTCAAATAATCATAATAATTTTTCCAAATTTGAGAAGTTCCATTTGAGGAAGCAGCAATTTCTGTAAATGCTGTAAAACTGAACTTTAAAATAAATGACAGTACACTTCCATAATCGAGTATTGCAACAGAGGGTAGAAAAAGATAGAAAACTATTGCAAATAGGCACAGCTGTAAATTTGTAACACTTAAGATCCATAAAAATGAGTAATATTGATGAGGGAGAAACAAGATCCACAAGATGAAGAGGACTGACGAGGAGCAATCACACGGATATATTTGCCTTATATGAATGGCGACCATCAACAGTCACTTCAACTCGCAAAAGCAGGTAAATAATTATTGTACCATCATATTTGCAGACAGCAGAGAAAATCAGCCAACAATGGATATACACATTCTGAAGACTTTTCCACCAGTAAGCAAAGTCAGATGATAATAATAACCAGTTTATTGAAGTTGTTAGTATATATTCAGATTGTAAAATGTTAAAAATGCAGCATGAGTAGATAGTAATTATTTCAGGAACAAGAATATGCAGCAGTAATTATTTCAGGAACAAGAATATGCAGCAGTTGGAATGGCTACAACTTCTCAAAAAAGAAAAAAATATAATACCAGTCTCTTTTTTGTGATTATGGTATGAGAATTTTAATAAAAAGATGCAGATGCTGTGTAATATAAAATTGATATTAGGATGAAGCAACAATTCTTTGAAATTCAAATAACAGTTCTCAAAATGTAGAACAGAAAATGCAAATTATTGTGTAATATTTTCAAAATATAAATACATTTCTTGAATTTTAATTTCTAGAAAGAACACAGACTGCTTGCACATCATAATCATACTAAATATTTGTAGAAAAATGGCTAGAGTCAATGAACTTGTAGTGTTATTGCAATAAGTATAACTTTTGTAGAAGCAACCAAGAACTCAAAAAAAATTATGTATGATAAACTACTACAAAATCACATGAAAACTTGAGCATGAAAACATGAGGCATTTCATACTCAGAATAAGTGCAGCAAAATTAGTAATATGATGAGAACATAGCTTCAATAAATTTAATTCCAATAAAATTTGCTATTTTCCATTTTATATTCCAATAAATTTTTTTAATATTCATAAAATATATCAATTTCATTTAAAAGTGCCAATAAATTAATAAAAATTAACCCAAAATAAGAATAAGAACAACCATAGGCTCTTTAAATTTTGTTCTCAAAAATTTATCAAGAACAATTTTTATATTTCTCAAAAATATTTAAATTCATCATGAATTATATATATTTTAACTTTATATATAAAAAGAGCACCATATTTTCATTTGTTAAAAAGAATAAATTCATTTTCTAAAATTTCATTCTTCATTAAAATTTGCATAAAAGATTCAAGAAATCTCATGGAAAAATACCAGAATAAAATTAATTTCTGTTAAAATATAATTTTTCAATTAAACAAATTATTAAATATATGCAAGCCAGTTGAGAATAAAAGTTCCGAAATTAACGATATATTGCAAACATCGATCTTCTGTGAAAATTTCTTTAATTTCAGCAGCACAGGAATACTTTTTTTTTTTTTAACTTCTAAAAATTTAATAAAAATCAGCAAATCTTCAAATAATATTCCAATTTTTAATATAAATTAAGAGAGCATCAAATCTTCAAATAATATTGTTTGCATCATAAAATGAGCTTCAAAATTTCATAATAAATTTTAAGAACAAAATAAAATTTTCAACTTTTCTCTGCATTTCTATGAAAAGAATAGTACGGTGCCAAAATGTGACGTGATTTTCTTTGATGATAGGAGGAATTATCAATTGCCGCAATAATATTATTATCTTAATGGATGGAGGAATAAGATCGTATAATGAACTTTTAAATATTATTGCAGTTGTGATTTAAATAAGCAAATAACCCTGCACGATTTGTGCATGTGTTCTTTTGGTCGATTTCTTTGAAGAGAGAATCACATCAAAAATATAAAATAAATGAAACATTCTTATTTGTGTGAAGAAATAGATGCAGACTATAAATGATGAATACTCCATAAGAATTGGATCCATAAAATCTTTATTGTAATTCTTGAGGAAAAAGGAAGATAAAATCAGCTGCACATCAAGTCTTTAAAAAGTACTGGCTCAAATTTCGTAAAATTCGAAGAATCTTTGAAATATACCTTCTGGCCACGTCCATGAAGAATTATAGAATTAATTCAGGAGTCAATTAAATTACCAGTTGATTTAAACCTTTAAAATATTAAATTAAATTTTACAACAGCATATTTATAGAATAATTAAAAACTGAAAACGCGAAATTGATCTCCAAAAAGAATCGGCATTTGCCGATCTCGGACAACGAGCTGAAGCTCAGCTCAAAGATACGCGGTCCACTTTATTTTTACAGCATCATTTTTGTTAAAATTCTGTTAGAAAAATGTGCTACATTAGTATATATACCCATAATAGGGGTGCACAAATGTTAAAGCAAGATTAATTTAAACTAATTTGTTTATTACGAATTACGCGAAAATCAAAAGAGCAAATCAGAAACTCATTAACATTTAATAATTAAAAGAACCATTCTAATTTGTATTTGAAAGACACGCCCCTTTCGCCTGCAGCGCCAAAACAAAACAGCTCCTGAAAACACAGGGAACAAGAGCGGCGCATGCGTAAAACGCAGGAGCGAGAAGCCGCCGAATGCGATGACGTCACAGCTCAATATCAGCGCCGATTGAAACAATGCAGAGCGCAGAGGGAGACGGCCTTGCCGTGAAAACACTGCTGTAGAAACAACATGCACGGCGTGCCACTGCCGGTGAAATTGCTTTTAAAAGAATAGCAATTAAACTGGAAAGGCTATAAAATACAGAAATACGATGAGCTGAAATATAAAATAATTAAAAAAGATAAAACTGTGATATATCTTTATCACATCTAATGCATTCCAAAATGAGAGCAACCAAAACAACAACAATAACGAAAAACCTGTAAATGTGCCTATTTCGAATTTAAAAATAATTTAGGGAAAAAACAGATAAAATTGCCATATTAGTGAACAGTTTAAAAATATTTATCAGATTTTGTCTGACATTTTTCAATGAGCATAAAGCATATATTAACTTTTTTCCTTCCCTTTCTCCCCTCCCCTCCCTAAACTAACACCAAACTATTTTCCTTAAAATAGTTATTTCTAAATATTTTTCTACATTAAATCATAAATAATTTTTTTTAATTAAAGCACATAGTGTATTTTCCAAAATAAAAGGATACAGAGATGCACTCTAAAATCAGCAGGACAAGCTCTGAAAATGGCTCAGCATCTGGGCTAGCATTGTTTAAAAGATGTTTAGCTCTAAACTCGTCTTAGGAGTAATTAATTTGTAGTTTTCTCGATAAAAACATCACTGATTGTTTACTCTAAAAAATATATATTCTACTACTACCTTCAAAATGAAGAATCGAAAATATCGCTTTTGTAATATCAGTTTTTTAA
Organism: Maratus michaelseni; assembly: GCA_963931845.1. NCBI lineage: Eukaryota > Metazoa > Arthropoda > Arachnida > Araneae > Salticidae > Maratus > Maratus michaelseni. The sequence continues at coordinate 87,684,886 of OZ007591.1, forward strand.
AGTTGAGAAGAATAGTTTTATGATATTTTTAGAACTTCTCTCGTTATTCAGAATATGAAATGTAAACATGAAACAATATTTAAACCTTATTAAGTACTGCTATTTTATGTCACAATAGATTTGATGTAATTTTAAAAATTCATTTTTTGAACATAAAAGGCATTTTATAAAGTTATCCGCACTGTTAAGGTGGTTCTCAAATGATCTGCTCAACAACGCAAAACTTTCTGACACATTTTCTGGCTCATTTTTAAATGCAAAGGCAAAAAAAAAAAGGCATGCCTGACTATAGTAGCGATTCGGAATCAAAATGAGTTTCCAGTTTTTGATAAATAAATTAAAATAAATTAACCCTATCAAGAATTCGGTTCAAACCTTAACAGTGTGGATAACTTTTTAAAATGCATTTTAAAATTACATCAAATCTATTGTGACATAAAATAGCAGTATTTATTAAGGTTTAAATGTTGTTTCATGTTTAAATTTCACGTTTAACGAAAGCAGTTCTAAAAATATCTTAAAACTATTCTTCTCAACTTTAAAAAACTGATATTACAAGAGGGTCATTCCATGTCAAATCAACCAAAAATTTTCAATATTCAACCTGACCATTTCAGATTTTAATGAAACCTTCAGGAATCATTCTCCCTGATACAAATGAGAATATACTTTTATAATTTTTTTATCTCAGTAAATTTTCATACAATTAATTTTTTTAATTTCGAAAAATCATCATTTTTTGGCGTGTATAAATGTTTTCAATTTGGAATTTCTCAAGTTCTATCAAGTGTAGAGAGTTGTTTGACCCCTCATTTTAAAGAGAATTTCATAAGGTTTAATTTGATATGCAAGTTCACTATGCTTGGTTTAAAAAAGGTTAATTTAATTTAATTAAAAATAAATTTAAAATAGTGTTTTTTAAAAATTTTGAAAAAAATATATGTTTTTTGTAATATTATAATCTTTAAATTCTGAAAGTTTTAGAATGGGATCAGCAGTTATAAAAAAAATTATGTTTAAAATGAATAAAACACTATTTTTATCGCAATCATAAAGTTGGCGAGGTGCTAACTTTCATTATCAGCCCCAATTGGTGTTTAACATTAGTTTTTTTAACATAACTGCACGTTCAGAATTTAAAGTTTATATTATTACAAAAAACATATTTTTTTCAAAATTTTTAAAATACACTATTTAAATTTTTTTTAATTAAATTAAATTAACTTTTTTAAAATCAAGCATAGTCAACTTGCATATCAAATTAAACCTTATGAAATTCTCTTTAAAATGAGGTGTCAAACGCCTGATAGAACCTGAGAAATTCAAAATTGAAAACATTTATACAAGCCAAAAAACGATGCTTTTTCGAAATTAAAAAAATTAATTGTATGAAAATTTATTGAGATAAAAAAATAATAAAAATATATTCTTATTTATATCATCAGGGGGAATGATTCCTGTAAGTTTCATCAAAATCTAAAATGGTCAGGTTGAGTCACTGGTTGATTTGACATGGAATGACCCAAAAGCAATATTTTCGATTCTTCCTAAATTACTTATCGAGTTATAAGCGATTAGTGTCACAGGACGACCGGTTTTTCTCCTTTATCGTGCTGCCACATCAAGAATTCGGTTCAAAACGCCAACTTTGACAGTATTTTCTGAAAGATCTTGTGCCTTACCAGAAAAATGGAAAACATCTTTCGATTACAAAGTTTCTTAATAAGAGCATGCTTTTTGATATATTTATTTGTGAACAAAAATGAATTACAAAATTTGTCATAAAATAGCCAGTTTGGATTTGATAACAGCCTTAAATTACAGCATGAAAAAATGAAAATGCTCCTTCAAAATATTTAACTCTCCCCCCCCACCCTCTTAAAAATGGTGTATGTTATTCTAGTTAAAATAGCATGTATTCATGTCAGCTGTATATAGTTGATTAAGTAGTATATTTAAAGTTTTAAAAGAATACGGAAAAAAAAATTCTGCAGTATATATATCTTAAATCACAAAAGTGATTTCCTACGCGCCAAATAAACGCCAGTCCTCTGATATGGTAATCCTACTAAGGTCAAACTGAGTAAAGAGGCTGGCTAGCCTTTCTCTCCATTGCCAGGATAAGTTTGCCCCAACAGTAGAAGCTGCAGAAAACCCTCACAGGGCTAAATGCCTAAATTCAACGCTGATTACAAGTACATACTTCTTGTTTGTAAGATTCTTTAGAATAATAAATATCGTCTTTACATAACTTTATATTAGCTTGTATATTGTTATATTATGTATATTTTGTATTTATTTATTTTGCAGGTCGTAAGGACTTGGCTATACAGTTTTATCGACAGGGAATAGATGAATTAAAAAAAGGAATTGCAGTGAATTGCAGCCATGGAACTGGTATTTTTATTTTAACTAAAATATTTCTGCATTGGGATTGTACAATATCTGTCATCCACAAGAAAAGTGACACAACTCCAAAAAATTCATTTTGGATATTACTGCACTAATAAGTCTGACTTAGATGTGTCTTACTATGGGAAATGTATCCTAAGTATAGCTATCCAAAAAATCACTAGATTATGCTATATGTTACTTTGCCACCACAGAAGAAAATGTGTGGCTGGATAAATTTACTCATCCTTACATCATCCATACCTGTTTATCTCGTCTTTATTCTTAAGGGTTTTATGCTTTTATGTGCGCTTTTATAGCTGCATGCTATAGGTGCAGATTCACGGTCGCCAGTCGCCACGTGGCGACTAAATTTTTTGCTGTGGCCACTAACTTTCAGTGTTTAAGTCGCCATGTTATTTAAAAGTAATCAATTTCTGGTATTCCCAGTCCCCATTGTGAAATGTTGATATTTTTTTTAAAGATTAAGACCAAAACACATAACAAACATTATTGTTATCTTTTAATAATATTTCAGAATGATCTGTTTAACACAGCAAACTATTAAATATATTTGAATAGCAATGTTATTCGTAACAGTTTGAATCTGATAATTTTATTTTACATAGACTGTGATTTAAATATATATATATATATATATAAACAAATGTTTGAAGTGTGTTTTGATTTTTATAGTGCAAAATATTCTCACAAATTCAGATTTTCTTTCATTTATACTTTTGTCTGGCAAAATCAAAATAAGAAATATTGTTTTTCTGATATTCCCCGCTATCATGATTGCTTAGCTTATACATATTTCTTTTAAACCGTATCTTGCCCAACTTTATCTTCTGACTGTACATGATTTAATATTTAATTAATATTCAAATTTTGTTGTACATGTGTTTATATGAAATAAATTACTTTACACTTTGAATTCATTATTATTATTTTTTTTTAAATTTTTATACCCTCGCTATATAAACACTATTGTTTTTATGCGTTTGTTTTACAATTGTGGCCACTGGATTTTTTGGGTTTAGGAGCCAGTGACTCCTTCCAAATGTTGGGAATCTGCACCTATACTGCATGCCAAACTAAGTTCTGTAGTTTTTTTGTTACAATTTTTAAAATACCAAATCTTCTTTTGCCTCATCAGTGAAATATAGTATTTTTGAGTTGTGTCACTTTTCTTGTGGATGGACGAAATTCAGCTTGAAATGTTTAAAATGTCTCTTATATCACAAAATTTTAATATAAACATATAAAATCGGAGCCATTTTAAAGCATTCAGGGACACTGATTCTGATGGACTTCAGGAGGGCCTGTTAAACTTTAATGAATATATACTTATTTTTCCATTAACACTAAATAAAGAAATGAATGTAGAAAGTCCATTTGCTTTGCAATACGATCATCATTGTAGATCATTTGATTTAATATCAAAGTATGGCTGCAGTGCTAGGTTCTAAGTCTTGCGAGTGACGTTTTTGATGGTAGGGTTTAATCTAGAGCTAGCCAAAAAGCTAACTGAAAGCACCTTTTGCCCCCAAAGCATTTAGTGGATTAGCCAAATAGCAACAGCCAAAAAAATATATATCATTTCCATTTTGTTGTTCCTGCCTTTCGTAAACCTGGAACTGCTGCGTGAAAAAAAATCTCAAACCACCTCTGTCCCAGCAACTCACTTCAAAATTTGCCTCATCCTCTCTGCGCAAGCATCTTACAAATAGTATGACATCATTTGCATTAAACAAGTATTGAGGAAATTAAAAGAGTTTGTTTATTTTTTGTTGATGATCCCAACTTAGGAAATGAAACCAAAACGGTTCATGAATGGTTTTACAGGCAGGTTCTGGCTACAAGAGATAAAGAAATGAAACCAGCTGATTGTATTCTTTTTCCATAAAAATGGCATTACTGACATGTTTCCTAATGTGATTTCTTTGTATGAATTTGTAGCAACAATTCTGTTGTCTACAGCAGATTGTGAAAGGGGATTGAGTCTCGTGAATATAATAAAAACTGACTTGAGAAATAGACTGACAATCAAAAATTTAAGTAACTGAATGGTGATTAATTTGGAAGGGGATAAATTAAAGGGGAAATTAAAAATAATACTCATTTATATAGAAATTTTGTATAAATAAGTTTTTTTGGTACTTTTCGGTTAGTCGGGCACCAGTGATACATGCACATATATAAATACAGTGGCGTAGCTACGTTTTTTGGCGCCCGGGGCAAGAACAAACTTTGCGCCCCCCCCCCCCACCCCACCCCTCCAAATTTAAAAAAATAACCACATTTTTTTCCTAAAGGCGAAAAAAGTCTTTCAGGCTTGTACCGAGAGGAAAAGGTAGTTCCCTCTTCTTAGTTTTTCAGAATTCAGTTAATCTTACTCAAACACACGAAACTAAATCGCGTCAACCTGATTATAGAAGATTCCTAGTTTTCGTCAATACTGAATTAGGTGAACACTTATAAGTCAGCTATAGCCAATATGACTTCATGTAAAGCGAACTACATTTATCGCCAAATTTCGCGATATCTCGCCAAATACCACGTCATACATTTCTATACACTTTTCAAATTTTCATTTTTCAACTAATGTTTTTTTTTTTTTTTTTTTTTTTTTTTTTTTTTGACAATTCTTATGATGCATTTCATAAAATTAGAAATAGAATTTTTAGCAATACAAATAGTTTATTTTTTAAAAATAAAATATTAAGTTAAAAGCAATTTTTATTGTATTTTTAAATTTGTAATGACATTTTAACTAATTATTTTTTTGAAAATCTGGTCATTACATCTGGTCTGGAATTTGATTTTCAATATAGCAAACCTCCAAAAGTTTGGTATATAGTCTGCCCATTTTTCTGGTAGCTTTAATGAATTTTTATTTTTATTCATTTTATAAAGTTATCTCTGTTTTAAAATATATTTCTGAAGATCTAAAAATACATTTTAGTTATAAAATTATCTTTGATTACCATTGTTTTTACCTTTGGAATGCCTCTTTATACTTGTGTCTTTAAACAATAAATAAAGATTTCATTCATAATACATTAATTTATCTTTATTTATTACACTTTTATTTAAATTAACTGGGTCTTTGCACGAAAAGATGACATTATCTAATTGATTTTCACTAACTTCCTGATAGGCTACAATACAAAAATTATGTATTCAGGTATATTTCCTATGGCAATAAATCATTTTAATATTTTAAGAACTTAATTATAAATTAAAGCAATTTTAACCCTTAAATGCATAGTACATAAAATTCGCAATACTTTTTATTTAACTTTTAATAACTAAATCAAGTTCTTTTCAACCACTATATTTATATAGACATATTAATCCTCTATAAATCACATAAATATGCTACTAAATAAAGTTAAAAAGCTGTCTTAAAATTTCTTTTGTCTAATCCTTAGTATAAATAAAAAATAAAAAATAAAATAAAATAAATAAATAATAATTCTAAAAGAAAAATTCATGTATTTAGCCAGCCACAGACGATAAATTGCCAACTAATCTTTATGGTTACAACTGTTACGAGTTACAAAAACGATCGATTTAATTATGAGCTAAACCAAGCTTGCCAAAATATCCCTTTTGGCTGTGAAAGTGCAACAATGAAATATTTTCAACATTAAAATGTAGAAAATATAAATAAAAAATAAAAGGTGTAATAATAAAAAAACCCTCTTTTTTCATTAAATCAATATTAAATAAATTATGACCATAACAGAGTGAAAACAGTGTAGAAATTCTGAATAGATAATAGATATAATGCTTTTATTTTCTATTGCATAGCTTTATAAAAATAATAAATAAATAAATAAATAAACAGAGCAAACATTATAATTAAAATAATAATAATAATAAAATCACCAGTTTGCACTTTCTGCCAAGTGTACATCAAATCCGTGAATTTTCAACTGTCGGGGACCATGCCAAATTAACGTATTGTAACAAAAAAGTTTATGGAACTAGGTGAATTGCACTCATGCAAAGTGTAATTTTTAAGATATGGAGTGCTTATAAAAGTGAAATAAAAATATATATAAATTTCACTTTTATTATTGTTAATTAATTTGAATTAGAAAACTGATTAATCCTGAAAACAACAATGTCTATCACTCAAATAACAGAAGAAAATAGACCTTTGGAATATAGAAATGCACATTTCCTTTTTAAGGGGCCTAAGTACTCCTCTTTGCAAAAAATGCCAAAAATATCAATTTTCGATTTTTGTTTTTTGTTTAGAAATGTATATTTAGACATCCCTAGTATATTCTGGTGAAGTTACCTAAAGATACGATGATTTTAAATGTGTGAAAAAGGTTTTTTACTGCATCCATATATTTCCCTTTAAATGATTCAGAGTGTCAATTTTTAAAATAATTTTTTCTCAGTTAGATTTTTTTTTTGACATTTTGCTACTTTCAACTTTTGCAACTTTTTTTCCCTTATAAAGATCACACACTTTTATTTGCATTTAGCAGTAAACAAAGCGAAGAGAATAATTTTTATTTTACTCAATTTCCACGCAGCCATCAGAACTGGCCGTACTTGGAAGACTGAAAAGTCCTGCTTCGATTTTTATACGTTTTAAGAAGGGTAAATTGGGGGTAGGTCGCCCACATTTTATTATTTCGTTTTTCTCAATGTCACTTCCACGGCAAAATGAAATTTACAATAAAGAAGAAATAATAAATTTACTAGCAATTCCTCCAACTAAATTCATTTTGCACTGGTTCAGAGAAACCCCCATTACACGAAAATATGAAATGCTAAGAACACAAAAATTAACGCGAAACTAATAGATAAATAAATAAATGTTCTTCTAAAATCAAAATATGAAGCCACATAGCCCTTTGTTTTATAAGCTAGAGACAGTGAGGAGCCTCCATCCAAGATTGCCACTTAATGGATCTCTCCACTCCTCCTCCTTCGACGAATTTCTTCAAGGCATTTCTTCACACACACACAAAACGATCAACAATCCATATTTATTGTCAAAATATGTGAGATAATTTCTGTTTAAAGCGTCTTTCAAGTTGGCGCCCCACATCTATTTAATCATTTTGCACCTCCTTTCAGGTACGCAATCATGCAAGGTATAAAGTGTTTTAAGCCATCCCTACAAACATTTACAGAAGCTTTCTCTTTCATTATTTGAATACAGTAAAATATTTTCACTAAAGAAAAAATTCATACCAAAAAAAAAATGTCAACAATTTTTATTTATTGTGAAAATATGTGAAATAATTTCGGTTAAAAACCTCTCTCGATTTGGCGCCCTTTAGCAGCGGCGCCCAGGGCGACCGCCCCCCTTGCCCCCCCTTAGCTACGCTACTGTATAAATATATATGTAAATACACATATATATATTATATATATATATATATATATATATATATATATATATATATAATATAATATGTATATGTGTGTGTAAATACATACATATATATATACCAGCTGTTACCCGTGACTTCGTTCACGTAACATTAAAAGAAAAATAAATGTACTAATCAAGCAAAATATTTCACTCCCGATAATTAAAAACGTAAATAATTAACTAACTCTGTATCACATTTCATAGAAGAAAATATGATATTTCTTTGTTATAGGAGCCTTGACATAAATCAGTTTAAAAAAGGTAAAATTTTGTGCCAAATAACCGCGAAAAGGAAACTGCAACCAATGGAAAAAGGACGGCCAAATAAAATCGTGTAAATCGACGAATTGGGTAAAAAAAAATGTCAATTTTACCTGATAAACCATTTTACTTTTAATGACTTTGAGAAACGTTTTAACAGCCATCATTTAAAAATAATTCATTGGAAATAGTATATGCTTTTTGTTTAAATACAATTCTTGTGAATATGGAGGAATAATTCTACACCTAAATGCAAGGAGCTTCAATTGCAAAGCTTTTTGCAACCCAAAATTACATGCAAACGTAACATTTACATGTGTTACGTTTGCATGTAACAGGAACAGTTACATACAAACCTAACATTTGCAATTGCAAAGCTTTTTGGTTGGTTGGTTGTATAAGGTTTAATGGCGCAAGGTCCCATTGGGGACAAGCTGCGCCGCAAAGCTTTTTGGAACCTAAAATTATATGTAAACATTACTTTTGCATGTAATTTTCAGTGCAAATTAACATTTATAAGGGTTCAAATTAAAATTAATTTGGGTGCAAATTACATGTAAATGTTAGTTTGCATGTAATTTGGGGTTGCGAAAAGCTTTGCAATTGCAAGTGTTACGTTTGCATGTAACAGCAAATTTGCGTCCTTGGTTTAATCTATAGCTGAAGCAACTCTTGATTTCATGACAATATGCTGACAGACTATTTTTGTTCTGCAGAATAAATTAATTCATAAAGTTTGAATATGTGGAAATATGTTTTTAATTTTCGAAAATTCTACTGTAATCAAGATTTTTTTTTTTTTTTTTCACCAACTATTCAAATTGAAAATACATTCTTTTTTCAGTTTTAATGAGAAAATGGCATAAAAATGTATTAATCCATTTTATTTCTTCTTTTTTTTATCCACAAAAATGGAGTAATTTAATTACCGTTTTTAGAGAAATTTCGTTAATTTTTTTTTTTTTTTTTTTTTTTTTTTGTAAATTTTAATATTTCGTAGTCTAATTCAAAATTTTAAATTCCCAGAGTTTATATGACATCCTTAGATCAATGATGGTGTTAAGTAAATCGCATTGCATTAAGAGTAGTAGTTGCGAAATACAAACAGACAGTCAGATTTTAAAATAATAAAAGCATAAGTCATTAGACTGTCATCAACAGTTTCGGGATGGCCGTTTTGCTTTTTCATATGCCAAGCGGCCATTTTTATTCAAAATTATTTTTTTGAATAAAACTGAATAAAAGTTACATTTTTAGAAAGGTCCTTCAAAATAAATTAATATTTGAGAGATGACTTACGGTCAATTATGTATATATTCTGCAATAACATCAGTTGAAATTGGGTTTGCAGTTAAAATTCTCTATCCATGAAAGTAAACAAAAAAAGATTAATTCGCCGTGAACGTTTAAAATATTAAACCCTGAAGGTAATCGTTCGCAAAGCAAGGTCTCCGCGAATTAATTTTTGGACCGCTGCCTGGTGTCAAAAATATAATTCGCACCAGGACCTGTGAGACAATCAAAGTTTACCACAATTCTGTTTGTAAACAACTCAATTTCCTTCCGGATATTTTCTTGCCGTAAGTTGAATGTAAACAAATACAACTCATGTAATAATATTTAATGAATCAAATTTTGAAAGGAATTGTCAATTAATTTGGTATTTATATGTATTATACGTGCCAGGAAGAGAAATCACCGAAAATGATTGTTAATCACCAATCATATTTACCATTGTTAATGACCAGTCGAGTTGAAAACAGTAATTTAAAATACATTTATAAAATACATACCATCATTAGTACTTTTATGTTATTTGGGCGCCAAAATTTTAAAATCTCCAATACCAGTTTTAATTTTTCGTGTGTGCAAATTAGAAACGATACTTTGATTTAGAAATCAAATGTTTTAATTTATGATATTATTTCTTATTTATCTATTTACTATTTTAAATGAAAAATGTGAACGGCATGTATTTTAAATTGGAACAGCTGTCGCAGACGCACAGGGGTTGGCGCAATTTTTGTTTTGCGACATTTTGGCGAGAAAACCCCATTTTCAGGTACCTGTTAGAGATAACTAAAATAGCATGTTACTTTTATTTTATTATGAAATAATTTATTTTATATTAAAAAAACACACAGTTCAATGTTTCACCAAATTATACCAAAAATTACGTATAATAATATTCAGCCCGATTATTGCACATTATTCAAGACGTTTTAGAAAAGAGCCAAAAGTCTACAGCCAAAGTTAGCGAGAAACCAAAATAAATATTAGGAACAATATGGTTCAGTGTAAATGTGATATCATTAAAGATTTTCACAAAATATACTTCATTGCATCAAATCGTATTAACTAAAATACGCCAATTGGCAACAGACCCATTTACAGAAAATTGCTTAATATGTTTAAGAATCTCCGCATTAGCGAACATATTGCAACTAATAAGCAAACAAACATAAAGCATAAATGCTGAGATGGGTTAGCGGTTTTTGTCAAGAAAAATGAAATACATAACAACAAAAAATATGCGAAATGCTACCATGATCGCAAAAGTTCTTGATTTGTCTATTAGAATCTTCAGATTTCGCGAAGGATTAAGGGGGGAAAATTATGAATAAAAGTAACGTGTTACAATGCTTAACATACATTTAATCCATTAAAGCCTACTGGTACCATATGGTACCGGGATAGCTACCCTCCATTTTGTTGTTTGTATACTAGTATATTTTAAGAAAAATATTCACTTTATATGATGACAGGAACTCCGTAATAAAAGAAGACTAAAGTTGCTACTTCGAAAAATTGGTATGAAATGCAATTTTTGCATTTTAAAGAGAAAAATAATTCCGGCTGTAATGGGTTCAGGGAAACCAAACTGGTCGCCGGTGGCGGCTAGTTTTAAAATAATAGACTTGTGTTCAATTTTCTTTTCCTAATAATCCTACTGATGCTTGTATTATTAATAACACAGTTCAGAGAATAAATAGATATGAAATGTTTATGTTTGGCGTGATGCTGAAAATGCAACCCTACAGTTGGCCTAAACAACTGGCGGCTTGCTTTGAAAAGCTCTTCCCGTCCAATGAAGTCAGCACTTGGGCCTAACGATTTGAGCGATAACCGGCTTCATATTGCAAGCCGATTTGACGGTTCACTGCCTCTCTATTCTTTCACTGTACTCTGTAATTATTATTGTATGAAATTGATTCACGCACCATTTGAAACATATTTGAAAAATCCTGTTTATTTGAAATATGACATCACTTTGATTCCAGAGAAATCTCTTTTCAATGATATAATTCTGGTTAATTTTCTTTTCCTGGCAATCATGACGGGAATTTTATCCGAAAACACACATCGGTATGTAACTGATTTTCAAGCTTATTATTAATCAGTATCAAAAAACATATTTCAGTTATTCATCTTAAATCTGACGTCGATTATGTATATACTTTGATTATACACTGATATGCATGCTCCTTGTAATGTTACGAATATTTGAAAATACATGTTTTATTTATGACGTCATATTTGTTCAAGCCAAGGAGGATCCTTTTCATAGTTCCATGGTCCAAGTGAAATCTTTTCTTGTTCAGTTTTCCTTCTTATTATAACGCAGTTTTTGACAGAAAATATCTGCTCAACGTAACCAATATTCATACTTCATGTATAATAACAAATACTCCATATTTTTGTTTCAAATATCATGGAAATTCCTCTTCTTTTGAATTTTTTTAATTTTCATTTTTCACGTGAAAATCTTTCAATTGAAAATTAATTGTTGAGTAAAATTTTTTATTTCGGGCTTTGATTTAGTTTTGGCAACGATAAAGTATTAGCAACGGTAAAGTAAATTTAACCATTTTAAAATATTATACGAAAAAAATGTCCATTTATTCTCTATGAAAATAACGAAATTTTGAATTATTAAGAAAAATATTTGGATAAAATAAACAAAAACCTGCCTATGTTCATATGAGGGTTATAATCAACCTATGTGCAAAGGTACAGGATCATTAAATGCTCCATTTTGACGCTGGCTTCAGCCTAACATTTGCACACAATCAGATTTATAATATTACTAGCTGTTACCCGTGACTTCGTTCACGTAACATTAAAAAAAGAATAAATGCATTAACTTAGTAAAACATTTCACTTGATAATTAACAACATATATAATTAACCAAAGCTTTATCACATTTTATAGGAGACCATACAGTATTTCTTTGCTATAGGGGCCTTGACATAACCCAGTCTTAAAAAAGGGAAATTTCATGCCAAATAATATATACAATCGCGAAAATGAAACTGCAACAAATGAAAAAAGGAGGACCAAATAAAATCATGAAAATCGAGGAATTCCTCTTCGTAAAACGAAAAACAACACTGGCAGAATTCTTCTATACAACAGTGCATTTTAGGTGGTATTTGGTGTACAATTTGTATATGTGTGCATTGCTAAATGGGCATTATTATATTGTTTATTTGCATAGACATGTTATATATTTCTTACTACATTATCCTGTTTATGTATATATTAAATTAAGTGCTTCACGCTAAGTGGTGTAAATAGTGAACAACTTGCTTGTGGATTTTATAAATTTATAGATATTTCACAAAGATATAGCAATCTGATGCGATTCTAAAATGTAAATAAATGTTGCTAGAAAGTCCTTTAAATTCTGCCCAATTTAACCTCGATATTTTCTCTATCGCGTCAAGAACACTATAATCAAATAAATACCGACGACACAAATCTGATAATCTAAATTTACATATTTTTGTTAGTATATACAGGATTATTTTGATTTATTTCATGCGCTTGAAAGTTTTTACGCTTTCTCTAGGGTTAGGTGTCGAATAAATGTACTTTCTTGTTATTTTATTTTGCCATTTCTATTTATTCTGTTTTCCATTCATTCCATTTATGGATATTGATTTCATTTACATATTCGTGTCAAAGAATATTCTTTAAAGTTATTATCAGGATTAGGATAGGATTCGATTAGGGTTAGGATTAGGAATAAAAATTGAATGACAATGGCATGACCGATTCAGGTTTAAAGTATGAACCAGGAAGTATATTTACATCATGAAGCAATAAGAAAATTAGAAAATTATCGGCTAATATCCTAATAATATTATAAATCTGATTGTGTGCAAATGTTAGGCTGAAGCCAGCGTCAAAATGAAGCATTTAATTATCCTGTATCTTTGCATATAAGTTTATTATAACCCTCAAATGAATATAGGCTGGTTTTCGTTTATTTTATTTCAATATTTTTCTTAAAAATTAAAATTTTCATTATTTTCATACAGAATAAATGGACATTTTTTCGTATATTTTACAATGGTTGGTTGGTTTGGTTAGTTTGGCCCAAAGGGCCCGGTTTTGCAACTTTTTTTTTAAATGGTTAAATTTATTTTACCGTTGCTAATACTTTATCGTTGCCAATATAAAATAAAACCCCTGAGTAATAATTTTTAATCAACAATTTATTTTCAAGTGAAAATTTTCCACGTGAAAAATGAAAAGGAAATTAATTATTTAAGAATTAAACAGAATATGAAATGATGTCATATTAGAAATAAAACGTGCGTTTTCATATATTTGATAATAATACAAAGTGCATAAATACGAGTAAGTATGAAAAGCAAGCGAATATGATGTCATATATAGAAAAATAAAACAGATTTGTTTTGATGTTGAAATAAAATGATCTTGGGTTATCAAATTATTTGTGATTAATTTCTCTTTTTTTTTCTTTTTCTTTTTCACATGAAAGGAATTATTTTAAATGAACGCAATATATGTATTTTAAACGTATGTGTTGTAAATTAAAGTTCTGTGTTTTAAATGAAATGAGTGAAATATTTATATTTTTAATGAATTCAATACGAATGATGGGATAGGTTGGCGATTTATCGTCTGCACACGGCTAACATAAAGATACCATATTTTTAATTTAAATTTTAAAAAGTTAAAAAAAAAGTGATGGCAAATGTCAATGATATGCATCGCAAAATTATCCGTATCGAAAATCAGAAAATCTTAATAAAAATAACTATATTTTTTAAAAGAAAGTTGCTTTTCTCATAAACGCTAAAGATTTAATATAATTGTGTCGAAATAACAGCATTTTTCCTCTATCATTTTCACACAATCGAAAACACATTTGTAAATCGTCGTTTCGAACCGGAATTTAATTTCACATTTCTTTTAGTTTTAAAATAGGAAAATTTTTGTTGTCTTTTTTAAATATAGCTTTTTTTTTAAGTTGTTTCATAATAGATTTTTGTAAAGTCTTGCAGAATAAGAAAAATTGCATAGATTTTAAAGCAATGTTTAAATAAAATTACAATATTTTTTAAACTTAAAAAACAACAATGTTATCGAAAAGAAAATCGATTTTACCAACAAATTCGCGTAATGCAAAAGCAAAGAAGAAATAAAAAAGTAATGAATCTTTTCTTCCAGCCGAATTGTGTAAACTTGAACAAGCAGATCGTGCCAATTCATAACATTATAAACGTGAAAGCGCGTTCTATACAGTAGAATTTTTTTTACATATAGGTAGAACATTTCTGAGAATAGGAAGGTTAGGGGTCTGTAATTAGGTCCATAGTCAATTTGATTTTTTTTTATCAAGTGAAATTTGGCGCAAAATTAAATACCTTGTTGTAACCAGATTTGTTTTTTGCGTGGTAAACACTTAATGGTATTTTAGATGATCATTTCCCCGCTCACCTTTGATGCCAACTATGACTGTAAAACATATTAAAAAATATTAGCCGATAATTTTCTAATTTTCTTATTGCTTCATGATGTAAATAGACTTCCTGGTTCATACTTTAAACCTGAATCGGTCATGCCATTGTCGTTCAATTTTTATTCCTAATCCTAACCCTAATCGTATCCTATCCTAATCCTGATAATAACTTTAAAGAATATTCTTTGACACGAATATGTAAATGAAATCAATATCCATAAATAGAATGAATGGAAAATAGAATAAATAGAAATGGCAAAATAAAATAACAAGAAAGTACATTTATTCGACACCTAACCCTAGAGAAAGCGTAAAAACTTTCAAGCGCATGAAATAAATCAAAATAATCCTATATATACTAACAAAAATATGTAAATTTAGATTATCAGATTTGTGTCGTCGGTATTTATTTGCTTATAGTGTTCTTGACGCGATAGAGAAAATATCGAGGTTAAATTGGGCAGAATTTAAAGTACTTTCTAGCAACCTTTATTTACATTTTAGAATCGCATCAGATTGTTATATCTTTGTGAAATATCTATCAATTTATAAAATCCATAAGCAGTTTGTTCACTATTTACACCACTTAGCGTGAAGCACTTAATTTAATATATACATAAACAAGATAATGTAGTAAGATATATATAACATATGCCCATTTAGCAATGCACACATATACAAATTGTACACCAAATACCACCTAAAATGCACTGTTGTATAGAAGAATTCTGCAAGTGTTGTGTTTCGTTTTACGAAGAGGAATTCCTCGATTTTCACGATTTTACTTGGTCCTCCTTTTGTCATTAGTTGCAGTTTCATTTTCGCGATTGTATATATTATTTGGCATGAAATTTCTCTTTTTTAAGACTGGGTTATGTCAAGGCCCCTATAGCAAAGAAATACCGTATGGTCTCCTATAAAATGTGATAAAGCTTTGGTTAATTATATATGTTGTTAATTATCAAGTGAAATGTTTTACTAAGTTAATGCATTTATTCTTTTTTTAATGTTACGTGAACGAAGTCACGGGTAACAGCTAGTTTTTTAATATGTTTTACAGTCATAGTTGGCATCAAAGGTGAGCGGGGAAATGATCATCTAAAATATCATTAAGTGTTTACCACGCAAAAAACAAATCTGGTTACAACAATGTATTTAATTTTGCGCCAAATTTCACTTGATTTTTAAAAAATCAAATTGACTATGGACCTAATTACAGACCCCTAACCTTCCTATTCTCATAAATGTTCTACCTATATGTAAAAAAAAATTCTACTGTATAGAACGCGCTTTCACGTTTATAATGTTATGAATTGGCACGATCGGCTTGTTCAAGTTTACACAATTCGGCTGGAAGAAAAGATTCATTACTTTTTTATTTCTTCTTTGCTTTTGCATTACGCGAATTTGTTGGTAAAATCGATTTTCTTTTCGATAACATTGTTGTTTTTTAAGTTTAAAAAATATTGTAATTTTACTTAAACATTGCTTTAAAATCTATGCAATTTTTCTTATCATGCAAGACTTTACAAAAATCTATTATGAAACAACTTTAAAAAAAGCTATATTTAAAAAAGACAACAAAGTTTTTCCTATTTTAAAACTAAAAGAAATGTAAAATTAAATACCGGTTCGAAACGACGATTTACAAATGTGTTTTCGATTGTGGAAAAATGCTGTTACTTCGACACAATCATATTAAATCTTTAGCTTTTATGAGAAAAGCAACTTTCTTTTTAAAAATATAGTTATTTTTATTAAGATTTTCTGATTTTCGATACGGATAATTTTGCGATGCATATCATTGACATTTGCCATCCAATTTTTTTGTTTTACTTTTTATAATTTAAATTAAAAATATGGTATCTTTATGTTAGCCGTGTGCAGATGATAAATTGCCAACCTATCCTGAATTCATTAAAAATATAAATCTTTCACTCATTTCATTTAAAACACAGAACTTTAATTTACAACACATACATTTAAAATACATATATTACGTACATTTAAAATAATTCCTTTCATGTGAAAAAGAAAAAGAAAAAAAAGAGAAATTAATCACAAATAATTTAATAACCCAAGATCATTTTATTTCAACATCAAAACAAATCTGTTTTATTTTTCTATATATCACATCATATTCGCTTGCTTTCCATACTTACTCGTATTTATGCACTTTGTATTATTATCAAATATTTGAAAACGCACGTTTAATTTCTAATATGACATCATTTCATATTCTGTTTAATTCTTAAATAATTCATTTCCTTTTCATTTTTCACGTGGAAAATTTTCACTTGAAAATAAATTGTTGATTAAAAATTATTATTCAGGGGTTTTATTTTATATTGGCAAATGATAAAGTATTAGCAACGGTAAAATAAATTTAACCATTTTAAAAAAAGCTGCAAAACCGGGCCCTTTGGGCCAAACCAACCAACCATTGTAAAATATACGAAAAAATGTCCATTTATTCTGTATGAAAATAATGAAAATTTTAATTTTTAAGAAAAATATTGAAATAAAATAAACGAAAACCAGCCTATATTCATTTGAGGGTTATAATCAACTTATATGCAAAGATACAGGATAATTAAATGCTCCATTTTGACGCTGGCTTCAGCCTAACATTTGCACACAATCAGATTTATAATATTATTAGGATTAGGATATATATATATGTATATGTAGATGTATGTGTGTATATATACAGGGTGATTTTTTTTAAAGTTGTGAAAGTAAAACCTTATAACAAAAGAACCATTGATCCAAATGACCTGAAATTTCACCAGTATGCTCCCAAAGCAATGGGAATTTTTTAGGCGTAGTTAAAAAAAAAACTTAAAATCACATCGACAGATGGCGCTGTAGGTTAACATCAACTGGTTTCCTTCCTCTACCGGATTTTAGGCTCAGTGAAACAGTCTGTTCATATTTCAAAACCATCTTCCGTAAATATTCTATCGTCATTGGACCTTTTCTTAAATTCTTAAGTGTCCTAAATCTCCTAAGAGCAGTTGCTGCACTGTCATTATTCTGATAATACAGTTTTACTAACAACGCACGGTTCGTCTATGACACAGTCATTGCGAGGATATCCGTGGAATAATGAACACGAGGTGTTCGTGCTTCACGCTTTTATCGCCACTGTATGTGTGTCGTGTACAAGCTCGTCTCCCGACTTTGCTGCATATACAGCGCCATCTGTCGGCGGGATTTTAAGTTTTTTTTAATCATGTCTAGAAAATTCCCATTGCTTTGGGAGCAAGCACACTAGTAAAATTTCAAGTCATTTGGATCAATTGTTCTTTTGTTATAGGGTTTTACTTTCACAACTTTAAAAAAAATCACCCTGTATATATATGTGTGTATATATACATGTATATATATCACTGGCACCCGGCTAACCGAAAAATACAGTTTTTTTTTCTTGGCTAAAGCTATTTTTATTTGGCTAACAGTTATTGGCTGCAATTAGCCAAAAAGCTACAAATCTCTTTTTCCTAGATTAAACTCTAGATGGGATTTGATATTTATACCAGTGCATCACAATAACATGAGTATTATCATTATATTGTAATAATAAATTATTATGGCACCATAACATAGTGATCAGTGTTCAGAAATTTGAGTTTGAGTATCAAATAAGACTTTAGAGGGTATTTTATTGTATATTTATAATATAATTGCAGTATATTCTGGTGTATAACACACACTTTTGCACAAGAAAATTGATAAAAATTTGCAAGTGATTGTTATACACAGACACAGAGTATAAAAAGTAAAGATTAAAAATTGAGAAAAGATCAACAAAAGAATTAAGATATGATGATTGCTATTGGATAACATAGAAAATTTCAACATCTGAAGATTGAACTAATGATATTCATTCAGCTGGATTATATAACCAGTGAATTCCAAAGGCTTTCAGAGGATTTAAGCACACAGATGGCCATGCAATATTGTATGTTCTCGCTTCCCATTTGCCCATTTTTAGGGTTCCGTACTTTAAAAGTAAGTATGGAACCATTATAAAATCACTTGTGTGTCTGTCTGTCACACTCATTTTTCTCCAAAACTATGGAATGTGGAAAGTTCAAACTTGGCGGAGTTATAAAGGCTTATTGACCCCCATATTTATAGATTATTAGCCATTCACAAATATTTTTAGGAAAAATTTTGGGAGGCTAAATATCAATTAAGTTACTTAATTATTATTATTACTATTATTTTTTAATCGTGTGGGGTATTGTTCGAAAGATTTCATAAGACTGAACTCAAAAATATATTTGTTTTAATTTTAGGTATTATATTTTCAGAGATATCATTGAAATAGTACTACAAGAATATGTCCTCCTCCACTTCTCCTATTTCCAAATCTACTGAAACTAAAATTATGAAAAAATTAAATATAGTGGGAGTTTATTTAAACCTTGCAGGAAAACTTGCAGCGGTTATCTTAGGTCACATAGTTTTTAAGAAAATCCCATTTTCTCCTTACACACAAACTTTACTTTGCAGGCGCTCAAGCTGCTTATCAATCCAAGGAAGAGAAAGTGAAATCATCCAAGGAATGTTGATAATGATTTTCAGGGGGAAAATTCGGTAATTACCCAAGATATTAATTAAAAGCTTATCTAGAAAATTCAGCACAGACCATTGCAACTTTGTGACCTCCTTTCGAAGCATGCTTGGCACAATGCCAAATTTAAACTTACACTTTCTTTGTTTTAGTTAAAGTAAGGCTACCTCTCTGAACATTCAATGGTATATCCATCTATACCAGTGTTTCCCAACCTTTTTTTGGCCGCGCCCCCCCCCCCCCCCCCCCCCCAAATCATCACTATAACCTTGACGCCCCCCCCTTCCTCTGCCTGTAACAAATAAGTCTTATTACATAAAAATTGAGCTCTTATTTCCACTAAAGAAGTCCTAAACGCCTTTAATTGGATCTAAATAAAGAACAGTACATTGACGAAAGAAAAAAAAACATAAACGAAAAGAATGTGTTTATGAAGAAATCGTTAATAATAATAATAGTAATAATATACGGCGATCAAAAAAGGCAAATTATTTATTTAATGTTTAATAGAAAATTGAGATAAATAAATAAAAATTTTAAATTTAATTGAAGCTTTTCCTATGATGCTTTTATAATTTTAATTATTGGCAGTAAAAAAAGTACTTAATAAATTCAAAATAGATTCGAGAGGATGAGAATAAAAATTAATGGGTACTTCTCCCGTCGACCACTTTTCATAACAAAAAAATATCGCCAAACTGTAACGCCCAATAAACGAGAGAACGTTGCCATTGGAATATCAAAATAAATAAATAAATAATATATAAGAATTTAAGGACACAACTGTTATTTTAATGAATGGAATAATTAATAAATCAGTAAAACATAATGAAAAATACACGCAAATGTCGAATTAAAAACCACTTGATGACATAACAAACACGTATAATGCTTCTGACATCAAGTAAATGGGACTGCATTTTTGGCGTTTAATCTTACAGTTTGGCGATAGTTTTTTTGTTATGAAAAGTGGTCGGCGGGATAATAGAGAAGTACCAATTAACGAGATCCTCGTGCTTCACGGTGGTTGCAGAGAGTTTTTATATCAGGCCTTAATTTAGTCAACTTTAATCTCAAGTCTCCTCGTTTAGTTAAGTCCCGTCAATTTCTTTTCTTCCGAAGTAAATCATTTACTGCACTAAAAGTACATTTAACTAGGTATGATTTTGGAAAATGGTAACACTATTTTTCTTGCAAATTTTGTTGCATTTGGATATTTAGATTCTGTTCGGCACAAAACCATGCCATCACTGCTTTTATACTGAATAAGGTTTTAACTGACTCATCGTTTTAAATTTCAGAGAGTTCTTCTGGGCATCGTATGAATCATTAATTCATAAGTCCACTAACATTGGCTACATGACCCATGATGGGAAATCCATTTGTTTTAAATCAGAAAATCTATCTTTCAAATCAGAGGCCAATATATTTTCAAATAATCCACAATAATAGTTTTAGCTGCATTGGTCATCTCTGATTTTTTTTAATCAGCAAAACAGATCAAACTTCCTCTCAGAAATTGTTTAAGCCATACCTCACTGAATGTAATAAAACCAAATATTTTTGCTTTTGTATCAACAAGTATTTTACCTTTTCCTTGAAATTCAAGGTATTCACTTTTCAAAGATACCTGCTAAATAACTAACAAATGCTTTTCCATCAGTGGTTTGTAGATACTTCATGTCAGACTTCACGTCAGACTTCACACTTAGAAATTCATCAAGAACATCAAACAACTCCATGAATTTTTTTAGCATTTCCCCTTTGAGAGACATCTTACATCCGTGTGAAGTAAAAGACAAACGTGGTCTGCGTTTTTGCCTTCACAAAACTGCTTCAATAGACGCTCACATTTGGTGCTGGATATTATGGAGTTGTCACATCTTATAACAGATTTTAATATATTACTAAGAATAGGTGAAATGTTTTTTTATACTAAATTCTCTCTATGGATGACGCAATGCACAAGAAGCATTTCTGGATTCTCATCTTTCATTAGTTTTAAACATCCATGAATTCTCTTACCCATCATAAATAGAGCTGTTATATTTGTCGTTGGTGTACTATTTATATCTAAGTAATTTTTCAATATATTACAAATATTAGAAGCAGTAGTGGTGCTCGCTAATGATTTACAGAAAGGCAATTATTCAGTAAATTTACCTATATCAATATACCTTACTGAAGTAAGCAATACGGCTTCGCCGTCTCACAGAGTTGATTCGTCCATTTGTATGGAGAAAGTCCTTGATCTCAGCTTTTCAACAACTTGTGCTTCAATGCCCTCACTCAGTTCATCTATTCTTCTACTAACAGTAGTGTTACTAAGTTGCATGGATTTCACATCTTTGCCCAGATTGTAGTGTTTCCAAATTTCGCAATGAGTAAAGATATTTCATAACTGGCCTCAAGAGTACACTTTTGTGTAGCAGTTTGTGCAGTGAGTAGAGACTTGCCCCTTGATCTTTTTTCAAACTTGTCCTTTAAAGTTTTAAAATAACTTAAATTTGATTTTATATACTCACTATGTTTTGCCTTCATATGCGCTTCAATACGACCTCGTTTCATGGATTCGTTTCTTAAGCATTGTTTGTAAAAAAGGCATAAAGGGGATTGTTCATCGTGGTTAGCCGGTTAGAAACCAAATATTAAAAATTCATCTAAATACTTTTTTTCAGATTTTTCACAGAAATACAAATTATATTTTTTTATTTATTTTTTATACTATACACAATCATAGATCAATAATAATTTGATATGTATATATAGTGAAGTAATCTAAAGTTAACTAGAGCATATGAAAACATCAGCAACGATTAAATAAATATATAACAATTGGATTAATTCACTTGTTGCTTGACAAAAAATACAAATATTACAAAATAGAGGGATTTATCGAATAATTTGGCCCAAAGGAATATAAAAAAAAAGCTATAGGAACAATTTTGAAAAACAATAGCCGAATATACAGTGCAAAATATTTTGCACATATATTCAGAACAAATTTTTCATGCACTTATTTATGCATAAAAAAGGAAAAGAATGGAGTAATTTATTTAATTCCTGGGCCTGTTTATGGCCTACATAAACTTATACCACTTTTAAAAGAAATCCTTATTTAATCATAGAATTTGTGATTCAATAACAAAAACATTTATTTTCATAAATAGTGGTGGGAGGTTGAAATTAACCTATTTGTTAATCCAGCCGTATATATTCCACATAGTACTTCTATTAATAAAAAAGAATAGTTGCATTAACCGAATTCAAAATATCACAATTTCCATTCATCACTTAAAACAAAATTTATTTAACAGTGTGAAGAATAAATTGTGAATTATAAGAAGAGAAGTGGTACTCTAAGTATTAAAGCTTATTTTAAAATTTTAAACTCGAAAATGCATATGGAATAAGAAAGTTTGACTATCATGCAGTTCAATAAATTTAAATTTAAAAATTTTTGAAATCAGAAAATGGGAAATTATTAATTGAAATATCATAGAAAATATTTTTAAAAACTCAAATTCTTATTAAAATATTATAATTCCCAATGTAGTCAATGCTAAGTTAAACCGATACCTCCATAATGTAACGGAGGTAGCGGTTAAACACATTTAAAAACTATTTATGGCATCATACAAAATTTAAAAAATCATGAAATAATTAACGCATATAAAATTCTGTTATACAGTTTTCAAAACTTATTTTAAATAACTTGTATTTGTATTACTATTAGATGACCCCTAGAATGTCCGGTCGTTTCCTCTGAATTGGGATAGTTGTAATTCTTTCCCACAACTAATAAATTTTTTTGTTCCTGACTATAAGCCAGAATCAAATATTCGCTCTTGGCTCCTAAAATAAAGATCTGTAAAAAAAGGAGTTTTAATTGGTTGATCGAACGAATCTGGTCATGTATCACTTTGACTTTTGTGCTTTCCCAAATATCAATTTGAAACAATTAAAATGAAAAATGTTTTACACCAGAAAATTTATTTTTCAAAATGTTTTACTTTTATTTTTATTTTAGTTTGATTGTTTCCAAAAAAAAAAATCTTTCAAACTGTTTTATGATTTAAAGAGCGAACGTCCGAATTTCACCAAATTCCCATATTGCCCCCCTAAAAAGTCAAATTGCCCCCCTGTGGGGCGTGCGCCCCCCGTTGGGAACCACTGATCTATACTTTGCTGGTATATATAGCCCTATGTGGTATAGTTTTTTACTAAATTAAATTTTCTTTTATCAACTATTTTTTATAATATTGCAGTTAGTAATTATTAAATTTATTGTATGGAACCCTTTGTGCACGAGTAAAACTCACACTTGACTGATTATTTTCTTTTATTGTACTAGCTATTGTAATTTATTGTCCTTTATTATATGTTCATGTTGGATATCTCACAAAAGTTTCTTTGCAAAGAAGGGGGTGCAATTATTATGGCGATTATACCTAAAATAAAAAAAAATAGTGTCAACTTGTAGGTGTGTGTAATATGCTGCATATAACGCATGATGTTATATATAGCAATACTTGTTTTCTCGTTTCTACAAAGATAAGTTTTTTTATGTTCCATAGAAATAATTTTTAGTGGCTTTTTGGTACTTTTATGTTAGCCGACCTCAAATCTTGCCAATAGCAATTGTATTTTTCACGTGTGTAAATTAGAAACAATGCTTTGTTGAAATAGAATAATTTGGTTTATGGTAGTATTTCTTATTAAAATAAAAAAAAATGTTTTTTATATTTTAAATGAAATAAGTAAAATACTATGAATTTTTTAAATGTAACATATATGTGTTTTAAATGGAATTAGTAAAATGTTTATATTTTAAATGAAATGCATGTAGTAGGTACAAAGGATGGTGATGGGAACAATATTTGGTGATTTATGGCCTGTGCCCGGCTAACATAAAAGTATAGAATTTTTCGATTGTGACCTAAAAGTGCAAATTTTAAATATGTAAATATATTTAATATACACCGTTATATATATGGTTATATAATGGTGTCAATTTTAAAATAGGCTTTATTTTTATAACTTCTTATTAGGTCAAACTTGGGAAAGATCTAGACGTTTGCAAGATAAAATGAAAACAAATTTGAGCATGGCAAAAGATCGTCTTGATTACTTAGGTATGTTAGCAAACTTTTTTAAAAGTTGATACCTTTATTCAATTTGTTTAATTTTATTAAGTGCATATAAAAATTATTTTATAGTTACTGGTTTGGAAAATTTGATTGATTTCATGTGGGTTTGTGAGTGTGTTTGTGTGTGAGTGAGGTCTGTGCTTGACTTGTACCTTTTTAACTCTTTGCAACATAGTTGAAAAGTGTTTGTCTGACCATCTGTCTGTCCATGCTCTAACTCTCATAAATATACTCGGATTGCCATATAAATGATAAAATTAGTGGTGACAAAATTAGAAAAATAACAATCATTGAGGGTTTCACCTTGAATCCCAGTGCTAGGCAAAAAGTAATAAACTTCAAAGTAATGAAATGTTTGGAAAGATAGCAAAGCTATCACATCAAACAGAAGAAAAATTGCCAACATTGGATTTTCAAACCCAGTCACCCAAAAGAATATTAAAATATATTAACATGCAAGATGAACCAGTGACGTACAAGATTTAAAAAAAAAAGGTGTAAGCAATAAATACTAGAACAAATCATTCCATATTCTTAAATCAAGTCCAGTACATTCCAAGATCTAAATGATGATTGGTGAAAGAACATAAGCTAAGCATTCTGCCAATAGCAGACTTTAGCAGCATTTTAGCTCCAGAATCAGTCACCACCATTGAGCTCCATAACAGAATTGCGCACTAACTCACCAGTCCAATTTCTGCCACGATTGCATCACACTTTCAATGTGTGCAATTAATGAAGCTTGCACTTTTCTTAATATTTATTAGCCACACATGGCTAATTCTTTCAGTCTACAGTAAAATTCATGTGTACGAAAAGTCACAGCCATTCATCGTTGCCACAGGTTAATCTCAGAAAATGAAACATGTAAAGTTACTGAAAAAATTAATAGCTCAAAGTTTTTGTCACAAAATTGTTAGACAAACTGCATTAGAAAGGTAAAAAATTGTATTTTTCTTGATATAAATTTTAAATCTAATGATTATGCTGTTTTTCAAATATTGAATTTCAAAAATTACCAAACTTCACAATGAAGTACCATAGCAAAACCTTCATGCGTAAAAAGATAATGATAACGGCAATGTGTCCCGACGTGCATCGTGTATACTGGCTATAGTATGAGTAACAAATTATAGTAGACTTATTATTCTGTTAAAATATAAAAGTGAATTATGATGCCATGAGTGCATGATTTTTATTTAATTCTCGAGAAATAGAGCATATTTTAGTCTACCTCAGTAAGGCATATCAATTTCATTATATTTGAAGTATTGTTTCTTCATTAAAATCCAACGGAAATGATTTTTCTCCATAATGTAAACCCCATAGACACCATAATGTAACACAATTATTCATTTTTTTTTTTTTTTAAAGCTGACCTATTCCATAATAGAGTCTACAGAGAATTGGCCTAATTTGGAACGAAGTTTTTTGGATATCTTTCAGTACTTTTCCGTTATACCAATATCATGCCAAAATGTATGCTAATGCGCCATTTATTTCAACCCTGAATGTACAAATAATTTTTATTTCAAACCGTGCCAAGCGCTGTGACTCGCTATTTATTCAACAAGAATCTTTCTTTATTTTATTTATATTATTATTATTTAATTGTAAGCATGAAAAACATTTTAATTTACTATTTTTTTAATTGTAAATACTTTTTATTAAGTTATAACTTACATTTTTCACTGATTCAAAAAGGAAATGTTTACTAACCTTGCGGAATAGATTTTGGCGAGACTTGCACTGTTAGTTATATAATTTATCAGAGATGGTTTTAGTATCTCACATATTGTTCTACTTTGCTTAGTTATAGAGTTATGGAGAAAAGTTTTATAATCAGATGAACACGGTTATGAAAGCTTAGTCTTTTAAAAATATTCTGCCAAATGGGTTTTGACGGAACCTTTACTGTTAGATGAGTTTTCAAGGATGGTTATAGTATATAGCATATGGTTTTATCGTTCTTTACCAAATCCTACTATAAATTATCAACTTAAAAGAGTTTGTCCTTAACAGCCCAAATTTTGTCTGGCACTTTAAAAATGTAATAATGCAATGGCGTTCATATCGTTTTCAGAAATGCAGAAGGACATTCCAAGTTCATATGGTTTTAAAACACAAGGTCAAATTCAAGGTAAATATTTCATTTGATTAAAGGTGCGTTAAGAGAAATTGACCAGCATAGTGGACGAGCTCCATATATAAAGGAAGACACCCTTTATACATAGCTATACAAATGGTTGTTACTAACAATATTCAAAATCAAATTGTCTCTCTTTATTATACCGATACTTCGATTTCTCAAACATCAATCTCAACTGGGCCTAATTAAGACTAATCTCTGAGTCAACAGTTAAAGCTTTTCACTTTGAACAGCATTCAAAATATTTTAATAAGAATTAAAGCTATTGCAGGAATTTTTTTTTTTTTTTTTTGGAGGAGGAGTTGGCTGAAAAAATCTCAACGATGAAAGCCATGGGTGGCCAATCTATATTCTGCCGTAAGGTAGAATTTTTACCGCTTGTTTATAGCATTTTTTAAAAACTTTTTGTCATTCTTTTAATCTATTTGTTATTTTTACACTTTTTTCCATATTTTTATGAGCAATATTCATCAAATCGGTGTTTTTCATTGCTGCATAAGCCTGTAAAGTTTAATAGGATGGTCTATAATAACATTTTTAAAAAAATAATAATTTGTGTGCCAGTGAGGAAAAATTTGCATATCAAAATCAGAAGAATTTCTTTTGTCATACTAATCAATTGTAGTACAGTTGTTTATATAAATATTGAAGTTTAGAAAATTATCATTTTGTTTTAATTAAGATAAAAAAAGTCAGAGTAAAATGTGTTTTTAATTTAATTAAATTAAAATCAGTATTGAGAACAAGAATGTCATTAACATAGCAGAAGCAGTTTAAAAGTAAGGATGATTTATAATTCCTTGCGGGGTTTCACAATGCTATAGGAACAAAACTACGATGAATACAATAGACAGGACCTTGCACTAAATATATAAATAATTCAAGTTTTATTGCAGACCTTACATATGTTCAATGTTGCACTGAAGAACCCTTGGCAAACATCAAATTGATAATCCAGTTCTTGCCATACTCTCTCCCAACATGGCACAATCCACAGTATTGATAGTGTGTGTGATCTGTCCGTGCAGTTCTGCTGAATCACACAGCAAGGGGATACACACACAAGATCTTTGACATAGTCCCACAAGAAAAAATCTCAGTGTTAAGTCTGGTGAGCGTGGAGGCCATGACAGCAGATGAATGTCATCTGTGTAAACTCGTCCAAACCAACATCGAGGCAATTCAGCATTAACTCCTTAACTGTCAAAGAAATCTTGCATGACTCACTCCCCAGCACTTTCTGTACAGGTGCTTAGCTACATGGTGTTGAAATGAAAAGAGCAGCACAATTTGTTGCAATCTAAATAAATTGTATTGTTACAATGAAAAAAAATTTACAAAATATAACTTACATATCATAATAAAATGTAAGAGTTAGTTATGCTGTGTGATATATCCTGAAACATGGCTGAATACATAAACCAACATCACATTCAACACAACGATAGCAGGATTCACACCGAATTTTCTTCATGAAGCACACTATACATTTCCTTGATGCATTTTTCTTTGAAGAAGTTAATGGTACTATATCCGGGAAGTGTCTAATAGTAAGCCATGTAATTTTTGCGTCTTGGTGGGGCATGGCCTAGAAGTAAAGTGAAATTTCTGAAATTTCTGTTCCACCAATTTCAATCGGAAGTCATAAATGTCAATTTTTGCAAAATGAATGCGTTCTAAACTCATAAAGTCGTGCCCACTGTCTTGCATCTTACAGGGAAATGTCATCACTATCAGAATCCTTGTCATCAGAGGAAATATCATATTCCGATTAATCTTATCCAGAAGATTATGGAAAGTAGTCATCTAACAAATATATCCATACAAATATTGAAAATAACTCTTATTGCACAATGCTATACGAAAACAGAACAAAAAACATACAATCTATTCAAACACGTTCTCAGATAAACTACCGCTTTTAAATTTCACCCCTTCAGAAACCCTCCTACCCGTTGGACAAAATGAGCAGGCCCTTCAAGCCAACCAACAAGGCAAACAACCCTTCAAGGTCAATGTATCGCATTCCAAAGCAATGGGAGTAGTTATACGGCTATCAACAAATTCTAGTGGCCAGTGTTTTGTGAAAACGTATATATACACCAGTAGCAGTTAACACACAGACTATGCAAAGCGTATATATAGGCCTGTGGCAGTTAAGGGGTTAAGGTACTCTTGCACATCCATGGGGGGGAGCTCTGCCTTATTGATAATGAAGTCATGATGTTCCTGTAATTGTCGTATTAACCACAGTTGTAGCATATCCAGGTACACTACACTGGTAACAGTTTGCTCCGTAAAAAAAGGTCCATACACATGTGAGGCAGAGATAGCACAAAACACATTAACTTTGAGGGAATCACAAACGTGTTCCACTTCTGCACGAGTGTTTTTGGTGCCCCAAATGCATAAATTGTTGAGGTTTACCTTACTGGACAGATGAAAGGTGGTTTCATCACTAAAAATTGATTTCTGCAGCAGTGAATCCTTGGCTTGGACGTCGGTACAAAAGTTTGTAAGCAAAACATGATCACCTGAAGTCAGCTCTTGTACAATTTGCCACATTATTGGTTGCAAAATCCCCAATTCTCGGCTTGCACGATGGGTTGATTTCGACTGGCTACTCATAAATGTTTCCCGCACACCACTTACGCTCTCTGCAGAGAGACCTGTCCAACCAGTTTGTTTCGCATCCTGTTTCTTTTAACTTGTGCCACGCATGAATTGTCTTGTCAGCGGGTGCCTGTGTTCAATTTTTGTACGAAATTTCTGCTGCACCAACACCACTGATTGCAATTTTGCAAATTCTAACATGCAGAATGCTTTTTGTTTGCCCGTGAATGTTATTTTCATTCACTGTCTACTTCCCGTGTAATGTGTACTGCCATCTACCAGTGACTGTGGTTTAAAAAATCTTGAATTATTTATGTATTTAGTGCAAGGTTCTTTTCTATTGTATTCATCGTAGTTTTGTTCCAACAGCCTTCTGAAACCCCGGAGCAGGGCTTGACAAATGCAGTCGCCACTGGCTACCAAGTTTTTTGATCTGGTGACCAAGTTATTTAATCATTCGTGCAGATTTTTGTAAAAAACAATTGACATAAGAAATGAGCACAAATGGCATTTTTTTTTCTCTCCAACATCCCTACTCGTGTGCGGCAAGCAGTGATATCTTCCTTTTCTCTTGTACTTTTAATGGAAGAACTAAATTTAAAAGGCATTTTCTGACTCATGCACAGAAAACACCATTCTTTTCAGCTTTAGCCAGCTAGTATATATCACTTGATTAGAATGTGGGGGGGGGGGGGAAGAAGGGATATTTCAGTAAAACAGTAAGAAATAGTATCAATCCAGCCTCTGTGGTATCTAAAATTCGATACAATGCTAAAAAATGCTCAAGTTTTTTTGTAAGTTTCAAATCTGATTTTTATGTTGTCAACATATAAGTGATTATAATTTTTATAAGTTTCATTAGAAAACATAGTTTATATCATCTTCTTAAATTATGTACTATTCTAAATTATGTAACGAATAATTCTAAACTATCCTTGTTACTATTTTTTATCACTTAATTCATAAAAAACATTTGTGCTTTTTGAAAATCAATAATGTGGGGTGAGGGGGTGGGGGGGTCAATATTTTTTACTGGCGGCTAGTTTTTTTTTTTTTTGGCTACCAGATTTTATGTAATTTGTAAAGCCCTGCCCCGGAGGGAATTATGAATCACCCTGTATTATAAATTACTATTAAAAGTGTTATATATTGTTAAATTATTAAAGTGTTTATATGTTTCATAAAGAAAAAAATATTTGTGTGGTTGGATAAATAATTAATGCCCACCCCAATCCAATACCCAATTTTTAGACATAGATGGAGTCACCAACCATAGTATAATTATTAAAAATACAAAACTGAGTTAGTTTTTTTTAAAAAAAAAGAAGAGTTTTGGAATATTAAGTTCTGCTTCTAGATAATTTTAACATTATATAAATCATCAAGAGGAATACTGGGTTAGCTCCAAATAGTAGAGCATTGGTGCGTAATACCAAAGGTTCCGGGTTCAATCCCCAGTCTGGACATTTTTTCACTCTGTTGGTTATATGTTGAGTAGTAAGTAATAATTCATATCCTTTGTTATATAAGTAATTTCCAGTGTAATTTCAGCTATTCAGAAAAATTTAATTAGCATATAAGTAGTGTTCCCATTTAATGTTTTTCAAAGGGCGCTGCGCTTTGCCCTTTTTGTTTAAACTGCCGATGCACCCTGCCCTTTTTAGACATAGTAAAAGTGCCCTGCCCCTTTTTCCAGTAGCTTCTTTGCATCCTCTAATTTTTTTTTTCCAAAATATTTGGCTTTTTCCTCTCCTATTGTCCCCCTCCCAGAAATCACATAGACTTGAAAACAGAAGTTCTATTGCTCTGATTGACTCATGTGTTGTAAGTTCTAAATCAATGTAAAAAAACAGATGCAGCAACTGCATATTGTATTGCGTTTTCAAACTGTAATGCATTTTCTATTTCAAAATCGTCCCAAAACGACACATGTTTCTGTAAGTGGAATATTAAAAAAAAATGGAGTTAGTTATTTTAATCAAATTATTTTATGAGATTCTTAAAAATACAGCACAATTTCAGCTTACCTTGAAAATGTATGGCAGTGAATCCGGAAGCCCCCCCCCCTCCCCCCCGCCACTTGAAATGTTCTCCAGGAAATTTAGGACTTAATACTTATTAATGGTGTTTAGAGTTGAAATCCCCACTCCTCAGAATTGACAAATAATAAATCCAATGAGAAGTGTTCTTTCACTCAACAATATGTGCCCCTTTACTCAATATAAGTGCCCTTTTCAGCAAATACGCCCTGCCCTTTTTAAAAGAAATGTGAATACTAATATAAGTATTTCTTTAATGTTTGAAAGTTTACCATAAACTAAAATACACTTTCATATGCATGAATACAAAATATCGAACAGTGGTTCCCAAACTTTTGGGCACACGTAGCCCTTTTTGTGATGAATTTCTAAGGCGGAGCCCCTTAACCCCACAGTATTCTATGGTTTACAAATTAATGTTTTTTATGCCTATGGAGCAGAGAAAGATCATTTCTTCATGCAAAAACTCGAGTTCAGCCATATTAAGCATAATTACATATTAAAATGCATACATAATAATGAAAAACTAAAAATAAATATTCAAAAACAGGAAAATGAATGCAAGAAAAATAAACAGTTACAGTTTACACTTACGAATATTGTGCAGGATACAATATGGTGAATTTTTGCTTTAGATACACTAATTTATATCAAAATCATAAGTAAATAAATTTTATTTATTAATTAACCAGCTGCAATAGCGAAAAGAACATGATCAACAAAAAAATTAGTTAAAAAATATTGCAATCACCACTGATTTCAACGCCATCTTGAATTTTGTTCTTTCAACTTAACTGTAAGTTTCACTGTTTACATCTGCAATGATACACGGATTTGAGGGAGTCTACTGTATTTTTTTTATGGACCAATTTTTTAGTGATTTATCTGTTTTCCATGCTTTATTAGGAAATCCCTTTGGTCACTAGAATTCCAATTAAGCTTTATATTACTTATATTTTTATATTTACAACTTGAAATTTAATATGGTCTGTGGTAAAATGTTAACAAATTTTTGTTAATTTTTTCATGTGATTAATGTGTATTCCATAAAAACATCAATTCTTTAATCAAAAATCTTTTAAAGTAGAAAGTGAGGGCAGTAAGAAAAATATCCATTAAAACAAAAACATAAAAAAATTATTTTAAATATATTTGTTTGTGTTTTAGCTGGGAAAATGTTTCAAGTTGGGAATAAGTAACCTATAAGATCCCCTATTTCATCCCAAAATTATATAGGTCTTGAGTATATTTGAATCCTTATTTATCTATTTTTTGTTGAAGCCTGCCATTAAATGGTTTTGCTTACATATTAAGCTGATCTGTCCAATTTATTTTTAACTTGATGTACATTTTATTGTGCAGCTAATGATTAAATATTTTTCTTTTAGAATGCCTGCTGAAAATTGAACAATCTCAGAGTAATTTAAATTACACAAAAACTACTAATGGAGAATCACATTCATCTGAAAACTCTGATGCACCAAATTTAGATGTTTTAGAAAGCAATACATCACGTCGTAGAACTTGGCAGCGTCCTGCTCCTTTAAAATTTAATTCATGTCTAGATACTGATATAGATGTTGATAAAAATCCCAGTCCTACTTCTCCAAGCAATAGTGAAAGTGAGTATCATATATTTCTAACTTAAACTTTAATATGTAATGGATATAAATATTGTGTTGAAAAAGTTCTGTAAGATATATGTAAAGAGGCAACAAATGGGAACAAGTATTTGTTTTCACATATTAAACAATATATAGTGTGATAAAATCAATTGTACCATCTAATATTTCTGCCCAATTTAAGGAAGTCTCCCTTTAACAGTTATGAGAATTATAAATGGAGACCATTGAGGATTCTGTCATCATAGAATAGGAGACTATATAAATTGCAAGTTGTTGTGAATTTAATAAGAGAAGCAATAACCTGTATTAATGTACTAATTCTTTGCAGTCATGGAAAGATAAAGTATAATTAAAATTTCTTTCTTAAGATGTGGAGAAACAGAAATGTGAAAGAAAACTGATGACAAAACTTTCTAATAAAAATCTTCTTTTATTTTCATCTAATTACATAGCGGGAAGGAGTTATTTCCTCTTGGCAATCTTAAACAAAATTGTTGAATCAAGTAAACTACTCATGGAAGAATGAAAATATGAAGGAACAAGCTGAACCTGCCCAGCGTTGCCCAGACCCGTGATAACCTTAAATAAAACTCAACTTTCTTTGATTTTATATCTTCAAAAAATCTTTCAAATGAATCTAATTTTGGGGGCCCCACTGCCTTTGGCAGTGTCGAGTGTTTCAAATGAACTTAGTTTCTGGGGCGAAAATGCTT
This sequence comes from Maratus michaelseni, assembly GCA_963931845.1. Lineage (NCBI taxonomy): Eukaryota > Metazoa > Arthropoda > Arachnida > Araneae > Salticidae > Maratus > Maratus michaelseni. The sequence goes on from OZ007591.1 coordinate 87,718,595, forward strand.
TCGACAGCATCCAGAGTGTTTCCAACAAACCTCTCTCTGAACAAACCTGTGACCTTGATCCCCACTGCCTAAGGCAGCATATACTTGCAGTGATTCGCAGGCGCCAGAGACAATCGAAAGCCAAGTTGAATGAGCCAAACCCCGTAGTAATCGGGTCCCATAGAACTAGAGATAAGAATGCACCCTTTGTTGGTGGAACTAAAGTTTGTAAGACAATTGAAAACAAAGTTGAATGAACCAATTCCTGTTGAAATTGAGACCATAGAACCTGAGAAAAGATTTTCACCATAAATATTCGAAAATGGTTGTAACAGAAAATAAACTTTCATAAAGCTGAAAGTAGCTGAATCGTAAGCTAAGTTGAATGAACAAATTCCCATGGAAATCGGGACCATAAAACCAGGGAAAAAAATGTTCCCCCAAGCGGTGGATGGTGACCCTCATTGTAAATTTAACGAATTATCTTTAACATTAACACAACATTTAATTAACAGATGAAATTCTCCCTCCCCCCCCCCCTCTAAACTTAACCCCATACCTTTAACAATAACATGATTTTTAATTTACAGCTGTAGTGCATAAACGTAAGTTGATGCCGAAAAAGAAGATTAATATTAAGCAAGTGGGTAAGTGTGATCGAAGATCGCACAAAGGGTTTCGTTTAATATTCCTTTCAAAACACTTTATCCTTTCTTTAATAAATCACACAGTTTCAACGAAATTCCTAATAGACGCTTACAGTATGACGTCACTCATGACATTTTGGTTGAATACTGACTCCAAACAAAAGGTTGCTATGTTTCATTTCTTATTAAATAGAAATCATAGAAAATGTTACCACTACATCTAAAGTATTAAAACATTTAATTGTGATATATAGCTGTAAGATGTAGCTAAAATATACAAACAAAATAGAAAATACAACATAGCAACCGTTTGCTTGGAGCCAGTTTCCAAGCAAAACGTCAGGACTGAAGTCACGACTGAAAACTGAAAGCTTCAGTGCCTGATTTACGGCAGGGCATTCGGGGCACGGGCCCCGGGCCCCCGATTTTTAGGGGCCCCCACATGCTACTAAAGATTTTTCAATTATTGGCCAAAACAGTTTTAACTGTCAAAAAACAAAATTAAAATGGAAAAATCTGTTTGTCAGAGATTGTCTATGATATGTCAAAGTAACTTCATTATTTGCTGATTGTCTTTTAACAATTTATGAGCAGTAATGTACAGAACTCCATTTTTGGGATCACCATAATATTTCATTTTTATTTATTTTACATGTAAGGCCGTCATGGTTAACATGGACAAAGCCGTGTGGTTCTGCTAATTACTTGTGTAAATTGAGTTTTTTTTTTCATACAAAGCTTGTATTTGAAAGAAAAAGTTGTTTGATTAATGAGATATGATAATATTTTAAATAAGTATAGCTTGGTACTGCGGTAAATTTATTATGAGTTGTTGCATACTTTATCATTCCAAATATATGGACTTGTATAGATAAAGGTAATCAGCATCACACAGTTTATTATAAAATTCAATTAAAAATTCACAATTCTCAAATAATTATTTAAAAGTAAATTAATGATTATCAAATTTAATTTTTTTAATTAATATTTTTATCAAAGTCAATAGTGGTTATCTTAATAAGTACTCCTTTCGATATTATATTTTAGGTAGCTTTCAATACAAAAAAGTATAAAGCTACCTATTGCAGCCGTTCGGAGGAAAGCAGTTCCGGAAAATTTCGATATATTTTCACCGATCATGACCCCCAGACCCCAAAACCACCCTCCGTCCAAATGTTGATTTATATATATATCTGACCTATGTCATACGATAACGCCCGTAATTATGAATCGATTTTGATGAAACTAATTGTGTGTATTAAGGTCACTAATGTCTCGACCGAGTTCGTTGGCCAGCTTGGTCCGCCATCTTGTTTCAAGATGGCGGCCATTTAAAGATGTAAAATAACTTAAAATCTAAAATAAATATACAAAAAATTTAAAAATTCAAATTTATTTTTTAATTACGTGTTAGGCCTTGATACAAGGATTCCAGAGCTTTTTTTGGTTTACCTCTATCTTAAAAAATGGCTGAGATAGAGCAGTTTGAAATTCTAGGGTGGCTGACATTTTGAAACAAAACAGCACATTAACGCGATTACTCGCAAATTATTTTCTTTCATTGTTGTAATAATTTTCCCAATCATACACATAAAGCTATATATTCATATCTGTTAACGCCAAAATTGGCGACATTTGGCGAAATATCGCCAAATTTGGCGATCAAAATAAGTCTTCATAAATGAAGCCAATTTGGCTATTGCTCAATAATTTGGCGAATTTCTTATTCAAATTCAGTATTAACGAATCTTTTGTAAACGTTTCTTTGCATTTTAGCTTGCTGTTTTCGTGTAACATTAGCTAAAATTTTAAAACGAAGATATAGGAAAGCTACCTTTTCCTCCCGGTACAGGCCGGAAGGACTTTTTTTATTCAAAGAATCTGTGCGAGGGGGGGGCCCCCATACGCATCTGTGCCCAGGGCCCCCAAATTTCTAAATCGGTCCCTGGAAAGCTTCCATTCGAAAACAATTTTTGTGAATCAGTACTGCCATTTATGGACTGAAATATAAACAAATAGTACAGAATATTAAGAAATCAATGACTGTTGATTATTTCATTAATATACAGAAATAAATAAATGTTGCTATGCATAGTTACGCAAAACAGATTCGTTTCAACTGACGTCATAAACACTTATTTATCAGCCGAGGGGGATAATTAAGAAAAATATTGTAAATAAATAAAAATTTAACATTACTTTTTTTTTCTCTTTTCATTAATGTATGGCACAGATGTCATATGCGCACCACGTTGGCACGATTTTTTCCCCTCGCCAATTTGGCAAAAACTTTATACAAATAGCATGTGATTTTGTATTTCACTGTAAAATCCCATTAATTACCTACCCACTTGTAATTTTTTAATCTCACTTTAATATTCCTTACAAAACACTTTATCTTTTCTTTAATAAATCCAAATAAATTTCATTGTCCAAAAAAAAAAAAGTCATGTTTTTTATAAACTAAAAATTTACCGGTCTATTTTTCTCGTTTTTTTTTTTTTTTTCCGAATATCTGAACAGGCCCGATAGCGGGCGAAGCCGATATTATACTCTGTCATAATAATATCTGTCATGTGGACTAAATGCGATATTTAAAAAAAAATAGTTTATATAAAATAGATACTTAAACCTATTGCATAATCCTCTGTAATCCAGGTCCTACTGCCAAATTGCGTATTTTAGAAAGTGAGATTTTTTGTGACAGTTTTAAAAGTATCTACATTGATTTTAAACTATATTGTTGCTTTATAAAACACAATGTAAACACATTGATAATTTTTGTTACTACAGAGGTGCCATAATTCAAAACACAGTTTTAAAACATTAAAACTATTAGATGTTAAAAATCCATGAGCTTTCAGCTAAACATTAGCCTTCCTCAGATGAACATAAGCCATCGAGAAGACGCAGCTCCGAATGGCACGCTCTGGACAGGTGGGCAAAAATGGGCGAAACCAATCCACTATGAAATGGAAGGAGTTGAAGGAAGATGGGATGATACCATTACAAGCTGGGGGGGAGTCAGCAAAAACAAAAAAACCCAGTGACACCCAGTACATTATGCCATATACAAAGGATCTGATAAGATAATACATCATTACATGTATTATCACCTCTTTTCAAAATTTCTAGGGACTCTCTGATTATGCAACTATTATACTGTGAACAATGTGAAATTATTTTAGTTTTACTGAAAAATATATCAATATCTTTAGCTTGATTTAATCTGGATAAAGCAATGGATAATTTACCTTTTTCATGTCAGCTGTATGTTTCTTAATCCTTTCCTTTAATTTGTGAGTTGTCATGCCTATATATGAATATGTTTTAGAACTGTCATTAACTTTAAAAGGAATAATATAAATGCCAGACTTATCTCCATTATCAATGGGATCAATCATTCTATGTACCAGATAGTTTAGCTTTGTTGGGGGCTTTGTGATAAGAGTTACATTATATTTCTTTAATGCATATTTAATCCGCTCAAAAAGATGGGGGATATAATCAATACTGTAGAATTTTGAAGATTGCATATCTTTTTTAACTATTGTAGCTTGTTTATTTCTATACTCATAAATTAACTTATTAATAAATTTGTTTGAAAAACCATTTTCATATGCAATCACTTTAATTTTATTCAACTCTTCATTTAAATAAACTTCTGAACTAACTTCAAACGCCCTTTTGATATAAAACCGATATGCTGCTGCTTTGTAATTAAACGGAACATAATTACTTAATTTTTAGGAAACATTTCACTGTTTTTTTAGAGGACAGTACAATATATATGAATTCAACTTCTTGTACATAATGCTATATGAAAGTAGATTGTTATGTATGCCATCTGTCAGTTATTTATATAAATTGACAAATTTTTAAAACCGTTCTCTTGATTGCAGTGACAATAAAGAACATATGAAGCAAATGTACAGCAAGCTAAACAAAGAAGAAAAACTTGTTAATTTATTAATTGATGAAATTTATGTAAAAAAATGCATTTCGTATAAAGCAAAGATTTCGGGTTTTGCTGAAAATAATGTTAGTAAGGCTGTAACAACAATACAAGCTTTTATGATAACATCTGTATTTTCGTCCTATAAAGATATCCTGGCATTAGTTCCAGTGAAGAATTTAAATGCTGACTATTTATATGAATTATTATTCAAAGTGCTTTTTATTTTAGAAGAACTGGCATTTAATGTGTTAGCTTTAATTTCAGACAGTAACAGAATTAATAGGAATATGTTTTCAAAATTAGGTCACAATCAACAATTAAATTCAATAAATAATCTTGATAACTGTGAAAAAAGTTACATTTATTATTTGATTCTGTGCATCTTTTAAAGTCTATCAGAAATAATTGGATAAATCATAAAGATACAGAAAAAACATTCATATGGCCTGATTTTGAAAACCAAATAAAAAATTATAAAACCAAAATTTTCTCATTTTCGAAAAATATATAATGAAGAAAAATCATTAATTATGAAATTAGCTCTGAAATTAACTTTTAAATCTGTGTGTCCTTCTAACATAGAGAAACAAAATGTAAATCTTGTGTTAAAAATATATGATGTAAATTATGATATTGCTCTCAAATCGTTGGGTGATGAAATCAATTTGATTGATTATAATCATACAGTTAAATTTATTCAAATCATTCAAAAATGGTGGAATATAATTAATATTCGTCACCTAAATAAAGGACACTACAAGAATTGTAAAGACAGTAAACCTTCACTGACGGTGATAAAAGATCCTTTTTTTTTTGGAAACAGATTTTCACAATATCACCAGATGTCTGGTAGTAACTATCATGTCTCTGTACAACAAATATTAGAATCAGAAAGAAAATTACAGATAAAATCAATCCTCCAGCTTCAATCAAAATTACATGGCACTATTATTACCTTAAAAGAATTTTTATGTGAGATGGGTAATGAGATAAAAAATTATGAAGGTGTAGAAATTACCCCTTTTTAACACTTTCCAACCTAGTTGAAAAGTGTTTATGACTTTGGTTTATCTGCCGTCTGTCCGTGCTCTAACTCCCGTAAATATGCTCGGATTGCCCTGCAATTTTTATATGTTATTGTTGTCATCTGTAGCATGTTCCCTATTTCAACTGAAGTGTGTAGCACATATAGTTACTTTAGTACATATAGTAGCACATATAGTTACTTTACAGGGACAGTCAAAAGAATTCCGTTACATTACGTCTATGGAGAAAAATCGTCTGTGGTTTATTGAAATAATGTTTCACTATTTTAAACGCATTGAAATTTATATATATCACTAAGGTGCATGACAAGAGGCTTACTACACAATATTGTGCGTATAGCCGTCATCGTTCATTTACAGGGACACACAAAAGAATTCTCTACTGTCTGTTAACAATAATTCCTGGAAGTGCGTTTTAAGTTGCTGAACGCGATTTTAAATTTAACTCACTTTTTGTTTATTGCTTGGTGTGTATAAATTCTGTAGATCCTATACAGGGCAGCACAAAAGTTCGCGAACACTTCTCCGTTTATTGACAGAAACTCCAGAAGGAGAATTTTAAACTGCGCTACGCGTTTCCTAACTAAACTAAAATTTAGCATCCTATGTAGTATGTATACAAATCTATATATCATATACAGGGCTGAATAAAAGTATTCGTATATTTCTCCGAATATTGTATATGTTGGACATTCCTGAAATTACGTTTTTAAATATTATGCGTTTTCCAAATTGTTTACTTAGATGTTATCTTTCAGCTTATTAAACGGTAATGATTTGTAAAATTATTTTGGCAGCGTTGGAAAGTGTTACATAATCTATGCTTGACGCATGTTTTTTTCACTCTTGTTCATCTTTAATAGAGGATGAAATTTATGCTAAATAATGTTATAGAAGCGGATTCAAAAGTGTTAACAGACATTGGCGGCTATTGTGTCAAAAACACCAAAAAACTGCAATGTGTGTCTGGAATTCTGTGTGTTGGGTTGGGTTGATTATTGACGGCCAATTATCTACACTTGGGATATAGGCCCGGGGGAAGTGCCCTTCGTGGGGGTCTTTCTAAGGGAACCTAACCCGTATTTACGCATGGATAAATCCACAGCTCGAAGAAAACCACGAAAACTCCGAACGATTAGGCCGACGGGCGCGATTGGGATCGAACCCAGCACCACCCATCTACCAGCTTCGAGAGCAGAACCTCTCAGCCACTGGTAGGGCTGGAATTCTGTGTGTCTGAGAGAAAATCAATAATTGAAATCGATGATATTACAGATGGTATGTATGCATATATTGAAGAACTAAATCGTGGTGCATTGAAATGTCCTACAGAACAGGTAATAATGACAATATCTGAAATATATGTACTTTTTAAAAAATTGATAAGTGAATATGAAAAACAATTCTTATGTTATAGTGGGAAACATCATGCCTTATTTACAAAATTGCTAAATTGCATCTTAAAAAGCATGAACTCTATTTCATAAATGAAACATGTTCACAATGTAATTGTTCTCTGGATATTGTAATTATGTGTATTGTTAAAACTTTTGTCAACATATGTATCAATAAATTATGTGAAATGATCAATTAAATAAATATAATGACAAAAAATACCACTGCTAAAAGGCATGATGCAATAGAAAAGAAAGAATTGAGAAAAATTAAAAGAAATTTAAAAAGTAAATTTTATTACTATAAATACGAATAATTATTTAGTTAGCTAAAGTATGTTTAAGAGGGATGTAGTAAAGTAAGTTAAATATTTCTTGTCTCTTTAGTATCATTATTATTTATTACTTTTCATAATTAAAATCCTTTTATAATTTATATTGAATAAAATGAATAACTGTATTGAATTAACTATTTTGAATATTGATTTTATTGAAGAATATATTTATTTTTGTTGATTGCTTCATTATAATAATTTTATATATTCACTATAAAATATTTGCTAATTTGATTTGAGTCAATATATATATATATATATATATATATATATATATATATATATATATATATATATATATTTTTTTAAGAGTGTATCAGAATATTTTGAATATTAATTATGGAGAAATTTATTTCTACTGATTATTTCATTATAAAATGTATTAAATATTTGCTATTTGAATAATTAATTACTGAGATCATTCAGTTATAAATATTAATCAGGATTTTGTCAATTGAATGCATTAGAATGCTTTGAATACTGGTAATTGAAGGCTATATTTATTTATTTTTGCTGGTCGTTTTATTATCAATTTTTAGTAGTGTTTTCTTGAATATTGCACTGTAAAACTTAATTCAATATTTGCTGTTTTGAATTCATTACTAGGATCTTTCGAGTTAGAAATGTCAATCACTTTTTAATTGAATATATCATAAAATTTTTAATATTGAGGAATTTATTTATTTTTGCTGATTATTACATTATAAATATATTTAATATTTGCTGATTTGAATTCATCACTAGGATTAAAGTTAGAAATGCCAACCATTATTATTTATTTATTTATTTATTAATTTTTAACTTAGTGTATCAGAATATTTTGAATATTGATTATTGAGAAAATTATTTATTTTTGCTGATTATTTCACTATAAATTGCATTAAATATTTTTTTTATTTGAATAATTGTTTGAAATTAATTGAATAATTAACCAAGATATTTTCAGTTATGCATCAATGATTTTGTTAATCGATTGCATTAAAATACTTTGAATATAGATTATTAACGGCTATATTTATTTATTTTTGCATATCGTTTTATTATAAATTTTTTGGTAGTGTTTTCTTGAAAACATTATAAAACTTTATTGAATATTTACAGATTTATCTCAAATAATTTTTTTATTATCATTATTTGAATGGAGCGGTATTTTATTCATCAAAATAAACAATATATTTTCTTCTTTAAATGTAGTTTTTATTCAAATAAAAATTGAAATCCTTACGTATAAAACTTTCTTAAGTCATTGTGAATATTTTAAAGAATAACTTTGAAATAAACAAGTTCAGAGTACTTAATTGCATTTCTTGCTACTATCTTATAATTTTAATTGCTTTGTAATTCATATTTTTCTTTTCAGAAGTCTATTTAATTGGAATTGCCTGATTTCTACAGAATATATATATATATATTAGATACTTTTCCATATCATAGTAACTTATGTCAACAAATTATTGACATACTATTTCTGGCAAGGGATGTATTGGTAGGGATACTAATTTTCAGTCGTAAGTCGATCACAATGGAAGGTGATGGTATGAATACATTAGGAGATTTATTTTCCTGTCAAATTAAAAAGAAGCAGCATTATTATCAACGAATTTATTACACCTCACAAAGCAGTGACAATTCCATTAATTGTCCAGTTGTAAAACTCATATCTGGGCTGTGTTACATCATAGAAAAAGACGGAAGATATTAGAGATACACAAATTTGAAAAAAATCTCCAAGTGATGAGGTTTATTTAGCAAGTCTAAAAACATGCAAAATCTGTTCTCCAAGGCTGTGTAACTTTTGTGTTATATACTAACAATTCGCCCAATAATATATTGACGTGCCGATGGAAACGCCAACAGAATGTTAGTTAGGAGGAAGGTAGGGGAAAGAGAGAAGAGTGGCTTGCTTAGTGATTGAGCGAGGCGGGCAAATCTTTACAAAATCTCTGAACTCTATATCAAAAGCATAGAAATAAAAAGGTTAAAAATTTTGACGCGGGAGTATTTGTAAAGAATGCTGGGATATCGAAGAATAATTTTAATAAAAATAAAAATGGTATTAAGAAATATTCTAAAGAAATAAAAATTTAATGTCTCAAACATGAAGGAATAAATCAGGGTTTTTTTTACAAAGAAGTGTCACTTTTAACAGATTAAGGTTTTTAGAATAAGAATTAAAAGAATATGTTAATTAAAGGTATGGAAGTAAAATATAAATTATATTTAAGATACTATTAAAGGCAGGTAAAAAGGGTAGATATTGTATGAATTTAGAATAAATTAATTAAGGTAAATGGCAAAAAATTTTATTATTACATATATGTATGTGTTACTCACATTAAATCATTTTAAACGTGTAATGTTTTTATATATGTGTTCGCTCAGAAGCGAACATGGACAGAAATAGTGACGTCACGTATAGTTCCAGAAGTCGGTATCTTAGTTGCTGTGGCTATAGTAGGGGGCCCAAAAGGTGCCAACTGAAAGTTTTGAGCAGAGCAAGAAGTTCGATTACACTAAAAAAGAAGAAAGAAAGTTATAACAAGCGCATATAGAATTGCAAAACATTAAAAAATAGAAAAAACACAAACTAAAAAACAAAGAAAAAAAAATAATAAATACTAACGAAATTTTTCAGAAAAGTGACCCTCGGGGGGCGTAAATTGAAGGGAGGGGCATGATAGGTGCATAATATGAAAGAGTGGTCAAAGGGCTTTCTTTCTAATGATATATCACATGATGGTGTTGGAAAATATTAAAAAGTGCTCTCGGGGAGCAAATTGGGAGAAGGGGGAAGTGAGGTTCATAAAATGAAAGAGTGGTGCAAGAGCTTTCTAATGATATATCACATGTCAGGTGCCAGAAAAAGTTTAAAAAGTGCCCTGGGGCACTTTTTTTTGGGGCGGGGGATAGAGTAGGTATATAAAAACATGCACATATTCGAATGCAACATTGTATCAAAATTTCAAAGCAATTGGTGAAGACCTTTAAGAGATTAAAGATTATGAACATTTACATTTTTATTTATGTAGATTTGAGAACAGCTTTGCTTATATTTAAAAAAGGGCATTTTTTTAATCAGGCAACAGCAGATTGTCATCAAAGTCAAACTGCAACTGAATTAAAATCAAACTCTTAGAACTTAAATTTCATAAAACACAGTCTCCAAAAATAACAGCAAGGGAGTTTCAAATTTATAAGCCAAAACACAAACTACAAAATTTTAAACCAGCAGTTAAAACAACTGAGATCAAAACAGCATCCTATGCCATATAATCAGGCAACAGCAGATTGTCATCAAAGTGAAACTGCAACTGAATTAAAATCAAACTCTCAGAACTTAAATTTCATAAAACACAGCCTCCAAAAATAACAGCAAGGGAGTTTCAAATTTATAAGCCAAAACGCAAACCACAAAATTTAAAACCAGCCATTAAAACAACCAAGATCAAAACAGCATCCTATGCCATAGCTGGCAAGCCCTTATAGCATACGTCATGCGAATGAGGCAATTCGGCCACACCCATGCTGTGGAGAGAGGCGCATGCCAAAGTGAATGAAAATCGCTCCTGGAGAAATATGCTATATGCAAGAGAGGAAGAAAATCGCTTGGGTCAGAAACAAACGAGCCAGTAAAACGCAGATTCGCAAAACAATCAATGTGATATTCCTCACATATAGTTTTGAGAGTTGTCAAGAGTAAATTTTTTTCTAAAGAAATAAAAATTACTTCAAGCAGCTTTATTTAATCTGAAGCAATATATATTTAAAACAAGAAAAACATTTTTGCTTGATTTTTATAAGAATTCTTCCATTTATTAATTTTTGCTTTCAGTATTATGCTCTAGATAAGTTAATTTTCTTAAAATTTACAGTGAAATTGCGATAACTCGACTACCCTGTAAGTTGACATTTATTATTCACATGGCTGGTACAATGCTAACTTCAGTGAGAAAGAAACTCTCTTGCTGGACATATTTTGGCAGAAACCTGCTTAAGTTAACTACAATTCTATATGTTCTATCGCAACCAAATTTTAGAAATTGCTCCTTCATTGATCAGTACTTCAACTTAAAATTGATTATTTGTTTCTATAATCAATTCACCTTCTTGTTTATTCAAAATCACTGTTGCTGTATTCAAAAAACCTTCTTCCATTCATTATTTCTGAAAGCTATTAAGTTATATGCCACTTTCTGTGTAAGAAAGAGCGAGCAGAACAATCATTGAATAAGTTACAATATTTAAGTGTTTTTGCTGTATCATCAGAAAGGAAAACAGGCAAAAAATCAGTGGTTATTTTTCATAAAGTAATTAAAATTTTAATACTGTTATTATAACTGCCTGATCTAGAAATAAATGGAAATCAATTTATTAAATGTAGTTGTTGAATTGTTAAAAAAACATATAATTTTAACATGCATTTAACATCCAACTTATCATACATATTTTATGATTCTAAAATCATTCAGAGTGTGTAAACAATTTTTTAAATAAATTAAAAATCTTTAAAATAAAGTGAGCTCTGCCTGCTATGCTGGTTGATTTTTAAAACGTACCTCAAAAGGAAAAAATAGAGTATAACTTATAGTCTCGCTATGTTGTTCTTCTGTCTATCCTAATTATTTTTCTCATGAAAGGCTGTCGGTATCACGTTGAAATTAATATCAAATAATAAGGTCCATGGTCCCATTGGTGTGTAAAAATTTGAGCTTCTACCTTAATGCAATAAAACAAAACTTTGTGAAATCCTGATTTTAGAAAATCATGTAGTAAATCAACATACATGTATAAATTAATGATTTTCGAATTTTTTTTTTCCCTTTACATGAGTTATAAGACTTTCTTTTGTGCCAGATTTCAAGATTCTAGGTCAACGGGAAATACCCTATAGTTTTTGAGATAAAAACCTATAAGATACTTTCCATTAACCCAGAATCTTGAAATTTGGCACAAATGAAAGTCTTATAACATGTAAAGGAAAATATCTGATAATTAATAACTATGTTGTTAACTATTATCAACTATGTTGATTTATTACGTAACAAACTGATGAATTTTCATAATTGGGAATATTGATTATGAAAAATTCATGTAATAAAGCAACATAGAATTATAAATTAATGATTTTCAGATTTTTGTCAAGAAACTAGGTATTTACTACTCTAAAATCTCAATTGTAAGCCCTTCTTTTTCAAAAGCAATTAAATTTGAGAGGAGGGCTTATAATCGAGATTTTTTACAGCATTTCATTAAGAACCCTATTTTTCTCATTAATTTAAAATTTAAAAAGATAAATACAGGGGTGAGAATCTTTTTGTAATTAGGCAGCTTTTTGCTTAAAAAAACTCCCTCACCCCCCCGCAGCTTTGTTCGCGTAATTGTTGAAAAATGCCAAGTGGTATTCATCTGTCTATTTTTATTACGGAAAACTATACTTATTATTTAAAACAACACAAATGTCACAAAACATGTATGCATCATTTAATAAAACTTTACTTAAGGTGTTTTTCAAACATACATAACTGTATTTCACAATGATAAAAACCTAGCGCTTTCGAGCAACTTTAGCTCGTCATCAGGGTTATAAAACTAACACGCAGACATACACAAAACAAATAGTCTAAAACTAATAAAAACATAGTTTTCTGCTGAAGAATGGTCAAACCATTACAAACAGGTCACTAGGGGTGGGAAGCATTGGGAGGCAGTGGCATAGCGTCAGGGGGGGCACGATCATTTTACTACCAGTATAATTATATACTACATTTAGCCTTATTTAATCATTGAACTGCATGAATTAAATAAGGGCAAATATAGTATATAAAAATACTGGTAGTAAAGTGATCTGTGCCCCCTTGACGCTACGCCTCTGTTGGGAGGGATGTGCTAATCTTATTCAGTCTTGAACAATCTGTAACAGTTTATACCACAATTTAGGGATGTTTTAAGATACAGAATCAGTGCATGTCTTATCTTTTCTGGTTAAAATTTCTATGGATTCATTTATTATTGCTTGATGAAAGGAGGATGTGGGTTTAATTATTTTAGCTTTATCAAAATCTATTTTAATCGACTGCACTTGTTTTAATCTGGAAAGTGCCGTTTTACTTCTATTGTACTTGATATCTGCAATATGCTCTTTTAAACGAATTTTAAATTTTCTTAAAGTCATACCAATGTAGTCTTTAACTTTATAACATTTCATCTTATTTTCTATTATTTCTATAGTAACTGGGATTCTATAGATTCTTGCTAAATTCCTGCTAATTTAAGTTTAAAAAAAGCCAATCTCGTACTTTTTGTTCCTCTCTGCTTCAATGCTTCAGAAAGCTTCGAACTGAGTCTGCACGGGCATGCTCATTGATTTTCATAAAAAAAAAAAAAAAAAAAAAAAAAAAAAAACGCTTTTTTGATAAGTTTTTAATTAATATCTTTCAGCTAATTACCATCAGATTTCTTCAGAATTTGAAATTGCAGAATTCTTTATTTTTTTAACCATTGAGAAAATGGTTGTTGCTTTCGGTCGAGAATGGACCAAATGATGTTCTTCGCATTTTACTATTTTAACCATTTTTAACGAAATTCTGTAACTTTAGAAGAATTTATCTTTGAATAAGTAATAGAAATGCATAAAATCGTTACAAAAATGTTAAAATTACAAAAAGGATAGATGCAAATTATCAGATGAAAAATAAAGTAAAAATTTGGTACTTTCATGTTATAGCAGCCCTCAAGGATGAAATATTTTTGTTTCTGTTTTCATTAATATATTGTAAATTTGGTACTTTCGTGTTATAGCGGCCCCCAAGGATGAATCGCCAAGCGACCAAGATTTATCACCAAATTATAAACAAGTATGACATAATAATGTATGATATATATATGTAATAATAAAAAAAAATTGCCATTTTTCTTTAATTAATTTATTCCAAATTCTTACAATTCTAATTTTTCCCTCTCCTTTAAAGTATCTCTTAAATCTAATTTATATTTTTATTCCATAGCTTAATCAAAATATTCTTTTAATTATCATTCTAAAAATCTTAATCTGTTTGAAGCTACACGTATTTGTAAAAACCTTAATTTATTTCTTCTTTTGTAACATTCAAATTTTATTTCCTTAGAACGTCTCTTAATATCATTTTTATTTTTATTAAAATTATCATTCGATATCCCATAATCCTTTCGGCTCCCGCGTCTTCCGCTTCACCTCAAAATTATGCCATAGACAGTATTAAGTTCCCTGGCTTTGCAAGCTTCTTATTGGCTCGTCCTTCCACTGCATTGCGGAAATATTCATTCGCCTTTTACCTTTAAAATGGGTTGCGCTGGCTTGGAGAGCAGATTTTGTACGCTTTTCTTACTGTCAACTAGACCCAGTCACTAGGGGGTCAAAATTATTATGTCGTCGGTAGAGAATTCTTAAACAACGTAACTTTGTGCCGTCATCTAATGCATTAAATATCTTCGAGTTTTTGATGAGGTTTAGTGGAGTTGTTAACTCAACGCTTAATTCTAATAAACAGTTGTCTCTTCAATGCTGTTGTTCTTGAGTGGGAAATTACCTGGATTTTTTTATTTTGCCTTTTCTCCGGTTACGTATGACTACTTATATGGAGTATAATTTGTGATCTTCCGTCATCATCTAGCATGGAACAGCTTCAGTAACTTGTGGCAGTGGAATAATATGGCTATGATCTGGTGTAAATTTATAGAGATCGTGGCTGGCCTGTCAACGGTTGCGGAATCTAGAGTAATTCATCTCATATATATACATATATAACATTTCTTGACATATGTGGCCAAGTTATAGTCATATATGATGCATATATGATGTATATATATGACATGTGTATATGATGTATATACGACATATAAGACGTAAATAATATGTGTATAATGACGTATATGGCACATATAGGAGTGTTTGGAATATATATATATATTATATGCATATATAGGATGCATATATAAGCTTTGCGATGATCTTGGCGAAATCATAACTGCAACCTTGGCATAATCATAATTGTAGGGGCCGCTGTAACACGAAAGTACGATATTTTATTTTTTAAGCTTTTGGAACATTTTCCCAATGGTTATTGTAATTTGTTAAATTATATATTTTTATTTATTTTTTATTTTTTCTGTATTGATCGGTATTTCTCGTGACCTTCAACTCACCATTTTCATGGAGCCTTTCTGGGTACAGATGGACCGACAGACATTTACAAACATTAAAAGAATAGAAGATTTTGCTTATGAAATTATGTAAAACCTTGCTAGCTCTAACATGTTTTTTTATCCTCTAATGGTGTTGAGTTATTGAAGTTTTACTGCATAATCAGATTGCAAATTTTTAAATGATTTTATTTTAATATTTAAACATTTTAAGGTTGTTGATTTTTTTATTTATTTTTTATTTTTTTATTTAGGTGGGAAAAAAGTAATACGTAAAATAACTGTTCCATCGAGAAGTGTAACATTGCCCAGAACTCTTCCTTCATCTCCTAGAAGAACTCCCAGTGTTCTTCCAAAGAAAAAGCCAACAACACCTCCTTCCATCCGTCGCCAGTTCCCAGGGCAATCTGGAGTAATTTTTTTATTATTGTATTCCTAATATGCTTTACTTCTTCGATCAGCGGTTCCTAACCTTTTTTTCTTTCACGTGCCCCTTAATTAGGGTTTTTACTTAAAAGTATATTCTTTTCTCATGAACGCACCCTTACTAATACACATAACACAAACATGCTTGTTTTTTTTATTAGCAATCTTCTTACCATAAATAAATAATTTATCGACTCGAATTACATTGGCATTTCTAACCTTTTACTTTTTATCTTATATTTTAAAGTTAATTTTACTTTTTATTATATTAGCTTAACACCAAAAGAAATCAAAACAGCATTAAAAGAATTTTTAACTAGCTTACGATAAAACTTTATAACAATTATTCACCATGATATACAAGTAGTGATCAAGTAGATACAAGTAGTATCCTTGAGCTAGTTTCATGGAGCTGAGTTTTTAAAAATCTGTATGAATTAGAGAAAATGTATTGTTTATGAGAGAAATATTTTAAAGGTTTTTTCACATGGTATTCACCAAACATACATCGAACAGCATTTTTGATACAAGAATATATAAAATTTTCAGCGACTGTATGATTGTTAGAGCTTTTAGCATAATATGGTAACTTATTCTGTTCAATGCTTCGACAGCATTATCATTGTTTTTGTTTGTAGAAAATACATAAGATGCTACATTAGGGTCGCTTGATAAGTGCTAAAAGTAACTGACATCATTTTGTTTATAAATGGGAAATTTTGTTTTTGTCTCTAAATTGCACATTGATAAAGGTGGTTTCATGCTACCATGTGGACAATATCTCTCCACAAACAACACATAGTGGTTTTGAGAAATCTCCATCTTCCATGAATAAAAATCTATAATTCTAGTAAAGTTTATCACTAACCAAAACAGGCCTATTAGCAGCTGCACTTATGTCCTCTTGCACTTTTAAAAAATGGACTGTTTTGACTTGTAGTTCCCGAATCATCAGCTTCAATTTCAATCCCAGTTGCAGTTTGCATAAGAGTTTTGGATTTCAATCAGTTATCCATTTGAAACACACACACAAAAAAAAACCTCACTAAAATAATAAGTAATTTCAAATCAAATACTCATTAAAAGAAATGAAGCTTCCCTATTAATATACGCTAGCAATATAACCCCGCCTAATCAAAAATGAAAATAAACAGAAAATGCATTTTTTTTTCACATTTAAAAAAAAAAAAAATTAATACCAGAAGCTCTGGGATAATTTAGACGTTCTGAAATTATTATTAAAAACTGACAATAAGAAGAAAGAGGGAAGAAAAAATATTGTAAAATGATCAATGACAGTTTTTGCGAAGAGGGGGGGGGGGGGGGCAGGGGAGAAACATATTAGTTATCTTTTCCCTCACTTTGAAAGCAACATATTGGAGTTGCATATGAGACTGACTTCGTATTCCAAAACTATCAACTGTTTTTATGTTTTTAGTTGAACCATTTTTGTGATTTCTGCCATTACCAATATTATTTTCACTTTCACGTACCCCTAACAGGCCCGTCACGTACCCCATGTTGGGAACTGCTGGCTTAGATGACGAAAAATATTGTGTAGATGCATAGATTTTTAACCTCAAAGGTATATTCACATTATTTGGCATTTGTTTTTAAATTTCACACACACTTTCTAAATTTCTTTAGCAATATAGCTGTACTGTTTATTCTAGAACAAAGGGGAGGGGGAAGGAAAGAGCATGAAGGAGAAGAAAAAGAACATAGATGAGGTAAAAAAAAAAGGGAAGGGGGCATGGAGGAGATTAGAAAAAGGACATTGAAGAAAGAAAAGGACAACATAAATAATGCTAAGAAAAATAAGTTATCTGTACAATATTGCAAAAATATACTTGCCAAAAAAAAAAAAAAAGACCCTAGGTAAAATTTGGTTACCAACACATTGCAGAACTATATTTTTAAGTATTTTAATTAATTCCAGAATCTATAGTATAAAGCAAAAACATCTGTGAGTAATGCTGATCAGTGTTATTCATAGATGTGTTTTTTCTTTACAATGACATCAATATCATATCAACAAGGGCAATGATCTAAGCAAAACATTGCATAATAATTTTTACACCAGCAATTAAGGAAAAAAATGTACTCGCAAAAGAAATTTGTTTGAAAACTATATCTCAATTGACTGATTTTGTATGGTTTTGAAAATAATTTTCAAGCATTAATTTTTAAGAAATCTATTGTGTGCAGCTCAAATGCAGAAGATAATCCATTTGCACTTAAAACAATAAAAAATTTATCTTTGAAAATTATTTTTAAAAACATAAAAATGGGTAAGAGATGGTTTGCAAACAACTTGTATATGAAAATACATTTTTTTTTTCTATTTGTCCCTGTAAAAATTAAAATTGAGTGATGTTTAGAAGTTACAATTGCAGGAAAATAAAAGCAGGCAAAATTTATTGGCCAGGTTGTTGCCATTGTCAATATGATGCCAATATGGGTCATGGGCATGTTTTTGCTTTATAATGTAGATTCAAAAGATAAAGGAAAAAATAATTTATTTCTGTAGTTTAAAAATTAGTTAAGAAAAAGAACTGCATGATACAAAAGAATGTAGTTTTATTTAATATAAACTTTATTTTGAAGATGATTTTAAAAATTTATCCAGAAGTATGTCTCTAACTCTAACAGTTTTACTTCTGAAAAGTGCACCTTAAAAGTAGTCACAGGTACAATCTAATATCCCTTTTTTATGTAAAATTCTTGGTTGTGTTGATGTGTGACAGTGGTGGCAGGCTGCTATTTGTCTTGACTCAGACAAATTTGAATCCTGTGGACAAAATTTTGTGTTTTCATACATTAAATTTAGGGTCAATGGCATGCTGTATTGCAGTATCATAAGCCCCATAGCTAATTCTGCTATCTGATGACTTCCTTTTCATAAATGTCACATTCCAAAAGTTATTTTAAAACACAATCTTTCATAACATTTTCTGAAAGATGCTTTTCTTTTATAAGAAAATAAGACATTTAATTCCTCACAATCTGATTAAGAATATCTTCAAGCTTTATGCTTTTAATCAGTAAAAAAGGGTTTTGTGAATGATTTGAAAAGTAGTGTCCTTATCCATCTTCAACGGATTGGCATTTGATCCAGTTAACCTTAGATGTTCCATTCGTTGAATAAGATGTTAAATAGTGCTTTACTTTTTCATTATGAAATGTATCTTCTTTATCACATACAAGCTGTAGTTGAATGTCACATTGCCCATTTTTTTCCCTAAAATGTATTGAGGCCTTCAAAGCTCAGACACTAACTTATTAGAGCCATTCAATAGAAAGTTAGTTTCAATTTGAGAATTGCTGAAAAAAAAAAATATGTATATATATATACTCTTGTGTCATGTTGTATATTATAATTTTTTTATTGTTGTTATATACTTTTGTTTGTCATTTAAATAGAGGAAAGATGTGTTATCCAAAAATGTGCCTCCAGTCCAATCCCGGCTTCAGAAATTAAATAAAATCCTGAATATTAAAGGTGTTGATCCGAAGTTAGCACAAGTTATCATGGATGAAATTGTAGATGGTGGACCAACTGTTATTTTTGATGATATTGGTAATATACATTTTCAATATTCTCTGTATGTTTCTGTTTTTAGCTTATTTAATCATGATTTACTTTCTATATTTAATTCATACAAATTTCATTAGCTGGTCAAGAAGTTGCCAAACAAGCTCTCAGAGAGATGGTGATATTGCCTACTGTGCGCCCAGAGGTAATTTTATGAAAAATATTCTTAATTGTATATCTGTTAAATGTG
The DNA here is from genome assembly GCA_963931845.1 of Maratus michaelseni. Lineage (NCBI taxonomy): Eukaryota > Metazoa > Arthropoda > Arachnida > Araneae > Salticidae > Maratus > Maratus michaelseni. The sequence continues at coordinate 87,738,343 of OZ007591.1, forward strand.
TAATGTTTAGAAGCATAATTTGTATAATATGTTTGTATCACTTAATATTATTTGATTTTACTATACCACGTGATTCAAAACTAAGGTTGGAAGTTATCTCTTAAACTGCTGATGACAGAAACATATCTTCAATTACAGAAAGTATAAATCAAGTTCTGCTTTTAGATATGGCATTAGTTTTACAAGGAGCTGTATGCATATTAAAATACAAAATGTAATTCTTTATACAGCCTTAATTCCCTGTAAGTTATAATAAGAAAAGTGTTGCACTCCTTCTAAGAAGGGGGGGGGGGGGGGATCATGTCTCTAAGTGAAATATCCACTGAGAAATTGCACATTGAAAATTTTAGCATCTGTTGCCAAATTACCGGAGAATGTCTATAAAGTGAGAAAACAGCATGTTTTTAAAGCTATTTTTGTGATTGCCAATAATTGTGTGTTGTCAATACGAGAAGCATCTCCATGACAACAATACAATGTTCCAAGCATAGTTTCTGATTTCTCTAATGACCTTGTGTTGATTAGAACCTATTTTCTCTATTCATTTACACAAGTATGTACATTTGTTTCTTATAGCAAGATAAAATACATATTTTTCACACCCTTATTTTTGCCATTAAAGAAGCTTTGAAAAAAGTGGTAATGCCATTTTTAAATGTCATTTTCAAAACACACAATCTTTATTTAACTTTGTTTTTCTTATAGTTGTTTGATTAAAGTAAACTGCATTTCGCCACATCTATATTAATAAAAGAAAGTTTCGCTCTGTGTGTGTGTTTGTCTGTCTGCGATGGCTAGCAAAATCTAGCCCACCTAGAAGTCTAAAAATTTAGGTGTGGATAGTCCAAGGTCTGGCCATGTGCACCTGAGTCTCAGAATTTTAATATTTTGATAATTACCCAAGATATTGATTAGTTTCTCATTAACCATCGCTTCTAAAATGCCATATTTTTCTGAAATTGGTGCAAAAGAAATGTGAAACTGCAAAATGAGTTGTATGTTGGGAGAGGGAAAAAAGATTTTAGGTTTACTGGAAAAATGTTGGGCTACCACAATGACTTTTAACTACGCCTTTTCGACACATGTTGAAATAACAGAAACTATTAGGTCTTTCGACACGAAAATTTGCAGATCTATATAAACAAACAATCACAAATTCAAAAAGTCAAATTTCAAAAAATTCCATCCACAACTTTCAGAAATATTAATTAGAAATGTTTAATTTTTCGAGCAATTTAATCTTGCAATGATCAACACGTTTTTTTATAAAAATTTGAGCCGCTGCATGTGTCTCGATAATGAAACCGCAAAGAAAGATACACTAAGAGATTTTTTAGGTAACTCAAATTAAAAATTCTAATTAAGCTACGATTTTAAAATTAACATCTTTCGAATCCTCTCTGTTTCCACATTACAAGTTTGTAAAAATTAAGATTATGCGATTCTTATAACCGAAGATATTTATTATTTCGTATTAATTTGACTGCAGAAAAAAAAAAAATATTAACGTGTTTCTTTTTTCTTTTTTTTTTTTTTTTTTTTTTTTTTTTCTACGAGCAAGCATAGCAGACAAGATGTCCGTTATCTCTTGAATAAAGAAAGATACCAAACAAGTAAATAAAAATTCGGAATGGTGCTATTAGAAGCTGTATAAAATTATTAAAAAACTTGGATTTTTTTTATTGGAAAATTATGCATCCTTATCGAGTTAAAGATATAAAATCATACAAACTTTTGGTTTATTTAACTTTATTATCACGGGCCCGGGCAACATCGGGTGGGTCCGCTAGTACCAGATAAAGTGGGTAAGTCACGATTTTTAAATTTAACTATCTTAGTAAAGCACTTAAAGACATGGATTTTTTTTCCCCCTTAGAAGGAAGGTAACATTTTTCTAAATCATATATTAAACAAGAAAGCAATTTTAGGTGCAAAAATGATTTCATTAGGAAAGATTTTTTAAAATACTCAGCATGTCTGGTGTATCCTGGCGAAGGTAGCATTTTGTTTCAACCCCCATATCTAGGTTCGTTTGGATAAATATTTTATCATACAAATTCAATGATCTATGTTGGCAAAAAGGCAGTGGAGACTCCAACATTAGGCTCGTATGGAAAGGTTTTTGTTTAAAAATATAAAATTATTCAACATTGATTTTAGGTATACTTAAGGTTATAATCACAGGCCCAGGTAATATCGGGCAGGTCAGCTAGTAGTAGATTATTTTTATGAAAAAACTTAAAACTTAATACATTTTTAGCAGAATGTTTTATTTAAAATCTTTACCTTCATTCTATCTGTCACTAAACCTTATCAAAACAAGTTTTGTATTGTAAGAACAGAAAACTTGTTCTTGCTTACTACTAACATAGCAAAAATGTTTTTCTACTTTGATGAGTTATTCTTCCACTTTTGCCTTTTTAACTATGTCTTGCTCATATATGCAGGTACATATTGCTACAGTTGTTCACATGTTTGTTCTTTTTTCTTTTCTTTCTTTTTTAAGAAACATAATTTGCAAGTCTCCCAATTTTCTGCTATATCTGAAAATTTTGTTTTTTTCGCTTCCCGATATTACGTAAAACGGAACCAGCTGGCAATCTTTCAGGAAGAACTTGCGAAATACTTTTCACCTCTGTGATTGGTGATTGGGTTTGATGTCGCATTGTAAGTAGGTGGGGTTAAAACATCAGCTGCCCAATGAGCATGAAGTGCCGTGGGTTTCTGCAGGTAATGGACATAAGCTATGTTTGTTTCAGTTTAGCGGTATTTGTTAGTAAGTTTTGGAATCTCATGATGAATTAATATTTAATTTTGTCATGAGTTTTTCAATTTATGTTTAATTATGGTACTAAAAGGAAATATGCGTTGTCTTTTCACCCCTCTTTTTCATATGATTTTGATTATATAATATCATCGGTGAAAAGAAGCTCACATGCTAAATGCACGGCATGTTGTTTAGATTTCACAATTTCTCATAGTGGAAAACAAAGGAGATATAGTAAAACAAGTAGGAATCCTAAAATATTTATATAATGTGCAACGACTGCATTTAAAAAAAAAACATATTTAATGTTGACAAAATGTATTAATGAATGATTAAAGAAAAATGTTTCTTTTTGTCATCTTTGTTGGATTATAGTTTACTATTAAATGCTTCAGACTGTGCACAATCCCTATTTAAAAAGATGTTTTAGGATAGTGCTATAACGAAAAAATACTAATGGGCAAGGACAAAAGTAACCGCAATTCTCAATGAAATGGTCTATAAATTGTAAATATCTGCACATGAGAGGTTTGGATCTAAAAGCTTTCAAGTTTACTTGAACACCAAATACATAAGCTTATATAAAAGTTGTGTGCTAAAGTTTTTGCAAAGCAAGCAAGCATATCATTAAAATATATCTTTAACTTGAGTATCTGTCATGTTCTGAATAGTTTGCTGTCATATCTGTATCTAAGCTTTAAATTGAAAATAAAAATCTATTTGAATTCTTAGTGACTAATCTTGATGTATTGAACATGCAAGTGGTATGTCTATGTATATATACTATTCTTATTTCAATAGCAGTTTTTATCTTCTTTTTTTTCGGGGGGGGGGGGGGCTCAAGTACCTAACGTTCAAATTTTGGGCCTGTGTTAAAGGGTTTGTATTCGGTGATGGTGTGAGGGATTTGCCAAAAAAAGTCTAATTTCTCCTGATTTTTTGTGATGTTAGCAACTTTGCATAAATATAAATAAATTCATTTTAGTTTAATAAATTAATGCATTGTATTTGGCTAGATCAAACTATTGTCTTTATAATCTGGAAATTTTAACATTTGAGTTCAGTGAACAATAATAAAAGCATAGCATGGCCTTATAATTTCAGGCCATGATCAGTACTGCCGGATAATCATAATATCTGGCTACAGCCAATTATACATGATACTGGCCAGTTCAGCTGGATATTTGTACTTCTCTAATAATAATCACTAGAAGAAAGAGATATTCTTAACTCAATACACCTCAATACATCGTATTATCTAGCTAGAGATCTCAAAATTAAACGGATATGATAGAATACTTACTGTTCTTTAATAAATAAGATCAAAGGATTGTTTTTTATTCTAACCAGATTATCAAATTTTTAAATAAAGATTGACACTACATTTGGTACTATTTACAAGCCGCACGTAGTTATTGGCCTCATTTTTGTTTTCAAAAAAAGCAAAAATCTAGTTTAACGCCAGTGTTATTCCCAGAAAATACAATAATTTAGTATGCCATTAACCATCAAGTAGATTATGGTGTATTTAGATAAGATCTTTCATCTAAATATTATAGTGTTAGGTTTTTCCTAGATTTGTGCAAAATTACCAAAAATTAGAATGAATCCTGTTAACACGCATATTACAAGCATACTTTAGCATTTAAAAAAAAAAAAATTAAATGAGAACTAAGAAATTTAAATAAGAGGAATTAAGGAAGTCAACACAAAGTAAATTCAAATAATTAAATTTAAAAAAAAACAATGAACTTAAAATTTAAAAAAAAGGGTCAACAAAATTGAAAATTTTACACACAATCCAAGTTCCTCAACAAGTAGCCTGATGAACTCACATTGTCATGGTAAAAAAATATTGAATTCTCTTCAAATACAGAATCAATTTGGTACAGAGTAATATTTTAAAAGGAGACCTGAAATCCTTCCAGTATGGAAAGCACAAAAAAAAGTGACAACCAATAAAATTAAAAAGAGAAAAAATTAATTAAGGATTTTAGAGACACCATGGTAATGCATAAGTTCAACAGAACTATGGCAGTGATTGTATATAAAATAAGTGTCTCAGGAATCCATATGCACATTTGAAATCTTTTCTTTTTATAATAATGAATTTCTTCTATTAGCTTATTTATTAGTGTATTTTAATAATTCATATTTATAATTATTTTAAGCTTAACTGTTTCGAAGAAAATCTAACAAACAAACATGTAAGAAATCCTGTCTTAAATTGAGAGAAGTAAAAACTGCAAATCATCAGACATTTTTAACTACAGAAAAGATTAGATATATTTTTTTTTTTTTTTTTTTACCACTACCAACAATTTTCTTTTAAAGTAAACTTCATCTTAAGAAATTATCTCAGCGACCAAAACATTAAAAATTCAGGAATTAAGATTAGTTTTTATTTATTTTTCTTTAGACCAAGTTATTGTCTGGTCAGAACAGATTAAGATTAATAAAATAAAGACTTATTGTTATCGCTTACTATAATTATTTATACATATTTATTAAAAAAGAGAAACTCTGAAAATATCATTAATTTCAAATAATTAAGTTACTTTAAGTAGGTTAAAAAAAATGAACTTGAGGAAATAAATTACTTAAACAGCAAGTAAATTAATTAAAATTACATATGTTTATTTCAACAATATTGAATTCAATACGAAGTATTAGATTTACATACTTCAGCATATGAAACTTAGAAAAAATATATATATGTTTAAGTTTTTGAACCATCAATAGCATGAAAAGCATATCAATTTAATAAAAATTTCATGACATTATACTTACAGGATGTTACTTATTTACATTCAATCTCTGGTAGAATGGCTGTAACATTCCAGTTGGCAATTGATGATCGCAACCATGCACTAATTTCAGATTGTTCATATTTCTCAATTTGTGGGTCGCCAGCACAGCACTCATCGGTACCCTCTTTCTAGTCGATTTTTGGGTCCTCAGAATTCCGTCATACACATTGCGGGCATCACAATATATAGATAACTATGGCTCCTATTTTTGAATCAATGGCACATCAGCCGAGTACTTGCGCACATTAAACAAAAACAGAGTTCCTTTTAGGTTTCAAACACCCACCATCAACAATAGTGACTTGTAGAAAACTCGGCACGGTTCCAGTAACACCATTCAATAAATATTGGCAGATTTAAATTCTGGGTATTGAAGATTGAGTGTAATACACAAGCAACTGTGTTAAAAATAAATATCACAGATCTTGCTGGCTTGTGTAACTTCAAGTCATGGTTTTACATGTTTCATATGATCCACAAAAACACAAACATTACATCCAGCAAAAATTCACCAAGTGCCGCACCCTCTCCACTCGAGCTCTTAAGATGTTTCTTCTATGTTTTCTTTCAGCCTCCTCGCTGCTCACTGCACTAGAGATTGAAGAAGGGAGGGAGGGGTCAAAAGACCAAGCACCCTTCTCCCCGTACATGTAAAAACTATCCCTCTCCAGCACTCTCTGACTCTTCAAAAGTACACAGGCCAGCACACATTTTCCCCGAAATGGACCAAACCATTGCGTATGGGGAACATTGCTTGCATCCACGAAAGAGGGGGGGGGGGGGGAATGAGAGAGCAGTGAAGTACATTTACAAGTGAGAGTCCCATTTTCTAAAAATCAGATGAGGACTTCTGAGGGTTGGGTAGAAAAGCCTGCCAAAAAAATGACCTTGAAACTGACGCACGTGTGTACTAGTGAGTGCTTGTGTGTCCACCTACTTTAGAGATAACAAGCAATATAAAAAAAAAAAAAAATTGTCAATTCCTACTTTTTAATCATAAATATATAAAATAAACCCTTGCAGCATTAATGTCCCACGTTATCTTTATTGACCATTATTTTATAATCATCGTTGCGGTATTTTATTTCTGTGGCATCACTCATTTGAGATAAATCTTTCATTTCATTTATGAAAACAATGGGAGGAATTTTTTTCTCCCATTTAAAACTAAAATTAATTAATTAAATTTAATTAATGAATTAATATTTGGAAAAACTGTATTAACATAAAGTGTCATCCACTACAAGTTTAAAAAAAATTATTTGAACTTGAGTGGATGAATAGAAAATATTTTATTAACGATTGAAAATTTGAACAAGATATATATAGAGAGAGAGTGTGAGCTAATAGTAGGAATTTAAAAAATGCATAAGACAGTTGTTTACATTAGGTTTGCTAAAAGGCACAGGAAAATAAATCTTTTTTATTGCACATAGGTCTTAAAATGTAATGCGTTTTGTGAAAAAGGGAGTGTATCATAAAAGGCCTTTTCTTAAAATAATTGGCCTGTGTATAATAGGTCATAAAACTTCACTACCATACTGGATGCCACCAACAAAATTGTACATGCTTGACTATTTCCTGAGAAAATTGGATAGTTGACCACTTAAAATGGTGTAGGAAAATGCCTTTTAGGATGAGCGGTCAACAGAGCTGATATTTTAACAGCGTAAACAGACCAAAGTGCGAAAATTATACAGATAGTTATAGAGAAGCTGCCTTTTTTTTATTATTCCCAAACAATGCAGCTGTTCACGGTCGCCAGAAGGGGGCTGTATAAAAATTAGAAATATATAACTTTCACAACATAAAAGGGAAAGTTGTGTTTATATTTTTATTTTAGAAAAGGGAGTTTGTATTTCTGCATTAAAGAAAAGTAGGGGGTGGGGGCTAACTGAATTGCTCCATGCAAAAAGGGCTTTAGTCACCAAATTCACAAAATTGAGTTGACCACGGATTTTTGGTCTTATAGGGTAGATTAAAAACAATTTTTTTTTTTTCTCAGCGGTGTTTGATTAGTGTATTTTTTCTCTATAAAGGGAAAAAAAATCATTCCGATTGGTTTAATATTTTTAAAACAGCAATGCTTTTTTCAATTTTCTCAAAACTGGTTTAGTTGATTGAAGCCTTTTTTACATGGAGCCATTCAACTAAAGAAAATAATTTGAAGAAAATTTTAAAATTAATGAAAACCATACCTAACAATAGAATTGCCACTAAAACTGTTTTTCCAAAACAAAAATTCTAAAACATTAGATTTCTAAATTAGATATATGTATAGTAGATTCAGTTTACATTTCCATAAGTACCTTTTGTACATGAGATTTTATTCAACTTCTCCATCAGATGCAAATGTTTCGTGGTTGGCAGATAAGCAAATATTGCAATTTGGATATTAGGAAAACATAAAATCCTTGTCCAAACGGTTGCTTATCCTAATAAAATCCCAGTGTAAAATAAAATCCAAGATATACTACAATCATGATATAGCACTACGAATAGAAACTTGCGAACATGAAATTAAGGAGACTACGAGGGTTCAGGGAGTGGCGAACATGCGTAAGTATTGTAAAGAAACATCAAAATGGAAGATTTAATGACCCTGTATCTTTGCATATAGATGGATTATAACGCAGAAATGAACATAGTACATAGGGTAGGTGTTATTATTTTCAAATATTTTTCTTAATAATTCAAAATTTCATTATTTTCATAGAGAATCAACGAATATTTTTCCTGTAAAATTTAACTATCCATTTTACGTTGCTAAGCATTATCATTGCCAGTAAATACAAAGCCTGGAATAATATTTTCACCAACAATTAATTTTCAATTTAACGATTTCCATGTGAAAATTGAAAATTAAAAAGAATTGAAAAGAAGATAATTGCCATAATATTTGAAATGAAAATATGGAGTGTTTGTTATTATACATGAAGTATGAATGTCTGTTATGTTGAGAAGAGGTTTTCTAGCAAAAATTGCATTATAATTGGAAGAAAAAATGAACAATAATTATATTAAGAAAAGATTGCTGGACCATGGAACTATGAAAAGGATCCTCCTTGGCTTGGACAAATGACGTCATCTACTATATATATAAAACACAAACGGAAATTTCGTTCCGTTCCTTTATAACTCGAGTTCTGCTGAATGAAATTTGATGGAACTTGCACTGTTGGATAGATAATTTTTCAGGGAAGGTTTTAGTATATACCACATAGTTCTACGTATATTAGTTATAGAATTATGATGGAAAGTTCTGTTATTTTGGACGATAAGGTTACCATAGGTCATTTTTTTGGTGACCATTATCGTTGGCGAAAGAATTGAAATGGCTATATCAGAAAATAATGCAAACACATAGAAAAAAAAAAAGAAAAATTCTGTTATTAATTTTATTTAAAATCCCCCCCTCCTCCCCGCAAAAAAAAAGAAAGAAAGAAAACTGTTTTAATGAGGCATAATATTTAATTTAAACCCCAAAGGAATGTTTGTAATGCTTAAAAATATTTGCAATGCATGAGATTGCAATTCAAATTAAGTCAATATTTGACGATTTATCGTTTGCGTCAGGTTAACAAAGATGCATCTGATAATTTGATTTAATAAAATATGAGTATTTTTTCCCCCTTTTTTTCTTTCTGTTAATTTTTTTTATGTAACTCCCCTATCATGTGTCTTACTGGAGGAACTAGCAGATATAATTGTAATTATTGAATAAAAAAGAAAACTGCCCAGTTAAACTGAGGGCATTGAGCTCACAGGCTATTCACACTAATTGTATATTATACTCTTATTTCAAAGAATCTGAAATAAGAGAAAAATAAAGAAATCAACAATATATTAAGGGTGGGTCATCCCCCCGTTACCCCCCCCCCCCCTCATAGTTAACTAATGAACCCCTTAAACTAATCAGGGAAGTCTCTAATTACAATGAATATATATACAAAATTTGAAGAAAATCGGATAATTCTGCATGGAAAACCCATTTATCTAAATTAGGGGGGGATTAGCCCCCCCCCCTTTATACTTAACCAATCAATCCCGAAAACTAATCAGGGAAGCGTCTTAACCCAATGAACCTATAAACAAATTTTGAAGCAAATGGGATAATTCTGCATGAAAAACCCATTTATATAAATTAAGGGAGGGATTAGCCCCCCGCCCCCCCCCCCCCCTTTATATTTAACCAATCAATCCCGAAAACTAATCAGGTAAGCGCCTTAACACAGTGAACCTATAAACAAAATTTGAAGGAAAACGGAATAATTCTGCAGGAAAACCCATTTATATAAATTAAGGGGGGGATTAGCCCCCCTCGTCCCCCTCCCCTTTATACTTAACCAATCAATCCCGAAAACTAATCAGGTAAGCGCCTTAACACAGTTAACCTATAAACAAAATTTGAAGGAAAACGGAATAATTCTGCATGAAAAACCCATTTATATAAATTAAGGGGGGATTAGCCCCCGTTCCCCCCCCTTTATACTTAACCAATCAATCCCGAAAACTAATCAGGGAAGCGCCTTAACACAGTGAACCTATAAACAAAATTTGAAGGTAAACGGATATTTCTATGAAGAGTTATCGCGTTACATACATACATACATACATACATACGTACGTACAGAACCGGCGGGCACATAAGCTCTCAGGCTTTGATAGCCTGTGAGCTAAAAATGACTGCATTTATGAGTTAACATGTTATTTGTTTATTTACGGTTTTGATTCTACTTTTGTCCGCTAAGCAATGTGATTTTAAGCCAAAAATGCATAAGCGTGACATCAGCTTGAGCGGTATTAGCAATAATAGTGTTTTTTCGTGTATACAAGATCCTTTTTGGAGTACATTTTTATATTCAAATGCAAATTATATAAATAGCAGTTATTGTTATGAATATGGGATCAAATATTTAAATTTTAGTGAATGTCTGCCACTCAAACACATATTGTAAAATAATTAAATTTTAGACATTTAAAAATTTACTACAGAAACATGCCGGTTTGTTTTCACCAAACATATTATTTTTATAGTCTCGAACTCAGACCAGCGAATATTGTCTATTCTTTTATTTTTATTTTATTATTTTTTTTAATATCGCCAATTTCACTAATAGAAATATTCACTGTTTCAAAAGTTAGGAACCAAAGAATATTCTTAAGGAGATGTGTGCATTTATGCATTATTACTATCACAAAAGGCTACATTTTGCAATAAAAACTGTTCGCTGAAATAAATTTTCGATGCTCTTTTTGATTCGTCATTTCTTTTTAGTTTTTTCTGCATATCTTCCTACTTTCAGGGAGGTTTTTAAAATACATTGGACTCATTGTCCGTATTCCGGTCACTTGCCAGTTGGCATTTTTACTATATTGTTGGATGTTTCGTTTATGGTTGAAGGTTATTCTGGACGACGATTCAGATTACAGAAGATTAGACGAGCTTTGAAATTAGCGATTGCTAAATTTATGGGTTTTTTCATTAGGAAGCAAAGTTTTACCAAAAAAGCAATGCTTCCAATGTACGGTTGGTTGATTTTATGACGGCCGATTATCTACACGAGAGATATAGACCCTGGGGAGAGTGCCCTCTGTAAGGTCTTTCTAAGGGATCGTAACCCGTATTTACGGTAAGGTTCGAAGAAAACCACGGAAAACTCTGAACGGTTAGGTCAACGAGCGTGACAGGGGTTTGAACCCAGCACTTCCCGTATGCCAGCTTTGAGAGCAAAACATCTCAGCCACTGTTTTGGCGCTTTCAATGTACAGGAAAACTTTGTAATGTCAATGGTGGCGAATGGAATAAATAATATTTGTCGATTTATCATTTCAAGCTGGATAAGAAAAAACAAGTACCTGAAATTCTGAATAGATAATTTTTTGATCATTATAAAGCCTTTTTGACCTACACAGAGTCCTAGCAGCTAAACATAGTACGAAATTAATTTATTTCTGCGTGTTATTATGCTCTTTAGAGAAATGCAAAATAATCTTCGGTTTAAGTATTCACAAAAAATAATATTACTAAACATTTTGCATAACTAACTTTATCATTTCAGTTTTATTTAAGGTATGGAATTTTGTTAATGAAAGATCTATAATTGAATTAACAGTAATTTGACATTATTTAATGGAACATAGCTTGGTGTATAAATAACTTCGTTTTGTAACTAACTCTGGTACATAAGTAACCATATCGTTTCAAGCACTTCTAATGTTTGATGCCAAACTTGGATATCGGCAAGATTATGGAAGATTAGGAAGATTTTATTGGATACAAACTAGAGGTGTATTCTTCGACCAGAGTTAATCATTGGTTTTTTTTTTTTTTCAGATTAACGGTAACACGAATGCAACTGGCCTAAAAAATGGAAAGATAGTGAAAATGGCGTCATTTTAATTTAATTCATATTCAGCTTTAAAAATTCATTTTTTTATGTTTCACCATTGTTTTTAAATATGAAAGTTAAACAATGTTCTTTATGTGCAAACAATTTATTACAATTTTCACTGTATTTACTCTGCTGGAATCGAAAGATGAAAAACTGTAGTAGACTTGCCAGAAGAGGACATATATTGTGAAATATAACGTAACATAGAGTGAGATTGTACTTACGTTACCAGAATCTCACATGGAGACAAGAAAGAGGGATGGAGTTCATCAACTTACAGACGAAAATAAATCACCTGAACATTATTCAAGTTCAGTGGTCAATCTATGCAATCTTTATAATGCTTTTTTTTTTAGTAGTATGTTGACTAGAGAACATGTTAGTTCCTGTTGTCATTATCTCATAATGGCCTCATTTTCATACCAAACTCTACTATAATGATCAACTAGCCCAAATTTTGTCCAATGTATGATATAATATAACGCAATGTCGTTCACATCGTTTACAGCAATATTGAAGGAAAATCCAGGTGAATGTCCCTATTGCTTTAAAATTCATGCTCAAATCCATTGATATAATCTGTTTGATTCAAGGTTCGTTTGAAAATATTTACTAAGGTAGCATCTGTAGGTGAAGATCCACATTCCTTTAAAATACAAAGCCATTTCGTTTGATTTAAGGTACATTTAGAAAAATGGCCCAGCGCATCGGGCGTAGCATGCTAGTATTAGAAATAAAACGTGTATTTTCAAATATTCGTAATAATACAAGGAACATGAAAATCAGTATATAATGAAAGTAGATGGATAATGACGTCATATTTAAAATGAAAAACTGAAATATTTTTATTGCTACTAATTAATAAACTTGAATGTCAGTTCAATACAGGATGTGAGTTTTCTGCCAAAATCCACATTATGATTGCCAGGAAAGGAATATTAACAAGAATTCTATCATTAAAAAGAGATTTCTCTGGGAACAAAGTGACGTCATATTTAAAATGAAACTGAAATTTTCAAATATGTTTTTAAAGGAGCGTGAATCAATTTTATACATTAATAATACAAGGATCAGTAAGTTTTTTATGATGAGTTTCATGCCATATCTAAAACGAAAAAATTAAATATTTGTTTAACTATACTGATTATTAAGCATGAAAATATCAGTTACATACAGATGAGAGTTTTCTGCCAAAATTCGTATCATAATTATTAGGAAAAGAAAAATGAACACTAATCTATTATATTAAAATCTGATCGCCTGGTATTTTGCAACTGCTCCTCTTAGATAATCAAACGCAATGTGATTTAATAGACAAACTGTTATCATTGATCCGAGGATGTCATATAAACTCTCAGAATTTAAAATTTTGAATTAAATTCCAATATATATATATATTTTGTAAATGTTAACAAAATTTCTCTAAAAACGGCAATTAAGTTACTTAATTTTTGTGGATAAAAAGGAGAAATAAAACAGATTATTATATTTTTCATGCCATTTTCTCATTAAAACCAAAAAAGAATTTATTTTCAATTTGAATAGATGGTGAAAACAAAATCCTGATTACAGTAAAATTTTCAAAAAATAAAAACATATTTCCACATATTCAAACTTTATGAATTAAGTTATTCTGCAGCACAAAAATCGTCTGTCAACAGATTGTCATTTAGAAATCAAGATTTGTTTCAGCTACTGATTAAACCAAGCTCCTTGCATTTAGGTGTACAAATTATTGCTCCCTATTCACAAGAATTAAATTTAAAGAAAAAGCGTATACTATTTCCAGTTAATTATTTTTTAAGAATGGCTGTTAAAATTTTTCACAAAGTCGTTAAAAGTAAAATGATTTATCAGGTAAAATTGACATATCGTTTTACCCAATTCGTCAATTTCCACAATTTTATTTGGCCCTCCTTTTTCCATTGGTTACCGTTTCATTTTTGAGATTATTTGGCACAAAATTTAACTTTTTTTAAACTGGGTTATGTCAAGGCTACTATAACAAAGAAATACCGTATTGTTTTCTATGAAATGTGATAAAGGGTTAGATAATTATTTATGTTTTTAATTATCAGGGGTGAAATATTTTCTTGATTAATGCATTTATTCTTCTTTCAGTATTACGTGAACAAGTCACGGGTAACAGCTAGCAATAGTATAAGTATTTTTAGTGGAGCGTTACTTCCTCTAAAGCAGATTATATATAATTCACAAATTTGTTTTATGTTTAGTTGCTTAAGACCTGCAAATTACAATATCCCATATGCTAATGGTTGATGTATTGATCATATAATATGATAAATACATGGGCTAATTATAACATAATAAATATTTGGACTGTTTGTCCTGACATAGAATTCTAGTTTCATGTGTTTCTTCTATAACTGAAAATAAATCTTTGTGACTGATCTCTGTGCCGTTTCCTTTCCTAGAATCCATTGCTTACTGCAATTGAAAAAAGTCCTTCCGGCCTGTACCGGGAGGAAAAGGTAGCTTTCCTATATCTTCGTTTTAAAATTTTAGCTAATGTTACACGAAAACAGCAAGTTAAAATGCAAAGAAACGTTTACAAAATATTCATTAATACTGAATTTGAATAAGAAATTCGCCAAATTGTTGAGCAATAGCCAAATTGGCTTCATTTATGAAGACTTATTTTGGTCGCAAAATTTGGCGCTATTTCGCCAAATGTCGCCAATTTTGGCGCTAACGGATATGAATATATAGTTTTATGCGTATGATTGGGAAAATTATTACAACAATGAAAGAAAATAGTTTGCAAGTAGCTGTCTGCCACCCTAGAATTTCAAACTGCTCTATCTGAGCCATTTTTTAAGATAGAGGTAAACCAAAAAATGCTCTGGAATCCTTGTATCAAGGCCTAACACGTAATTAAAAAATAAATTTGAATTTTTAATTTTTTTGTATATTTATTTTAGTTTTAAATTTTTAAATGGCCGCCATCTTGAAACAAAATGGCGGACCAAGCTGGCCAACGAACTCGGTCGAGACATTGGTAAGCTTAATACACACAATTAGTTTCATCAAAATCGATTTATAAATACGGGCGTTATCGCATGACATAGGTCAGATATATATATATATATATATATAAATCAACATTTGAGCGGAGGGTGGTCTTGGGGTCATGATCGGTGAAAATATATCGAAATTTTCCGGAACTGCTTTCCTCCGAACGGCTGCAATAAGTAGCTTTATACTTTTTAGTATTGAAAGCTACCTAAAAGTCCTTCCGGCCTGTACCGGGAGGAAAAGCTTTCCTATATCTCCGTTTTAAAATTTTAGCTAATGTTACTCAAAAACAGAAAGCTAAAATGCAAAGATTCCAATGATTACAAAAGATTCGTTAATACTGAATTTGAATAAGAAATTCGCCAAATTATTGAGCTATAGCCAAGTTGGCTTCATTTATGAAAACTTATTTTGGTCGTCAAATTTGGCGATATTTTGCCAAATGTCGCCAAGTTTGGCGAGAATTTGGCGCTAACAGATATGAATATATAGTTTTATGCGTATGATTGGGAAAATGATTACAACAATGAAAGAAAATAATTTGCGAGAAATCGTGTTCACTAAAACTCATAAATTAATCATTTTTTTTTTTTTTTTTTTTTTTTTTTTTTTTTGGCAATGTGCTGTCTTGTAATGTGTTCAAAATGTCAGCTACCCTAGAATTTCAAACTGCTGTATCTCAGCCATTTTTTAAGATAGAAATAAAACAAAAAATGCTCCGGAATCCTTGTACCAAGGCCTAACACGTAAGCAAAAAATAAATTTGAAATTTTAACTTTTTTGTAAATTTATTTTAGTTTTAAATCTTTAAGTGGCTGCCATCTTGTTTCAAGATGGTGGACCAAGCTGGCCAACGAACTCGGTCGAGACATTCGTGAGCTTAATACACACAATTAGTTTCATCCAAATTGATTTATAAATACGAGTTATCGTATGACATAGGTCATATATATATATATATAATATATACAGGGTGTCCATAATTAAATGACCCTACTTTAAAGTTGTCTACAGACGAAACTATTGGTCAGAAAGTTGTGAAATTTTGTGAAGGACATAATGAAGCAATGGGAATTTGTTTAAGCGAAAAAAAAATAGTTCAAAATTTCGCCACCAGATGGCGTTTTAATAAATCAATCACACTTGAAACATTTGGTAAGTCATGATAAACCAAGAACATTTAATGAATTATACATTTAGCATACATTTTAGATAGTTTACATATTTTATTGCAACAAAACCTCATGCCGTCCATCATTTTCAGCTACCATCTGGAATCGTAGGATAGCATGTTTCACAGTTGACAACAGTGTGTTCTAGGAAATGCTAAAAACATGTCGTGAACATGTCTTTAAAATCAGGTAAAGTTCTTGGTTTATCATGACTTACAGAATGTTTCAAATGCGATTGACTCATTAAAAGAGCCATCTGGTGGCGAAATTTTGAATAAATTTTTTTTCGCTTAAACAAATTCCCATTCCTTCATTATGTCCTTCACAAAATTTCACAACTTTCTGACCAATAGTTTCGTCTGTAGACAACTTTAAAGTAGGGTTGTTTAATTATGGACACCCTGTATATAAATCAACATTTGAACGGAGGGTGGTTTTAGGGTCTAGGGGTCATGATCGTTGAAAATATACCAAAATTTTCCGGAATTGCTTTCCTCCGAACGGCTGTAATAGGTAGCTTTATACTTTTTTGTATTGAAAGCTACCTAATATAACAGATCTTATTGTACCTTATTTCTAAGCTAATAGTCCAGTCAAATTAGGCAGATTTTGGGTCATTTTGGGAAATAATTACGAAAGTTTTGAAACTTGGAAATATTGTTTGGTAGGGTCTACTAATGAACATACTAAAAGTCCTGATGGGTAGGGGGTGAGCGCGAGGGGGGAAGGTAAAAGAAGGTACCATTTTTTGGTTTTTTGTTAATATCTCGTAAGCTATAAGTCTTACAGAAAAATTGCTAATGCAAAAAATAAAGACAATTAAATTCTCTACAAAATAGGTTTGATACATTTTTCTCTAGCCTCCATATGTAACGAGATAATCGCATCCAAAAATGAAGAAATTTGTCAAAAGTCACACCAGCGCCAGAGAGCGGGTCTACGGCACTTACATTACACCTACTTAACCTAAACTTAAACGAACATTTATAAATGTTGTGGTCAGAAGAATGGAAGCCTGAACAATAACTTTTTCAAATGACATTTTTTGTTAACATAAAACATACAAAAATGAAAAATGCGTAAAATACAATGATATAGAAATAAACAATTTACTCAAGTCCTTGATCATTTTGATTACCCCAAGTTCAATGGGAAATTTCAAAATATGTTGATTTGTGTTCCATTTCTATTAGGACATCCTCTCAACAGGTGGTGGACTGTTTGAGCAGTCTCCATGGCAGTAGTGGCAGGCAGCAGTGCATGTGATTCCCTATTGCCAAAACATCAATAAAGGCTGACTGAGGAAACACGAAAAATTTTTGGTTTCTGTCTGTTCCGCGTAACTGCAGCAAAAAGCACCCGATTAGCTTGAAATTAAGTATTCATATTGGTGAGGTACCCGGATCTATCTGTATTGTTTTTTCGGTACTTTTTGGTTAGCCGGGCGCCAGTGATATATGTACATATATAAATATATATGTATATACATGCATATATATATTCATACATGTATGTGTATATATATGTCTATGTATACATATGCATATGTGTAGATATATGTGTATATGTATAAGTGTGCATATGTACATGTATATATATCACTGGCGCCCGGCTAACCGAAAAGTACCGTTTTTTTGTTACATTTGGTTCATTCATTCGGAAAATATAGAATAATTTATTTTGCGCCATAATGCTTTGCTATGGCAATTCAGGCGATTTTCAAATTTCCATTCGTCGAAAGAATAAATTTTGGTGGAATTAATAATTTGGTGGAATAATATAAAACATTTTGTTTTATAAATTTACTTATTTGACATTCATTTTTTTCTTTTACTTTTATCGTTATTTAGCTACTGTATTTCATAGTCAATAAAAACATTCATTCATATAATCCCGATTGCGAAAGAAGACTAGTCGTTGGAGACCACCGTAATACTTACCCATCATGGATATGCATAATATAAAATATGAAAATAAAACATGTGTAAACTATTTATAAAATGTATTGCAATTCGAATAAAATCCTGGCTTGATGATGTCATAAACTTTAAATGCTCTATTACTGAATTGCGTAAGAGAAACATCCTTATAACTCTAAAAATGATAATCCTATTAACTAACGGCTTACTACGTCAGATTAAGCGTCTCTTTACTAATTAAAATATATCTGTGAATTGAAATTTGAATGAAATACGGGGTCATGAAAAATCGAAGAAAATGGAAAATGTAATTACAAATATCTCAGCAACTCATTATCCGATCGACTTTATTCTTAATGCAAAATTTGTTTTTTTATTATCTTTTATATTCACTCCTTAAAAAAACAATTTCGAAAATTTTTATATACCTTTTATCAGAATGAATATTTCAAGAGTCCGAAAAAAATAGTTCCGTATAATTGAGATTACTGAAATTCAATAAGCTTCTTCCCATTATTACATACTAAGTACATACCAAATTTCAAGTGTCTATCTCAATTTGTTCGGGTGATAGAGCGTTTACACACACACACACCACACACAGACAGACGGATGGCAAATTTTTTTTTCTAAAAATAGGTTTTTCGGAATCTCCAGTGTCTGAAACGTGTCAATCCATCAAAAAAAAAATTTCGATTTTCAAAACGATTACAAGACTTACCCTATACTAGGAATGATGGGTAAGTAAAATATGAAACCTGGCTGAGGGAAACAAAACATTAGTTAATTTTTCGTAATTTGGTCTGCAACATAGAATTGCGTCAAATATGAACGATGTTGTTGACATTACGATTTTGAATTGAATCTGGATACTACTCGTATTAAAAGGCTATCACAAAAAATACTTTATAGCTCCAAATCACGTTAACTATTTTGTCAATTGGCAGTAGACATGATGATGGAAGACTATCTATAAAGTTTAAAAGTCTCCAAATATACCTATTTGGTGGTGATTTTAGTAAGCTAATGATATAGAGTGGATTAAGATATATTTAGATGAATTCTTAGATCTAAATATTATAGAACGACAATCAAAACTGTTTTTGGAAACAAAAATTGTAAAGACATTAGATTTCCTGATCATTTTTGTATGGTTTTAGTTAACAAAAAATGTGATTTGTTGAAGTTATAATTCAGGATTTCATTCTCCTGAACACAGCATTTATTAATGCTCGTTTAAGTTTAGGTTAAGTAAGTGCAATGTAAGTGCCGTTGACTCGCTCTCTGGCGCTGGTGTGACTTTTGGCAAATTTCTTGATTTTTGAATGCGATTATCTCATTAACTATGGACTCTAGAGAAAAATGCATAAGACCTATTTTGTAGAGAATTTATTTTTTGTATTAGCAATTTTTCCGTAGGACTTATAGCTTACGAGATATTAACAAATAACCAAAAAATGGTACCTTCTTTTACCTTCCCCCCCTCGCGCTCGCCCCTTACCCATCAGGACTTTTAGTATGTTCATTAGTAGACCCTCCCAAACAATATCACCAAGTTTCAAAACTTTCATAATTATGTCCAGAAAAAAACCTAATTTGACTGGGCTATAATCAGTCTGTTGAGTAAGCAAGATTGAAGATTCATTGCTGAAATTGTCAATGGCTGAGGGCTGGATAGCACTGACAATTAATAGCTTCCCTTCACACTTTTAACTCTGCAATTATCTTGCATCTGGTAACTGTTTTGTGAATCATCTCTATAATAAAACTGTAAGTCATGTGACTGTCCTCAACAGTTCCGGGATGCCGCATCGCTTTTTCATATGCCAAGCGGCCATTTTTATTCAAAATTATTTTTTCGAATAAACTGCATAAAAGTTACATTTTAAGAAAGATCGTTCAAAATAAATTAATATTTGAGAGATGACTTGCGTTCAATTATGTATATATTCTGCAATAACTTCAGTCGAAAGATTCGCAGTTCAAATTCTCTATTCATAAAAGTAAACAAAAAAAAAGATTGATTCGTCGTGAACATTTAAAATATTAAATCATGGAGGTAATCATTCGCAAAGCAAGTTCTCCGCGAATGAATTTTTGGACCGCTGCCTCGCGTCAAAAAAATAATTCGCACCAGTGAGACAATCAAAGTTTACCATAATTATGTGCTATACAACTCAACTTTCGGACCTTTTCTTGACGTAAATTGAACTCATGTAATAATATTTAATGAATCAGATTTTTAGCATTTTTAAAATCGCTAATACAGCTTTTATTTATCGCGTGTACAAATTAGAAATGATACTTTGATTTTGAAATCAAATGTTTTGATTTATGATATTATTTCTTATTTATTTATTTATTTTCTCTTTTAAATGAAAAGTGTGAAGTATTTTAAATTTATGTAATATAAGCATTTTAGATTAAAGTTAAGTATTTTAAATGAAATGAGTGACAGGTTTATAATTTAAAATTAAATTAATTGTAGTATGAATGACGGTGATGGGAACGATATTTGGCGAATTATCATCTGCTCCCGGCTAACAAAAATACTCATAATTAAAAAAAAGAATAAAAATAAATAAATGATAGTTTGTTGTAAATAAATATTGATATACATATCAAAAATAATTTATAGAATTAAAATAAAAAATAAAAGTAAATAAACAACAATTTCCATAACAAAGTTTTCGCCAAATTGGCGGGGGAGGGGGGGGGGGGAATCGCGCCAACGTGCGTATGTGACATTTGTGCCCAAAAAATATGCGAAATGCTACCATGATCGCAAAAGTTCATGATTTGTCTATTAGAATCTTCCGATTTGGCGAAGGATTGAGGGAAAATTAAATTATGAATAAATGTAACGTGTTGCAATGTTTAACATACATTTAAGGGAGACCAAACTGGTCGCCAGTGGCGGCTAGTTAGTATAGTATAGTGTGAATCCCAAATTGGGACAAGAATACCATTCACTAATACTAGGTACTGTACAGAGAACTTTAGGATATGTTGACACGTAGAAAAAAAGGCTGGCAGAAAAATAGATCTAATATGGCTTTATGTTACTGAAAAAAATACTACTATTTTTGGAAAAGGTGGAAAAGTATTATGCAAATCATGTAGTGTTGAAATTATAAGGATTGTGGCAAGAATGAAAAAACACAAACTTGCAGTCTATGTAATAAAGATGACATTAATTAATCTGAATCAGTTGAAATACATATATATGTTTAGCATTCTTTTCTGCATTTATTAAATGATTATAATTATAACTGTATTATTGGAATACAGTAATGAAAAATTTAACCTTTAATAAAAACCTTTAAATGAACTAGAAATTTATACATACAGGTGACAGGTATATGTGTAACAACTTAAATTTAATAGATAATATGGTTTTAAGTTAATCATCTGAATTAGTTTGCAACAATTTTTAATTATTATGAATTTTTTACAGGGTGTCTAGTCACCTGGAAAAGTCAGGGAAATTTATATGAACTGAGAAAGTCAGGGAATTTTATCAATTCTGAGGAAAAGTCAGAGAAATTTGAAAATTTTGAACTTTCAAGAAAAAAAATAGGAAAATATTTCTTATGAAACTAATTATTTGAAATTGCAGCACCATTAAAATTAGACTTTGCTCTTCATACGTACAGTAAAGAGTATTTCAACCTCTCGTGCAAATAGTTTTGTCCTACCCCCTTTCAGTCCTTCTTTGTAACCCAGATATTTTCATTTCCAACTTCACTGAAACTTTCTACTAAATGTTGTAGGTTTGTTTAGGTGTTTCACTCTGCTTATTTATCTTTGTTTGGGATCTGAACATTTGTTAGCTTAATTTATTGAATATTTATTATTTGTATTAAAATATGTCAAAGCAATCTGTATTTAACTGTGACTGATGTGATAAAGAATTTCATCCTGATTTGACAAAATGGATAGAACCTGATGCTAAAAATGTGTATCTGCCAAATGTTTAGCATCTAAAATGTTCAACAATTTGTAAATTTATATAACAAATTAGTAATTTGTGCCTCAGAATCATTTGTGAAAGTTTCACTCTCAAATTCACAACTTTTAAGATTTTTTCGTGTGTAACATCACAAAATCTCGATACCTGGAAAAGTCAGGGAAATTCATTGCTGATCTGGAATAGATCTGGTATTTAAGAATTGTAATGAAATTAATTGAATCGTGTAAATCTATACAGAAAAAATAAAATACATGCACAGTAAGTAAAGTACACAAATAATATTAATTTTAAAAAATCTGATTTAACCCTCTAATGCCCATGGTAGAATGTATTCGAGAAATTCCAAAATTAGTAAAATCAGAATTCACACCAGAAATAACTAATAATTTTCGTTTCTTTTTAATCACTGAAAGTCTCTTATTAAATAAAGGAAATATTTTTATCCCGATTTTCTGGTATGAATTTAGAATATCTGAATTAAAAAATCCACTAAATTGTCAACACTGATGGTAAACAGTAAATATATGCGACCATGAGCATTACAGGGTTAAATTTTAAAAAAAATCAAATTTAAATATCTAAAAGGTGCATTAAAACTTTGTGCCGTTATATTAAAAATAAATGTGCAACGTTAAATTAGCACAAATTAAAATCATTTCTAATGGCAAACAGCTGTTTCAGAGCCCTTAAGCTCCATCTTCAGTGCCAACTCAAAAGGTAAAAACGAATTAAAAACTCCTAGGCCATGACCGCTTGCCTGCCATCTCTCGCCCCGCGGCCAGATGAAATGGCGTTGAATTTTTCAAAACAACAGCGGAGACGAGGAAACACATTTTTTTAATTATTTTTAATATTTTTAATCAAATTTAAATTTTAAAAAAAAATCAGATTTTTTTTTCTATTTTTTTAAAAAAAATTCATGATTTTTTACAACCTTGAGTTTTGAAGTACATACCACAGTTTAAAATGCACAACCAGCAATTATCAGTCACAGTCTGTCCTGTAACTGATTTTTCTTTTTTTTTTAGTGTTTCTGTAAATGAAAGGTAAATGCTATGCATTCTATAATCTATAGAAAACCTGTTTAAATTCACCTCAGTGATCCATATCAATTTCATTGTTTTAAGTATTATAACATCATTAAAATGTGCCACAAAGTCATTTTCCCTATAGATCATAATGTAATGGAATTTTCTTGTTTGTCCCTGTAAACGAACTGTAAATGCTACCCATTCTATATTCCACAAAAAGCATGTTGTAATCCATATTAATGATGCATACCAATGTTGTTATGTTTGAGTTATCTTTAGCATCACAAACGATATTCTTCATAGAACATAATATAATGGAATTCTTTTGTGTGTCCCTGTAATACTACATTCTTCATTTTTAATAGTGAACATTCTATAATCAATCTCAAGAACATGTAAAAATTACATGGCAATCCAATCATATTTACGAGAGTTGAAGGCATGGGCAGACAAACTTAAGTCATAAACACTTTTCAATTATGTTGGAAAGTGTTAAAAATAGCTGAGATATAGCAATGCGATATTCTAGGGCGATTTTTCCATAATCAGGTTTTATGCATGAGCTTTAGAAAATGGGGTTTCTTGCAAAATTTTCATTGTTCTAACCATTGTTGCTACTCTCATATGCTTAAAATTACATAGTCATATCTGCCAGCATCAAATTCGCACCAAGTTTGGCAAAACTTGTCAAAATATTACCAAATTATCATCAAAAGTTGGCTGCCATAAATGAAGCCAACTTGGCCATAGCTGACTAATTTTTCGAAATTCCTATTCAAATTCAGTATTGACAAAAACTGGGAATGAACCTTCTATAATCGGGTAACACATATTATAAATTTGTGTGTGAGTAAAACTAGCTGAATTCTTTAAAACAAGGAATAGGGAAGCTACCTTTTCCTACCGGTGCAGGTTGGAAGGGCTTTTTTGTTTCAAAAAATGCTATGCAATCCTCCTGTATACTTATTAGTTAATAAAACAAAAAAAGTTTTTGGTTTTCAAACCTACCTGATATAATTTTAGGTATTTAAGGCTGTAGATAGTCATCGCTTTCATTATTTGAAAATGTAATTTCAGCAGGTAAATTCTCTTAAACGATTTTGTCATATTTCTCTCTCTCTCTCTCTCTCTCCCCTCCCCCCCCCCTTGACTGGTTAACAAGACTATGATAGATTATGTTGTAAAACGTTTTAATGTTTATTGAATTTTGGAGCGGCTCATTATTTATGAAAACAGAAATATTTTTCAGTCATATTATAAATTTTTAAATTATTAGGGTTATACCGCAATACATTTCAAATGTTTATTTGTAGCTATTCACTGGTTTACGTACACCTCCAAAAGGCCTTCTTCTGTTTGGGCCCCCTGGAAATGGTAAAACAATGTTGGTAAGTGTTATGAGTTTTTTAAAATTTAATTTATTAAATATAATCTTTGGTATTTGTTTTTCTAATAAAATATCTTTTGTAGGCAAAAGCTGTTGCTTGTGAATCAAACTCTACTTTTCTTAACATCAGTGCTGCATCTCTAACTTCAAAATATGTAAGCAATCTTATTAAATATCAATGAAATATTCTCTATGAATCAGGGTTGTATTGATTTTAACCAGCCGTCCTTGTCAAAATATGTTTTGACTATCAGTGGTCAAAACTCATTTTGAAATTAAAATTTATTTTTCTGAATGATAAATTTAGTGCAAAATTTGGAAGAGTTTGTCAAAATAACATTTAACAATATTTAATACCACGTTTGACAGTATTTGCAGGTATTTTACTTAGTATTCTACTTTCATCTTCATTTTCAGGACAAAATTTTTTAAAGATAAGACACTATCATTAAGTATTGAAATATTTTTAATAATAAATTAATTACATATCTACTTTTACATAAAAAGTTAAGGAAACTAAATCACATTAAGCAAAAGAAACATTTTAAAATTTTTATTTAGAACTCAAAAAATAATTTCAAGTGTTGTTGTATTAACCTTTTTAACACCGCTCTCTGTTCCAGGTATAAAAAATAATATTTCTTTGTAAAAATAAGACTAAAATGCATCTATTTAAACAATGGAAGAAGAAATTTAAAAAAAAAAAAAATTATCCATGATTTTGGATATATTCCGGTTTGAGAACATTGGCATGATTCGTTAAGTTTTTACTATATTTCTCAATAGATTAAATTTTATAGTTCTTATGCTAGAATTTTATATGTATGAATAAATATTTGATAGATTTAATAATAGTTAAATTATTTATGGGAAATTCGTGTGTTAAATATTATACTTTATAAAAAAAATCAATATATATATTATATATCACGATTTAAGGATGAGAGATGGTGTCAGTTTTATATAAATAGTTTTTCAGATGCTCGATGTTATTTTGCGATACCAGCCAAGGGCAGTTCCCACGCTAGGAATTTCAAGGTGCAGTCGTCGTATTCATTACAAAGATCGGTGTGAATAGGCTAAATAAATACTCAAGCAATCACCAAAAGTCTTTTATTTGCATCTTAATAGGCTAGGCGGAGATTCTCTTTCACCATTATCTGTCATTTCAGATCTTAAGACCAGCTCCAATTTGTAATGACATTCTAGCAGCAGATGTTATTAGCTTAAATCCACTCGAAGACAAAATACAGGATTTAAAAGATGTTAGTTTTAATTCTCTTTAAGAATCTATTATGAAGCAGTAACCAGGAAAAATATTTCATCTCCATCTCCATATTACCAGTAGGGCTGGGCGATATCTCAATTTCAATATTGTGGTATATCGTCAGCTAAATATCGTGATATGAAGATATATCGTGATATTAAAACTAAATATACAGAATAAATAAAAGAATATTTTGAGAAGAAGAAAGAAAGAAAAAAAATACCTGACGGCTCGGCCTACAGGCGCAGGTAGATTTCAAAGACGTAGATCGTGGGGCGCCTGTTTGTTGTGAATTGCGGAAGAAATGACCTTTTTGCCAAGATGCCGCAGTTGGGACCGCCCACAATCTAACTTGTTTCCAGACTTGTTTGCAGGTGGAACCGGCAGGGATTTTTTTTTTTTTGCTATAAGGGTTGGTCTTATAAAAAAAACTTGTCAATATAAAAGTTTTAGATAATATTAAGAGGATTTATAATAAATTTAGGCGGATTTGATATCTTGTGAATTGACGAAGTTCTGATTTTTTTTCTTCTAACACCCCCCCCCCTCTTGGGGCCATTTTTAATAAAAAATCTGTCATACATAAATTTTCGGCCCTTTTCTTAGAAGTAATAATAACGAGCTTAACTGAGATTTTATGCCCCTTGATTTTATGTATCAGTTTGGAAGAGATTCGTGCAGAATTATTGCAGTTATCGTGTCCATAAAAAAGTGACATAGATAGATAGATAGATAGATAGATAGATAAAGTTTTGAACTGGGGGTGGTTTTGGGAGTCATGATTGGCATAGATCTGCAAAAATGTTTCAAAAATACCAACTTAGGGGAGACTGTAATAGGTAGTATTTCTTACGAAATTTACCTAAAAATCAGTTTCACTCGTATTTCCAGACAAAAGCGAATTAGGGAAACCGTTTGAGTCGCTAAAATCAAACTGGTGGGAAATAGACAAAAATTTGGTTAAAACTTAAATATATTTAAAAGATATCATTTATAGCAATGAATAAAAATTTCGCCTTCAAGGGACCCGGGCTAGTAAAACCGCATCTCTCACCAAACATGGAAATTTTAAATACTTCCATATTTCATTACTAAAACAATTGCTATATATAACATCTTTTAAAGAGCATTACTTGCATAAAAAAATCTATAAATAATATAAAATAAGTTTTATTAAATCATTTGCCAATTTGCGCTTTATGAAATTTTAGCTTCTTGTGAAATGTCTAACAAAGTAATGAGACTGATTATTACAACAATTCAAACAAAAAATTTCGGTTTGCTCATTGTAATTATTGGTTCGCTTCACACCCTCCTCCACTCAATTTATAATATAAAAAATTTAACAGCATATATTACATTAAAACAATCAGCAATTTCATGTACTGATATATTCAAAATCCCAAATAACTGAAATAAACACTTCAGAGAAACATTATCTATCATGTAAAATATTTCAACAGAATTTGTTTTACTTTAACATTACAGTCAGTGAGAAATTCAGGGGTGATACTGAGTCCCTAGAGTCTTCACATTCTTGGTTAATTAATGTCTCGAGAGTGCAAATCCCCCCCCCCCCCACACACACACACGCTGAATACCATAATGCCATGGATGCCGACGAAACACAGGGGGGTGTAAGATATTGAAACAGTTGTGCTGCTAGTCCTCAACATGCAATACAGAAATTAAAAAATAATACAAATAAAAAATATCAATTTTTTTTACATCTCTTTTTCGTCAGATGAGATAATTTTTCAACACATAAACTCAAACAAAATTAAAAAAAATAATAAAAATTTTGTTCCATGAGAGTTTTAGCGGACAGATTGTGCCCAGTGGCCAGTGACCGAAATTTCATAGTTCTTTCTTCTGTCAGTGCGTAATTAATCATGCTACTTGGGGATAAGTAAATTATATATTTTTTTCAACATAAAAAAATACAGATTTAAATTTCAAAATTCAGGGAGGGGCAATTGTCCTCCCTTGCCGGCGCCCATAATAATCCCCTCCCCCCTCCACACACACACACCTACCTGCCATCCCGCACCTTCGAAATACCTCCCAGAGAAAAATGTCAGAATTCGAGACTGGTTAGAGTATTAAATGGTCATCAAGCACATTTTTTCATGATAATGGAAACAAGTTGGAAATTGTTTAACAAAACAAATGAGGTGCGTTCGTACTATAGCTAGTTATATAAATATTCCGATCTTAATGATTTTTAATTCTATGAAATGAATTATATCGTCTGCAGATTAATTTTTGTAATAAAATAAGTATCTCGATCGCTTGACGATTAAACTTCGGAAACTCCTAAAACAAGAAAGCACCGATTTTTTAAAAAAAATCAAATTTCTTAATAAATATTTTTATTAATATCTGCTAACGTTTCGATTCGATTTCCATAAAATTTGAAATGTCTCGACAAAATTCTGCTAAGATAATATATCTTAAATTTCAAACCATTCATTTGGGTAGTTTTTACGTTGTTATATGCAGACAGACGGCCGGACCAGGCGACGACAATAGGTGCTACGTATTTATATAACGCACCTAAAAAACACGAAGAAAATTTAAAAAATGGATGGAAATATGAAAAATAATTAGAAAATGAATAATCTGCATGTTCGATTATTTTTTTATCAGATAGTACATTAATATTTTACAACTAAAATTATGAAGAAATAAATATATATTATCTTTTTCTTGTTTGACGCGCCATCGGGTAAACTGTTTTTTAATATTTCACTTGTGAAGAAGGGGTTAGGGGGGGGAGGGTAAATCAGATAAAAATAGGGAAGAAATGTTTCAACATATTTTATTCTATTAAAATTAAAATTGCATGATATTCATTTCCACCGTTGCAATTAAAATATAATAATGGTTAATCGTTAATGGTTTTAAAAATTTAAATGCAAAATTACCACCAGATGATTTTAGGCAGTGACCAGTGGTCATATATACAGAGGCAAGCAAATACCAAATACTCATATCTGTCACGCAAACGCGATTTTTAAAATAAATTCTGGGGAGAAAAAAACTCGCGGTATAGAAGTAAAAATATTTGCATTTTAAAAAAATCCTTCTTTACCCTAGAATATGCATTAATAAATACTACTAAGGAATTAATATTTTTTTCATAAAATAATAATTATAAAGAACAAATAAAAGCATGTCTGAATTATTCTTTGCTCATTTGTCCCATTAAATCAACTGTTGCAAATGAAATATTTCCTTTCTTTATCGCCCTAATTCACACATTATTCAACAACAGTGAATATTCATCCACACCAGCAAAATCTGAATATCATAATGAAATGAAAGCATACGCGATATCCCATGCATGTGCTCAGAGTTTAACCTTGCACCGTCAATAGCATAAAAACGATATTTCATCCACTGTTAGTGGTTGCTGGCGAAAATCACCCTTCCTCTTTTCAAAAACCTTTTCAGCTGCTAGTCACACCGTTGGTATTCATGAATACGGTATATCATGGTTTAGGCTGAGGGGAACTCACACCATTCATATTCGTGAATACTCGAAGACGAGGAAGAGCTTTTAATATTGTATTTTTCATGGTTTTCGTCAAATTTATGATATTTGCGATATACTATTGGGTAGAATTTTTTGATATCGGTATCACGATATGCATTTTATATCGGTTTTATCGATATATCGCCCAGCCCTAATTACCAGTACCAGGTATATTTCGAATTTATTAGGAGCTCAGACCCCCAAACACCTCTTCTGGCCCCTCTTTTTGACTGCTACCCGAAACCAATAGCAGCGGTATATTCTTTTTAGAAAAAGTATGAATACAGGATCACGTGGCGGCTTGTGTGCCAATGGAGAATAGGGGTTTGTTGCGAAACGCGCCAGAATTTGGAAGCACAGTGGTTTCCTCTAAGGTAGGGGTGCACAACCTTTTTAAGCAAAGGGCCACTTACAAAAATGACTGGGTTGTCGAGGGCCACCATCAGAAAATTTTTGTTTCGAGGAGGTGTGACCGGGGGGGGGGGGGGATATCAGATTAAAAAAACAAATTTCGGAAGGGTAGATTTAGCCCCTAGGTTCCTTCCTTCCAGTCAACGTATTCAGTTCTGTTGGCAAGGATATATAAACAGTTTACGTTTGTATTTACACAAGAGATATAGATATAGCTAAGATTATTTTCAAAGAGTGAAAATACGCCTTGACTTTAGTTGAAGGAATAAATTTAGCTTTAAAGATTGCCAGTGCCCAAAAAAAAAATTCTTCTTTCATGAATGAAGGTGGAGATGAGGAGAAACGTATATAATTCTAAATTGTACTTCTTAACATATTCAGTCATAAAATGTGGATATCAAAGGGGTGCACAACCTTTATAAGAGGAGGGGCAGTCACAAAAATGACTGGATTATCGAGAGCCAACATTCATAGGGTGGACAAAATTTTGTTTCAGGCAAGGAGGGAGAGGGGGAGGGGGGTCGGCCTTAAAGTTCATAAAAATGGCTAATTTTAAAAGGAGAGTTAGCTCCCTATACTCAACCACCTCCTTAGTCAGCATAACCCAATTCAATTGGAAAGGATGGAAAAAACTTGCATTTTTTTTTCCATGCGCGACTGACGATATTCATAGTTTTTACCTAGTGATTGATGAAATTCACGATTATTACGCACACGTTCGGCGAAATTTGCGAATTATACGCACCTGGCCGGCAAAATTTGCGATTTTTGCGCGCCCGATCGGCGAAATTTGCAGTTTTTTTTTCGCAATCGATTGACGAAATTAGCAATTTTTCGCTCCCGATTGGCAACATTCGTAATTTTTACGCATACGATCGACGAAATTTAAGATTTATACGCACCTGATCGGCAAAATTCGCGATTTTTACGCAGGCGATCGGCAAAATTCGCGATTTATATGCACCCGATCGGCAAAATTCACGATTTTTACGGGCCCGATCGGCAAAATTTGCGATTTTTTACGCAGACGATCGGCAAAACTTACAATTTACATGCACCCGATCGGCATTTTTTCGCGATTTATATGCATCCGATCGACAAAATTCGCTATTTTTGCGGGCCCGATCGGCAAAATTCGAGATTTTTACGGGCCCGATTGGCAAAATTCGCGATTTTTACGCATACGATCGACGAAATTTACGATTTATATGCACCTGATCGGCAAAATTCGTGATTTATACGCACCCTATTGGCAGATTTCGCGATTTTTACGGGCCGATCGGCAAAACTCACGATTTTTACGCAGGCGATCAGCAAAAATCACGATTTTTACGCAGGTGATCGGCGAAATTTACGATTTATATGCACCCGATCGGTAAAATTCGCGATTTATATGCACTCGCTCAGCAAAATTTGCGATTTCTACACACCTGATCGGCGAAATTCGTGATTTTTTCGCGTCCGATCGGCGAAGTTGATCCGCGGGCCACAGGTTGTGCACCCTTACTCTAAGGAATGGCATGAACGAAGCTACAAAAATTTTTGATAATGTTCTATAAGATAGCTGTGACTCAGAGTGTTTTAAGCTAACTGATTATCGTTAGCTATTGGTTTGAGAATATGGAATGTTTTTTACTTTCAGGAAAAGGAAAAAAGAAAGTAAGAAAAATGGTTTATCGAACTTAGATCAAAGCCAGAATGGAATTAAAATAAAATGTTTTACATTTTAATATAAGAAAAAGATTTTATGATTTTGAAAGTTACTTTTAATATCTGAAATTATTAAAATAAATAAAGCCTTTTTAGGAATTTAGAAAAATAAAAAGGGAATAATGCAGGTTTTTTAAAAGGATGAATATTAGGAAGTTTTTATAATTTAAAGATAAAGATGCCATTTATTGAACTAACTTGCAGAAATTAAAATATTGAATTCAGATATGAGGTTTTTGGAATAAATAGAGTTCAAATACATTAATAAACGGAGGAAGTAAATATTATAGAGTAAATTAGAATAGGGTGGGATAAAAATAATTTAGCGTATCGCAATAAATTTTAAATTTTGTTATATATATATCTATATAATTAGTCGAATTTTTGAAACTAACTATACAAAGGCACAAATAACTACATGAATTTTAATTATAAAATAACTATATGTACTATAAATATTAACTACATAAAACCACAAATAATGAATATATAAAATGCAAATTACCTTACCAAATATTTTTTTTTATTTATAGTTTGCATCACTGCCCATGATAAGATGGAAAATGGTGTTCATGCAGTCGTTTTGGCATTCAAAACACATTTTCCTTGTAATTTTTTGGCAAACTACACAGCGTCTTTGAGAGGATGATACCAAATAAAGCATATCCGACTGCCCTACAGACTGTACTTAGATGGGCATGCGGACCTGGAATAGAATGAATCTTGGGCTTTATTCGAAGTAAACTCAAAGTCACCTCTCATCGAATAGCTTGTGAGCTCAATGCCATCAGTTAAACTGGCACTTTTCTGTATTTTAATTATGGTCTGATTTGAACAGGATCTTTTCTGACATTCTTCCCAAGTCATTTGGTTACCAAATAAACATTGATATTATATATTCAACTCTTGGTTACCACTATTTTAATTTATGAACAATAATAAAATTTTGTTACTTTTTCCCATTAAAAGACTCCATCATTTTTAGAGCCTCGCTACTCAGGGTTCTCGTTAGTTAAGGTGGTTCTTAAATGACTTGCCACGAAACTTTCTGACACAATTTCATACTAATTTTTAAACACAAAGGTATAAAATTGGCAGGATTGACTATTTTAACGATTTGGAACCGAAATGAATTTTCCATTTTTTAATGAATAAATTACTTATCGAGTTATGAGCAATTCGTGTCACGTGATAAAAGCATTTTCCCCCTTGCTGTCGTCGGCACAGCGAGAATTCGGTTCAAAATGTCGACTTTGACAGTATTCTCTGAAAGATCTCCTGCCTATGCCAAAAAATAGTTTTGATTACATAGTTTCTGTATAAAAACACCTGCCAATTTCATGTGTTTTCGAACAAAACTGAATTTAAAATATGTCATAAAGTAGCCAGTTTAGATTTGAGAACAGCCTTAAGTTGTATCTGTCAAGATTGTCTCCTCCTTCCTCACTCCTTCCCCTCTCCCCAAAACATAACTTTCTTTATTATGGCCAGATTTGAACGGGACTTTTACTGACATTCTCCCCAAGTAATTTGGTTACCAAATGAACATTGATATTACTTCTGAAACTCTTGGTGACCACTATTTATGAATAATAATTAAAATTTTCATATTTTTTTCAGTTAAAACACTCCATTCTTGGTTTATAGCCACACTACTTAGTGTTCTCTTTAGTTAAGTTGTATTTGTCAAGATTGTCCCTCCGCCCCCCCCCCTTCCCCCAAATCATAATTTTCTTAATTATGGTGAGATTTGAACAGGAATTTTTCTGATATTCTTCCTAAGTCATTTGGTTACCAACTATACATTGATATTATATCTGCTACTCCTGGTTTTATTGCATATAATTTTTTTATTTGAAAAAATATTTTGGACATTGTTTTTTAAAAATCTGGTCAACCTGGCCTGTTTTTGACCCACAAGTTTCAAAACACAAACCGAATCCGAAACAAGGGAAGTCAACCAGACCCTAACTCCTTTACCCGACCCACAGCAAAAAAAGTAGATTTCAGCCCGACCCACAATATAAAAAGATAGCGCATAACCACGGTTTTTGTCAGTCAGGTTTGGGTAAAAGTGGATAACCAACCCGTTGCAGGACTCTATTATTGATTGATTAATATTTTATATAATATTTTAAATTCAAAGTATCAAAACTCAGTAATTGTTATTGTAACAACCTGAAATTTTCCCGGTTTTATTTGTCAGAACACAGATAACATTTTTAGTATAACTTACACAAACACTTTGACAAACTTGAGAGATACAACTTAACTAACTAGAATCCTGAGTAGCATGGCTCTAAACGAAAGATCGATTGTTTTAACTGGAATAAAGTCGAAAATTTTTATTATGGTTCAAAAATGCATGTCACCAAGTGTTGCAAAAATAATTTCAATGTTTATTTGGCAACGAAATGACTTCGGAAGAATGTCAGAAAAAGCCCCATTCAAATCTGACCATAGTTAAGAAAGTTATGATTTGGGTGGGGGGGGGGGGGGGGTAGAGAGGAGAAAATCTTGACAGATAAAACTTAACTAACGAGAACACTGAGTAGTGTGGCTCTAAACCAAGGATAGAGTGTTTTAACTGGAAAAATGCTGACATTTTTTATTATTGTTTATAAATAGTAGTTACCAAGAGTTGCAGAAATAATTTCAATGTTTATTTGGTACCAAATAAACATTGGAAAAATGTCGGAAAAATTTCTGTTGAAATCTGACCATAATTTAAAAAGTTATGATTTGGGAGGAGAGGGGAGTACGTACTTGAAAAATACAACTTAATAAACTTGTAACCCAAATAATTAGGCTCTAACTTTAAACTAAAAAGATAACATTTTAACCTAACCTGGAAAGAATAACCAAAAGGCCCTTATCCTTCCTTATTCAAAATTTGACAACAAGTTTGACACTAAAATAGTAAAATCAAAAGAATAAATATATTATTATACTGCTTAACTGCTATGAAAATGAACTGAGCGCCAGAAATATCGATCTTTTGTCTACTCTAATCCCGGTTATCACAATTCACAATCAAATTTGATTGATTTGGTGTGATAATCGATTCTAGAACATCGAAAACATAGATTTCTAGAATTTGATAATCAATTATTTTTTTTATCCATGTTTTTAACACTTTCCAACCTAGTTGAAAAGTGTTTATGACTTCGGTTTGTCTGGCCGTCTGGCCGTCTGCCGTCTGTCCGTGCTCTAACTCCCGTAAATATGCTCGGATTGCTCTGCAATTTTTATATGTTATAGTCGTTATCTATAGCATGTTCCCTATTTCAACGGAAGTGTGTAGCACTTATAGTTTTTTTACAGGGACACTCAAAAGAATTCCGTTACATTGCGGTCTATGGGGAAAAATCATTGACGGTTTATTTAAATAATGTTTCACTATTTTAAACGCATTGAAATTTATATATATCACTAAGGTGCATTAGAAGAAGCTTAATATGGAATAGGGTGTGCATAGCACTGATAGTTACTTTACAGGGACAGTCAAAAGAATTCTGTTACATTACGTCTATGGAGAAAAATCGTCTGCGGTTTATTTAAATAATGTTTCCCTATTTTAAACGCATTGAAATTTATATATATCACTAAGGTGTATTTCAAGAGGCTTACTACAGAATAGTGTGTGTACAGCAGTCATTGTTCATTTACAGGGACACACAAAAGAATTCTCTACTGTAAGTTAACAATAATTCCTGGAAGTGCGTTTTAAGTTACTGATCGCGATTTTAATTTTAACTCGCTTTTTGTCTATTATGTGGTGTGTATAAATTCTGTATATCCTATACAGGGAAGTACAAAAGTTCGCGAACACATTTCCGTATTATTTAACTCCAGACGGAGAATTTTAAACTGTGCTACGCGTTTCCTAACTGAACTAAAATTTAACATCCTATGTAGTATATATACAAATCTATAGATCCTATACAGGGCTGAATAAAAGTATTCGGATTACTTAGATGTTATCTTTTAGCTTACTAAACGGTATGATTTGTAAAATTATTTTGGAAGCGTTGGAAAGTGTTACATAATCTATGCTTGACGCATGATTTTTCGTTCTTGTTTTATATGACATCGAAATTAATCGATTGTTGAATTTTTCAGAATCACCCATCACTAGTAGGGATGCACAATCTATGGTCCGCGATGAGTTAACTAGTCTATAAGTTTTCTGTACTATCCATCTATAATAAGAAAAACCATAGAGATACTAACATGCAAAAATACAATATGTAACAATGCAGCATCTTTTAACTTACCGAAATTGTGGCTTGAGTTACTCCCTGGTTACAGATATGAAAATAAACAACCAAATGAAAATAAAAGATAATGTGCGTAATTTTTAAAAAGTAAATGAAAATTAAATAATAGCATTTTAAATAACTTTAAAGAAGTAAACAAATGTCTTTTTATGTGTCAGCCCTACACATGGTATTGTACAATTGTTTATTTAGTAATTTTTTCAAATCCTTTTTTTCTGGTGTAAATCCTGCATTCAAGATGAACTGTTTATTGTACTGAAGATGTGCTTCTGCTTCAGGCCACTTCGTAAAATAACCTATGACAACGAAGATGTTTGAAGCATATCCTCGGTCCAACAAACAATTCATCTTGGATACAGATGTGAGCAGTTTATCCCTGTGGTATAATCATTTTGCTGTGGTTTGGATAAATATTTATTTCAGTAACTGGTGAGGCATTCTTGGCCTGATTTTCTTGTGACAAAATGGCACCAACACTTTCATTGAATAGTTAGTTGATTATACATTGATCGATATAAAATGTTAAAAGAATTTTGCCTTTCTGAAAAGCCATTAATATTCTTCTTAAATTAATAATTATTAAGTTGTTTTTCATTTATACCAAATATTTTTAATTGTTACGTATTTCAATTTCAAAATTTTAAAGAATGTTTTACATTATGTTATTCTTGTTATTTCAGGTTGGAGAAGGAGAAAAGCTGGTTCGTGCCTTGTTTGCAGTTGCCAGAGAACTTCAACCAACAATTATATTCATAGGTAAACAGTTTAATTCTTACAAAGAAATTTGAATGGAACACTGAATTGTGTGCTGCAAAATTGAAATAGTATTTGCTGCTATTATTAGGCATACTCAGTATTACAAAATTGCTTTATTTATTATCTCACCTTGTTTTTATTTAATATACAGTGTGCTTCTGAAAAATGTATGCATACTGTTTAATGTAAGGATACACAACCTGTGGTCTGTGATGAGTTAACTGGTCGCCTGCGAAACCCTAATTTCTAACATCTCCAGAAATTGCAAATTCTGTCCATATGCACATAAAAATCATTAATTTCGTCAATCAAACATGTAAAAATTGTGAATTTCGTTATTTTGTTAAGAAAAAACCCCACGAATTTCATTAATCAGACGATGGAGACCGTAGATGCCAAAAATTTCGTCAATAGCTCAAGGGAAAAAAAAAAAAAAAATCCCGAATATCGTCAATTGCTCATGGAAAAAAATTTTGTCCATCGGTCACAGAAAAAAGAAAAACTCATGCGAATTTCGTTGATTTGATGCGAGAAAAAAAATCACGAATTTCGCCAATCACTCATGTGAATAAATAGTGACTTTCTTCAATCACTCACAGAAAAAAAAATCTCAAATTTTGTCAATCACTCATGGGAAAAAAATCTCAAATTATCAGATGAAAATTGTGAATTTCATCAATCGATCATGGGTAAAAACTCACAAAAAAATCATGATGAAGGTAATCTTCATAAAATTTTGTATAATTATCAGTAATGTTCAGTTTTTTAGAAACTTTGCATACTTTTTTCATCAACAAATTTCCATTTACAAGAAGGAGCTGTTAGTCTTCATAAAGTATTGTATGGTTATTCATATAGATATGTAGAAGGCCTGTATACAATTATTTATTTCTATTTATTAATTTTTTTTTTATAAACAAAAAACTCACCATTCTTCAAGAAGTTTATTTTTAAAAAAAATTGCATAATTGATATATATATATATATATATATATATATAATATAAAAATTTCTAGATCCAGCAACCGTTGACCGGCCAGCCACGATCTCTATAATTTACACCAGATCACAGCACTATTATTCCACTGCCACAAATTACTAACGCTGTTCCATGCTATATGATGACGAATTATACTTCTTAGAGGCAGTCGCATGAACCGGAGAACAGGCTAAGTAAATGAATCCAGGCAGTTTCCCACTCAAGAAAGACACATGGTATTGCCGAGACAACTGTTTATTAGATGACGTTGATGTAACAACTCCGCTAAATCTCATCAAAAACTCGAAGATATTTAATACATTAGATGACAGCACAAAGCTATGTTTTTTTAAGACTCTCTACTGATGAATACGTATTTTGACCCCCTAGTGACAGGGCCTAGTTGACAGAAGAAAAACGTACAAAAATCTGTGTCCGAAGCCAATGTAACAATATAAATATTCCGAGATTTCTGCTCAAAGTTACAAACGCGCGAAATGCTAGTCCACTGACAGCCATCTTCGGCGGGAAACAAGGGGAGCAGAAAAGGCGGGCCTGCTCGCTAATGGATGAAAAAATGAGGCCACGAGGGTGTGTCTCTGACGTATGACCAAAACTCTTTATCAGAAGCGGCAATTTAAAAAGGTAAAAAAGCCTTTGGGCGCGAAAACGCCAGGAATCCTGGGATGCCGAATGATAATTAAATAGAAATAAAAATGGTATTACAAAAGTTCCAAAGAATAAAAATTCAATGTCTCAAAAGAAGAAATTAGACAGGTGCGTTTTAGAGGCAGTGTTGCAATTTAAGAGAATAAGGTTTTAATAAATACGTGTAGCAGCTTTTAACAGATTGAGATTTTTAGAATGATAAATAAAAGAATATTTTGATTAAGTTATGGAATAAAATATAAAATAGATTTAAGAGATATTTTAAAAGAGAGGGAAAAATTAGAATTGTAAGAATTTGGAATAATTTAACTAAGGAAAAATGGCGAAATTTTTTTATTATTACTTATCTCCCCACCCAAAAAGACGAATGAACCGGTAGGTCAGATGACCTGCAAGTTCATTGAAGGGAAATGTTACACGGACTTGGATTTCAATTTGTCGACTGAAGAAAGTCTAAATAAGTACATTTCCAAAAATTATTCATTAATGCCAAATAACATTATATTTAATAACTATAACGCGAATTGGTGGAGTTGTGAATAAAAATACAATTACAAGATATTAATCTTGTTAACAATGACATAAAAAGCTTTAGAAATATTAAACAAATAAGAAAACCATTGCAAAATTTAAAATAATATACAAGATACTTCAAGAATATCATCTTACAAAAATTGTTGCAAATTGCTTATAGAATTGTTGCTTAAGTTGTTGTTCAGTTCTCTTCTGAGTGATAGTCCAACCAAAAAAGTTATTTGCATACCTCACAAACTGAACAATTGACAAATTGAAAAAGAAAAAATCTTTCAAACTTTAGACCTTACTGATCTTCTTTATGAAAGTCTATTTTCAGAATTTAAAGTTCATCTGAATGCTTTATATTTACTAGCAACAACTCGAAAATAGTAGTAAGACTAATATTAACAACAATAAAACATAATAAATAAAATAATACAATAATAATAATAAATAGCAAGAATAATCTCAACAATAAAATTTTAAAATAATAATACTTAACAATAACAATAATCATAAGTTAATTTCAAATATTAAACTTATGTCTGTCTGAAAAACTCGTTCCTGAATGGAATGCTCGGAAAAACTTAAGAGAAATGAGTTTTTTGTCATGGTATAGTTTGTCTGACAAATGGTAATTAATCTAAAAAGGCAAGTAGGTAATGTAAGCAGCAGAGTTGTTTAATATAGACGCACGTGCGCACGCCGTGCGTGGAAAATTTTATGCAAAATTTAAAACTTTGCCGAAAGAAAAAAAAAAAAAGTTTTTTAAATACTGAAAAATTATAAATATTCCCCAATTTTTTTTTTTACTGTTTGTGCACAACTCAAAGTTTAAAGACGCAAAACATTATTGTGACATCATAGACACTTTT
Organism: Maratus michaelseni; assembly: GCA_963931845.1. Taxonomy (NCBI): domain Eukaryota; kingdom Metazoa; phylum Arthropoda; class Arachnida; order Araneae; family Salticidae; genus Maratus; species Maratus michaelseni. Next base: position 87,777,834 of record OZ007591.1, read on the forward strand.
ATTTCTATTTTTCGCAGACTAGAGCTTGGCGCCGATCGGTTTTCCATCAGCAGCTGCAAGATCTAGTCTGGTGGCGGCAGTTAAATCGAATACTTTCGTAGTGTTAGAAAATATTTTAAATGATTTAAAACTAAATTTAATATTTTAAAATGCATCATATTTTAATGAACATCAATGACTGACTGGCGGCTAGCCAAAAAAAAAAAAAAAGTCTGCGTCTGGAAAATTTTTAAAATAGAAATAAAAATAATAATATAAAATAGCATTAAAAAAAATATCATAAATGACACAAAATAATGTATTAATGTAAATAATGTATTATTTTTAGGCACTTTTTTTCCTCAAATTAGATTCTGCAGAAAACTGCTTACTTTCAAATGGCAACTCACAACTCTAAACACAGCCAAAGCCGCTTGTCAAACCTCAAAATAAGCATGGAAATGGAAATATTGATCCCATTTTTGAAAATATTGAAGGCAGGAGTATTTCCTCTGAATTAAATGTTTCCTGGAGTGAGGAAACTTTTAGTCTTAGATCATTTTTCTAAGCCTGCTCTCTGAGAAAATTCTGAAATGCTTGTTTCAATGTTGTCTGAAATGTATTGTTTTTTTATCAAAATAATTATTCTTTAATTAATATTAATTAATTTTTAATATAAATGGTAATTACTTTAAACTACTGTTTTTAATTCATAATGTCAAAATAATATAACACGTACTTTTATTAAACATTAAATTATTTTGCAGAAAGTTTTTGACCCAATATTTATGTGCGCAGAATTTTTTGGTTTTATACAAATCTGGTAAGCAGTATAAGAGCTTTTTACTCAACATCAAATTTACTATTACCATTATTACCTTTATAACTTCCATTACCTTTACTACTTTATTACTTGTTTACTTCTAGAAGTAAATTATATATCTCAACATATTTAAACTCAAGTAATATTAAATCTCAATTATCATCAGTATCAATTAATTCATCTTGTTTATCATAGTGATCACTAGTGTTCTTCATTATATTCTCTCTCAACATCAATTATAATAGCATAACTAATAATAATATTCAACAATAAGTTCAGCAATAACAAGCATTATAATTCAAAATATCACACACTTTCTTTAATTACTTTCTTAAGTATATAATTGATATCTCATCCATATAGTAGTGAATGAGGCATGAGCATATACTCAAATAAAATACATATTATAAAATAAGGAATAAATAAGAAAAATTCGTGAAAACAATCATTATTTGTGTAGATGATGGTTATGTAATTATCTTGCTTTCAGTCAAACAAGAAAACATAAGTTTTGAAATGAAAAAATGGGATCTTGTAGCATATTAAGAAAGGTTGGGCAATTCTCAATTATTATTAAGATATCATATTTGATTAGTTTAATATATAAATTAATCCAGTTTATTTTATTAATTTAGTTAATACTGTTTAATTTACTATTCTAATCTAATTCAATTCAGTATTAGAAACTCCTAACTTAAACCAACTAAATTACGCCTGCATAACAAGTTAACTCAAGTGGAAACTTCAACAGTGACACTCTCGGGTGCACAATCAAGAACACCACGGTTATACAGAAGAGAATTGATTAGTTAAACATAGTTTAATTTATTAAATTTAATTAGTTTTATGGCTATTATAATTTTTTAATTAAGCTATTAAATTGATATCTATTACATGATTATTGAGAAAATTCTATAAGAGAAAGAGTCTAAAGAATAAGTTTAAATTATATAACTAAAACCCTAGGAACAAATTTTAAATTATATTTTATCAACAATATCTGGCAAAGCACTTCATAATTCTTTATCTTTCCTTACTGAATCAAAATGTTATAAGAAATGTTGATAAGAACCAAAGTTTTTACCTCAACCAGAAATCTTATCTAATAAAATACATAAGAATCTATTAAATTGTATTTACTATCTTAAAAATTAGTATATTGCACTGATTATCTTATAACTTTTTCATCATAGTAACAAATACAACAACAATAATAATAGTATCATCAATAGAAAGAATAAATAACAACAACAACAACATCAAAATTTATTTACATAATATCAGAAACTTTTTGAATGCACTTTTACCTAAAAATTTCAACTTCACCTTTAATACTTTTTATTTTATTATCATCTTTCTCTTCCCTTCAATTCCTCATCATCATCATCACATATTTAATCATTACATCATATTTAGTTTGAGTACTCAATTCTAGTAAATTTATTATGCTAAGGATCTTGGCACTTAATGAGTTTATTTTTACCAAAGCTATAGACAAAATGAGGTGTAATCCCCATTGGTCAGCCTAAGATTTATTAAAACTCAAAGTTACCTAATAGAACAATTTACTACAGTAACATAATGCTAATTTCTCCATCATGTCTCAGTAAATTAACTTCTACCTGATCTAGCATTTTGTTAAATAATTATCACCATCAACAAATCTCTAACTCCTTATATTAAGTATTAAAATAAATTGGTAAATGCATCATTTTCCCTAACATTTAATTCAAAATAAACAACATAAATAATATATTAAAATATTTTAAGTTATATTTACAATTTATACTCAAGGTTTTTTAGTGGTAATTTAAGTTAATTCAAATTTAGTTTAATAATTGAATTAATTTTATTTACATAGTTAAATAACAATACTAAATAGTAAATTAATTTAATTTAACTTAACTGCCTAAGAAAGTGGTAAATAGTAAATTGCCAAAAGAAGAAATTACAGTAAGTTGTTATAGGTAATTGATCATACCATGATGGCTAAGACCAAAAAGGAACAGATATTCATAAGAATAAATAATAAAGTTATTAATGATGCACCCTTAAACACAATAAATCATGAAATCAACAGACATCCCTGCATGTCATTCCAAAACCATTCCTTTAAACTAACAAACAACATACAGAAATATACTGTCAGTTCCTGAAAATTAGCAATTAATCCCTGGCCAGTAGAAAAACCACTAATATTGTGCAAAAGTAACAACATAATATTTAAATTTGTGAAAATAAGTAATTAAAATTTATTAAAAATAACTTAGATGGTTACTGTAACGCATATAAAACTAGAATTTGTAATTAAATTTCTGTTATATTTATTGTAAAGCTCATTATTCCATACTCCATTTTCTGTAAATTCATAGTAAAATCCATCCTTTAGTCACTATCCCTACTGAATTCTATGATTATAAGGATTTGGAACAAAAATAGACTTACACCAGAAATTTCATTCAATAAAATATAGACTTCCAAGTTAATTTAGTGTTATAAACTTCAGATTGAATATACTGGCTTAAGTTTTATCAGAATTATTGAAATTTTCAACAACTTTACCCATTTACCATTAGTTTATTAGTAAACACCATATTACTTTCTCAGAATACTGATAGACATCTCTGAAAAGCTTCCCTACTGAATTCAATTAATTATAGAGATTTGCAACAGAAATAATTCTACATAGTAAATGAGTCAGCAAAACATAATATTCACTTATAATATTTAGAGTAATTTAAGTTTAATTTACTAGTAAGAACCCTTTTTTTTTTTTTTTTTTGTAATCTATTCTTAATAATATTTAATATCAATTCATACTATATTAATCTTTAACTTAACAACAACTGTAAAAATATCTAACTCTTAATAATTTAACTAACAACTAATATTTAACAGTAAAAATGTCAAATTCATATTTAAATTCATTCCACTTAAATAGTAAATGTAAACTGTTGCTCTATCTTTCTACTATAAATAGATTTGCTGTATATGAAAATTTTATCACAAAAGAAAAATAGAATGAATAAATAAATAAAACACTTTTTAAATAAGTAGCATTATTTCCTAAGAACAAAATTTTTGGCTCTTGATTTGTACTCTCAGAACATAGCATCAAAAAACAAAACGAAATAAACAGATAAATTAAACTGCACACAATAATTTTACCTTTTCAATGTTACGCAACTTCAAAGCAAACTTTCATTTGAGATCATCTTTTTTTTTTTTTTTTTTTTTGTATATTCTTCAAGTAAGAAACTTCAAAAGCTATTGTTGCTATTATTATGCAATCAGTGATGTAAGCTGTAATTTCAGAGAATCTAATAAATTTTTATGCATTTTTTGAATGGCATAGAATATGTTCCAATACATTTTACTTAATAAATAAGGAAAAGAGATTACTCATATATTTTTTCGATAAATAGTAATTAATTTATATGAATGAATATCACAGAATGAAAATGGAAATAATAAAATAAGAAATAAAATAAGAACATGCACAAGTAATAGAATTAAGTTATTTTTGTAAAAAGAAGTAATAAATAAAAATTATACCAAACAGTCCTAAATTGTAACACCTCCTTTACAGTCATTTAATTTATTTTAAAGAAGAATTGACTGCATCATCGTAAGGAATCATCGTTGTGAATGAAGGTCTCCTCAACTGATGAATTTGATCGGCAGAGATCTTCAGCCACTAGGAAGTCTTGGAATAGAGAAACATCCTCACTTAATGCTGTTTCACAGGTCAAGTTTCTAATCCTCGCCGGCTTTAATTGATATAAAAATTTCTAGATCCAGCAACCGTTGACCGGCCAGCCACGATTTCTATAATTTACACCAGATCACAGCACTATTATTCCACCGCCACAAATTACTAACTCTGTTCCATGCTATATGATGACGAATTATACTTCTTAGAGGCAGTCGCATGAACCGGAGAACAGGCTAAGTAAATGAATCCAGGCAGTTTCCCACTCAAGAAAGACACATGGTATTGCCGAGACAACTGTTTATTAGATGACGTTGATGTAACAACTCCACTAAATCTCATCAAAAACTCGAAGATATTTAATACATTAGATGACAGCACAAAGCTATGTTTTTTTAAGACTCTCTACCGATGAATACGTATTTTGACCCCCTAGTGACAGGGCCTAGTTGACAGAAGAAAAACGTACAAAAATCTGTGTCCGAAGCCAATGTAACAGTATAAATATTCCGAGATTTCTGCTCAAAGTTACAAACGCGCGAAATGCTAGTCCACTGACAGCCATCTTCGGCGGGAAACAAGGGGGGCAGAAAAGGCGGGCCTGCTCGCTAATGGATGAAAAAATGAGGCCACGAGGGTGTGTCTCTGACGTATGACCAAAACTCTTTATCAGAAGCGGCAATTTAAAAAGGTAAAAAAGCCTTTGGGCGCGAAAACGCCAGGAATCCTGGGATGCCGAATGATAATTAAATAGAAATAAAAATAGTATTACAAAAGTTCCAAAGAATAAAAATTCAATGTCTCAAAAGAAGAAATTAGGCAGGTGCGTTTTAGAGGCAGTGTTGCAATTTAAGAGAATAAGGTTTTAATAAATACGTGTAGCTTTTAACAGATTAAGATTTTTAGAATGATAAATAAAAGAATATTTTGATTAAGTTATGGAATAAAATATAAAATAGATTTAAGAGATATTTTAAAAGAGAGGCAAAAATTAGAATTGTAAGAATTTGGAATAATTTAACTAAGGAAAAATGACAAAAAAATTTTATTATTACATATATGTATGTATGTATGTATATATATATATATATATATATATATATATATATATATATATATATATATATAAAATCAGCATTTTAAAAGAACTATGTACATTTTCATCACCAACAACAATTCAAATGTCAGGAAAAAATGAAGTTTTACTCTTAGTCAACTTTCAGTGTTTATAAGAAACTTGTTTTAATTTCTTACATAAGGAATTCCATTAAGGGAGATTCTCCCATCTTATAAAAGATTGTAAGGTGAGGGTTATTTAAGTGAATATTATGAGGTTCATATTTATACTATGAAAAATTATATTTATTATTAAAATTGGTTATTTCTTTTTTTTTTAACTTGATATCCACATTTTATGGTTGAATATGTTAAAAAATACATTTTAGAATAGTATATCCTCTCCCCAAATTTCTTCCTGAAACTTTTTTTGGCACTGTTTTCATGTTTATATTCGTTCTTATACTTTTAATAAGGCTAACTTTACTCTTCAAAATAAAGTCACGAAAAATTTTCACTTCTTGAAAAAAAAACCTAATTACTATATCTGTTATATATACAAACTAAACTAATGATATTGTCTTGCCAACTGAATTGGGTATGTTGACTAGGTAGGTGGTTAAGTGTAGGGGCTAAAACTCTCCCTCCTCCCCCTCCTTCCTCGAAACAAAATTTTATCTATGCTAGAGATGTTGGCCCTCAACAATCCAGTCATTTTTGTGACTGGCCATGTTCTCAAAAAGGTTGTGCACCCGTAGTTTAACGGGTCATAACTTTCTAATTTTTCTTTATTTTCAAAGTGTAATTAATTGGAAATAATGAACGGACCAAGATTAACTTTTGAAAAAACGATAATTTATTTTAAAATACTATTGCAAGTATGAAAATGTAGCAGAATACAAAAAGAATATCACAGGGAGTCTATACGACTTGCAGCTCACCAGATAAAAGAGAAGTTTGGAACAAATGGATGTTTATAGACAATGTTCCAGAATCACAGTTGAGCAAGAATGCACCACAATACCAAATGAAATGTTTGTTGAAGTTTGTGAATCAATAACCCACCATTATAAGCAATGTATTGACCAGAACGGTAATAATTTTGAACATCTGCGATAGGAGGAAAAGTTATACATTTTATGTAGATTCTTTTGCAATTTAAATATTAATTATATGTGAATAAAAACTGGAGTTATAATCATTCCAAGTGTGTATACATTTTTCTGACTCACCCTGTATAAAGTTTTTCTTTTAATGGATAATTAATATGAAGTTATCAAAGAAATTTATTGGATTTTTTTTTTTTTTTTTTCTGTAACTGAGTGTTTAAACGAATCTAAATTCCTTCATAGGTTGTTAATTATTTACTTATACTTTTTCATTTAAAAAAATTAGATGAAGTGGATTCCTTATTAAATGAAAGGAAAGAAAATGAGCATGAAGCAAGTCGCAGATTGAAGACAGAATTTCTTGTTGAGTTTGATGGGGTAAATGTTTTTTAAATACTCAATAGTTAGCATGTAATTAAGTAATTTTTTGTAGACCCATTTTTTTTTCTGTATGTATAAATCCATATAATATTTACATTAATAACTTCTTAATATTATCTTTGTCTTTATACAACTCCTGTGATGATGTAAAGGTACAGTGTGATTCAAGAGTATAGATTCAGTTTTCTTTATCTGTATAGCCATAACTGTAATTATCATTAGAAAGAGGAATTGCTGAAATTTCAACTATCATTTATAAGAGCATACACCTAGAGCTCAATCATACAATAGTATGGTTTACCTCCTTCCTGATGAGCAACACGTATACACGCCATATCGGCTGCGCAAAATCCTTGAATTTGAATCCAAATGTTTCTCTGGTTTTGTTTAGAAAATTTTGTACCTTATTTAATCACAGGGTTTCGGTGATTACAAAGTGTATGGAACACTCGTCACAAAAGGGGTAAGAAGAAAATTGTTACTATGGAGCATAAAATTTTTTGCCTGTGAGAATTGCTGATATCACACCCTTTTGCTTTTCTTGTAGTGATTCCATTAACTAAACAATTAATATATTATCTTAAAGATATAGGTTATATAAATATGCCTATTATGGCAAATTCAGCATTGAAAATGTTTTTTATATGTAAGAAGAAATTTTGCTGTTTTTGAAATAAAGTATGTGTAATAAATGGGTCCACATTAAACATTTTCAAATTTTATTATGATTATAATTAAACATGTAGCTTCATATTGCTGTGGGTTAAATTAGTCTTGACAAGTGACTCTCTAATATCTGCCCTTAAAAATTTAAAAACATTTTTTCATTCCTTTATTCTTATTTAAACATTTAATGCTCCAACAGGAATGAAATTAAATGGATCATTTTGGAAAAGTGTAAATTCTTCTCTTTTTAACACTTTCCAACATAGTTTAAAAGTGTTTATGAATTTGATTTATCTGGTCTTCTGTCTGAGCTCTATCTTGTGTAAATATATGCAGATTCCCATGTAATTGATACATGTTGTTAAAGTTTGCTATGGCATGTTCGATATTCAAAATGTAGTGCGTAGCTTTTATAGTTCATTTACAGGGGCACTCAAAAGTATTCTGTTATATTATGGTCTATGGAGAAGAATCATTTGAGATGTATTTTAATGGTGTTACACTATTCGAAACATAATGAAATTTAACATTGAAAAGGTATTCAATTACTAATGTCTGTATATTTAATATTTATTCTTCATATAACTAATTTTTACACTCAGTCATTACTTAAAAACATGTTTAAAAATTCCATAAAAAAGTTTTTCATTACTAAAATTGTCAGAAAGTTTCAAATAAAACTGTCACCATTACACAAAAGCGTTTTCACTCCAGCCGGAGCATCCTCAGTTGTAATTTTTAAGCATCCATTTCTTCGCTATTTATCTGACTAGGGATTGAATAAACACTTTACTTTCACTCAATTCCCTCTCTTTGTTTTTCTTCCCTCTTCCAACATCTTTTTCCAGCAGCATACCAGCATTGCATGTACCATATCATTACAAACGTCTACTTTGGATGCATTAATTTCTATTGCTTCTCTTATTAGGTCATTATGCAGATTTTCATAGTTCACTATTTTTTTTATTTGTAGGGTTTCAAGTTTAATGAGGGTTAATCCTACAAATACAAAAAATAGCGAACTAGGAAAATCTGCATAATGCCCTAATAAGGGAAGCAATAGAGATTAATGCATCTAAAGTAGACGCTTGTAATAATATGGTACATGTAATGCTGGATTGCCGTTGCAAAAATGTGTTGGAAGAAGAAGGGAGGGGAAGAAAAGAGGAACTCGCGTGAGAGTAAAGGTAATTCTTCAATCCCCAGTCAGATAAATAGGTTAAGAGATGGATGCTTGGAAATTATGACTGGGGATGCTCTCACTGGAGTTGAAACAATTTTGTGTAATTGTGACAGTTTAATGTGAAACTTTTTGACATTTTTAGTAATGGAGGACTGTTTTTTATGGAACTTTTAACCATATTTTTAATTAATGTCTGAGTGTAAATATTGTTAGTATGAAGAATATATACATAATGAAATTCATATGCATTATTGAGGTGCACTAGAAAGAAGAAGGTTACTTTAGAATATATTATGTGTAGCACTTACTGTTCACTTATGCAGGGAACTCAAAAGAATTCCATTATATTATGGTCTATGAGGGAAAATTGTTTGAGGTCCATTTTGATGATGCTACAACACTGTTACAAACAAAATGACATTGGTGAATTTCTGGGCTGCAGTAAAACATGCTTTCTGTGGAGTATGTAGTGCAAAGCAATTATCAGTCATTTACATGGTCACACAAAAGAATTTGGTTAAATAATGATCTCCGGGGAAAAACTGCTTGCAGAGTATTTTAAATTACATTGCATTATTTCAAACATGATGGAATTAATATACATTACTGAGGTTTATTACAAGAAGCTTGCTGTAGAATATGATGTGCATGGCATTTGTTGTTCATTTACAGGGATACACAAAAGGTGTCTGATACAGTACTGTATCCATAGTATTGTCTATTAGGGATAATTGCTGGAAGTGCATTTTCTGTTATGATATGGCGTGTATAAATTCTACAGATCATATACAGGGCTACACAAAAGTATTCATAAGAGTTACCGAGCATGAGCGTGAATTGCTTAAAGGTGTTTTTAAATTGATTTATGCATTTTTAAGCTAATTTATATCTAATATACTAAGAGATGTTTGTAGAATTTAAATAACATCATATACAGCACTGGATACATGGGTGGTTATGAACAGTAACTCCTGGAAGTGCGATTTCAGTAGTTTTGGGTATATTTTTGTCTGAATTAAATTTTAGCTGAATATGTGGTGTGTATAAAAATCTAAAGGTAATAATATACGGGGCTGTATGAAAGAAAATTTGCAAGTTTGTTTCTGTCTATTGGTAGAAATTGCTGAAGATGAATTTTCAACTCTCTATGCGTTTCCTTGCTAAACTTAATTTTAGCATACTATGTATAAGATATGCAAATCTATAAATTATATACACGGCTGCCCAAAAAAATTGGAGTACCTTTCGGGCTATGAAAAGTTACTGCTAAAATCAATTTTCCACATGTGTTATGCATTTTCTAAAATGTCTGCTTAAATATCTACTTTAATTTATTAAATGGCAAAGCTTTGTTAAAGTATTCTGAAAGTGCTGGAAAATGTTTCATAATCTATGCTTGACGCGAGATTTTTCTTGTTTAACATAGTCTGCATTTAAAAGAAATGAATGTTTCTCTTTAAATTACATTGAACACAATAAATTCTTTTGAAAATAAATCTGAAAAACTTAACATTAATTCAGTACATTAAAGTCCTTTTTCTACACTTCACTTCACTTCCTGCATTTTTCTTTATTTTTTTCTTTTGTCATCTTAGTTAAGGTCAGGTGGAGATGAACGAATTCTTGTTATGGGTGCTACAAATCGACCTCAGGAATTAGATGATGCTGCACTTAGGTAATTATTTAGTTATTAGCTTTTAAATCTTTTTTATACTCTTTTACTTAACTTAGTTCATGTATGTAAAGATAAAATTTTTCAATTTGTTTTTCACTCACTTTCTGAAATGCGGGAATCGTAAAAATTACGTGCATAGGTGTGTTTCCAATGACAATACGTTTTAATATTTTTAGAACTTAATTATAAATTAATAACTTGACTAGCTGGCTTCTCCCACTAGAGGGCCCCTAATTTACATCAGGACCTCGACTCTTGTAAAACCTCGAACCGAACGAACTTCCGGATCGGTTCCCCTCTGCCTTCGGCACCATATACCGGGCGTGCTGCACACCCACCGGTAAAACCCTTAATTTCCACCTCAAATAGTATGAACCTCTGGCTCGGGTCACTGCTGCCTGCGGCACCTTATAGCAGGTGTGCTGCGCACGTGCTGCAAAATATATTAGTTCCACTGCCAGGGTGGTGCAATCTGTTCTATACGAACCTCAGGCACACGTCCTGTTGCCTGCGGCGCTGTATAGCATACGTGCTGCACACATGCTGCAAAATCCATTAGTTCAACTGCCAGGGGGCGCAATCTGTTCTATACAAACATAACTGAAATCTGTAAAGCTATCGAAATCCAGCTGAATGAGCCAAACCCCGTCATTATTGGGGCCATAGAACCCGAGACATGAAAGTGTCCCCTGGTAGTAAAACTTGGAACTAAAATCTGTAAGTTCTGTTGATGTTGAGTCGAACGAGCCAAACCGCATTGTGATATGACCCATAGAACACGAGATAGTAGATAAATCCATTAGTTCGACCTTCCACCATCAGGAGGTGCAATCTGTTCTTTACGAACATAACTGAAATCGTTAAGGCTATTCATGTCAAGTCGAATGACCCATGAAACTGTGAAATCCCAGCCCATTTTAAGCAAGGATAGATAATTTTCATATCCAAAAATCCAATATTTTTTAAATTTTCATTTAGCCTATAAAAATTTCAATTCTTTTCAAATGCATCATTTTATCAATTCATCTCTTTCTGCAGAAAATGATGTGATGTCTGATCCAGAACCCGTGCAAATATCAGAACACATGTAAATCTTTTGCATCTGTCCTGTTGGAATATAAATAAATTCATTTTCCATTTTCATTAATGAGTTTGTGCAATCCCGCATGTTATTTCAAACTGTGTGTCTCAAAGAAAACTCCCTCTCCCCCATAAAACTCTTCAAATGGCACCCCTGTAGTAAAACCTGCAAAGAAGGAGTCGAAAGGAAATGGAAAAAAGTTTCATTTTAGACAGATCTCAGTCTTAGCAAGTATTGTGTTATTTTCAGCAAAACTTGATTTTTTTAAAAATTCTTTTATAGACAGGTTTAAATTTTCTCAAGTTTTACTGTAATACACCTATACACTTTAGAGGTGTATTATAGAAAGGATAACAGTTTTAGAAGATACCTGTAAAAACAGAACTTCTCTATAACGGAATCCTGTCTTAAATGGAAGACTATCATAATCAATATCTTGAAATTATAGCTGCTAAGACGGAAACCTGTCTAAAACAGAATTTTTCATTGGTACCTTGCAATTCCGTATTGGAAATTTTTACTGTGTTTGGATCCATGATTCAGTAAACATTTCTCGGTCGGGCGGGGAGGGGGGGGGGAGAGTATGGCCTGAACCCCTGCTCTTTGACTATGCCATGGCACTCGATGAAAAGTCCCCCCTTCCACAAGTAACTTCTGGAATGGCATCCCTGCTTACCATTTTCAATAATTATAATTGGTATATTATTCAAATAATTTTGTACATGAATTATCGTTTTTAACAAGAGAAGTTGCTTTTAATTATCTTACCAGGCTTGCTTGGATTTTTTTCACAAAGAATATCATTCTGGAAATATCATATTTGGAAATTTGCTGGGTAACTGGGTTCTGTGTAAATAATTCCATACTGTATATATATATATTCCATTTTCTACAAAAATTTGTCTAGGAAAGGAATTAATAAAAGAAAATATCCTTTTAATATTTGATTTGTTCTAAATGTATTGCAATATGTTAAATGATGAAATACAAAAATGTTTATCATTACTGACATCTGCATTTTTAGTTTAGTAAATATGCAATTAATTGGGTGATACATATTGTAAGTTATTCAAAACATAAAATGGCATTAAAAATATCACTTTAAAAACAGTTTCTTTGCATGATGTTTTAAAAGAATGTATAAATGACCATATTATATTGCTTTTAAATACTTAATTTGTGATAAACATATTATTTTTAAAAGTATGTTAAAAGTTGAAAAACAAAAATGCTTAATCATCATCTGTATAAGTACAAGTAAATACATGTTTAATTAAGGATACTTATTGTACAATCATTCAAAACATAAAATGACATTACAAACAACACAATTTATAAAAAAAATGTTTTTGCAGGATAATGAATGTTTTTTAACATTGTTGGCATTAATAAATGCAATGTGTATATTTTTTAATACTTGATTTGCAATATGTAGCATTACTTCAAACCTTGTAATTGTTTGAAGTTTGAAGGGGGGGGGGGTTGAGACTTATAGCTGCACGGCTGTCGTCCCGAATGATCCACGACTAGTGTAATCACCAAAGCTAAACAAACAACACTAAACCACTAAAACCGGTCAATGCTATGAAGGAACTTCAGAGCAGAAACACGAAAGTCCTTAGACGAGCAAAACTTGCTCACAAAACACACAAAAGAACTAAAACCACCACTGTTCAAAACCCTAAAATCCCAGCAACTACTGCGATGAGTCGGGGCCATCGTGAAAACAACTTTCCTCTTTCAACGGGCCTGATTCAAGTCGTGGATGACGTCACATAAGAGATCTGAGTAGCAGACAAGGTAGGTTGAAAACACGTATGTGTGCATCAAAAACAGTGCTATAAAATCCAGTTTTGTAATATTTTTTGGGGTAATTTCTGGCTTATTTTAGATGCGTTTGAATTATACATACAATAAATGAACAATAAAGGTTCAGCAAGACTTAATTTTATGATTGTTAATAAAAGGATTGTTATTACATAAACAGATTCATAAATAGAAATTTGAAATTTTTCTATACAATTGAAACAAAAATTCAATTTAGATTTTATAATGTATGAATAATTTAAAATACATATTCTGTTAGTAGGTATTACAACTAAGAAATCACTATCTTTCAAACATCTGACAAAACATGGTATTTTAATTGCTAATTATAATGTGCATTTTATATTTTTATGAATATTTCTTTTAAAGGATAAGAGAAAATGTCACCATTTCCAAATTCCACACACATTTTTACTTCGATTATAAATTTAATATTTACTTAAAAGGGAAAATTCATTTAAACAGAAAAATCCTCATCCATCTAGTAAATATACAGATTCTCAAGTTGTTATTTCAATTAAAGGAGGAAATTCCATTAAAAAACAAAACATACTATAGTGTGCTTTATTTCCATATTAATTTTCATATAAGCAGCAATTTTCACCCATCTTATTAAATAGGAGGAATGAGACAAGTTCCATTCTTCCACACTACTTTATTTTATCTTAAACTACTTGTATAAAAAACTATACTGCTTTTAGGCTTATTTTAAAACCTGGATAATAACACATAAACAATTATCAACACATAAACAAAAATATAATAAGTTATTTTTTAAAAAATTTTACTTTTCACTTAATAACCCACAAGGGAAAAAAAATCCTGCATCGACCTCAGATACATATAAATATTTATTTAAATAAAAATTGTATTTTAATAATTGAAAGCACATCCTTTACGAAAAACATTTGATTTTTTAAAAAAGATATGCAAAAGAACTCAATATTATTAATTAATGTATTAAGTGTTCTCAATTTACGTAAATTATATTTAAAAGATAAATTCTTAGTAAAATCAGGACAAAAAAGGCTTTCGTATTACTGTTTTATCTATTTGATGATTCTAAACTATATTTATTACGCTAGGTGAAAATAAAAGCATAATGAAGTCAGAAAAAAATAATGGTTAATTATTGTCTGTTGACATTCTGTGTATTTTTATGTGCGTAGTCGCCATTGCGATTGTTTTAATAAAGTGATGTTTAAAATAGTAGTAATAGTATTAATAGTATTATAATAGTAGAATATGCACGGTCATCCCAGGGAAACCCGATTTATTTCAACACAAAAGAAAGTGTAGGCGATTACCTTTATTAAAGTATTAAGTACAATATAACTTTAACAACATTCGAATTTTGGAATTGAAAAACGGTATAGATATATATTTTGCTTTTTAAATAATCAGATAAAAAAAGGGGTACTTACTTAAATTCTTTATCCAAATAATTGAGATAATATACTTTTAAAAAATTCGCATTTTAGAAATCATTTTTATATAAAATTTATCTGAAATTACAAAGAAAACATATGGCGAAAATTCAACTAGACGAGAAGAATCAGATCCTATCTGTGACGTCAGGTCATGTGTTTGAAAGCTCAAATCAGGCCCGTAGAAAGATGAAAGTTTTTTTCACGATGGCCCCGGATGAGTCTGGTACTTCAAGCAATTAAACAAAATGTGTTCCAAGGAGTCTATACAACCACACATACAACAACGGCCATCCGGAATCAAATGGAACAGCCAAAATTAAGCTATATTTGACAATTAAGCAAAATTACCTTTTAGGTAGCTTTTGTTGGGGCCGTGGTTAGAATACTTGTTAAAATAAAAAAATTTATACTAGTTGCCAAAGATGTGTGCAAGTATGGATTAAGTTCATTAATGGATGCCAAATAGTTCAAAAACAGTTTATTAAAAAGAATTCTTGATCAAAAGTTAGTAAAACAATAAAGGTCATATTACTATCACAGGTTTCAAACTCACTCAACATAGCTTCTGCAGAACATGAAGAAAAATACTTAAGTGGATGGCTGGTTTCATATCAAACTGGAGTATTACACAGATTCTAATTCAATATACTAGATGCCATCAAGAGCTGGACCAGCCAGGCTCATAATATTGGACAACACTTTTTAACTTGAGATTACCTGTGCTCACATTACTATGCATCTGCCAACTGTGTGAGAAGTCAAAGACACAAGAGCTTAAATACTGCTGAAAGCAAGGTCAAATATGCAGTTAAAAATAATTATGCAAATATTTGATACTGTAAGGCAGTGAAAACAATTAACTGGAAAAATGACTGACATGAAATGATTTTTCCTGCAACATGTCAATCCAACCATGAGAACCAACCAACCACTTTCACAATGTAAACACAGTCATGTGTGATGTGGCAAATTGCTTATGCAAGCACAAACTCAGTACTTTATAAAATTAAATGTTCATTGTTGCATATTAAGTAAGTAATTTATATTTTTAAACATATACATTAACTATTTAAATACCTATAGCAATTTAAACACTTAGAAAAAATACAAACAAGTTAACTATACTTGTTATTATGATACTTAGTGTTAATGGTTGAGCAGAGACACTGGGAAAACTAAATGGGAAAACTATTGAAACATTTTATAACTTTATTTTACTTTAATTTAACATAACTTATAAATGCATTTAATAAACCTTAAACCAACAGCTTTCAATACAAAAAAGTATAAAGCTACCTATTGCAGCCGTTCGGAGGAAAGCAGTTCCGGCAATCCGGCAAATTTCGATATATTTTCACCGATCATGACCCCCAGACCCCAAAACCACCCTCCGTTCAAATGTTGATATATATATATATATATATATATATATATATATATACTAGGGGGCCTACCCCCTGCGAGCTACGCTCGCCAACCCCCGCTCAGACTTCAAGGCCTCTAAAAGCATGACAGCGTGCTTCGTTTTAAAAATATTGGTAAATCTGTAATTGGGTTGCCATGCTTTTAACGTTTTAATGGGGCATTTTTTTATTATCATGGCCTCATACACAGCTGTTGCGACAACTGGCGACTGTTTTAGGGATTGATAAGTAAAATCAATTACACCTTGAAAACCAGCTTGTATAAAATGGTTAGGTTTAAATTGTGGCTACCTTTCGGACTTTTATAACAACGATCTGTATTCTATTCTTCCTTTGCCTTTAAGGATGAGAAAAATTCCATCTGCTTGTGAATAACATTAAGAACCACGGTATTGAAAAGTACTATGTTATAGACATTTTCAGTAACAGGTCTTAATTTTCTCTCTATTTTAGTGCACCATCATGCATATTTTCATGTTATTTTAAATATGTAAATTATTTATTTTAATTAATATGTATATACGAATTTTCTAATAATTATTTATCATACAAAATTAATTAAATATTTTGTGCATGCATGCCTGCATTTATTCGGCATCAATTGATGAGATATTTTTCGCTATCCGCGATAATTTTACACCATGTTATGTCACTTGAATATTGTCCGTAAGAAAATCGGGTACTTTTCCAGTATAGGATCCTTTGCTTTTAGGTTTGTCGTAATTCGAGTTTCAAAAAGGGAATTCATTAAGAATTCATTCAATTCTTCTCATTCGTTAATATACATATATTTGTTGCCAAAAGTTATGAAAGCAAACCCAATGAACTGTTGGTTCTTTTCTATTATAAGAGTCTTGACGCTTTTTTAAAAAGCTTGGCGCAATTCGGGCATCAGAAAGTGAGATTTGGTGCCAAATGACATAAACAGCCATGGAAACAAATTCGACGATTTTTTTTGTTTATATGCGTATTTTAATTATACATATATTATTATTGTTTTTTCTATACAAATTACTTCTGATTATATATAAAATAGGATAAATGACATTTTACGCTAAACAAATTGTATAAATATTGAAAAATGCTTCTGTATACGAAATGACAAAGTGAATAGGTTGACAGAAAGTATGTTGCCAAATTTCCTTTTCCGCCAAGGCTATTTTCTCTGTTTCGTCAAGGCCCCATATACTGGAAAAGCACCGAACTTTTATGCTTGTTTATACATGTATTTATATGTATATATACAATTTATTTATAATTGTCTTTCAATTTACCTCTTTTTGTCATAAAAATAGATAAATGGCTTCTTTATATTAAACAAATTGTATAAACATAAATGACGTATTTACATAAATGACGTCATTTGGACGAATTTATTCAAAATATTTTCAGTTTATAAATTAAATTAAATGCTGACAGACAATTGAATCCTGACGATAGAAATGTGATTTTTTTTTTTCAAATTTTCCGGAAAAACATAATTTAATCACAATCTTGTCTTCATTATCAATTGAAATAAAAGATAAATTCAATTTCAATTTGAAAATGACTAATAAAAAGAAATCAATAATCCCTATCGGGATCCTTTTTGATTTTTTTCCCTTTTTTGTTACAAAAAAACTAAGTAATTAGTTGCCATCATTACAGAAATGTCATTAAAATTAGAAAAAAATTAATATCTCGAAAACTAATTCCAATTTCAAAATTCTATTACCAGTTTTGACATCTGCGGATTTTTATGGACAATTGGTATTGATTTCACCATCAAGCGTTTAATATTTTATTAAAAATAGCCCTGAAACATAATCAGTCATTTAATCAGTCGTTTCATAAAATCGTTTCATAAATTCGTTTCATAAAATCGTTTCACAAATTCGTTTCATTAGGATTTTATATATATATAGGGTAGATATATATATCTGACCTATGTCATACGATAACGCTCGTATTTATAAATCAATTTTGATGAAACTAATTGTGTGTATTAAGCTCACCAATTACTTGACCGAGTTCGTTGGCCAGCTTGGTCCGCCATTTTGTTTCAAGATGGTGGCCTCTTAAAAATTTAAAACTAAAATAAATATACAAAAAAGTTAAAATTTCAAATTTATTTTTTAATTACGTGTTAGGTCTTGATACGAGGATTCCAGAGCATTTTTTGGTTTACTTCTATCTTAAAAAATGGCTGAGATAGAGCAGTTTGAAATTCTAGGGTGGCTGACATTTTGAAACAAGACAGCACATTACAAAAATTTTCATTGTTGTAATAATTTTCCCAATCATACGCATAAAACTATATATTCATATCCGTTAGTGCCAAATTCTCGCCAAATTTGGCGACCAATATAAGACTTCATAAATGAAGCCAATTTGGCTATAGCTCAATAATTTGGCGAATTTCTTATTCAAATTCAGTATTAACGAATCTTTTGTAAACGTTTTCTTTGCATTTTAACTTGCTGTTTTCGTGTAACATTAGCTAAAATTTTAAAACGAAGATATAGGAAAGCTACCTTTTCCTCCCGGTATAGGCTGGAAGGACTTTTATTTGATAAAGATAGTACCATTAAAAAGACTAATAAATATAGAAGTAATGATACAAAAATAACATTCACAAAATCATGTGCTTCAGCAGCAATGTTATTAGAATGCTGATGTAGTTAACATGTGTAAAAAATTATCAAAATTAAACCCAAGAAATATTTTTAAAAAAAGAAAAAAAAACGAATTATTCAGAAACTTATTTTATTTATTTATTTTTATTATTATTATTTCTTTTTGTTTTAATATATTTTAGATTTCATTTTGATATGTTATAAGGAGCATAATATTGTCATTTTTTAGGCTTAATGCTGATTATATTTGGGGAAATAACCAGGGTTGTTTGATTTAAATCAGTTTGATTTAAATCAGCTTGATTTAAATCGTGAAACCTCCTAATCAAATGATTTTTAAAAAAAAATCTTTGATTTAAATCAGTATTTTTAACATTGATATTTACAAGCTGAATAAGGATTAAATTAATCATTCATGTTCAAATAAATGTCATAATTCATGTCAGATTAAAGTTACCTTTTAAAATTTTTAAATAAAACTTTCATAAAATAATTATTTTCAACTTATAAAAGTAAATGCTACATTCAAAATATTATTTATCCATGGTGCATCCCAAAACAAATACTGATAAATGCTCTCTCATTTTTAAACTTTTGTCTTTCTTAGGTGATCACTTCATTTTTGCAAGTTAGATCTTGAAGTTAAAGTTAAATATATTCAATATAAAAGTATTTAATATATTAGTAGTTTATTTCATAGCAGTTTCAGTGAGGAGTTACTTCATGTAAAGTAGATTGTACACGATGCAAAAGTTTGATTTATGTTTAGTTGCTTAGACCTGCAAATTTCAATGTCCCATATGTTGATGGGGGGATGTATTGATCATATACAGTGAAACCTCTCTAAGGAGACCACCCATTAGACCATAAAAAATCGGTCTTTTAGAGAGGTGGTCTCTGAATAGAGGTGATGGGTAAAGCAAAGTTTCATAAAATACATACTACAAAAAAAAAATATTGTTGAATTAGTATACTATATTTTATGTCTATACAGCTTTAAAGAAAAAAATAATTGTAGTTTGCTTTGATTTTAACAATTTCTCATTAACAATGTTTAGTTTTAAACATTGTTTGATCTCTTTAAACAAATTATTTATTTTAGTATCATCTCTAACAGGTATCAAACTTTCTATCAATCTATTGATTTCAACAAGTGTTTCTTGACATGAAATAGATAATTAAACTGTTTAAATCAAATGAAACGATTAAATTAAACAATTAATTAGTGCCGCCAATTTTCCTCTCTGATGTTCCATTCTCGTTTGCTCTTAAAACTTTCACTTCCAAAGTTAACACAATTCTCTTAAACCCCATCTAAATTGGTATACTAAGCACACAGCAAGAAAAACACGATATGCACTTCGATGTGAAAATGCACTGTGTTATAACTTCCACCTGTTAAACAAAACTGAGGAGATAACAAGTGAAAAGTCAAAGCAACAGATAAACTGGAATCTGGACCACCCCCACTCTCCTTCTTGAAAAAGACTCCTGCACTTTACAGGTGGACAATAGCCCTTCTCCCACCAACACCAATTATCCCTCCATAACAATAGTGACATTAAACGCGGTAATGCACCTTGATTTACCAGGTCTAAGAAAGTAGACAGCTGAGCGTGTTTTTCGGAGAGAAGTGGAATTTTGAGATTTTCCCATTCAAAGGAAAGTAATCCTACTCTATGACTGAAAAGTTGAAAAATGGTCTTTCAGGGAGGAAAACGGGAAATAGTGGTCCTTTAATGGAGGAAAATTAACATTGAGCCTATAGCAAAAAATTATAGACCATAAATAAATGGTCTTTATGAGAGGTGGTCTCCTTATAGAGGTGGTCTTTCAGGGAGGTTTCACTTATATATGATCAATTCCAGGACTAAATTGTAACATAATAAATATTTAGACTGTTGCTCTAACACAGAATTATAGAATTCCAGTTTCATGTTTCTTCTATAACTGAAAATAATTTAATCCCTGTGACTGATCCCTTTGCCCTTTCCTTTCCTAGAATTCATAGCTTACTGCAATGTAAAATATAAGATATGTTATTATACCTTATTTCTAAGCTAAACAGTCATTTCTACTGTTAAGTAAGCATAATTGATTGCTGAAATTGGCTGAGGGCTGGATAATGCTGACAGCTTCGTTCTTTTAGTTATGTGATTACTTTGCGTCTTGTAACTGTTTTGTAATCATTAATATAATATAGTGTGAAACACAAGTTGGACAAGAATATCAGCAGAGAGATTTAGGATACATTAATACATAAGAAAAATGGCTGGCAAAAAGAAAGATCCAATGTGGCTTTATTTTACAGGAGAAATAAAAAGTCAGGAAAATGTGTGAAAGCAATATGTAAGCCATGTAGTGTTGAAATGGCAGAGATTGTGGCAAAAAAACAAAAAAAAAAAAAAAAAAAGAAACTTAGTCTATGGGATAAAGATGACAGTGAATCTGAATCTGTTGAAATAAGGTTGGTTTTTTGCCTTTCAAAAATGTATTTTGGAAATATATTTTTGTATTTTCAGAAATGTATTTTTGTCAGGACAGTGGCAAAAAGTGGAAAAAAACGGAAGATGATCATGATTGTAATTTAAATCACTGATTTTAATCTGTTAAAATTATGATTTAAACATTGAAATAATGTAATTTAAATAAAATCCTTAAAACCCTGTTTTAAAATACTAGCAGTTTTTGTCAGTGGCAAAAATTATGGCAAAAAGTATTTTTGCCGGGACAGTTTGTTCCACTTAGGCAAAAATTGGCTAACTCTGGTTGAAATACACATATATATTTAGCATTCTTTGCTGCATTTATTATGGGATTAGATATTATGTATATTATTGGAGTAATACCTTAATGAAAAATTTAATAAATTAACTAGAAATTATACACACAAGACACATACGTATATCTTATCTATAACAATTTAATTGTAGAAAAATGATAGTAAATCCGAATTTGTTTGCAACAATCTTTTTAATTTTTATCTAGGAAATGTAATAAAATTAATAGAAATGTGTAAATCTATGCTTAGAAAATGAATTAATACTTGCACAGTACACAAATAATATTAATAAGAAAAATCTTATTTAAATCAAAAAAATCTGATTTAAATAAAAAAAAATCCGATTTAAATCAAATAAATCCGATTTTTTTGATTTTTTAAAAAAAATCGGGATTTTTAACAACCCTAGAAATAACATATCTTTATTCTGAATTATACTTATGATGCTCCTTTGATGAATCCATAAGTTATTCATAGTATTTCATATTTGATTTTCATCTTATTGGGTTTAATTTTGAAGTATTTCATTTGAAATTTATACTGTCTCTTTCTTAGTTTTCCGTACATGTGATTTCATTTTAACTATATATATATTTATTTATTTAAAAATGAAAACACATGTGAAAAACAAGGGATGAGAAACAATGGAAAGGATACTGCAGGAATTAAACTTAATAAAACGAAAAATAAAAAATTGGAAAACTATGAATATCTTATGGAATCGTCAGAGGAGCTTCATAAAAATATTCATAGTAAATATATGTTATTTCATCGAATATTGCCAGCATTATGCCTAAAATCGACAATATTAAAACCCTAATAGCATATATAAGAAACAAAATAATAATAAAAACCTACAAGAGTTCAAATAACAAAATAAATAAACTATTATTCAACATAAATACAGGGTTCCCAGCGACATGGAAAGTCGGAATTTCAAAGTAGTCAGGAAAAGTCATGGAAATTTAGAAATATATAGGAAAAGTCAGGGAATTTACAAATATTTCCTGAAAGGTCTGAGGGGAGGGGGATTCGAATTTGAAATCGTTTCTTTTTCAGTGTTACTATATTTCTCGCCACATGGCACCTCTGAAAAATCTCTAGTCTCTTGTTGGTTTCAAGATCGAGAAATTCCTTCAAATGCAATGCAGAAAAACCATAATATGGACAGGACAACAGTTTTCTACATTTTTTAGACTTTTTCATAACATATCACATTCTAGACTTTGTTGTATTGCATTCATTTGACAACTGGCAAAGATTAAGTTTTTTTGCATTATAGTATCATATATATTATTTCTGCTGTCAACTTCCCTTTTTCTAAGCAAAAAATAAAGCAGAACGATGAATGAGATAGCATATGAAAGGATTTTGAACAGGCTTCTGACATATTACACTTACATTTTCCTAAAACATGTTTTTTGATTAAAATTTGCTGATAATTAAAATTTAAATCGGCATTGTTTTCGTAAAGGAAATGACAAGTTTTCTTCAAATTAGTGTTGCCACAAAAATAAAATTCCGCATTATATCACGCTCAACAATGATTGTAAAAAAAATAAATAGCACAAAAAAGATAAAGTGTGACATCTCCGCACGTGTTTAGTCTATATTTATGATTAAAAAGCAAATTTGAAATTGCAGTGTTTAGGAGAAAATATACATCATGGATTGTCCAATGTTTTTTTTTTTGATGCAGTTAAAATAAGATTTTTTTTCCCTCGCGCGTGCCTTTTTGTAAGTTTGATGGAATAAATGAGCTGATATTCTGGCTTGACTAATTAATGTTAAGGAACAGATATAGTAGACGCTAGAGGTCTGCACGGGCCGAAATTTCCAGGCCCGAGCCCGGTCCGACCCATACAAAAAAAAAATTGGCGTGGCCTGGCCCGGCCCGATACAAAAATTAAAAGTTCGGCCCGATTTAAAAGTTAAAAGTTCGGCCCGAACCCGGCCCGATTAAATTTCTACAAAACATAATTTTTATGTCGATTTGGTTAAAAATTTGCCTTGTAGGAGGAGATCTAACCAAAAATTTCTATCTTAGCCTTTTTTTTTCATGTTTATAATCTTCATTTTTATCGAGGTGCTGCAAGCTGGAATGTTTATTTTTTTAATAAATCTCTATTTGTTGTATGTATGTGTTTAAGTTATAATCAATATTGTTAATCCATATTCCATTTATTGAAGTGTTAAAAATCAGAAAAATGCTATGCAGTAAAATCTTCTAAAATGGAATTGCATAGGGAAGAAAAAAAAATGAGTTATAGACAATTTGCTTTCTTATCAGGTGTAAATGTATTATATATTCTTTTCTTACGTATTAATAGGGTAAATGTACCAATAGTCGGCCACATTGAGATAAAATGCCTTACGCATAGCTTATTTTTGGTTCTAAATGAAATATTACAATTTGGTTACATGCAACCATCTTTCATAAGTCATAAACCATCACCAAAGAATTATGGGTACTTTTATTGAATTTGTAATCAGCCATTTTTTTCAAGATTGAGGTCAAATCGCCATTTTCCCTATTTTTTTGTTAACAGATGGCAATTATTTTAAAAGGCAAGTATTAATTTATTTTTTATTTTTTTCTAAAATTATAAGGCTAGAATATTAGCAGGGTAAATCAACTAATGTTTTTGATTATAAAAAGTAAATAAATTTGTTGCTTTTAATTAATTTTAATGTGGCCGACCATTGGGTATTAATTTTACTTACATATCCAAAAGTCGGCCACCAGGAGCTGAATAATGAATACATAAATTATTGTACTTTTTTGAGTTTATTGAAGTGAAAACTTCTTTAGGCGCGTTGGGCATTTTTTGAGATGGGAAAAAACCATTGAACTCGCGACACTGTTACTGTAACCGACACCTGTGTATATAAGTATGTGCATGTATTGTGTATAGTTAGGTATGATCTAGGGCGGGACGGGCGCGGCGCAAGCTTGCCTGTGCGCTATTGCACCGCAGTATAGTAAGCGTTATAGTAAGCACAGAAAAATGTAAGTGGTATAGTAAGCACAGAAAAATGTAAGCGGTATAGAAGCGGTATTTTAAGCGCAGAAAAATGTAAGCGGTATAGTAACACAGAAAAAATGTAAGCGGTATAGTAAACGCAAAAAAAATGCAAGTGGTATAGGAAGCGGTATAGTAAACGCAGAAAAATGTAAGTGGTATAGTAAGCGCAGAAAAATGTAAGCGGTATAGTAAGCGCAGATGTAAGCGGTATAGTACGTGGTATAGTAACGCAGAAAAATGTAAGCGGTATAGTACGCGGTATAGTAACGCAGAAAAATGTAAGCGGTATAGTACGCGACATAGTAAGCGGTATAGTAAAGCAGAAATATGTAAGTGGTATAATAACGTAGAAAATGTAAGCGGTATAGTAAGGTAGAGGAAGCGCAGAAAAATGTAAGCAGTATAGTAAGCGGTATAGAAGGTGCAGAAAATTGTAAGCGGTATAGTAACGCAGAAAAATGTAAGCGGTATAGTAAGCTGTATAGTAAATGCTGTAGAAGCGGTATAGTAAGCGCAGAAAAATGTAAGCAGTATAGTAAAACAGAAAAAATGTAAGCGGTATAGTAAACGCAGAAAAATGTAAGCGGTATAGTACGCGGTATAGTAACGCAGAAAAATATAAGCGGTATAGTAACACAGAAAAAATGTAAGTGGTATAGTAAGCGGTATAGTAAACGCAGAAAAATGTAAGTGGTATAGTTAGCAGTATAGTAAACGTAGAAAAATGTAAGAGGTATAGTAAGGTATAGGAAGAGCTGAAAAATGTAAGCAGTATAGTAAGCGCAGAAAAATGTAAGCAGTATAGTAAGCTGTATAGTAAGTGGTACAGAAGCGGTATAGTAAGCGGTATAATAACGCAGAAAAATGTGAGCGGTATAGTGCGACTGAAGTCTGGTTCCCGAAATTTTTGTATGTAAAATAATATGCATGATTTTTCATGTACAATAGCGCATTAAATGAAAATTGTAATATAATTTTTGTAGTAGTAGTTTATAATAATGAATAAAAAAACACTTGATTTAAATGTATTTCCTGCACAATAAAACATTTCCTGACGATTCAAAAAATACACACGTAATTGTTCAAGTTTTCACTTCTGTCGGCACTCCCGGAGTGCCACTTTTTTTTTGTTGTTTGATAGATATAACTTTATCTCTACATCTAAAATAATTTTATATAAAAAAAATCTTTTTTTACGTGCTTGTTTGTTTGTTTGTACGGGAAACTACTAGAACTACCGAAATAATTTCAAAAGTAAAGGTGGCAGTCTCTGCTCCGACATAGACTATATTTTACGTCAGGGCCACTTTTCGTAAGTAGATGGATGAGCAAAAAACATTCCAAACGTGCCCTTTTTGCCCCCTTGAAAGTTGGCATGGTTTTTGTTTTCTAAAAAATTCGAAATTTAAAAGTGTGAAATGAGTGGGTGGAAAAAGTTCTAAATTACAATTCATGTAGAATTGTTAGGAATATAAACTTGAAATTTAACATGTCTGTTACTTTTAAGAGGTAAATTCTGGATCAAGGCAATTAAAAAAAGAGGGAATTTTAGAAAATGAAAAAAACTGTGAATATTCTAAAAACATTCTAAATTACGATTTATATGGAATTACTAGGGAGAGAAATTTAAAATTTCCTAATTCTGTCATTTTTAATATGTAAACGCTGGTACGAAATAGTTTCTTAAAAAACGGAATTTCAAAGGGTACAGAACCAAATAAACGTTCTAAAGTTTCAAAATCTGTGATAGTTTTGTTGCTGGAAACTTAAAATTTGGTATGGTGGTCAATTTTAAGACATAAACAACCGGCTCAGAAAGGCTTCTAAAAATTTGGAAATTTAGAATGCTGAAATGAGAGGAAAATGTTCTGAATTATGTTTAATAAAGTTTAGAGTAGAAACTTGAAATTAGACATGGATAAACTTTTCCATACGTAAGTGGTCTGACCGTAGCCGAACAGTTTCTAAAAAATTAGAAATTTAAAAGCAACTAAAAACTTTTTTAAATTGCAATTTCTGTGGCTTTGAAACTTCAAATTTTGCATGGGGGTTTCTTTTAAGATGTAAGCTCTCGCAAAGAATAGTTTCTATAAAATTCGAAATTTAAAAAATTGAAATTATCAGTAATTGTTGTTTATCATTCTAAATTATGATTTATTTAGAATTAATAGGGATAGAAAACTGATATTCGATATCAGGGTTACTTTAAAGTCGCAAATGCTCGTACACAGTAGCTTTTTCTTAAACTAGATTAGATGCGGCAGTTGGTACCCTCATTATTTGCTTTTCAAGTCTGTTGAAAAGTATTAAAACAACTAGATTGGAATGCGGCAGTTGGGACCGCCCCTCCCTACGCTTTTCCACTGCGGGGTTCCAAATGAACTCGTATACTAATAACTACATACTAAATATATTTCATGTTCAAAATGCATAAAAGTGTTAAAACAACTAGATCGGAATGACGTGATGCAGCAGTTGGGACCGCCCCTTCGCTGATGCACGAATGTATGCATATTTGCTTTTCAACTATGTTGAAAAGCGTTAAAAGCAACTCGATTAGATGCGGCAGTTGGTACCCCCATTATTTGCTTTTCAATTCTGTTGAAAAGGGTTAAAACAACTAGATTGGAATGCGGCAGTTGGGACCGCCCCTCCGTACGCTTTTCCACTGCGGGGGTTCAAAATGAACTCGTATACTAATAAACTACATACTAAATATATTTCATGCTCAAAATGCTTAAAAGTGTTAAAACAACTAGATCGGAATGCCGTGATGCGGCAATTGGGATCGCCCCTTCGCTGTTGCACGAATGTATGCATATTTGCTTTTCAACTATGTTGAAAAGTGTTAAAAGCAACTCGATTAGATGCGGCAGTGGGTACCCCCATTATTTGCTTTTCAATTCTGTTGAAAAGTGTTAAAACAACTAAATTGGATTGCGGCAGTTGGGACTGCCCCTCCCTTCGCTTTTCCACTGCGGGATTCAAAATGCATAATTCGATTCAAAACCCACTTTAATCTAACTTCAATTTGAGCGCGACCAGAAGGGGTACCAGCGTTTATTTATTTTTATTTATTATTATTATTATTTTTTTTTTTTTTTTTTTTTTTTGCAGTCGACTGTAGCATACAAAATTTAGTCAAAATCGCTTAAACTGTTTTTAAATGCAATTTGTTTGACCCATAGTGACCGCCAAATGACCCACTAATCGAATTTTCTCGAACATGTGACCCAGCCAAATGGTTTTCTTGTATCCCAAAAAGTTGGGACACAAAACATAGTCAAAATCGTTAAAGACATTTATTAGATAAGATAAAATTACCTTGGACCTTAACATGTGACCCTTAACTTGTGACCCAGCCCATTAGTCTTTTCGTACACCAAATCGGTAGGATACAAAATTTAGTCAAAATCGTTTGTCGTTTTTAGATAAAATTAGTTTGATCCGTAGTGACCCTAAAATGACCCACTAATCGAATTTTCTCAAACATGTGACCCAACCAATGGTCTTTTCGTACCCCAAAACGGTAGGATGCAAAATTTAGTCAAAATCGTTAGAGCCGTTTTTTAGATAAAATTTATTTAACCCATAGTGACCCCCATATCATATGACCTACTAATGAAATTTTCTCGAACATGCGACCCAGTCCAATGGTCTTATTGTATCCCAAAAATGTAGGATACAAAACTTAGTCAAAATCGTTAAAGCCATTTAGCAGATAAAATAAAATTAGCTTTACCCGCAGTGACCCTAAATGACACACTAATTTAATTTTCTCGAACATGTGAGATAGCTCAATCACCTTCTTATAACCGAAAATGGTAGAATGCAAAATTCAGTAAAATTTGTTAGCGTCGTTTTCCAGGTAAAACTAGTTGGATGTGTCAATCCCAAAACTTTCTTCTATCTCACACAGGTTTCGCATACACTAAAATGAATCAGCACCAATTTATATCAAGGTCTAACTGAAGCTCAAGTTTTATTAAATTCTGTGCATTATTTCTTGATATATGACTATCGCTAAAATCGTGTAAATCCTGCAAAATGCTCCATAGCAGTGCCACCTGCTGGTCGATTTGTACCAAAAACTAATCAGCACCAATTTACATCAGAGACTAACTGAATATAAGGTTTTACTAAATTCCGAGTATTAGTTCGTGAGATAGAGCTATTGCGGAAATCTCGAAAAATGCTGCATAACAGCGCCACCTGCTGGGCGATTTTTACCAAAAACTAATCAGCATCATTTTATATCAGGGACTAACTGAATCTAAAGTTTTATTAAATTCCGAGCATTAGTTCTTAAGATAGAGCTATTGTGGAAATCGCGAAAAATGCCGCATAGCAGCGCCACCTGCTGGGCAATTTTTACCAAAAACTAATCAGCATCAATTTATATCTGGGACTAACTGAATATAAGGTTTTACTAAATTCCGAGTATTAGTTCGTGAGATAGAGCTTTTGAGGAAATCGCGAAAAATGCTGCATAGCAGCGCCACCTGCCGGGCAATTTTTACCAAAAACTAATCAGCACCAATTTACATCAGGGACTAACTGAATCTAAAGTTTTATTAAATTCCGAGCATTAGTTCTTGAGATAGAGCTATTGCGGAAATCGCGAAAAATGCCTCATAGCAGCGCCACCTGCTGGGCAATTTTTTCCAAAAACTAATCAGCACCAATTTACATCAGGGACTAACTGAATCTAAAGTTTTATTAAATTCCGAGCATTAGTTCTTGAGATAGAGCTATTGCGGAAATCGCGAAAAATGCCTCATAGCAGCGCCACCTGCCGGGCAATTTTTTCCAAAAACTAATCAGCACCAACTTATATCACGGACTAACTGAATATAAAGTTTTATTAAATTCCGAGAATTAGATCTTGAGATAGAGCTATTGTGGAAATCTCAAAAAATGCTGCATAGCAGCGCCACCTGCCGGGCGATTTTTACCAAAAGCTAATCAGCACCAATTTATATCAGGGACTAACTGAATCTAAAGTTTTATCAAATTCCGAGCATTAGTTCTTGAGATAGAGCTATTGCGGAAATCGCGAAAAATGCCGCATAGCAGCGCCACCTGCCGGGCGATTTTTACCAAAAACTAATCAGCACCAATTTATATCAGGGATTAACTGAATCTAAAGTTTAATTCCGAGTATTAGTTCTTGAGATAGAGCGCCCACAAAATTGTTGTCACATACAGACAGACAGAGTCACAGACAGACATTTTCTAAAAACAGTCAAATCGTGTTCAGGACCTCCTAAAACGTATAAATCCGTCGAAAACCAGAAGTCGAAAATTTTCATGAATCCAATACTTTCTTCTTGTAAAGATAGAAGAAAGTGACAAAATTCTGAAGTGGCCGACTATTGGTGCAGTGATGGCCGAACATTAGCTTTAAAGTGGCCGACTATTGGAGAACTTGCCCTTTTGAACTTAACTTTGTCTAAAAAAAAACTATTACCGTATTTTTTAAAAATAATTGCTGAAACATAATAAGAAACGTATGTTTTAACATATATCACTGTTAAAAATGTTGTGTCGTTTTTTAAAAATTCTACGTTATGGTTTATATACAAAAAAACAGTTAATTGGCCGACTATTGGTACATTTACCCTATATTCATTTTTAATGGATCAACACATTTTTCAATTTAAGACAGGATTCCGTCATAAGCAGGTTCTTTTTCACACGTTTTACTATATTTTAATTTAGCCATATTTTAATAAGTGTATAAATCTACTATTCTTTAAAAAGAATAAATTTTAATGTTTAATTATAAAATAATGGCGATTTAAAAATGTATGCATGTTTTGCAATGATTTTTATGCCAGATCTTATTTTACTGACCTTCGAAAGGACCAGGCACGTCGAGATAATGACTTTCATACGGATCAAAACCAGGACTAAAAATTTTGAGGCGTGAAGACTAGGAAAAATGAAACCAGTCCCAGCTCTGTACGGAAAAAATAATTTAAGGCACGGCCTTATACTTCAAGAAAAAAGTAAGGCCCGGCCCGGCCTGGCCCGAGTATTCAGAAAAAAATATGGCCCGGGCCCAGCCCGGCCCAAGTGCCATGAACAAAAATAGGCCCGAGCCCGGCCTGTGCAGATCTCTAGTAGACGCAATGGGGTTGGCGCTATTTTGACGAGAAAACTCCATTTTCGAATACCTGTTAGGCCTATCTTGCAAAAATGTTAGTTTTATTTTATAATAAAATTGTATTATAATTTTACTTTAAAAAACACACAGTTTAATTTAATGCACATTATTTTTATTACACATATTTTAATTTATTAATTATTTTATTTTTAATTTATTTGTATACACATTTCATTTTATTATAAAATACCAAGCTGCCATATAAAGCAAAAGTCCCCATGTTACTCCGCCAGGCAAAAAATCGCCATTTTGACACCAAAATCCCAGTGCGTTTGCGACATCTGTACCAATGTAGTTTACAGATATTTTTATTCTTAATGTTTCTTTAGAAGTTTAAATCTATGTAAAAAAAATACTACGATGCTAAAAATTCGGATTGCAGTGCGAAATCCTCGCACGGCTCCCACTGGTTTTATAGAATTTCATTTTGCAATTTTCTTGAAAGGTGCTTGAATTTTCTGCTGGGAAAAGAGTATGAACCCTGTTATTACAATACAAATTTCTATTTTTTTTTTTTTTTAATGCTGCTTGTTTTTTTTTTTTTGTGTTATTTAAAGCAGATTTTGTATATGCCCGTTTGATCATGGATTTTTTTTTAATTTGGTCAGAGAAAATCATGGAAAGTCAGTGAAATTGCCAGACATGTTTTGCTGGGAACCCTGAAATAGAAATTAGATCATAAAAGCAATGTACAAAACTCACCTAAAAAACTAATATTGATGAAGATTGAACTAGATGAAAAGTGCTTTACAAAGATCATATTACCAGTAAACTGAAAATGGCTATGAAAAAGAAAATTGTTTGATGCTGCCGTCTATCCCATAAAAATAAAGGAAAAGCTAAAATTATAGAATAATTAAATGATAAATCTGGTGCTGCCCTCTATTATGAATGAAGAGAAGATGGAATTAAAAGAAAGGAATTATAAACAAAGTAGTAATTAATGTAAATAAAATTTAGAATGTGATGAAAACTAAAGGAAGTAAATAAAATTTTAAATACAAATGAATATGAAATGGGAAGATAGTTGTACAATAATTAGCCATGTATGACGAGACAGTGTTTAAGTAAAATGAAGAGTGTATTATTTATGTTATATAAATAAAATGGTGAAATGCATAAAACCCGAATATTTTTTCTTTATATAAATTTTGTAGCTTTTTTTAGCAGTCCAACTTCATCTCTCCTTAATAGCATTTTGATTTTATATTTTTTTTATTTTTTTTTTGGGGGGGGGGGGAAATTTTGTTATTTTGTGATTTTATTATTATTATTATTAACTTTAAAAAAATATAAGTTTTTATAATTTTTTCAGCAATCTGTGCCCTTCCTCCATAATTTTGTTTTCAAAATTGTAATTTTTATACATATTTAATGCCTGTACTGGTAAAATTGGATTAATGTTTAATCCATGAAGAAAGAAAAGCAAGGGGACAATTATAAGACAAAGCTGTATGTTTTAATTGTAATAAATTAGGTCTAATGAAATGAGAGGAGCATAAACGTTTAATACAATTGCAGTGGTTTAGAAGAATATTTCTGTATACTGAAATATGTAGACATGAATGAAAGTTTGTAAAATTAATAACATTGAAAAAAAAATCATTATGTTTATCATAGATATTGAATGTTAAAGTATGATTAGAAAGAATAGAGATATTATGTCCATAAAATTAATATTAGATTTATTTAAATAAGTAGTACTAAGTTCAAGATTGGAAGGATATGCTACAGGTGGAGAAATAGAATGATTATCATTAAGGGAAAAGATAATTATATCATTTATATATCTATAGAGCAAAACATTATTATTATACTTTCTTTCATAGAAATAGAGATATAAATCTGAAAGCATACTGGAACCAGTTGAGCCTTGTAGAATTCCTTTTGTCTGAATAAAAATTGCATTATTTTGGAAGATAATAGTTATGAAAAAGTAAAAAATTGGTTAATGTTTTGAAGTAGTTAATATCGATGTTGTCAGGTAAATGTAATGATGAGAAATATTCTATAAAAAGTGAATTAATAGTAGAGTGTAAATCTGCCAAAAGAATACTGTTGAAAAGGTCTTTGAAATTATATGTGATAATATTGTTGATGTTGGTAAGTGCCTTGATTTTATTAACTAGCACGTACCTTACAATGAGTGTTATCTTTCTTGATAGAGAAATCATCGATTTGTGTGAGAATATTTAAGAAAAGTGAGTTGTGCATGTGTTATAGTATTACATCCTATCCTGTGCAGAATTTTAAAGGATTTTTGTGAAACTTAGGAATCATAACCGTAATGATAAATGGTAAATTAATAAAACAACTTAAATATTGATATATCAATCTCTTAAAGATTGTAATATAACAACAGGAATAAGCTAAACCAAAAAGTGTTTGTTCTAAATCCCACTCCAGCACATCATTACAGGACGCTCTCGTATAGTGGTAGCTCATAATGCTGAAAATACTGAATTTAGCACTTAAAAAAGTAAAGTGGTTAAAAGTTAAATTAAATCTTAAATTTAGTAATATTAAAAGTTAATTATTATTTACTTAAAGAATTGTTATCATTAATGTTTAATAATCAACTGATACTGAAGTCATTACTATACTGAACTTTATGACAATATCTAAAAAATTAAAGCTGGAATGGTGAAATATCTGAAAAAGAAATAATATAAAAGTAACTCACCCCAAAATTAGAAATGATGACAGGAGAGATTGTAGACGGTTGAACAAAATATATTTTATTAACATACGGAACACTATTTTATAGATAACCGAAGCTTCAAATAATAATAAAATAGATATATATAATTGTGATATTAGTTGAAAGGAATTATCATTATATTATTGTCTTATACTCAGTTCAGAATATTTTGTGGAGAAATTAAATTTATGATGCTGCAACAACACATGAAGATATCGATCCAAACACCCACAGTTCGTTGACGATGATGAACAGTCCATAATAATAAAGTTTATAATTAATCTGTTGCACTACTAACTTGAAGATACTGATCAGATATGAAGAACAGTTTTTTTATAGGAAATCGAGAGTTTTTAAAAAGTCCAGATGAATCCTGCAAACACTAAATTAAATGAGTTTTTTAGATGACCTGGTAGAAAAATGGGAAAGGTATTGAGATTTTTCTTAGAAGTGGCATTCTTTCAATTAACTCCACCGATGCCTCGCTCATTCAGCAGAGTCAGCAAGAGAACAGTTACTTCATGTTGAGTCCTATAAGGATAAATTCAGTCAACTCCCGCTACCGGAAATGAAGAAAAATCGGCAATTTGGTGCATGTCGCTGTTGACTTGAACTAGTAGGAAAATTTTCTTCAAGTAAAGTATTTGGCCTATATCAACCAAAACCTCGCAGACACTGCAAATGACCTTGAAGTACAACTATTTAGGAGAAATTAAATCGCTAAAAATTAGAATGTAGACTATCCATGCAGCATCTCCAACTTGAAAATGTTTAGAATTGTTTTCTTCTACAAACATGTATGATGGATCTGCATAACTTATGCCAAATATTATTCATCAAATTATGGTGCCTAACATAATAACGAAAGATATCTGTCCATGAAGATCATTGTCATATACCTCTTATGAAGTTGTGAATAAAAAACTTTCACTCCGCCAGAAGAATTCAGGAACTCTACATTCCAAAAAATCATTAAAATGTGTTCGGCCTAATGGCCTGACACGGCTTTAATACCACGGCTATAGCGACCTACATCGGTCCTGCATACGTTAAAGACTAAATTTCAAATTCAAACCAAGCTTCCAACCCAACTGACACTGGAAGTTTAAAAAGCCAGTCAGCAGGTCGAAAAAATTCCTCTTCTTCAGTCTAACTACTTTAATCGCGACTGTAGCTTAGTAGAGAAACTAAAAGAAACAACTGAACTCCGCAAGGAAACAACACAACCCCGTAGGAAGCATAAGAAATGAATTTCCCTCGCTTATGCGAATTTTCCAGAAAGAATTTCAAACCCCCTTTTCCTCCACTGAAGACAGTGTCCTTAACCATGAGTGCCTACGTGAGTCACCCCTAAACCCAAAATGGATGACGATTAAGCGTTAAGATGTTGTTGATACTACTGAAAACACTCGCATTCAAAATGGCTAGGCATTGTTCTGAAAGTGGGAAATGTAAACATGAAAATTAAGAAAAATATTTAAAAATGTATATCTGCCAAGATTTAAGTTTAATTTTGCTAGAATTTTGGTAGAAAACATAAAGAAATTTGTTTAATCTTTTGAATAAACTTTAAATGGAAAAAATTAATATTTAAAAAAGGGAAAAAGTATATTTTTGTACTTAGGAAAAAATCGTGATACGATCGCAAGATGATGTCAACTAACAACAGAAATTTTGTAATTTTATCCAGAAACTTAAATGAATTATTTTATTTTCATTTTAAAATGATTATTGACTTTAAAAAGTGATTTAAATGTAGAAAGTAAATTTAACTTACAGTAAAATATTTTAGAAGAATATTTTAAAAGATTATTTTTAAAAGATAGAAAATATTGACCGTTTAAATAATTAATTTAAATGTTGATTAAAATTATTAAATCATTTAAATAATGATTAATTATGATTAAATAATTAATATAATAAGTAAATTATAGAAAATATTAAATTTAAAAGCAGAAATGGTATGCATCATAACAATAACAATGTAGGGATAATTGAAGTTTTTGATGGCATAGTTATTTGCAGCCTTGTCAACATAGATGATGATAAAATTGTTTTGTAGTTCACGAATGTGCGACTTAAGGGTGGAGAAAGAAACAGGAATTTTATTAATATGTGATTTCATTTCTGTAAATATTGTTGTAAAAGAAAAATTACATTATGTTTCCATTCTACAAAGAATTCAATGGGTTTATTATAGTTGATAGCAATTTTGTAAATAAAGAAATCGCAATCTTAAGTGAATTGTTATATGATGGACTTAGGAAATAATTGTGAAGGAATGCAAGATATATATATATATATATATATATAATTTCAGAACTGTCCTTAACCCATTAATGCCGACTTATTTTACACTTCTTTTAATACTTCGATACCAGTTGACACCAGTTTTCCCATACTGTTATTTTAACTGATTGAATCTCTGATAGTTTCACATTAGATAATATGAATTTTTTTTTACTGAGATACTGGTGTTCATATTTAAAAGTTTCGTATCACTTAACTGGTAACTTTTCGTACCAACCGGCATTAATGAGTTAATGTATAAAAAGTTAAATAATAATAAATTAAAAATATATATCTAAAAAATAAATTAGTTTGTATTTTTGTCAGCAGAAATATTAGTTTAAAAGTACAGAAAAAATATAAATTTTCATAATAAATTCATAACATGACAAAAAACATAATTTTTTTAGGAAAATGGGAAAAAATCAAATCTGCAGCAATTTATACTTCTGCTTAAAACATGTAATATGTCCAAAAAAGAAAAGTCACAAAGTAGGACAGAACCCTCCCCTTCTGGCCTGCGAATGAGCATGCTACCTTGACACCATGAACACCACATTCAAAGAAATAAACTAATAGGTATTTGAAATACATGCGGAACCTTAACTCCCAATTTCTCAAAAGCCAAGGCCCATTTAAAGAAAACCTTTCACGAAATGAGTTAAAGGTATGACCTCTACAACATACTTTAAAATCATCAAAATCTGTGTGCACCATGTTTCTTGGTCCTCTTGTAAGCTAACTTTGAAATCATGTTATGATTTTGCCCATTAACAAAAACTTTTTTTACTTCAATTTGTTAATATTAATCAGACATAATTTATATTAAAAAAATTAATTTATTTCAGTCTATTTAGCCTTTGTGGGCAATGATGATTGCAGAGCATTATTAAATCAACCAAATTTTAGATAATCTAGAAATTTTTATTACAAACCTTCAGTATTATCTGTATTAACGAATCAATTAAGCTATTTGAATACCATAGTTGTATTTGCCGTTGTGTGCAAAGAAAAACAAGTTGCTTGTTACTGCAACCTAATTAAATTTATACTTATATGAATATTAATTTTTAAATATTGTTTCTGTGTATGTATAAATCTCATTTTCTTTTTTTATTGAACTTAATGTATGCTTACTATTCCCATAGGAGATTCACTAAGAGAGTATATGTAATGCTGCCAAGTAAAGAAACTCGTGTGAAATTATTAGAAAAATTATTAGCCAAACAAGAGAATTCTTTATCTAAAGCTGATATTAGACAGCTTTCAAAGTATGTTATTTTTATGTATTTTAAATGTTTTTACAATTTAAGTACACCATACTCTGTTTTTACCTGATAGATACATTCCTAGAAAAAGTGTGTAGTTAAAATAAGAAATTGTATTAATGGAGAAATAATAGATTGATTTCAAACTTAAAATATCAGAATTGTAGACAGTAATTGAATTACAATCATGCATGCTGCTCGTTTAATTTTTGTTTTTAAAAACTGTGCTTTTTATTTATAAAAGTTGTTTTGTGTGGAAGATAGTGCATGTTACTTCATTCGCTATATTAGTTATTTTGTATGATTTTAAAAATTAAGGCGATTCAGTTAAATAAGAAAAACTTCCTCAACCCTTTATTTTTTTGTTATTATTATTCTTTACTATGTCAAAATGGGGCATATTAACTTGCATAATTAATAAGTCCCTCATACATATTTCGCACCCTCGAATGACAGCTGTCTAGGCCTGATGTAGAACTTAAAAGTTCAGCCCAGTCCGACCTGTGCCAAAATTAATGAAATTCAAGTGCAACTCAATTTTCACATAAAATTCTGATTTTTCTTAAGATTCTTTTCTAGAATACTTAATACATATTTATGGAAAGATTTAACGGTATATTTTAGATTGCTATATGTTCAGAAGCCAAATTATACAGAATAATAAATATAATAATCGCTTAGCCTCATTAGACTCTTACATTCAAATAAATATTCATCAAAAACAATAATAGCATTCAAAGTTAAAGAAAAAAGATGTTAAAATCTAGCTTTTGAAGCTTTATACAGAAAAAGGAGATTTTTGAAAATATTTCTCTGTAATTTATTAAGTTATATTTCCAAAGATTCCATTACCAAAAGTTCATTATCACTATTATTATTTTTACAAAACAAATTGCCTACCCAATACGTCCCTGGGAACAATTAAGTCCGGTACCGACCGTCATGTAGGCCCGGAATGTAGAAAAAAATTACCCGGTGCCGACCCAGCCCAAATCTACTGAAAAAAATGAAAACCTTGTCCAGACACTGTGT
The DNA here is from genome assembly GCA_963931845.1 of Maratus michaelseni. Taxonomy (NCBI): domain Eukaryota; kingdom Metazoa; phylum Arthropoda; class Arachnida; order Araneae; family Salticidae; genus Maratus; species Maratus michaelseni. The sequence goes on from OZ007591.1 coordinate 87,816,062, forward strand.
AAAAAAATCTATGTCGATCTGTACAGTGTACGCTAGACATTATATTTCTGTATTGATGTTGTCAATGTAACATCAGCTTATACACCACATTTATACTTATCTTCGCCTCAGTCGTGTCCTTTGAAACTCGTTCATATTTTATCGACTTAGTTTGATTTTTTGTTTTAATATTTATATTGGGTCTGCCCGTGACAAAATTAATTAAATCAGGCCGGATCCAGCAGGCTCAATTTTTACAAAAAATTCCGATTTTATGTAACATACAATTAAGATTCTTTTAAAGAATACTGCATACATATTTTTGGTGAAATTTTACTGTATATTTTGGACTATTATAGTTTGGAAAATAGAAAAAATATAATAGCAACATTAATGATTACTTTGAATTTTCAATATTCAAAAAAAAAAGATTCATTAAAAGAATTAATGTATTTTAGACGAAAAGAAAAAAGAGGGTTTTGATGTTCATAAAAAAACCCAGAACCAACCAGAAAAACCATCAGAAAACCCTTGAAACTGTATAATAAAAAGTAGATTTTTGAAAATATTTCTCTGTTAAGACATTTCTCAAATTGAAAGTAGTTACTTTCAATACGTACGTTTTTTTTTTATGTATTTTTTTTACGTAGTAAAAAAAATGTAAGCCTGATCTCGGCTCAACCCGAGTCTGCTAAAGCAATTAAATTCGGAATCAGGCACAATAGAAAATGTCCTATGCCGATCTCTTATGCTTGACATTTTATATTACTGAATTGATGTTGCCATCAGCTTGTGAAGCACATTGATAATTATTCTCACGAAAGTCATATTAGTTGAAAATGATTCGTATTTTATCGGCTTCGTTTAAATTTTTATATCAGATCGCTTAAAATTAAAATTAATTTTGAAATTGATATGTGATAGTGACAGTGGTGAATTGATTTTGTTTCAAAGATGGAAAAAATATGTTAAACTTCCAACTATTCTGATTCTAACGATGCAAGGGAAAAGTTTCAACAAGTAAAGATCTAGAGGTCTATATGGGCCGGAGCCCCTTACCTGGCCGCGGGCCTGTTAAATTTTTTTTGTCGCAGGCATTTGTCGGCCTGGCCCGTTTGAAAGTTTGGTTTAATTTTGCCAGGTACGGGCCTCAGGCCAAGCCCAGGCCCATGCAGATCTCTAGCAATGGCATATTTAGCTTTTTCTGCAAATTTTACCTTACAATACCAAATGAGAATGGGAAGTCATTTGGTCAAGTAATTTAAGAATTATGAAGGTTTAAAATTTGGAACTCCTAATGTTCAATTCATTTGTAATCATTGCAAAACAGATTCCAATGCAGGCATTTGCTTTAAGCATAACTCAAGAATTACTTGGCTGAATGCGCTGTAATTTTATGTTATCATATTTCAAGCTTCTAGGAATCGATTTCTCTTAAAAAATACATAGGTTATGTTTTTTTATAAAATTCTAGCTTATTCCGCAAGGTAGTTCTGGAGTTAGGCTTAAGAAACTACTGACATTGCAACCTATTCTGTTCTGTAATGATTAAAAATGAATTTAACATTTGCAATTCCAAATTTTAAATTTTCTTAATTCTTAAACTACTTGACTGAATGATTTCCCTTTTGGTATCCTAAGCTAAAATTTAATGAAAAAGCCAAATATGATGTCAAAATTAGGTGTTCGTATTGAAAATTTCAGAGTTTGGTAAAATTTCAGTTTTCTCACTTTTTCCCAATGTCCTTATTTCAACACAACCATTTTAGAACATCTTGGCAGACCAGATTTGCATCAACAACAAAAAATTTCCAAAACGCTTGAACAAATTGAAGTATTTTTTTATTATTATTATTCTGAGAAATTTAATATGAACGGCAAAATGTGGTCTGTTTTGGCCCGACTCATGTTTTCACTACTCCAGATGATACTATAAACATATGTCAATATACATATTTTTTCACGAAATTTTAAAGGGAATGTGGATGCAGTTATATTTAAAACCAATTAAAATTTCAGAGAGTGGAGAAGATGAGAACTGTTTTTCTTTTATGTTAAGGGACCCGACGCAAAAAGAAAAAAAAAATGTTTCTTTTATAACTAGATAATGATATTTTTTCACTCAGTTTTTACATGGGCTGTCCAACTGTTATATTTATAACCGATAAAAATTTCAAAAAGTTCAGACAAGAACCACTTTTTTAAAACTATAAAAATGACACGGGCAATGCTGGGTGCGTAGCTAGTAATGCAAATAAAGATATGAAGTAAGCAAAGCAAGCGAAATGTGTTTCCTAATATAAGAAATATTCTCAAACAAAGATAGAATTTATGAGGAAAACTGTTCTTAGAAAATTCAAAATTAAGGGGACACTTTATCTAAACACTTAATTAATAATATTAATTATTTATTAATATATTATTAATCATAATCATCATTTGTTTCCTATTCCAAGTTTTTTTCCAAGAAAAATTAATATCAGTAAACACTTAAAGAAAATTACTTACATGTTCCCTGCCCCTTTATTTTCTGTACCAAAGAAATGGCAAAAAAAAAAAAGATGCTAAAATACATGAGTAAGTATGGTAGTTGAAATTTCCAAAAAGTAACAAAGATTAATTACTGACCATAATTTACTAATCCTTATGTCTGTTCATTTTTTTTTTCATTGGTTATAGGATTAATAAATTACATAATTCTGCTGTCTTGGAAGAATTGTTTTATTTAAAATTTATTGATATGCTTTGTTTCTCATAAACTTATTAAGCATCCATGTAGTTTTGGCTATTACAGTGCATGAAATTTCAAATTTTTGCCTATTGTAGATTAACAGAAGCATACTCTGGAAGTGACTTAACTGCTTTGGCCAAGGATGCAGCTCTGGGGCCTATAAGAGGTGTGTAATGTTTATACTACTTACTTCATAAATTATTTTAAAAATTATGATATTGCAATTAAAACTATATATTTTGTAATGAATTTGTATTGGATATAATAAAATAAAATACATATGTTAAAAGTGATTACAGTAAACATAAAGGCTTAAAAACCTTTTTTAAAAAACAAGCCAATTAGTTTTGTACAATTAAAATAGTGACATTCTTAAGGTCTCTAATGATAAATAAACTATTTTCACATAAAATTTTAAATATGTACTTGATAAACAAATATTGCGAGATATCAGGTACAACAAAAGCAAGTGGTTTAACAAAAATGATCTTTGATAAATGTGATTTATTTTATACTATTTTATTTTTAAACTTATGCAGCATCTTACACCAAATTCTAGGTACCGTGTATTTTGATTTATAATGAGCATCTAAAATTCATTTATCTTTTTTTTTTTTTTTTTAAGGTATATTTGCTGTATAATGCGTACTTACTTTTTTGCAAAGAAACTTTCATCAGATACATAGCAAAAATAAAATAAAAATTATTGTAAAGCAAAGCTGCCCAACGCAGCACCCTTTGGAGATTTTCATGGCACTTTTTTGAATGTTTCCTGTTACTAGCTTTTAATAGATGTAATGCTTTCTTTAAAATTAATGAAATCCTCATGTTTTTTTCCTGTATTGACGTGATTGACTTTTCTAGCTCCTTCTCCTTCAAAACTTTTTGATATAGATTCCCTCTTAGAATTTTAATAATTAAATTAACACGATTTATGTTTTTTCTGTAAATCTGGAGGGTTGGTAGTGCCTCTGCCAAGTCGAGAAAGCACAGCCGTAAGCATCGTTTTCTGGAAGCAACGGCACTTTTGACCCCCAGATATCTTTGTGCTGGAGTTTCTCAAAAACCTGAAACTTCGTTTATCTAGAGTATGTGGCACATAGGACCAAAATTGCAAATTTCTGTCTTTTCTAGTTCAGACAATATATGAACTCAAAGTTTCGATTTTTTGTCACTTACTCACTCGCCGTTATCAAAAAGATAAGGTACATCCAGTAGCTCTAGAAAGTTGAAATTTGGAATATAGGTAATATTTAGGTTACAAAGAAAGGAAAAATTCAAAAATCCAGACAAAATTGGAAATTAAGAATAATTTGATTATTTTAATTTTGTATTTCTTTTTATCCTAAACAGTACTTTTATGCCAAATATTAAGTATCTAAAGCTGCGAGTAATACCTCATATCAATAGCATCTTTCCTGGAAGCTACTCAGGGTACTTTTGATCCCCCCTTCCATATCTTTGTGCTGGAGTTGCCCAGAAACCTGAAACATTTTCTAGTTCATAAACTATATGAATTTAGAGTAGTCGGATACATCAATCAAGTTACCCGTGTCAGCAAAATGTATATATATAAACAAAATAAATATACATAGCAAAGGACAAACTTTCTAAATTTCTCAGGCAAGATCTTCTTCTGTCTTTAATCTAAGCATTTAGGGATGTGGTTATATAATGTAGTATAATTAAACAAAAAAAAAGCATTAATTTTTAGTTTTCTGTCTCCACCAAGTCGAGAAAGCACAGCCGTGAGCATCGTTTTCTAGAAGCAACTCAGGGCACTTTTGACCCACCCATATCTTTGCGCTGGAGTTTCACAAAAACTTTAATTCGATGCAAATGGGAAAAAATTTTCAAATCTCACGGTTTTATCTTTTCTACTTCAGAAGATATATGAATTCAAAGTTTCCATCTTTTGACACTCAATCACTCACTCACTCAGCGATCATCAAAAAGATAAGGTACATCCCGTAGCACTAGAAACTTGAAATTTTGAATAAAGGTAGTGTTTAAGATTTTAAAAAAAAAAAAAAAAAAAAAAAAATATCCAGAAAATTCAAAAAAGTTTTTTTTGAAAATAATTCGATTTTGTAGACTTAAAAACTTAAAATTCGGCTTAAAGGTAGTGTTTAGGACAGGTCGGCGAACCTATGGCACGCATGCCACTTTTGGCCTGCGAAAGACTAATTTTGGCATGGCATTGCTTATAACTAACTCTATATCAAGATACAGTGAAATTACACAAAATTCATGAACTTAGATGAGCTGATCTTCTCTAAATTCGATTACATGGGAATTGGAATTTTTTAATATAGGCATATTAAATTCTAAACTAATTCAATAAGGTCCCAGAAATTTATCAAACAAAGACAATATTTGAAAACTATGGATAAAGAGAGATTATTAGAAATTAGTTAAAATGTCGATTGGTAAAATTCTGATTACTTGGAATCTAATTTCAGAGCTACTTAAAGAAACCGACGTTTACCATTTTAATGTTTTTTTCCATCTGTGTATGCTTTCGAGTCGTTATTTTTGCGAATGATTAGTATAAAAACTCAAATAGAAAAATGCACTTGTCATATAACTCAGTTTGAATTCTGTTAAAATTTACTCTATATTAAATATTTTTCATCAAAGATGCAACAACAGAAATCACATTTTTTATTATTATTATTAATTTCTAAAATATGTTTGTTTATATAATTATTACAGTGTATTACCTACATGTATGTTACCTACACTTATTAAAATCGTAATTAAAGTAATTTGGATTCATTATTTTCCCTTCCAATAAAATTGTTTTTTAGTTAGCACGTCATGGTCATGTAAAATATTTTTTGAACAAATTTGGCACGCGAAAATAAAAAGCTTCGCCAACCCTGGTTTAGGATATAGGTGCAGATTCCCAAAATTTGGGAGGAGTCACTGGCTCCTAAACCCAAAAAATCCAGTGGCCATAATTGTAAAACAAACGCATAAAAACAATAGTGTTTATATGGGATAAAAAACTCAGGAATTCAAAGTGTAAAGTAATTTATTTAATATAAACACATGTACAAAAAAATTTGAATATTAATTAAATCTTAAATCATGTACAGTCAGAAGATAAAGTTGGGCAAGATACGGTTTAAAAAAAATATGTATAAGCTAAGCAATCATGATAGCGGGGAATATCAGAAAAACAATATTTCTTATTTTGATTTTGCCAGACAAAGGTACATATGAAAAAAATTTTGAATTTGTGAGATTATTTTGCACTATAAAAATCAAAACACACTTCAAACATTTGTTTATATATATATATGTATGTATATATATGTATAATTGTGTTTTAGTATATATCTGGAGGCACGGCAGTGCCTCCGCCAAGTCGAGAGAGGACAGCCGTAAGCATACTTTTCTGGAAGCAACTCAGGGCACTTTTGACCCCCCCATATCTCCGCGCTGGAGTATCCCAAAAATTTTAAACTTCAATTATAGAGAGTATTTGGCCCACAGGACCAAAATTTAAAATTACAACTTTCTGTCTTTTCTAGTTCAGGCGATATATGAACTCAAACATTCGATTTTTTGTCACTTCTTACTCACTCGTTCACGCGTCATCAAAAAGATTGGGTAGATCCCGTAACCCCAGAAACTTGACATTTGGAAAAAAGGTAGTGTTTAGGATACAAAGAAAGGAAAAATTATAAAATCCAGAAAATTCGAAAAAAAAACATTCGAAAATTCAACAAATTCCATCAAAATTGAAAATTGAAAATAATACGATCTTGTAGTCTTGGAAACTTAAGATTTGGTGTGAAGGTAGTGTTTAACATCCAGAAAAAGAAAACATCAAAAACACCAAAAAAATCGAAAGCAAAATTGAAAAAATCGAAGAAATTGAAAAAAATCGAAAATTTGAAGACAATCCGATTTTGTTGCGCTAGAAAATTCAAATTAGGAATAAAGGTAGTATTTAGGATACAGAAAAAGGAAAATTAAAAAAATCCAGAAAATTCGAAAAAAAAATAAAAAAATTCGAAAAAAAAATGGAAAAATGAAAATAATTTGATACAATAACGCTCGTATTTATAAATTAATTTGGATGAAACTAATTGTGTGTATTAAGCTCACCAATGCTTCGACCGAGTTCGTTGGCCAGCTTGGTCCGCCATCTTGTTTCAAGATGGCGACCACGGAAAATTTTAAAACTAAAATAAATATACAAAAAAGTTAAAAAATCAAGTTTATTTTTTAATTAGGTGTTAGGACTTGATACAAGGATTCCAGAGCATTTTTTGTTTTACCTCTATCTTAAAAATTGGCTGAGATAGAGCAGTTTGAAATTCTAGGGTGGCTGACATTTTGAAACAAAACAGCACATTACAAAAAACCAACGATAAATTTATGGTCAATAATGGTCAAGCAGGTGCAATCCCGAATGAATACTCCGTGTTATTATAACTGTAACTTTGACTTCGAAATTTTGATACGTTGCATTTTCTATTTGTTGATATTTTTGAACTATGATTTACGCTAAGTGAAATGTTGTTGTTGAAGAGGGATTTTCCATGTAAATCCGAAACGTCCAATTTTAATATGTTTTTAATGTTTTATGAAAGTGTATTGTAATGTCTGTAATTTTAATGATTTTAATATAAATTTATAAGTTTTAGTGAACGCGATTTCTCGCAAATTATTTTCTTTCATTGTTGTAATCATTTTCCCAATCATACGCATAAAACTATATATTCATTAGTGCCAAATTCTCGCCAAACTTGGCGACAATTGGCGAAATCTCGCCAAATTTGGCGACCAAAATAAGTCTTCATAAATGAAGCCAACTTGGCTATAGCTCAATAATTTGGCGAATTTCTTATTCAAATTCAGTGTAAACGAACCTTTTGTAAACGGTTTCTTTGCATTTTAACTTGCTGTTTTCGAGTAACATTAGCTAAAATTTTAAAACGAAGATATAGGAAAGCTACCTTTTCCTGCCGGTACAGGCCGGAGGACTTTTTTATGAGTTGTCGGATGCAATCTATGTTTTGCAATAAATAAAGTAAAACATTGAAAAACAAATCCCACAGGATGGGGATAGTTTGTTTTAGATCTGGAGGCACGGCAGTGCCTCCGCCAAGTCGAGAGAGGACAGCCGTAAGCATACTTTTCTGGAAGCAACTCAGGGCACTTTTGACCCCCTCATATCTCCGCGGTGGAGTATCCCAAAAATTTGAAACTTCGTTTTTCTAGAGCAGGGGTTCCCAAACTTTTAGACCAACGTACCATTAAATCGAAGTTCATGCTTCCGGGTACCACCAGGTAACAAACGTAAAGCTAATATAGAAAAACCTGTAAAAAGGAACCTGTCTAAAACGAAATATATATCCTAAAATATAACGTGATATGTTTCCGTCTTAGCAGGTTTTGTTACATTTAAAAATTATTGATACCATTACTAAATTGATACTTAGACTGACTGCTTTATAATAACTCTCAGGTAAGAAGTAGTATCATCATTAGTTTTTAATAATTTTTCTACCATCAACATAATGTATTAATTTATGAATTATGTTTGAAATTAAACTTTTATTTCAGCACCTCCTAGAAGCTTTTCTAGAACAAACAGAACAATGCGTTATGAAATTACACTTGGAATTTTATTTTGTTTTGGCACCTCCTACTCACACAAACTCCTCCTGCTTCAAAGAATCCAGACTTTACCTTCAGATAATTCAATTTATAAAGCATGTTAAAAAACTGTTCTTCTGCTAATTAAAAATAATTCATTCATTAATTTTGAAATTAGGTCTTTATTAAAAAATTCAATTTTTATCCATATTCGTACACCACAATTTTTTAATAGAATTTTTCGCCTTATTTAACTGCAGAAAAGTATTACAAATCCTGCAATTAAACGAGACGTTTACAATTTCAGCTATTTAAATATTAAAAAGGAAATTATATTAAAAAATTGTGCTAAAAGTGTACAAATCCTGTTTAACAAAAATTTCTCGTTAACAAAACAACAACAACAACAACAACAACAACAAAATAGAAGAAGCGTTTACACATGCTAAATCGTATTCGAAATTGTTTGGAAAATTTCCATGCTAATAAAGACATTGATACTACAGTTGGTCCGTTTTTGATTATATAATAATATGCTGAATTCTGTATTTTATTCTATGTACCAGTATCGAACTTCTGCGTACCAGTAGCCAGACCTTCGCGTACCAGTACTGGTACGCGTACCATAGTTTGAGAACCCCTGTTCTAGAGTATTTGGCACACAGGACGAAAATTTAAAATTAAAACTTTCTATCTTTTCTAGTTCAGACGATATATGAACTCAAACATTCGATTTTTTGTCACTCACTCACTCACTCGTTCACGCATCATCAAAAAGATTAGGTAGATCCCGTAGCCCTAGAAACTTGACATTTGGAAAAAAGGTAGTGTCTAGGATACAAAGAAAGGAAAAATTATAAAATCCGGAAAATTCGAAAAAAAAAACATTCGAAATTCAACAAATTCCATCAAAATTGAAAATTGAAAATAATACGATCTTGTAGTCTTAGGAACTTAAGATTCGGTGTGAAGGTAGTGTTTATCATCCAGAAAAAGAAAACATCAAAAACACCAAAAAAATCGAAAGCAAAATTGAAAAAATCGAAAATCGAAAAAAATCGAAAAATTTCAAATAATCCGATTTTGTTGCGCTAGAAACTTGGAATTCGGAATAAAGGTAGTATTTAGGATGCAAAATAAGGAAAAATTAAAAATTCCGGAAAATTCGAAAAAAAAATTCGAAAATTCGAAAAAAATTAAAATAATTAAAATAATTTGATCTTAGAAACTTAAAATTCGCAGTAAAGATAGTGTTTAGGATTCAGAATAAGTTAAAATAAAAAACCAAATAAAATTCGAAAATAAAACAAAAAAATCGGAAAAATCGAAAAATAAGGAAAATTTGAAATTAATTCGATTTCATAGCGCTAGAAACTTGAAATTTGGAATAAAGGTAATATTTAAGATACTAAATAAGGAAAAATTCAAAAATATGGATAATTCAAAAATACCCATAAATTTGTGCAGACGATATATGAACTCAAAGTTTCGATTTTTTGTCACTCACACACTCACTCACTCTCGCGTCATCAAAAAGATTGGGTAGATCCCGAAGCCATAGAAACTTAAAATTTGGAACAAAGCTAGTGTTTCGGATACAAAGAAAGGAAAAATTATAAAATCCGGAAAAAAAAAAAAACATTCGAAAATTTAACAAATTCGAACAAAATTGAAAATTGAAAATAACACGATCTTGTAAGGTAGTATTTAGGTAGATAAAGGTAGTATTTAGGATGCAAAATAAGGAAAAATTAAAAAATCCAGAAAACTCGAAAACAAATCAAAAATTCGAAAAATTCGAAAAAATTTGAAAAAAATTTAAATAATTTGATCTTTTGGCCTTAGAAACTTAAAATTCGCGGTAAAGATAGTGTTTGGGATTCAGAATAAGTTAAAATAAAAACGCAATAAAATTCGAAAATAAAATAAAAAAATCGAAAAAGATCGGAAATTTAAAAATAATTCGATTTTGTAGGTCTAGAAACTTAAAATTTGTAATAAAGGATACAAAATAAGAAAAAATTATAAAATCCAGAAAATTATAAAAAAAAAATGCGAAAAAATCAAAAATTGAAAATATTTTTATCTTGTAGTCTTAGAAACTTAAAACTTGGTGTAAAGGTAGTATTTACTATTCAATAAAAGGAACAATTAAAAAATTTGAAAATAAAATCGAAAAATCGAAATATGTTTAAGAAATCGAAAATTCGAAAACAATTTGATTTTGTACTGCTAGAAACATTCGTTATAAGATAATTGTCCTATTAGCTAGTACAACGCCCCTAATTGTTTTATGTTATTTCCCCCGGATTATGGTTTTCTTTTCTTTCGTTTACGAATTTCGTTATAGAAAAGTTCCGCTATAGACTGGCTACGATATAGGCGATTTCTTTATAGACAGGTTTGTTTTCTTTCACATGTTGTACTCTATTTACTTCACATATGAAATATGGATTGTTAAATGATGTTAGCCCCACAAAAATTTTCACAGCACCCCCCTACCCTCCCGACATTACTGGCTGGTTATGGCTTGATAGTCCTTTCTAAATAAAATCATGGTGACTCTAAGATTCACTTGATTTATCTCTAAATTGAACCTAAATGATCCTAAGAAGACGGATCAAATAATTAGTATATTAGCATGACAATCAGGTAACTTAAAATTAAAATCAAAAAATCAATAAATTCATAAAAAGTCGAAAATTTGAAAATAATTCGATTTTGTAGTCCTAGAAGATTGACATTTGGCAGAAAGGCAGGGTTTTGTACACTAAGTAAGGAAAAATTAAAAAATCCGTAAATAATAAAAAAAAGTCTAAAAAAAAAACGAAAAAAAACCATCGAAAAAAGGAATATAGTTTGATTTATTGGAAATTTCCGGAAATTTTAATTTTGGCTTTCTTTTTATACTAAAAAGTTCTTTTATGTTAAATATCAAGTATCTAAGGCTGCGAGTTATATCTCAGATGCATAGCGCCTATCCTGGAAGCAATTGAGAGTACTTTTGACACTCCCCCTCCCATAATTTAGTGCTTGCCTAGGAACCTGAAATCTCTTTTTATCTACAGTACTTTGCAAACGAAACTAAAGCTTCAATTTTTTTATACCTGTAAATAATAGGGACAGAGTGTGGGCTTAGCGAAAATCAGTGGATGATCTCCAAAAAGAACCCAAAATCAAGAAAAGGAGGGTTACTTACAAAAAGAAGTGAAATCTCATCAAAAAGTCACCTGTAAAAAATGCAGCCAAGTCCCGTAACTCATTTACCGTAAAAAGTACTGAGATCGTATAAAGCCAAGTTTAACTATCTTATTAACTCTGAAATTTTCATTCACAAAATCACTCCTAGTCTCTACATCTTTAGTTAATTATTATTTTGTGACTTGGCAATTACGCAGCACAGGGAAGTTATTACACCTTACTATGTTATGGGATGGGATGGGATAATTTAATTAAAGCAAATTATATACGCACAGGGAAGTTATTACACCTTAATATGTTATAGTATTATTTGATTAAGACTAACTATATACATCACATTCTCGTGCTAAGTAATTGCCAAGTCACAAAATAATAATTAACTAAAGATGTAGAGACTAGGAGTGATTTTGTGAATGAAAATTTCAGAGTTAATAAGATAGTTAAACTTGGCTTTATACGATCTCAGTACTTTTTACGGTAAATGAGTTACGGGACTTGGCTGCATTTTTTACAGGTGACTTTTTGATGATATATATATATATATCACAGTCTATGTAAAATTATCATATTCAAACTGTTACGAATAACATTTCTATTTGAATATATTCAATAGTTTGCTGTGTTAAACAAATCATTCTGAAATGTTATTAAAAGTTAATAATAATGTTTATTATGTGTTTTGGTCTTAATCTTTAAAAAAACAAAAATCAACATTTCACGATGGGGACTGGGAATACCAGAAATTGATTGCTTTTAAATCACATGGCGACTTAAACACCGAAAGTTAGTGGCCACAGCAAAAAATTTAGTCACCACATGGCGACTGGCAACCGTGAATCTGCACCTATAGTTTAGGATTCAGAAAAAGGATAGATTAAAAACACAATAAAATTCGAAAATAAAATAAAACAAATTGAAAATTTGAAAAGAAGTCCATTTTATAGCGCTAGAAACTTGAAAATTGGAATAAAAGTAGTATTTACAATACAAAATAAGAAAAAATTAAAAAATCTGGAAAATTTAAAATAATTTTATCCCGTAGTCTTAGAGACTTAAAATTTGGTGTAAAGTTAGTGTTTAGAATTAAAAAAGGGGGTGGGAAATAAAAAATTCGGAAAATTCGAAAATAAAATTAAAAACTCGAAATATTTGTAAAAAATCAAAAATTTTGAAAATAATCCGAGAATTTTTAGTCCTAGAAATTTGAAATTTGGCGTAAAGGTAGAGTTTAGGATACAAAAAAAGAAAAAAATAATAAAATCGGGAAAATTTGAAGAAAATAATCAAAAAATCGAAAATAGTTCAATTTGTTGGAATTCTTAATTTTGTTTTTCTTTGTATTCTAAACAATACTTTTATGCCAAATATCAATTATCTAGGGCTACGAGTAATATCTCGGATCGGTAGCACCTTTCCTGGAAGCAATTGAGACTACTCTTGACCTCTCACCCCCCCCCCCCCCCCCCACACACACACACACACACACACATGCCAAAAATGCGTGTCAAGTCTTGTGACTCTTTTACCATGAAAAGTTCTGAGATCATGTAAAGCCAAGTTTATCTCTGTTATTAACTCTGAAATGTTCATTCACAAATTCCCTCTAGTCTCTAGAATTCTAGATCTTTAGTTAAAGATTATTTTGTGACTTGGCAATTACGTAGCACAAGGAAGTTATTATACTTTACTATGGGCATTATGGGATAGGATGGGATTATTTTATTAAACCTATTATGAATGAAAGGAAAAAAGAGCATAAAGAGGGATGTCTCGTCTTGATGTCTTTCTAAAAGCGGTTGTTTGGCGTGTATTCATGTTATATTGGAAGAAAACCATCCAAAACTCTGGACATCCAGCTCAATTGTAGAAGAGGTTTCACACACGGGCTTACAATATTATATAAAATTAAGTCCACGCTACAAATACATATACGTTCAATGCTCATATAAATACTATTTTATACAATATATTATTAATAAACTTGATTATGAAAATGTAAGCAACAGCCATCCCATTCTCTTTCTGCATAATTGCCAAGTCAAAAAATAATCTTTAACTAAAGATCTAGAGACTAGGAGGGATTTGTAAAGGAAAATTTCAGAGTTAATAAGAGAGATAAACTTGGCTTTACACGATCTCAGAACTTTTTATGGTAAAAGGGTCACAAGACTTGGCACACATTTTTTCCATGTGATGTTTTTGATGGGATTATTTTTACATGTAGGTCCTGAATCGTAATGTCCTTATGGCTAACACTGTGAGATGTGTGTATATCACTATCACTCTTACAGTGAGATGAAGTTGCATATTTTGAGACATATAAATAATGGTGCCCTTCATTGTTTGCCAACAGCTGAGGTGCTTACTGAAAAGTTGAACAGGTCTGTTGTAAAGTATACAGCTGATGTCATGACTGGAAAAATTATGGCTTAAAAACTGTCCATCTTTATGCTATCTCCCTACTGCACAAAAGAACTCATGTAGCTGACTGGTCTACGAGTAAGTCATCTATGATGTGATTGGTCTATGATAAAATTTGTCTAGACCACCATGACAATTACTAACATGATCGCTAAGACAAATTTGTAGCTGTTAAATTGGCTGATGGAAATGTTTATTTGTAAACATTTTCTTTCCTTCTGATAACTTAATTTTCATGTAACCTGATAGTGATTTTTTTTTTTTTTTTTTTTGTTAATAAATAGAATGAACATTAAATTAGAAATCTTAGTTCTTATGATCATTAGTTAATTATTAATATTTCGTTTTTTAAACCAGCTTATAACATGCACTTGTATTTTTCTATTAATTTTCTAGTATCAAAAGTGCAAGTTGTTTGCCAGAATATACAGTAACTTAAAAGAGGCTGATTCATTGCATATGCTCTCGTTGCATATATATTTATTTCTATTGACTTACAAGTTTTTTGTATGTAAGAAACTCTGCTTGCTTGTTAAAAGGTTTAGAAACCTTTGTTTGCTAAATCACTTTTAGAATATGTATTTTATTTTAATCATGAGTGATTTTTTCATATATCTATTAAATATAATAGTTTAATTTTTTATAAATTAAAATTTTCAGAGTTAAAACCAGAAGAAGTTAAATCTGTTGATCCTCGTGAGGTAATTTTTTCTATTATGCACCATTTTTTTTGTACTACATTACACTATTTTTTCCTCAAAATATTTTGTACAGTTATGTTTTTTTAAGAAGTATATAATTGCATTTTGTCATATATTAAAAAGCATACCATTTTCTGAAATATTCCACATAGATAAAAATGGTTAAAAAACATTTCAGATTAGGGGTGCACCGAATAGTGATTTTGGCCGAATACCGAATATTCGGCATAAAGGTAAGCCGAATAGTTTTATATTTCAGAGTTTAAAGGTATTAAAAATTTTAATTTCAAAAAAATTTTACATAATATTTAACACAGATACTTCCAATTTGATAAACAAAATCTTTTTACAAGTAAACTTTACACTAAAATTTTTTTTTTAATTATCATTTAAGAAGAAGATAGTTTAAATTATTTGTGTGTCAGGAAGGGAGTAAAATAAATAAATACAATCTATTCAAATGGCGGCAACTCAGCAAGACAAACATTCCTGTTCCTTTAGATTTAGCAAGGAAGTTTTTAAATGCACTAAAGAACAGTGTCTATAGTGGGGGATAATTTTGAGAGGTTGTAAACATCAGGTGATTTCTAAAATCTTGTAACAAAGTTTTAGGGTAGGTAATGTGGTCAAGACAAACACTTTTTGAACAAGAAACAACATCTCAATCTACTTATTTTATCAAAAATACAATAATTTCCATCCAAAATACAGGGTGTGTCACTAATGACTGAATTTTTGTTCACAACTTTAACAATAATGAAGATATTTTAGCGAGATTTGCATCATTAATTTTGCTTTTATAAAATGTGATGATATCATTTGAAGTGACTGAATTTTGGGTTGTGACGCAGTATAAGTACTGTCAGCTGCATTCTGAATAAAAGAATGCCTAGCTCAATGTTGTTTAGATATGAATGGTTGCAATTTCCAGCAGTTCTCGTCTTGTTATCATATTTCACAAAAATCAAATAACTCTATTGAAAACATAGTTACAATATTTACATATTTGTTAACTCATATTTATTTGTTAACTGCATATTTGTAACAAACGAAAATACAAGTTTGACCTGGAGTGAGATATATTGTATTTTGGACTGAATAAGTGGATTATGATCCTGGTTTTTTGGACAAAAATTGTCTGTCTTGATGGCTATTATCACTCCTGAAAGTTTTTTCCATTTTGTTTAGAAACACACTGTTTGCGAAAAAGCAAGAATCAGATTATTTAATAGGCAATGTTCAGGAACTTGCATTTGTACATCATTAACCCCTTGGGGACGAGTGACACGTATACGTGACGCACAAAATGCTCAGGATCCTCCATTATTCCCACCAGTTATTTTTTATTGTAAGCTTTGCCTTATGTAATCCTAGCATTTCTGCGATTCAATTAGACGTAAATTTCTGTTTTGAAAAACCAGTGGTAAAAGATTAAAAATTCTTTAACCCTTTCGTGGTCATGAACGCGTATACGCGGTCAACGTTTTGTACTTCTAAATGGTCATGGGCGCTTATAGACGGTCAGTATTTTTTACTCCTAAATGGTCATGGGCGCGTATGAACGGTTCTGATTTTCTACCTCAAAATGGTCATGACCGTCTATCTGCGTTTTGCTAGGTACCTGCTAATGCTAGGATTACATAAGGCAAAGCTTACAATAAAAAATAACTGGTGGGAATAATGGAGGATCCTGAGCATTTTGTGCGTCACGTATACAGCGGTAAAGAAGGCGTTTATCGGCACACTTCCCCTTCCTACATACACAATGGGTCTATAGGTAGATCCACAGAATAGGATATATAGGATAAGGGTTCTATTGTCTGTGCTGTGGGCAGACCATTTGTCAACTGGATTATTTGTATTGTATTTTAGCTGAATGCCTTACAGATTTGATTGGAAAATGCCTTAGAGAATTTAGTTTTCTGTACAGGCTAAGAATGAACATTGTATTTCAAAACAGATCCTAAAATGAACGAAGCAACTTCATAGAATATTATTGTTTACTTATTATTTTATTTTAAAAATCTTATCCATACGATTCTAATTCATTACATTAATTATTATTATTTTAAATCTTTAGTCATGTTAAATTTATTTAATTTGTTCTTTTAATGAATACATATGTTCTTATTTTTCTAACAGTATTTCAATTTATTTTGTTTAAATAGATTACTACTAAATAACTGAAATCTTTTTTTTTTTTTTACTTACACCAGTTTTGCAATGTAATAGTAACAAAAATCTAATAATACTCAAATAATATTAATAATAATACCAAATTAATATTACACTTCAAAAATTATTTGCTAATTTACTATTGTTGCTATACCAATTATAGCATAACTTTAAAAATAAAACAGTGAAACCTGTCTATAACAATACTGAAAGGACCAGAAAAAGTATCAATATAGAAAGGTTACATTTATAGGCAAGTTCAAGAATGTTAATTAATTCAGAGTACATAGTAGAATAATTATTATATATTGATGGAATATTAGTTTAAATTTATTAGAATTATATCTGTAGATGGAAAATTATTTTAACTTTCTAGAATTATCTAATTATATAATGAAATTTAATTTATTTCTTATAAATAATCAGAATTTTGCATTATTAAATAAATATATAAAGAGTGAACAGTATAAATAAATCTGATAAAAATAATATTTTTATTACTTTTATCAGGTTTGTAAAATTGCATGAACAAGTGATTGAAAAATAATAGGAATTTATAATTTTGACTCTTAAAAAGAGAAATAAATTGCAGGTATTATTTATTCGAATATGAAACCAAAGAAAAATACTTCGTGTAAAAAATGTGTACTTGATTAAATTTTAATACTTCTCAATATTTGTAGGAGCCTTAAATATATCTTGCAGAATTGATTTGATGTAAGAAAATTATGCACAAATTTTTCATTTTTAGAAACATTCAGTTGATTACTATGTTCAAAATTACCATTATAACTGCTGGGATCAAATTAAAGACTGCAAGCAGTTGTAGATGGTTTTATTAGTCCAATTGCTGGCAATTTTTTAACATTTCAGCAAAAGTTCCATGCCCGTAGCTAAGAAGGCGGGGGTAAGGGGGGGGTGGACCTGGAATTTTTTTTTGTCCGTCCGAGCATGGTTGACTCGACCCCTCATCAAAACATTTTAAATTTTCCGAACTTTTTTTCTAACTTCTTTTTCCAGATAAGACCGAAATCATAGACACCCATCCAAAAAACCCTTGTATAAAACTTTTTTTTTTTTTTTTCTCAATCCAAAAGATATGGAGATTGCGATTTGCGTAAGGCATTTCTGGTTTTGTTAGCTCTCTAGAAATCCACTTTACCGCCTCCCCAATGACTCAAATTAAAGGCTCTAGAAAATAATAGAGTTTTTAAACATTATCCTGTAAACTATTTGACTCAAACTGATTAGCTGTTGCTTGTGAAAATCGTTTTCTTTGTACAACTGTCACTGCCACGGATGAAATTTATTGTAATCTGGCGCGGTTGTTTCACTATTTCATGGTTTGACAGACAGGCGCCCCAAAACAAGCAAATATGTTTTACAACTATGTATTTTTGTCATTGTTAACTTGGCA
Organism: Maratus michaelseni; assembly: GCA_963931845.1. NCBI lineage: Eukaryota > Metazoa > Arthropoda > Arachnida > Araneae > Salticidae > Maratus > Maratus michaelseni. Next base: position 87,834,303 of record OZ007591.1, read on the forward strand.
AGGTTGCTATAATCCTGGGCTTTTAGAGGCTTTTCAACAAATGTGGAGAATATCTTTTGACGTCTTTTTTTTACACCGTTTTAAATGATAAAAGTTGGTGAAATCAGTATCACACAGACTTGCAATATACATATTTTATGTTCGTTTATATTAATATTGCATTCAAGTATTAAAAAAAAGATTTTAGTCAAGTTTAAAAAAGATAAAAACTAAAGAGAGTAAAACTAAGATATTAACTAAAAAAGAATATTCTGTATAAATTATTAAAAGGAAAGTTCTATGTTCAAAATCAGATAACATTTTGTCTTTTTAAAACTCCCCCCCCCCCCCAAAAAAAAAAAAAAAAAAAAAAAAAAAAAAGAAAGAAAGAAAAGAAATAAAAAAGAAATAAAATCATATTTATTTGGGAATCACACAGCAACAGTTACTATTTTAAACTGAAACTTACGGAAATAAGTAACTATTAATAATATTCTCAAGGCGAAACTCTCTATTTTCTAACACAACCACAAAAACATTTTTATTCTTAAATGCACGAAAATCAATCCACTTATCAAAAAAATGAAGAATGCTGTTCGGTTCTAAATCATTTCAATAATCATGCCTGCAAATTTAATATTTCTATATGTAAAAACAAGTCCGTGAATCTTTTATAAAGTTTTGCTTAGTTGAGCGGGTACAAATGTTTTTTTTTCTACAAACAACATTGATTATTGTTTGTAAATTTTTGTACGTATGTTCAAATTAATAAATTAAGGAAACATTAACTAAAATTGAAACAATTAGTATTCATGACTATATCTAGTTCATTAGTTTTCCTAATAAAGTGTACTAGCCTTCCACTGAAAAATTTTAATCCTCTTTTAAGATTTTTATTAAATTTCCAATTTTTTTTTCAGTTTCTCTAGCTTATACTTATTTCTCATTTTCCATACGGAAACCGTGTAACTGATTTGGATATTTAGATCGCATATGGGAAGAAGAGGATAAAAAAATATAAATTAGAATAAAAAAGATGTATTTCTTAAAAATAAAAATGAAAAAAGCGGGAAGGCACCAGAAAAAAAACACCTTTTATACTTATAGAAATAAGGATAATGAATTTTTATAATATTCTCATTTGTAAATTAAATGTATATCAGTTAATTAATATAAAATATAGCATTCAAATGGTCATAGATAACAATTACAATGTAATTAGAAATCATCTTTACTGTGAAAAAAACCCTTCCAGATACCGTCCAGAGACTCGTGTATAAGTCGAAAAATTTTAGACAAAATTTGGGAGCTGAAAATGGGGGTCGACTTATACACGAGTAAGTAAAAAAGAAAAAAAAATAGCGGAGTGAAATACCGGAGTCATGTTGTTTTCGCAAATAATTGGTGAATGTGCAAGTCTTTTAATTAATCACATATGGGTTTAAGTTGGAGCGACAGATAAAAGTGGACAGTGGTGATTGGTTTAAAAAAAAAAAAAAAAAAAAAAAAAAAAACTCAACAATAATGTCTCTGTAATTGTGCTGCACTCATTTTCTCTTGGGATAGAATTCCCTTGAATACAGGGGCATTCCTTTCAACATTTTAATCCCTTTTCTAAATAGAGCTCAACTTCTGACAACAGTTCTACATTAATATCTTTCTCGTAGATTTTAGTAGATTCCTCAGTATACATGTTTTAAGTTTTAATTCATCGTATTTTAAAATGACGTGTAAACACTATATCATTTATTCTAAATCATTAATTATGCCATTACACCCATTTAGAAAAGTTTTGAAAAGAAACAAACGCCACTAACCGTTTGTGTTTACAGCTTTGACAGTATTTACTAAAAGTTCTTCTACCTTTACCGAAAAATTGAAAACGCCATTCCATGACTTAGTTTATGAATATGCCTATTTCATGCAAATAACAAAAATGAATTCAGAAATGTGTCAAAAAGTAGCTCCCTAGGATTTAAGAACAGTCTTAATAAGGCGAAAATGAATGATATAGTGAAAGAATTGTACATTTCTCTCAAAGAAAACTTTTTCCTGATGTCGAAGTTTTCTCCTATTGAAATTAAAGATGGTTCTCAAATAATTCTCAAATGATCGGCTCAACAGCACGAAACTTTCTGATATTTTAAACGATACATTCTGACTCATTTTAAACGTAAAGGCATAAAATTGGCAGGCCTGACTATGGAAGCGGTTTAGAATCGAAATGAGTTTTCCATTTTTTGATAAAAAAAATTACTTATCGAGTTATAAGCGACTCTGGTTACATGACGACACGTTTTCCCCCGCTTCTCGCGCTGCTGCGCTAGGAATTCGGTTCAAAGCGCCGACTATGAAAATATTTTCTGAAAGATCTAGTGCATTTACCAACAAATGGAAAACGTGTTTTGTTTACATAGTTTCTGAATAAAAACACTTGCCAATTTCATGCGTTTCCGAACAAAAATGAATTAAAAAATGTGTTAGAAAGTATTCTCTTCGGATGTGAGAACAGCCTTAAATGAATAAAGGAGACGCTTATCAGTCATTACTGGACTTGAATGTTCTGAAGTAGGGTATAAACACAACTCAGATGTGTGTGTTTTTTTTCTTTACAACAAGCAATCATAACAAGACTTTATCTACACTAGGTATCTAGTTTTGTATACAGCCATCATAGGGAATGTGTTTGAAAAACAAATATATAATTTCATGTAATGGCTTTACAATAAAATGTATTTGTGAAGCTTTTTCTTACAAGAAAATTGGTTTGGAATTATGTACACATATGACATATATGCATATATCATCTTGATATACTGGAGAAAAATAAGGTTTTAAATCGGACATTTTACTGTAAAAATTATTATTTTTTTAAATTTAAGATACAATTTTAAAAAAAATTTCTTTAATTTTTTTTTAAATTATTCAATTTTAAAGTTATGATTTATTAATTAAAATTTTAAAACTTTAGTCCTTAAACCTCCCTGCTTCAGCCAAATGCAGGAGGAAATATATTCTATACATCTAGAGGCTTATACCTCCCCCTCCCCCCCCCCCCCCCCAACTTTCCAGACAATCAAAACATTTAATTGGTTTGGAATTATGTACACATATATATTAACTTGAATTATAAGAGAAAAATAAGATTTTAAAACACGCATTTTGCTGTAAAAACTTTTTTTTTTAATTATCAAAATTTAATTTCTTTAATGGTTTTAAAATTATAATTTATTAATTCAAATTTTAAAATTTTACTTCGTTCAAATGCAGGAGAAAGTACATTCTATGTATCCAGGGGCTGACACCTCCCCCTCCAAATAATCATGCCTAGTTACGCCACTGAAGGCATACATTTTTATCATGTTAATTTTCTTTTGAAGTCTTTTGGGGACTGATGAAGTCATCCTATGCCCCCTTCCACACACACACACAGAAAAATATCCTGGCTGCGCCACTGTACACAAAAGACTAAAATTTTAAAATATTTCCAAAATGCTTAAAATAGTTACATGAACTTTCCCAATTCTATTTCATTTGCTGGTAGAAACAAAAATGTATATTGTGCCCCTGACAATAACTAAATAACTTAATAACTTATTAGGAATTTTAAATATTAGCGTGATCTGTGTTAGATTTAATGCAAATAAATTTAAATTCTAAATAAGTTACATACTAAATAATAAATTAATTCTTAACTATTAAACAATGTAAAATTTGAAAATTCTTTTCGCAAGATATTTTTATAATTTTTGTATAGATGGAAATGGAATTACTTGTAATGTATTGTACCAATGTATCTGATTTGAATTTCATATATCTTCAGAGAAGACCCTATAATCGACTTATTCCTATTATCCAAATTTTCTTATAAAATCTCTCAAGCAAAGCTTTGTGTAGAAATGAAAAACTTCTTGATACGCCAAAAAAAAAAAAAAAAAAAAAAAAAAGTTTTAACACGAATTAAAATAGCCTCATTCATCAGGCGGAAACAACAGAGCGTTCATTCATCTACTATAACTTGCTTTTGAATAAGTAAACGCACACCTTATTTCCACTTGATGAGGGGAGTTGCTGTTTTAACTGCTCTCGAAACTGTAGTCGTGGTTTTTCAGGGATTCGTTCTAGAGTACTAAGAAGTTCTTCATTTCTACAATAAATACTTGTGTAGATTGGTATGCCTGAATATGCTTATTTTTCCGAAGATACAAAATAATTTGCATAGTGGGGGGGGGGGGGAGAAATTGAAGTACATAAAAAAATTAAAACCATTTGTTCTAAAATAATTTTACGAATCACATTTCAAACAAAATATTTCTTTTTTATACTATGTAATAATTTAAAGCAATGAAAATTCACCATTAATTTAATATCGGTTTATAAACTTCGGCATAAGAACAACATTATATCCATATATGAACTTAACTAATATCTGGTATATCAAAAATCTCAAATAAAAAGATTAATTATAGCGTTTTGGTATGATATCAGATCAGCATATATATTTTTGCTAAAAAAGTTTTAGATGTGATAATTATAATATTTAAATATTAATTAATTTTATTACATTCTTTGTCTCATATTTTTAGCTGCAAAATAGTATGAGGTTATTAAGTTATATCCGTAAAATGAGTACTAGAGTTTCATTATATCTCATTACTCAAATAAAATATTAACATCTGAGATTGTAACTCATTTAATAAAGCAAGTTATTTACGAAACAGTATCTAATTTATTGTTTTATAACTTATTAAATCAACACGAAAATGTTTTCTATTTTTCTTTTTACGTAAGTGGGAATAAACAGTCCCCTGTTAACCCCTGTTTTGAGTCAAGAGATTTTTTCACACCAACTGAAGAAGGATTTCTTCGAAAAAGATTAGTTTCGGCGATGAGAGGGGTCGATAGAAGGGGTTAGTTTCGGCGATGGGAGAATAGCAATCCATCACCGAATAAAATGAATTTGGCATATTTGACCAGACGCATTCACAATAGACTATTCATTACTAGAGGGGGGAAAGCATTTTCACAGTATTCCTGCTAAACTTTTAAACCTTGCGAACCCTTGACCATTTACAAAGATAAATATACATCCCAGTAAAGCCTTTTAGAATGCAAAAAAATCGACGTGTCATGACCGCGAATGGGTTAAAGGACGCTCGTCGCGAAGGGGTTAAGTGATATCAGTGGCGTATCCAGGGGGTGGGCTGATGGGGCTACAGCCCCTCCCGAAATTGTCAAGAGTAAAATGAAAAAAGTGCTTTTTTCTTTCTTTTTTAGATAAATTTCTAATTTTTTCTGTTATACAGTGGAATAGCCATTCTCGTTAGTCCATATTAGTCCACATTGACATCACAGCATAAAAATGGTAAGGGGGCTAATGAGGTTATAGCCCCCCTCCTCCTCCCCGCCCGAAATAGTCGAAAATCTCAAGAAAAAAGTGCTGTTTTCTTCTTTTTTCAGATAAATTTGTAACATTTTTTTTGGTTATACAACATACCCACTCTCTTCTTTTTTAACCCCATATTAGTTCACATCGACATCAGAGCATATCTAAAAAGAGGAAGGGGGCTGATGGGTTTACAGCCCTCCTTTCCCGAAATAGTCGAATATCTCATGAAAAAAGTGCTGTTTTTTCCTTCTTTGAGATAAATTTGTATGCATATATTTTTTGTCATACAATAGACTACCCATCCACTCTCTTCTTTTTAAACCCATATTAGTCCACATTGACATCAGAGCATACCTAAAAAGGAGAAGGGGGCTGATGGGGTTACAGCCCCCCCCCCCCCTCTCTTCCTGAAATAGTCGAACATCTCATGAAAAAAGTGCTGTTTTTTTTTTTTCTTTGAGATAAATTTGTATTTTTTTTTTTTTTTTTTTTTTGTTATACAACAGATTTAATGTGCCTTAGTGGGACAGATTGGTCTGACTATGCAGACCGTAGACCTTATCCACTCTCTTCTTTTCAGTCCCATATTAGTCCACATTGACATCAGAGCATACCTAAAAAGGGGAGGGGGCTGTTTGTGTTACAGCCCCCCCTTCCCGAAATAGTCGACCATCTCATGAAAATAGTGCTGTTTTTTTCTTCTTTGAAATAAATTTGTTTTGTTTTTTTGTCAGAGAACAGACTACCCACTCTCTTCTTTTTAGTCCCATATTAGTCCACAATGACATCAGAGCATAACTAAAAAGAAGGGACTGATGGGTTACAGCCCCCCACCCCTTCCCGAAATAGTCGAAAATCTCATGAAAAATGTGCTGTTTTCTTCTTCTTTGAGATGAATTTGTAATTTTTTTTTTTTTTTTGGTTATACAACAGACTACCCACTCTCTTCTTTTTAGCCCCATATTAGTTCACATTGACATCAGAGCGTATCTAAAAAGGGGAAGGGGCTGATGGGGTTACAGGGGGGCCCCTCTTCCCGAAATAGTCGAACATCTCATGAAAATGATGCTGTTTTTTTCTTCTTTGAGATAAATTTGTATTGGTTTTTTTATACAACAGACTACCCACTTTCTTCTCTTTACTCCATATTAGTACAGAGTAACACCACAGCATATCCAAAGAGGGGGAAATGGCTGATGGGGCACAGACCTCCAAAATGGTCAAAAATGGAATGAAAAAAGTGCCAATTTTTCTCTTTATGTTTGAGATAAAATTAGAATTATATTTTCTGTCATGCAACCCAATCTATTTTCTTTAGTCCCATATTAGTACACAAGGGGTGGGGGTTATGGGGTAACAGCTCCATTCCCCTTCCGAAGTTGTCGCAGTGAAATTTAAAAAAAAATGACTTTGTTTCTTTCTTTTTGAGATAAATTTGTTTTATTTTCTGGTGTCAACGAATTTGTTTTCTCTTTAGCCCCATATGCCTCTCAGTCCTGCAATCAAAATTACTTGAGACCACAAAATCTATTTTCAAATGACTGAAAAACAGTTCCATAGATATTTTAGTGGATAATTGAATACGTATAATATGCTCAATTGGCAAGATCTAGAAGTAGTTTAATTAATTTAAAGACTATTTAACTCTCTTCCACAAATGATGCCAAGACAAAGGAGGTACATTAGTGCGCAGTGACATTAAACATTATCGCCAAATCAGAAAATATACGAACTGAAATTGTTTTTGTGAATGGCAATGTCAAGCAAGATTATTGATTTTCGGTTTTGGAAGGGTCTTTTAAAGATGCCCAGTAGTAATACTAAAAAAAATAATCTCCTGTTGATTTGTTTGTTCCTGGTCTTTTTACTAGCGAACTAGTTTTATTTACGTTACGTGCTTTTCCAGATTTAAGACTGTTCTCAAATACAAACTGACTACTTTATAACACATTTTTTAATTCATTTTTGCTCAGAAACACACGAAATTCACAGGTCTTTTTATTCAGAAACTTTGCTATCGAAACACGTTTTCCCTTTTTTTTTTGTAAAGGTAGAAAATCTTTCAGAAAGCACTGTCCAAGTTGGCGTTTTGAATTGGATTCCCGACGAGGCAGCCTGAGAAATGCGAAAAATGAGTCGTTAATATGTTACCAGAATCACTTATAACTCGATAAGTATTTATCAAAAAATTGAAAACTCATCTCGATTCCAAATCTCTTCCATAGTCAGGCCTGCCAGTCTAATGCCTTTGCATTTAAAAATGTGTCAGAAAGTTTCCCGTTGATGAGCAGGGAGGAATATGCCTTTTTCAATATTTCAGTGTACGAGCGATTCAGCAAAAGATAAAAATTCTTAATTACTCTTCTATGAAAGTACAATATTACGAATAGTGTTCTTTTCTAATCGCTCTTATTTTGACACGACACACTTTAGTATCGGCATTTTTACCATTTGGAATATTTAACGAAAGAAGCATAGCATTAAATAAATTCACAGGTTAAAAATAATTTTACTTACCGTTTTTTTTTAAAGTCCAGTAATATTGTTAGCCATAATTCACTAACTTTAACTCATTTTAAAAAAAAAGGAAATCTGATGTTTAGTTTCCAATTAATTCTTAACTTGTCCCTTCCTTCACAAATCTGATGAGTTTTTTTTAACATACATTTCTTGATTTTTAATAGCCATACGTTTGCTCAAAATTCCAGGAGCATGTCCACGAAGGGAAGGGGGAGATCAAGAAGGAACGCTTGCTACCCCTAAGATTGTGAATTAAATTTTTGTTGGTATTAAAAAAAGAGATTTTGCAAAGAAGTTTTTTTATCCTGAACAGACCCTGACCATCAAAATTTTGGGCCATGGCAACAGAAAGTATTTTTGGCCCTAATCGTAGATTATCACATTTTTACAAATACTGTGAATGAGAAGTGTATGAATATAACTATGTAATGCACCCATTTAAATGAAAGACTGAGAATAAATGTGAACTGAAGTTGGATTATTATTATTGAAATTTCTTCATAAAAATGAACTTGACAGACTCAAATATCATGTTAAATAAACATGAACTAATGTTGCACGAACTTCAAAAACATACACAACCCAAAGAAAATGATATTTTATAAATAAGATAGTCATATAATTAAAACATTTTTAAACAAGTTTAAAACACATATGAAGAAGCTGAAATAAATTGGGTGCACTATGAGAAACTTAAATCTTCAAATGAGAAGAAAAATTATAAATATACTTATGATATCACTGACAATTTCAGCTTACATAAGTTGTGTAATGAATCTAGAAATTTTAATTTCTTAATCTATTAAGATTGTTTACAATAAAATTGATTTGAAACACCATAAATTTTTGGACCCCTTAAATATGTGGGTTCTGGGAAAGTGCCCCATGTGCCTTGGCAGTAATAGGGAATTGATCCTAAAATTGAAAAAAAAAATGTTTGAGATTGTTCCAAGCAAAATTAATTTATTCTCAAGCAAGAATCGTAGCCAGAATTTAGGGGAGAAGGAGACAACTTTATAGATTATAAGCTACAATGACTTTCTTTTAAATGAAAGTATATGAAACAATCCATTATCACTTTTCAATTTATTTCGGCGAGGGGAGGGGGGTGCTCGAGTTCGGCCCCGTACCTTCTCCCCTCTCCCCCGTTTTTTTCTCTGCCTACGGCCTTATTGTCAAAGATGATTTCTGTTTATAACGCAGTTCAACATATTTCGTAAAACTCGGAACATTATCGAAATTTAAGTCAGCCCCCACCGAAATTAAATCCTGGATACGCCACTGAGTCCTATGAAGGTCATCATTAATGGTTAATTTTCTTAAGTGACAGTTTTAAAAAAGCAAATAAATGTAAAACCATTCTCTGTTATTTAAATATAATTATATTTGTAATTACTCTGAATATCTTTATTAAATTGACAGTTAAAAGTAGAAGTTGTGTAAGGATTTTTGAAATATTTTTAAAGGGATTTTTTAAGTATTCAGCCAAACTGAATAGTTTGATATTCGGCCTAACCAGATATTCAGTAGTATGGCCAAATAGATACCGAATATTCGGTGCATCCGTATTTCAGATATTAGTCACCTAATGAAATTGTTTTTACATAAAAATATTGTAAACTCTTTTTTTAATGATGTTATTTAGTTTGTTTACCCTGCATGGTACTAATTTGTTGTCTTCCATTAATTTTCTGTCGTATTCAGATTCTGTGTGTTCAATCCTGTAACAATGGACAATGCTAATTTCTAACTCGAAATTTTTTATTTTGACCTGTTTTGTTTTCAGGAGTATTCAGAACAGTACATAAGTTTAATAGATTGTAAAAGTAGGCTTATGTATGATCCCAAATGAAAATTGTATTTAAAACCGAAATGTAGTCTCACTCATGCTCTAAACTCAACTCAGGTTTTGTTAATTGGAGTTCAGAGCTGATATTTGCATATCCTGCACATATTATTAAGTAAGGTTTTTTTTTTTTTTTTTTTTTTTTTATTGAAAATAACAATTGGTTTTACTTTCTCTTCAAAAGTTCTCTGCAATAACTTTAGTCTTTTAGTGTCCAAAATGAGTAAATGCAGGGGTTGGAAAAACTACTTTTTGTTTGTAGCGAACTACAACTACTTTATGAAAAATGTAGTTAACTACAACTACAACTACTTTTTTTTTAAAGTAGCGACTACAAACTACTTTTCAAAAGTAGTCACTACTTCGCTACTTTAATTATCATCTTAACATCGTATCATTCATAGCATTATTAAAATGCATAGCAAACCATTTTTCACCATACATCATAATATAGTTGAATTCTTATGTGCGTCCCTGTAAACTGTATTACTGCTTCTTATTCAATACTCCCGAGAAAGTATGATGTAGTTCACATTATTGATGTATACCAGTCTCATTATGCTTGAAATATCCTAAAGCTAATTAAATGCACCGCAAAAGATTTTTCCCCATAGACCATAATGTAACAGAATTATTTTGCATGTCCATGTAAGCGAGATATAAATGCTACACACTTCATTTTCAATACTGAACATTCTATGGTAAACTTCAATAACATATAAAACTTTCATGGCAATCATAGTATATTTACGAGAGTTAGAGCACGGACAAACAGACAAAGCGAATTCATAGACACTTTTTAATTATGTTCGAAAGTGTTAAAAAGAGGAAATTTGAAAACAAAAATTGTAATAATCTTACAAATTTGCGTGAGTGATATAACACAGTAGCGCTTAAGGTGGTTCTCAAATTCTTTGCTCAACAATGCGAAACTTTTTGACACATTATGTGACTCATTTTTAAACACAAAGGCATAAAATTGGCAGGCCTGACTATAGAAGCGATTTGGAACCGAAATGAGTTTTCCATTTTTTGATAATAAATTACTTATCGGGTTATACGCTATTCGTGTCACGTTTTTCCCATTCTCCTGCTGCGGCGTTGAAAATTCGGTTGAAAACGCCGACTTTGACAGTGTTTTCTGAAAAATCTTCTGTCTTTGCCAAGAAATAAAATAAAATAAAATAAAAAAGAGTGGAAAACGTCTTTCGGTTACAAAGATACTGAATAAGAACACCTGCATTTTCATGCGTTTCCGAACAAAATTGAATTAAGTAATATGTCATAAAGTAGCCAGTTTGGATTTGAGAACAACAACCTTAAGAGCGGATAACCCTTGGTAAATTTGTGAATACTATATATTATTTTTTAAAAATACAGCTAAATAGTCCTATTTCTTTACAATTTAAATATAGTCCAGAAAGCAATTTAAAAAATTGAACAAGATCATATAGACTTGCATAAGTTAAATCCTAGCTTTACTTTTCCTTTCTATCTCTTTTTGTTTGTTTCCCTTTGAAAACCCGAATCTCAACATAATGGGCTTTAGATTCATTCTGGAGACAAATATATTTCATTAAAACACCAAACTAATGAATATCAAATCAAATATAAAACATTACAAATCAATTATTTTAGCGATAAAAAAAATGTGCATCTATAAAGTGAAAATAAATATAGCCATAAAATAAAATTAAGCATTCTTAGGCATTTTTTAAAGTAATATATTTCTATTTCCAACCACCTTTATTTTATCTATTGAAATCTTCGAAGAGAAACATGTAGTAAATTAATTTGTATACATACATTGGACAAATATTTCACAACGATCAAAAGACGTATTAATAAAATATTTTTTTGCGATAATAAACAATTCGGTGAGAATATTTTCTGAACGAGGGATCTTAATTCGAAAATACTCTTTTTAATGATTTATGAATTTTCATGAATAAGGATTTAGATATTCGGTGCGAGATGCGATCCTGTAATTATTATTAATAAAGAAAATGCTAACTCACCTCTATGTGAAATTTCAGCTTGTATGCAGATGATTTTGATAATGATAACTTCTTATTAATTGGGCAAAGTTTACATGTTACATAATAGTTACCACTTTCTTGTTGTTCTATAACTTCAACATATTCATTATATGCCGACCAGGACAGTTCTATACTATTTTTGTCTGTCATTTTATTACATCAATCTCAAAAGAAGAATCTCACAAGATCTAATAATGAGTAAGAAGACAAAGGATTGTCAGCAAGAAAATTATTTTTTTCACTTTAAAAGTCTATATAAACTGCAGATCAAAGTTTTACAAAAGCAAAATGCATGCCTGTCTGTTTTGTCTAGTCTTAGAATTCATTTCAGGAAGTTAATATAAACATACTTTTTCAACTACTGGTACGCTAACGATTATAGCGAATGCTTCTGCATTGCTGAAGCATTTCTGCAGAATAGTTACAATTCTAATTCTTGATACTTCTAATTTTATGACAAAAAACTACTGTGTGATCTACAAGAAGACAGGAAGGATCATTTAGTGTTTTGCTGCATATTGTATTTCGCTATAAGTGGAAGTTTTGAAACCGCAAATAATTTTAAAGTACATTTAAAGATTAGATTTTTAGTTTTATACTGTTTAAAGTCCTGCATCGGGGCGGGTTACCCGCATCCAACCCGACCCGGGTTCGGTTTGGCTCAAGATTTTTTTTGTTGCGGGTCGGATTCAGATCAGGTTGACTTCCACTTTTTTACTGCGGAGCAGGCTGAATTTCATTGTTTCGAGTTCGGGTCGATTTCGGGTTGGGTTTTGACTCTAGCGGGTCGGGGTCAGGTTGACCCGAATTCCCGAATTTCAAAAGAATGTCCAAAATATTTTTTCAGGTTAAAAATTTATATACAATAAGACCTACATTCTGGTTTTTCTCCCGAAAGGCGGACACTTTTTCAATTCCTAAAATTTACTTATTTAAACGCTTATATCTCTGAATAGCGGGCACCTCTCAATCTAGACACACGTAACATGTGTATGTGTACATAAACTATCAATAATATGATACCTCTGTTTTTGTGTGTATCAAAAACGAAATGCTGATAACTTTTTTAATATTTCGAAAGAAGAAAAAGTGGTTCTTAAAGAAAGAATAATCTATTATCGCATTTCTTACAGACATTTTATTTCTCATGCAGTAAATTGAACATATAGTCCTAGATCTCATTCCAAGCCGAAAAAATAAAATTCAGGATAACCCGACCCGATGTTTGACACTATTTAACGATCCCAAGGTGCTCAGAGGTTTTACTATATTTGAATATTAAAGAATATAGATTTGTTAATTTTTTTATGTAAAATATAAAAATGGTATTAGAGATACAATTGTTGATTAATTTTCATAGTGGCATTGAAACTCGATTTACTGTTTTTACATTGCGGGTTTGGTTCGGGGTTAAATATTACGTGTTCGGGTTGAAATTACTCAGGTTCGGGTCGCCGAAAATTATTTTTGCGAGTTCGGGTTGGGTTGCGGGTTATCGAAAATTATTTTTGCGGGTTCGGGTCGGGTTGTGGGTTATCGAAAATTATTTTTGTGGGTTCGGGTCGGGTTGCGGGTTGACTTAAAATGGAATTTGCGGGTTCGGGTCTGGTTGTACCCGATCCGCGCAGGACTCTAGCTGACGCTTTACGTTTCAGCTACTAGTTTGTTTGAAGGGCAGAAATCATTCCTTCCTAGTTCACTTTTCTCTAACAATAAAATGGTATACTCGTTCTTTTTCTGTGCTTTTTCGAATATATATATTTTTTTAATTAGAGTTCTAACGATTTTAAACTGGCAGGAAACGAGCAGAAATTTTGTTCGAAGGGGAAGATTTTAGATGATTGATTATTTATTTAATGTTACGAGACAGCAAAGAATACAGAACTTAAAAAAAAGAAGAGTTTTAAATTTTGAATATGGAGAGGTGGAGGTGGAGGAGATTTTATGGGAAGGGGGATAATTTATATTACTGATTATTTATCGTCACTACAGAGCAATATTTAGGGCAGAAGATTTTTTTTTATATAAAATAAAAGTAACTTAAAGATTTTAAATTTATTTGTATGCTGGGGGGGGGGGGGGGGAGAGTAAATTATGGGATGTCAGGGGACAATTTAGACGATTACTTATATATTATTATTAGGTAGAAACGAATGTGGCCATTTTTTTAAAATAAACAATTTTAAATATTTGAAACTGTATGATGGAGGAGGTGGAAAAATTGAAATGTAAATTTTGAGGACAAGGAATTAATTTTTATTTACTGTCATTAGAGAGCAATAAATGGAGTGAAAGATTTTATTTTTGTATAAAAATAAAGATTTAAAAATATTTTAAACTCCTTTATATGCTACTAGGGGGAAGCGTTAATTTGAGAGGTTAGGGATAATTTAGATTTATGTTTAGATGAATCCGTTCTTTTTCTTTTTTTTAAATAAAGATTTTACATTTCTTTCCTTGCTGGGGGTGGGAGGCAAAAGGGAGAAGAAATTAGAGTCAGATAAAGACTTAACTTAGCCAGACGTCTATATTTTGGTAAAAACAATCGTAATTGTATAAAAATACATTATAATGAAACGATTTCCATGGATTTAAATGACAATGCACGAAGTTTCTGACACCCAAACTGTGAAAATGACAGTTAATTTGTGACCGTGGCCATCGTCTATGGAAAAATCTATGACACTGCAACTGAGATTTGTCGCTGACATTCGCAAATTGTAGCAGAGAACATATTTCGCACAAAAAGAAACGAGTTATGATCACGTGATTTGAAGATTGGCACTTTTTTTTTCTCTCCTAATGTAGCGTCAAAAGCAGCGTCGATGCTCGCTACAAACTACTGATATTTTGTATCGCGCTATTCGCTACACTACACTTTTTTTAATGTAGCGCGCTACACTACAAACTACTAGAAAAAGTAGCGGCTACTGTAGTTTCGCTACTTGTAGCGCACTACTTCCGAGCTCTGAGTAAATGCATAAATAATATCCACCTTTTTTTCAGTAACATATATTTTTTATGTTTCAACATACAGAATGGCGAAATTTGGCTGTAGATGTCTCACTTATATAAGTATTACTTTGAATGTCTTCTGTTTGTTATGTATAAAAAATAAAATTTTAAATATGAGTAGATCTGAGTTGACAAATACAATATATGGTCAAAAGTTACTGGACAGTCTCAATTTTAGATGTTTTGTCTAATATGTAATCTGGAGAAATGATTAACAAATTCTTCTTTAACTTCAGGAGTATGAAGGAGATATAACCTTATATATTTCAGAATAGATTTAAACACGAGAGTAATTGGAGGACTAACAACAACTTTAATATAAAAATAGGTAGGGGAAAGTGTTGTACCTTAAACATATATGGATCTTGGACCTACACAGTTTTTAGCTCTATCTATTTAGCTCTATCTATTGGATTTGTATAAAACAAATCAGTGTTGTTTTGAGATATGCCACTAGATGTAACTTAGCAGTTGGTCTCTTCAATATAGTCTGCACATGTTGCAGGGAATTGAAAAAACAAAATAAAAAAATCTTCATTAAAAAGTAATTTTTTTAAAGTTGCAACTTTTCATTATATCTCATTATCAACAGTTCTTTGTTTTAAATTCAAAGCTATGCATGAAAGTATTCATTGTATATTATGAACATCTGTTTCAAATCATGTTAAGTCTAAGTAGAAAATGGTGAGAAGTCATTATTTTTCAAGTCAGCAAGTGTTACACCTTGAACCTTTTAATAATGACTTTGAGCAGATCCAAAGTACAACACAGTTGCATATTATTCTGTTAAAAAGCCAACAAATGAAAATGTGTACCAATAAAGTTTGTCCTCGTATCATTAATGGGAGGAATTCGAAACTTGATATATGTACACCACTTGTATGTAGAAAATATGCATAGATGATGACAATTGTGAAGAAGAGATTATTGTTATGTCTGTGAAATGTTTTAATAGCATTGGAATAAATTTCATATTTGAGGAAAATGATGTCTTTTTCAGCCAGTTGCGAACAAATCATTAGCATTTTTCCAAAACTTAGTCTTATTGAAAGAGACAATTATTTATGTATTTCCTGGTATAGTATCAGTTTTTGAAAAATAATCTTAACTTTTATATGCAACTATTTTTTGATGTTTTTGCATTGTGATAAAACAAACATGTATAAATATATATATATATATTATAAAACATACAATAAAACAGATAAAATGCAATTGATTTCTATAGTGGTTAGAATTATCCCCCCCCCCTCCTTCTCTTTCTAATTACACCTTCTGTTTAAAAAAATTTCTGCTTGTTTTACAGCATGCAAATTTAACATGACTTTCGAGAAACTGGAAAAAGTACAGTAGAAACACCATACTACAATTAGAATATAAATGTATTAAATATTTAATTAAATATGAGCATTTATATGAAATAATTTTTAACTTTTCATGCGCTAACAATATATATATACACATACATAGTAGTTAGATAATGTAAGGCAACTTATATAAAAAGGGCAGTCAAATATTGGGAAAATTCAGAAAATTATCGACAGCATAGTGAGCTGAATTTCAGTTGCTTTCTAAAAGTAGCTGAATAAGAGATTTTCCACTTTTTTTCTTATTTTTGTGCCATTTCTTTATTTTAGTAAGTCTCCTATTTTCTTACTTGTTCTCATAACCTCTCCTAGAATCCATTCATTTTTCTTGATGTTTTGAGCAAAATTTGCTTTCATTGTAAAGTTTATTATGCCATTGAAAGTATTCTGCAGTGGTCTAGATTGCATTCATTGTGTGAGAAAAAAAATTTGTGCTTTTTGTGTACTTAAAACATCCTTTCAAGATAGTTTTGCAATATAATTGAATCTGATGACAGTATAAAATAATGGAAGATATCGTTGATAGTTCAAAATCAAATAATATCTTGTTACCTGATTTGGATTCAGTTGTTTTAAAAAATTGGACAAAGTGTACTTATATATTCTTCAGATTAATTCAGTTATTCTTCAGGTAACAATGCCACATACTTCAAAACTTTAAAATTGAACTCTATGTACTCGAAAGTATAACATTTAGGAATATCAATATGTAGAAATGAGTAAACATTTTTTATGTCAAAATAAACATACAAATTTACAATTTCCAAAGATAGTCAGCCAAAAGTTACTATAAGAAAATTATTCACCAATTTAATCATAAAACAACTTTCTTGCTTGCACTGATTTATAATCAATTCATCAAAACAATATATATACAGTACAACATCGTAAATCCGGACTCATTCGGAATTAGCGATTCCGAATTTTAGAAAATTCCGGATAATGGAAGTTGTCTAGTGGCGCCATCTAGTGAACTTCTTAGAAACAAAAGAATCTACTTAATTTCATTTTACACAAATACAACTAATATATATAAATTATTTATACGATCGGATTAGCAATTAACTATTAATAAAATTGTTTATTTTCTATTATTAACTATTAATAAAATTTATTCAAAAGGAATTATCAAGGCTTGCTTTTGAACTTTCTATTTTTGTACTTATTTACAAAGTAACTTACATCAGTAAAAGAAAGAAACATGAAATTATTATTCATCTATTAGAAAATCAAATTCTTATTTCTCATTTTCATTATTATTATTTTAGAATGTATAAAAAAAAAAAGCTTTCAGGGAAGAAAAATATCAATGCATTTTTACATCAATATACATGGTTGAAAGTTTCATTAACTTTCGTCAAAAATTGATTGCAGAAATCTATTATAATTATTTTCAATCGGGACCTTTAATAAATATTTTGACAATATATATATATATATATATATATATAAATATTTAAATATTTATTTGGACTTTTCATATTACGTCATGAAGCCCAAAAATGTAAACTTAAAAAATAAATAAATAATGAAAATGAAATAAATTACAGCGAAAAAATAAAACAAAAAGAATTCATTTCGTAATTTAAATAAAAATATTCCACATTTAGAACATAGCTTTCTTTTCTTCTATCATCCCCACTCAGTAGAAGCGGAAAGGGGAAAAAGAAAACTAGGTCAAACAGCAGAGTTGTTGATGGGGAAAAAAAAAGCTTTACGAAAATGAATGTTTATTTTTCTGACTCATCGCATGGCTGGAAAAAGAGAAGTAATCATCAGTTGTGTTACGAATTCTATTGCGGATAGATAAAGGAAAATAATGCAAATAATAATAAAAAAGCAAATATGGAAATACGTTAATGAAAATATTTATACAAATAATTTCCCAAATACAGGTTAAGTAAAGAAAAAAAAATAATTAAGCATTATTTAAAATAATCTAATAATGATTTTTGTTTCATTTTGGACTTATTGTCTATTAGCTTTTCACGGATATTAAACACAGTCATGATTTCATGTTCATTAATGTAATCACGTTGTTCCAGACCCTTAATCACAGTATTTAACATTTCAATCATCTGATTTGTCGGTATTTTTTCTTCAATTTGCTCCTCGTCACTTTCATTTTCGGTGTCGCTAGAGTTTGCGTTTGAATTTAATGCATTGCTCAAAATTTCGTCATCTGTCAATTGATTTACTATTGGAGCATCGTCATCACAATGAAAAATATCTTGCATATCAATTTCTTCCAAATTAATATTCTGCCCTTTTGCATATGCTAATAAATTAGAAATTTTCGTTTTTTCTTCTGATAATTTGAACCCGTTGAAATCTTTAGTATTATTATCAGGGATAAATAAAGTCTGAGGAAGAATATTGTGCCAGGCATTTTTCAAAGTATCTTCAGGCATGTCTTTCCAGGCACTTGCAGCGAACCAAATAGCATCTTTTATCGAAAAATCTTTTACAAATTCGGAAATGTTTTTTCCGTCATTTACGTAATCTAGCATCCGGTTAACAAATTTACTTTTGTACTTGCATTTAAAAGAACGCAATATACCCATATCCATTGGTTGTATTATGGATGTGCAGTTAGGTGGGAGAAATAATACTTCATTATTGCCTTCGCTTAATTTTTCACTGTCAGGATGGGCTGCACATCGATCAATAATCAGCAATATTTTCGCATCTGCAGGCAGATTGGCAGACGAACGATATCTCTGTACTTCTGTCAAAAAGTTATTTTTATACCAGTCTGTAAATAGTTCTTGTGTAATCCACGCTCGCTTGTTCGATTTGTAAATTACAGGAATCGTTTTTGCTCCAGTAAGAGCTCAGGGATGAGCACTTTTCCCGATAACCATTAATTTTAATTTGTGCATTCCAGAAGCGTTTGCACAAGCCAAAACTGTTAATCGTTGTTTTATATCCTTCACGCCACCGGGATTTTTTTCTTCATTCATAGCCAGAGTCTTTCGCGGCACATACCGCCAGAAGAGAGCGGTCTCGTCAGCGTTATATATCTGATCCATTGATAAATTTTCTTTTTCTACTAACTCCATTAAATTAGTTACAAACTGCTCCGCAGCTTCGTGATCTGCACTTACTCTTTCACCACAAATTCTTATTTGTCTAATACCATGACATTTTTTAAACTTATCTAGCCAACCCGTCGTATAATTGCATGGCGTTGCTAGACATAATTCTGCATGATACTTTTTAGCTTGAGCCATGATCATAGGCCCAGTTAGAGGGACATTTTCTGATCGACGTTGTCTAAACCAGTCTATCATGACTTTATCCAAATCCGGATTATTTGCGCCTCTAATAGTTTTTCGTTTGGCCATTTCAAATGGTGCACTTTCAGAAAAGAAAGAGAGAATATTTTTCTTTTGCTTTATTAAGTCATATGCTGTTGACTTCCCAATATCATATTCAATGCACAAATTCCGGACTGGAGTTCCTTGGTCGTATTTTTTTAAAAATTCCACCTTCTTTGCAATCGATAACGTGCAATGTTTTTTTTTAATGCTATTCGGGGAATCGATGGCTCGCTTACTACTCATTATGTAGACTTAGACTTAGACTTAGACTTAAAGATGGGGGGTTCGAAGAACCTAGCACTCCGACCAGAGGTCTATTGTACTAACCCCAGAAAATAGTCCTAAAAAAGGCCAGTAGCTGAAGCAAAATTCAGCAGACATCTCAAAGGAATGTCATAAAGCTCCCAAGGTTCAATTATATGGCGACCAAGGTGCTCAAACCTATAGGCAGAAAACCCCTCACACTCACATAAAACATGCATGGTCGTTTCCTCCATATAATGGCAACCCCTACACGTTGGATCATTTTTTACACCCATAACTGTAAGGTGCCTTTTCAAAGGGCAATGCCCCGTTAAAAGACCAATGGCTTTCCTAATGCCATTCCTATTCAGCATTAAAAGTTCCTTGTGCCTAACACTAGGACAACCACGGTTAAGCTCCTTTGCTTGCCGCTGTCCTTTAATGTTACGCCAGTCATAATACTGCTTCTTTCTAAAGATCTTAAAGACAGTAGTCCTAATAAGATTACTTGAAATTCCAATAGCTGGTTCTGGACCAGCAAAAGGGGTAGCAGATCCCTTCCTTGCCAATTCATCAGCCAACTCATTACCAGAAACACCTGAATGCCCAGGTACCCAGTAGAGAGTGACCCTGTTGTCAATTGCCAGTTGGCATAGTAAAGTATAACATTCCCAAACTATATGGGAGGAAATAACAGTTTTACTCAAAGCAAGTAATGCCGCTTGACTATCAGAACAAATGTGAACACATCTTTTCCTACAGCCAATGTCTAAATAAATTCTGCAGCACATCAGAATGGCAAAGACTTCAGCCTGAAAGACAGTAGAAAAATTGCCCAAAGAACACGAGTACTTAATGCCATCACCAGGGCAACAGACACCAGCACCAGTGTTCTTGTTCATCTTTGAGCCATCCGTATACCAAATAGAGCACTTCCTACCAATATGGGTAGGAACCGAATCCCAATCACCACGTGAGGGCAAAAGAGTTTGAAAAGGTTTATCAAAGGCATACTTTACAGGCATGCCATCACTAGGCATACCAAAAAGAGGATACCCAAGAACATCACCATCAAAATTTTTCCAAGACAAATAGTCTGAATAGGACTTCCAATGACCTAAATACTTAAGCCTCCTCATGCATATGATAGCCTCAGCTTCCATACACATATTGAGAGGATACAGCCCAAGCAGAAGCTCAAGGGAAGCTGTAGGAGTGGTTCTGATACAGCCAGTCATAGCAATACAGACCATCCGCTGAAGCTTGTTTAATTCTTTTTTAGCTGAATCCAGCCTTGTCCTAGACCACCACACAATGGAACCATAAGTAATAATAGGACAAATGATCATCCTATAAATCCAGAGGATAGTCTTCGGACGTAAACCCCAGGTTCTGCCAATAGCACTTCTACAGGTCCAAAAGACTTTTTTTTGCCCTATTCAGACAAAATTCAAAGTGCTTCTTCCAACTCAGTTTAGAGTCAAAGTAGATGCCAAGAAATTTGACATCCTGAGAGCATGTGAGTGCCTGACCAAAGAAGACAATATTTTGCACATCAAGATCTCTCATACTCGTAAAGGCAACCATTGTGGTTTTATGTGGATTAGCTGAGAGCCCTTCATTACAGCACCATTTTTCAATACGTCTAAGTGCATCAGACATAATGTAACAAATAGTTTTTATAAATTTGCCTCTAACAATGACAACAACATCATCAGCATAGCTAATACAAGACAAGCCTGAAGAAGTTATGTCATTCAAAAGAGAATCAACAACTAGGCACCAAAGAACAGGCGAGAGAACACCCCCCTGTGGACACCCAGCATTTGCATGGACAGTGTAACTGTCCCCACCAAGAGAAGCATTAATGTACCTAAAAGATAACAGAACCTTGATCCAGTTGACGATAGTTGCATCAACGCCCCTCCTATTTAGGGCCCGAAGGACAGTGTCAATAGGGACCTTGTCAAAAGCACCCTCAATATCTAAGAAGATTGCCAACGCAACTTCTTTGGACTTCAAAGTCTTTTCCAAAATAAATGAAAGACTATACAGAGCTGTATCAGTAGATCTGCCAGGCTGATAGGCATGCTGAGAGTCTGAAAGCGGAAAAGCATTCAGCACTGTTTCTCTAATAAACCTATCAATAAGCTTCTCCATTGTTTTTAACAGAAAAGAAGTGAGACTAATAGGTCTAAAAGATTTAGCCTCATAGTAATTATCTTTCCCTGCTTTTGGAATAAAGATAACCTTAGTATGCCTCCAGGCACTTGGAATATGTCCATAGGCAATACATGCCTTGAAAATTCTACAAAGTACCGGAGCAAGGAGCTGAACACCTTCCTGAAGAAGGGCAGGAAAAATGCCATCCATACCAGGCGTTTTGAAAGGCTTGAAGGACTTAATAGCCCAAACAACCCTATCATAGGTAACAACCTTCTTTGCAGTATCCCACTTTCTCTTCCCACAACTGTTTGTTGAGATGGGAGAGAGGGGAGTAGCAGCAGTGACAACATGAGAACCTGGAAAATGAACACTCAGCATTTCAGCTAATGTTTCCTTTCCAGTAGTAGTAAAGTTGCCATTTGAAAGCTTAACAGTATTTAAGCTACAGTTTCTGTTCTTGGCCATAATCTTTACAATTTTTGCCGTTGTAGAAACATCATTAATGCCATTACAAAAATTCCTCCAAGAATTTCTCTTGGCATCCCTAATGACTTTATTATATGCGGTGAGAGAAGCTTTATAGGTTTCCCAATCACCACTCTTCTTAGCTCTATTAAAGAGCTTTCTGCACTTGCTACGTAAAATACTGAGCTCTTTAGACCACCAAGGAACTAACCTTGGTGAGTCAGTAACAGTAGCATTACAATTTTGATAATACGACTGAAGGATGGCATGTTGCAACTGGTCAACGGCCAGCTCCAAGTCGGCTATCGAGGACAACTTACCAACTAGGTTGTTCAAGGAACCCTCCAGATCTTCATAATAGGAACCCCAGTTAGTCATTCTGGGGTTCCTACCTTCTGTTACAATTCTTGTAGGTCCTGTAACAGAAAAAATGATTAGTCGGTGATCAGACATAGTTACCTCATCAGACACCTTCCAATCCTTAATGTAATTATAGCAAGAGCTATTGCATACAGTAAGATCAATGACCTCCCTTCTATTCTTTGTTACAAAGGTAGGTTCATTGCCCCTATTAATAAGACAAAGGTTAAAACCTAATATGTCTTCAAGAAGATCTTCACCACGCTTGTTGCAGTCAGTACTGCCCCATATAACATGGTGAGCATTAGCATCACAACCAATAATTAATTTCTTTTTATCCTCAATACAGTGCTCAATAAGAGCCTTCATTTTCCCTGAAAGAGGATCCTTTTCTTCATAAGGAAGATAGGCAGACATTAAGATGATTTCATCTTTATGTCCCTGAAACTCATAAATAACCCTGATAGCAACATTGTCACCATCTAGATAATTAATAAGATTTAACACATTGAGCCTAGAGCTAATAAGTATGCAAGCCCTAGGCCTCACACAGGTAGCATCATAAAAGATTTTATACCCTTTAATATTCAGACCCAGGATTCTACCATTAAGGGTCCATGGTTCCTGAACTAATGCAATGTCATAATCACCTCTAGTCAACCCCCTGCCAAGAATGGCCGATGCAGAGCGACTATGGTGAAGATTGATCTGTGCTACTTTACAGCTGCTATCCATAAACAAGTTATAGAGGCAGCAAGAAAATTAGGAAGAGGTACCACCCTTCCCATCAACATCAGGTAAGGGTTTAACCTGCTGATCCTGCTCATTCAAAACCTGCAATTCCATTTCAATCTCACCCATAGATAAGGGTGAGTCTGGTTGAAGGGTTCCTTCAGAACTGGTATCAATCACCAAATCACTAATTTTAAGCAATTCACTATCTTTATCAGAAAGAATATCGGAATCACTTACCTGAGAGGAGGTTGTCTGTGTTTCAGTCAGACTCTCCTTCTCCTTCACCTTGGTGTTGGGATCATTTATAATTTTAAATGTTCCTCTATCCAGGCCTGTGTATGCACCAAAGTTTGCCCGCTTGATCGCTTCGGCAGCCTCCCGGTCAACCTCAAAGATCCATCGTATAGAATGTGGTTCTACCAACTTGTGGAGAACACGCCATTCTTCCGACTTCAACTCCGGGTTTAACCGGTTGATCCGCTTTAGCAACAAATTGGGCTCCTTTGTGTACACATCTCTGGTCTTAAATGCCACCTTCACAGGCTTTGGTAGCTCACTGGCATTCATAACTTTGAGTGTCATGCCACCAATAACCTCCTTGTTGTTATCAAATACCTTTTTGAGCCAGTCCCCAGTTTCAATATCATCACAGTAAATAATCATGGATCCAGCCTGCAATGCAGATCTCTGAATTTTAGGCATAAGATCCCCAGAAGGGATCAGGTCAACTTGTTTCAGGATCTCCATCTGAATGCAGTTGAAATCTTCAACAGAAAGCTTTTCGGAAGGAAAGAATTCCCTCACGATAGCCATCTTGACTGCCTTCACCGCATGTGCAAATGACCATGGCCGGTTTTCCGTCCGTGGTTTCTTTGACAATGCTGTTTGTGCAGGAGAAGGAGTTGAAACCTCAGACCTAAGTCTTTTGGTTCCCCCTACCTTCTCTTCTTCAGTTGGTTCAACTGCTGAGACTTTTAGCTTCTTCTTTTGTGCTCTGCGCTTATTGCGCTTTTGAGTTTTTGTGAGTTCTACCCGCCCCCCAGCTGCAGTGTTAGTGTGTTGCAAGCTAGTGCTCGCATCGCCACTTCCACCAGCAGCAGGGTTGCTGGTTTCCTCCTTGGTGCTAGGACCCGGCTTCAAAGCCGTTTCACAAGCTGATTGGGTACCTCCCAGGGGAGAACCCAACCCTTTCTGCTTTTCTTCTTGTTTTTTTGTTTTTATATCATCCATAATTGGACCGGAGAACTGGGAGGAACAGAAAGGTCCACACCTGCTAACCTCCCTGTACAGGTGTAAGGCATATGGTCAACGAGGTTTCGCCTGGTTCCTCGAGGGGACCGTTAGTGACATCATATACCCCAGATGCCATTCATCCCTTCAGCACGGTACCACACACCTTGGGATTGGGAGCCTATTTTAGTCGCCTCTTACGACATGCATGGGCTACATTGGGACTATTCTAACCCGGTCACCACACGGGTGACTCATTATGTAAGCTTTTTATTTGTCTCACAAATGCTATACTAAACGTCAAATTTGGTAAGAAAGAGCGAAATATACTAATCCAGATACTGAGAAAAATAAAAATGGCGCTAAAACGTTGAATGACAATGAATGGTAGATTCCATTAGCCTATTTTGCCGGGTTGAACATCCTCCAATCGTATATTATTTAACAAAAAAAGTGGAAGTAACAAGTACTATGATTGGTTTCCGTATAAAACGTTTTAACAAAATACTTTTAGCGTGATTTGCATGGTGGCGCCATCTGTTGTTGCTCTGAATAACTAAAATGACAAGATGATTCGAGAGTCCGGATTTTAGATAACTCCGGGTTTTGGAAGTCCGGATTTAAGATGTTGCACTGTATATATATATATATATATATATATATATATATATATATATATATATATTTATTTATATATTTTGTTTACATACATTATATAATTTTTAGGAAAAGTATATGTATAATTCTTTGATGCTTCTTTCCTTTGTGGGGCAGTGGTCATGCCGCTTAATCACCTATTTTTAAAAATCTATATATTTAAAATGCTAAGTGTTTTCTTCCGACAGTTTGTAAAAAAAAAAGTACTCCATCAAATTACATGATTATCTCAACAATGGCCATCAGTTTGCTTCAATAATATAAAATAGCCCCTGGGAAAAGTTGCCACTGTTGGAAACCAACATAAAAAGTGCAAAAAAATAATTTAAAAAAAAACCTGATAAATCATAAGATCAGATTACCCATAAGATGGAACATTTTGGCGCTAAACTGAAATGTCAACAAAAAAAAGATTTTCAGTTTATGTTAAACATAAAATTGATATGTTGAATTTGTTGATGTATGTGTTGCACCAGAATATACTAGGAATTGTATTTTATTATATATTTAAGATCCTTTGGGTAGTTCGCTGTATAAAAGGGAAAAGATCCCCAATTGTGGAAAAGGTATAATCATCCTGACTATGGAAAGTGAGTGAAGAAATCATACAAATAAATTACATTTGAAAACATTAAAAATCTGCCTCATTTGCAGATTGTATATTATTATTGTAAAAAAATTTCACCATCTTTACATAAAAATTGATTAGCTTAAAAGAATGGATTTGTTTTAAAAGATATGGATTTGAAATGAACAATGATTAAAGAGGACATTTTAAAACTTTTTATTTAAACATTTTAAAACTTTTTTTTAACATCTAAATTCGACTATGCCTTTGAGCAGATGGATAGGAGCTCCCTTGGTTGCATCATCACAGGGGGAGAGATGTGTGCTTTATTTACTATGTTCTTTTATTTACTGAATATGATATGGACGAAGGAATATACTGTTTGTATGACACTTCATAGATCCATAAAATTTTCTTTCTTCAAGTTGTGAATATGGCAGTAATGTTGAACTGATTACACAGTTGTTTACGAATTGTTTGTTTGAAGTTTGCATCGAAAATAGTATTGTATTTCATTGGGAGGGGAAACAACTTTTTAAAAGAATTTTTTGAAACACAGCTTCATACTGTGTTTATTTACTTAAGTTTATTTTACTGATATTGTTATAATAATTTTTTTCCGTCAAGTTTTGACAGGTTCCATCTAGTAATAATAATTCCCAAAACATGGTATAATTTATCAGAGTTATTTTTTTCTTTAAATAATTCTCTTATTTCAGTGTTTCCTATTGACAAAAGATGACAGCACTAGAGATTTCTGCTTGAAAAAACACTAGATAACTCTGCATAAACTTTTAAATATTGCAAATTTTAAATACCAGGAATGTTTTCATTTTATTATCAAAATTGACAATTTTTAAGTAAACAATTCTTATGAATTTAATCTATATAAACACTACATATGATAAAAATCTCCATAACATAAGAAATGAATATTATTTTCAGGGTGGTCACAGATCTGGAAAACTTGGAAATATCAGAATTTTGTTAATCTGGAAATATCAGGGAAATTCAAACTAAACCTGGAAATTCATTGAAACAGATGTTAATTTCCATTATGATTGCAGTAATCTGGAAGAAAAAAAAATAATCTCAGCTCTCGGGCTCAGTCCTTGCCTGAAACAGTCTTGGACTCTATTTTTATACCAATCTTCGGCTCATCCTCGTGGTGAAAATTTTATTTATACAAAAATGGAAAATAAGAAAATAAAACTCGTTATTTGAGAAACAAGAATGTGGCTTTAGTTTCTTAGTGTTTTACAATCCTTTAAAAACTGAAAGTAAACTGAATTGATAATAATGTGATCTCTAATGCCATTCAAAATAGTGACAAAATAATCATCCTTTCTATGCATTAGATGCCATATAAACACAGTTAAATAAGAATCTAAGTGTTGACGTGCTGTTATTTCTCCAATCAGTTCTGTTGGGAACTTTTACTATAAAACATTCATCAGTTTCTCAGAATAATCCTCCAAACAACCATTGCTGAGGAAGAATTCGACCGGCTTAATTTTTTTTTCATTTTTACAAGAAACTTTTATCAATACCTCCAATTTTTCCAGATTTTCTTGTTAGAAGGTTAGATATACAAACATCTCTGAGATAATTATTCCAATCAATAACTATACAATGACTTAAATCCAATTTTTTTCTCTATTTTATTGATGTTGATTCATCAGTCCAGGTATAAATGAACCTTAATGCAGTTACAAATGTTAATTTGAAGCCATCCAACCAGCTTATTTATCTAATGGATATTCTTTTATCACAGTTTTTCACATTGGACCGTCACTGTTTATCAGTTTGTAGACAGTCTCATATCATGCCCATTAATACACACTTTTTTCACGGTAGAATTCCAAATTTTTGAGAATAGGTTATTGCCCCATTTTCTTTAGATGGCTGATCACAGATATATATTATTTTTTCTCAAAATGCAAGAGAAAACATGGAAATGGAAGTTAACTAATACGATTCATTAGAAATACTAAACTGACTTATCCTCAAAATAAACAAAAATGGAATATGTACATCATGTTCTGTCTTTGTATTTAAAATGAAACATTATTTTACCCTTTCACTATTTTTGAGTTAAATCCAACAGTTCTTAATTAATTTTTCTTAATTATCATTTCGGCTTTTGGATAAGTGTTTGTGACGTTAGTTAAAATTGGTGGATTCTACACATCACAATATTTTTGCAGTATTTTTCTGTATTATTATCATGACTGTGGTATTATTCTTGAGAAGATGGTTGAAATATATTATTTTATGATCGTGTTTAATTAGTACAATTGCAGTTAGGTTATATGCAATAACCCTTTCTTTTAGATATTTAAAAGAATTCTTTAAGGTCACTGAGAAAATATATAACTAAAAAGGATCTCACCCAAAACAGTCGTATGTTGAAAAGATGGAGACATGAAGAAGACTTGAATCATAAATAAAGTTCTTTATTAATTTCTTTCAAAGAAGAAGAAATATATCCCTTCCACTTGGCCACCATGAGAACGGTAAAACCCATCCTGGTTTTTATTTTATTTTACACGAAGACTTCGTCGTTCTGCAGGGCATCATCCATTAAGATTTTTAACTTGAAAAAATAAAATGGCACAAAATAAAAAAAGAAGTAACACGTCCAATTCCGGCGACTCCCATCAGACAAACTGCCTCAAAAAGTAACGGAAAAATTATATATATGATACATACGGGAAAGGCCAAAGTGAAATCACGGGCCTTTCAATTTAATTGATTAAAATTTAAAGTCAACGATAGTAAAACAAACGAATCGCTGCTCTCAAAACGAAACCAAAAGTAAAATGATCCCCTATACGCCAACGCAGCAACGCGTCAGAGCTTTTGAAAATCCTACGTACGGCGAGATTTAAAAGAGCTGCTCCAACGGTGAATCAAGGTCAGAGCCATGCATACTGCGCATGCGCGACTGCCGCCGATGGAGGAGAGAGCGATAATGGCTGCGGAAAAAAACTAACAATGCGCGTGCGCCGCGAACGAGGTTCCGATGCAATGTAAACAAACCGCCGATGGGGACAAAGTATCGCTAAAAAGAATGAATGAAGCAGTATTTAAAAAAAGCACGAGGGCTAAAATAAAGATAAATAGCGAAGCACCGTAATACGCACGCACAAAAATGCCGATAAACAAAACATTAAAAGAACGGTAAATTAAATAATGTGAGAATTCATCTCACAATACCCCCGAACGACGAAAAAAATTTTGATGCTCCAGACAGATGTAAAAGGTAGAACCTTTTACAGCAGGATGGGAAAGCAAAATTTTGTAAGCCAAATAACAGACCATTAAAAATTCCAAAAAAATTAAAATGCAGTGGCCAACTAGGAAAGAGAGAGAAAAAGGAATACATAATTTTTACATCAATTCCATATATATATATATACAAGATATAGAGTTATAAATATTTAACATATATATCTTCGTATTTCATTACTTTAAAATATGGCTAGCCAAACAAAAAAAAATGTGCACATCTATATACATAATATTAACAAATATAACATACCATAAAAGATCTCGAATCAAAGAACCATTACAATAAAAGTTCTTGCTTTTGAATTAAGCAAATGGTTAATAGAGATCATGAAAACAAAATAAATTTTCTTTATTCCAAAAATATACTAATAGTTGCAACTTTCTTAGTAATAATCATAATCTTTAAATCATACAAATTCAGATGTATCAATAATTCATGTAATCTTTATTACAATGCTGTTATCCAATATCAATAAATAAATAATATTAATACTAATAGACAGCATATCAAACTCTGAAAAACAAAAATCAACATCACCAACTTTTCTTTAAAAATGTAAACATAAGTAAATAAAAACTTTCAACTATATCAACTTCAATAAATATGTCATAAAATTGTACAGAGATATCATCAATGTAACTTTTCTTTCAACATAAATAAACTTTCTAATGTCACTAACTTCAATAAATTTGTCATAAAAATGTCAAACATCAATAATAAATTTCATGAAAATAAGGGAGAGAGAAAAAAAATAATAATAATAATAAGGGGAAAAATGAATGGGATTGGAGATCTCCAAAAAAAAAAAAAGGAATTGACTAAGTCGTGGAACATAAAAATGAAAAACTGTACCAGAAATAAATTAAATAACTTTTTTTTTTTTAAATATTGTGAACTTAATTTACATGAGTAAAGAACATTACTAAATAATTTAACTTAATGCAGACTTTTAAGGCAGGTACAGCAGCATAACCCTGGCCACAGGTTATTGGCTACATACCTGTAAAATAGAAAAATAATTATTAGTTTATTATAAAAAAAATTACATATTGTGTTTATATTCTGCATCTTAAGTTATATCTATGTGGTGGAGGAATTTGTGGACCGGGAGGTTGCTGCAACATTAAGTGTTGGTGACGTTTCTGTGCAAGTAATACTCTGTTTACATTTATGGTGAAGGACTGATCAAGTTCGTCTTCTAACACTTTAACTGAGAGTAGCACATCAGATATAACTTTAACGACTTCATAAGGACCAATGTTCCTAGGTTTAAAGGTATCATTAGTTCTAATGTAAACAATGTCACCACACTGGAATTTTTGTAGTTTAGCACTCTGATGTTGACGCTGATTACGTAAATGTTGAGCACCTTTCGTATTTTTGTAAACTTTCTGGTAGACATCTTTCATTGAGGACATATATTGGTAGTAGTCATAAGGATATGACAATGCTTCGAGATCAGGATACTCAAACAAATCAAAGATGTTGGATAAGGATCTACCAAAATAAAGATATGCTGGAGAATATCCCGTAGACGAATGGACTGTATTGTTGTATAGGCTTTTGTGAATCATTAAAGCCTGTTCGAAATTGTAGCCTTCTTGAGCTAGTGTTGCAATAGAGGCTTTAATACTGGTATTGATCCTCTCAGATGATCCTTGTGTCTGAGGGTGTCCAGAAGATGAATGAACAATGCTAATTTTGAGGCTCTCTGTAAAGTTATCAAATATCTGAGCATAAAACTGAGGTCCAAGATCAGATATTAAAGATGTTGGACAACCGAAGGTAGTGATGTAATTGGTCAAAGACTTGACAACAGCCTGTGCAGTAGCATTTTTAATGGGATACAGCTCTAAATGTTTAGAAAAATGATCAAGAAATGTCAGCACATGATATTTATTAGAAAATGGACCAAGAAAATCCATTGAAACAAGCTCACTAGGTTTTGATGGTATAAACATTTCTTGTAATGGTGCTGGTGGTATTCTTCTATGCTTATATTTAATGCATAAATCACAGGATAGAACAAAATTTTTCGTATCCTTATAAATTACTGACCAATAGAACTTCTTAAGTAATCTTTTGTAAGTATTACAAATTCCAAAATGAGGCATATGGCAAATGCGTAAAATTTTAGGTTTTAAGATATGAGGCACAATAATTTTAATATGGCGTGAATTTTCTGGTTGCAAAAATTTACATTTAATCATAAGTAGACCTGTATCCGGGTGAATGAAATAATTTTTGAATTTAGGATCAGGTTTATCAGATGTAATGGAATCGATTATTTTCATAATTTTTGGATCATTTCGCTGTTCACAAAGAAAAGTAGATTCCGAAATTTCCATACTCTGGTCATGAGACTGTTGGTTTTGTTGACTATTATTATCAATATGATGCAATTCGATTGTTGGTGACTTTGTGGTTATTGGAAGAATATTTTCATCATTTATTAATTCAGGGTTAGTATTAAGGTCTTGAGAGTGGTTTGTAAAATCTTCACGAGAGAAATAATCTGCTAACACATTACTCTCACCTTTAAGATATTCAAATGTAAAATCATAATTATAGAGATCAACCAACCATCTGGTAGTAAGATCAACTGGTGAACTAGTACGCTTGTAATGTTCAATTGGTTTACTGTCACTAAGGATAGTGAAATGTCTATTGTATAGAAAATATTTAAATGCATTAATTGCTTTTACTATTGCCATGAGTTCTAATTTTAGAGCAGGATATTGCTTTTCAGAGGGAGATAAGGTTTTGCTAAAATAGCTGACAGGAAGTAGTTGACCATTTCTTTCTTGTAAGAGCACACCAGAGATAGCAGTACCACTTGCGTCAGTGTTTAGATAAAATGATTTAGACCAATCAGGTAAGGAGAGAAAAGGCTTTGTGAAAAATATATTTTGAATTTCTTTGAAGATTTTATCATGATCTTCGGACCATTTGAAAGGAACTTTAGGTGAAGTAAATTTAATTAACGGATCCATTAGTTTTGAGTATTTAGGAATAAGTCTACGATAAAAACCACACAGACCAATAAATCTTTTTAAGTGTTTTTTAGTCCTAGGAGCTGGAAATGAAGTAATTTTAGTTATGTTAGAAGATATTGGCTGAATAGTATGATCCTGTAAGTGAAAACCAAGATAGTCTATGGCAGTTTGATGAAATTGACATTTAGCAGGAGATAAGGTAAGATTATGTTTTTGCAGAATTGAAAATAAAATCTGTAGTTTTTCAATCATTTCTTGAAAGGAATTACTGGCAACAATGATGTCATCTTGATAAGCATATACACCTTGTAATTTACTTTCTTCTATTATGGCATCAATTAGCATTTGAAAAGATGATGCTGCGGATCTGAGTCCAAACATTAAACGAGAAAAACTGTAAGTACCCCATTCAGTAGTAAATGAAAGTCTCTTACGGAATTCTTTAGGGAGGTTTATTTGATGATATGCAGAAGGAAAATCTAATGTTGTGAAATATTTATATTTAGAAATATTGTTAATTATAGTATCAATTCTAGGTAATGGATATGAAGAGCTTCGAATCATAGAATTAATTAATCGTAAATCAAGTGCCATTCGAAATTTAGGTTTTTCATTTGGAGATGATGCTTTCTTCTTAACCATTAGCATTGGACATGCCCATTCAGAAATACTTCGCTCAATAATTCCAGCCTCAACCAACATATCCAATTGTTGCTTCGCCTCATCTTGTATTGATTGAGGAACAGGGAAGGGCAGGGTTTTAACTGGAACATCTGAGATAAATTGAATATGAGGTATGACTCTATCAGTATGGCCCAAGGATTTCATAGAAGGAGAAAAGACTGTATCATATTTTAACAGTAAATTTTGTAGATCTGCTTTTTGATATGGGGTTAAATGATTTAGGCTGAAGTTACTAAGTTTAAATTCTGATTTTCTTAATTTTAAAACATCAGCTGAAGCCTGAATTACATTAATTTCTTGAGGAGAAATAATTGTTTCAGGATCAATATCTTCTTGAATATCATCTATTTCATAAATTGTACCCAAAAGAGAATTTTTATTGATGTGAAAAACTTCTTCAGTATTATTAGTGATAGGTACAGAAAAATAAGTGCTTGGATTGTTATCACCTTTTGTTTTTGAATGAATTTCAGCAGAAATTATGGATTGATATGCACATGTAGGGAAGTCATGGTTGTTAGGTTCAAACAAATATTCTTGGTTACAAGAAGAAAAGGAAGACACCACAGGTACGTATACAGTACTGTTAGGTGGAATGGCCACTTTCTTTCGAGAATAACAAGAACTATTTGAAGACTGGGAATGACATACTGGAGTATTGGAATTTACAAATGCTGAGTTGATTTGCTTGGAGGAGTTAAGTGATGGAGTATGTTGGGGTAAGCTATCTATTTCTGAATTCTGTATTTCATTAACTTCTTGTGCAGAGACAGAGTCCAAGATATCTAGTACATTGTTATTTATTTTTATTTGACTATTGTGTAGGTCAATAATAACTCTATTAGATTTCAAGAAATCAAATCCGAGAATACCAATGAATTTGGAGTTTTCAGGAATATCAATAAGAAAGAAGGAATGCTTATAAAAATGTTTTCCTATTTTGAATGATAAATTTATGCAGCCTGAACAAATAACAGCAGAATTTACAGTAGTAATTTTAACATTGGAGGCGATTCTGTTATAATGAACAAATTGTTTTATCTTATGGAAGTAATATTTTGATAATAATGAAATACTTGCTCCAGAATCGAGAAGAAAATTGGCAGGATTTTTATTGATAGATAATTGTATGATTGGAAGAGTGGGTTGATCAACTTCAGCATGAAGAAGAAATTCTATTGATTTAACAAAGACTGTGTTATTGTCACAAGTAGTATTTTGCATAGAGGAATTTGAAACAACAGGAATTTCTTTAGTTGTTTGGATAGCAACTGATTTTACAAGTCTCTGTGATGAAATTGCATATTGGGACTTAGTTAATGGGGATCTTGGTACAATAACTTCATTATTAACTTCAAAAGGAGCAAAATTATTAGTAGAAGATGAAATATTTATATCAGTAGGTAGATGCTCATTAACTATATCAGAATTGAAAAAAGTTCTTGTATTATATACTATTGGAGGAGTAGAAGAGTTCATATTGGCATATTGGTTTATGTTATGGAAAGAAGTGGTTGCAGAATCTGACTGTGGAGAAAAATGACACCGGGGTGAAGCAGCTCCACACCTACTCCGCCCCAAAATGTGTCAACCCTTTTTGGGATTTTTATGCGAGTTGGTCTGATGGGAGGCTGAATTAGAAAAATGTCTGGGAGCAAATGAACGTGTATTGCCATTAGATGGATGTTGTCGCCATTTTCCAAAAGTGTGCCAATTATTATTTGAAGCTCGATTTGATCGGAGTTTGAAACATTTGTTTGCTGAATGTCCAGGACAAGAGCACCATTGGCAAATTACTCTTTTATAAGATGATTTGAAATTGTGAACAGACTGTCTTTTTGAAAAAGGAGTGTGCCTGGTGTGTATATCACGAGAAGAGCCATCATTAGAAGCAGACGAGGGTCTGTTACATTCCTCTGAAGACGTTGCAGAATGATGAACTTGAGATCTGATCTCAGGAATGTTATCATGTAAGGTATTTAATACATTATAGGATGTGGGAACAATACTGGAATTTATAGGAACCTGCACTGAATCTATAATTTCTTGATATACAGAAGCAGCTTCAACCATTTTGTCAAAAGTATCCAGATGTTGTGTAAGAATATGGAGTTTTATATGGCTGGGTAATAAATCTGTAAATTTAGACATGAGAATAGGTTCAATGGAGGAATCAGGTAAGGTTGGGAACTGCTTGCGTACTATGTTGTCTAGTCTGGTTGCAAATGCATGAATAGATTCTGAGGGTTGAAGTTTAATGCTATTGTATTTAATAGCTATTGTGTTAGTTGACTCTGTTTTGAAATGTTTTTTGAAAATATTAAATAATTCTTCAGGAGTGGAAGAGTTTTTGCAAGCAGTAGAAGAAATATAGAATTTTAATGCCTGGTCTATAAGTTTAGACTTTAGAAATATAAGGGCTTGATCATTATCCCAGTTGGAATAAGAAATTACAGCATTACTTTGCTCTATGAAAAAATCTAAAAGTTCAGGGTCTCCTGAAAAAGGTGTTACAACTACTCTCAGGGGCTTCTTTTTTTGAGACATGATATCAGCAAAAAAAATATACCTCAAGCAACAATTCAAATTAAATAAATAAATAAATATATCTGCTTCAAATAAATAATAGTATATAACATTCAAATAAATTTATAAAATGTGCCTCATTTGCCATATGCCATAAATATACTTGTTATAAATCATAAAATTGAAAAAAAAAAAAGTATGTTCTTCAAATATAAAGAGATAATAACAACAATGTATTCCAAGAACAACAAAAAAAATCTCATACTTTATGAAATATATTATAAATAATCTTTCTTCAAACAATATCTAAAATTTTCTATAACATAATAACTTTGAAATAAATTAACAAAATAATAATTCTTCCAATAAATTAAGATGAAACAATCTTCATGTCTTAAAAAAATAATTTTCTGAATAATTATTTCCATAAATTTTCTCTTAAAGCACCAAATTGTGGTATTATTCTTGAGAAGATGGTTGAAATATATTATTTTATGATCGTGTTTAATTAGTACAATTGCAGTTAGGTTATTTGCAATAACCCTTTCTTTTAGATATTTAAAAGAATTCTTTAAGGTCACTGAGAAAATATATAACTAAAAAGGATCTCACCCAAAGCAGTCGTATGTTGAAAAGATGGAGACATGAAGAAGACTTGAATCATAAATAAAGTTCTTTATTAATTTCTTTCAAAGAAGAAGAAATATATTCCTTCTACTTGGCCACCATGAGAACGGTAAAACCCATCCTGGTTTTTATTTTATTTTACACAAAGACTTCGTCGTTCTGCAGGGCATCATCCATTAAGATTTTTAACTTGAAAAAATAAAATGGCACAAAATAAAAAAAGAAGTAACACGTCCAATTCCGGCGACTCCCATCAGACAAACTGCCTCAAAAAGTAACGGAAAAATTATATATATGATACATACGGGAAAGGCCAAAGTGAAATCACGGGCCTTTCAATTTAATTGATTAAAATTTAAAGTCAACGATAGTAAAACAAACTAATCGCCGCTCTCAAAACAAAACCAAAAGTAAAATGATCCCCTATACGCCAACGCAGCAATGCGTCAGAGCTTTTGAAAATCCTATGTACGGCGAGATTTAAAAGAGCCGCTCCAACGGTGAATCAAGGTCGGAGCCATGCATACTGTGCATGCGCGACTGCTGCCGATAGAGGAGAGAGCGATAACGGCTGCGGAAAAAAACTAACAATGCGCGTGCGCCGCGAACGAGGTTCCGATGCAATGTAAACAAACCGCCGATGGGGACAAAGTATCGCTAAAAAGAATGAATGAAGCAGTATTTAAAAAAAGCACGAGGGCTAAAATAAAGATAAATAGCGAAGCACCGTAATACGCACGCACAAAAATGCCGATAAACAAAACATTAAAAGAACGGTAAATTAAATAATGTGAGAATTCATCTCACAATGACATCATCGTTTAATGACATAATTGTTATTTTAATTAACGAAAAAACTAAAAAATTAGTAAAACATCATTAAAAATTAAAGAGGAAACATCGAATTAAAAATCTCTTGATGACATAACAAACATGTTTAATTTTTTTTTTTTTTTTTTTTTTTCTATGAAAAGTGGTCGACGGGATAATCGACAAGTACCAATTATCCTTACTTGTAGTTGGTCTCTATTGTCATTAACGTGAGGCACAGTAATTTTTTATTCAGCTCCCCACTAGATGTTGTTTTGATAATGTAGTATTCTTACCTTGTACAGTACCACAAGATCTAACAAGCAGTAATGTCTATTTTTGATTAATTATGTAAACACTTGTAGTGTGATTTTTTTTTTTAAGTATAAACTTTTACTAAGTAATGACTGTATGCATTAGAGTAATGTTGTAAAAGAAATTATCTATGAAAATTTCATTATTTTAACGCTAATCTGGAAATATCAGGGATTTTTAACATAAGATAATTGTGACCACCCTGTATTTTCCATATTATTTTTCATGTTTTCTTGGTGATCAAACCGTGTAACCACTGCCCATTTTTAACTGATAAGTAGAGAAAGAGAGAGAGAAACATTTGCTTGTACCCCCCCCCCCCTCTTTCTTATCCTTTTCTCACAGCCGTGGGAATTAGGAAAGGTCAATGCCCTTTAGTCTTGAGAAGTACATTTTGAAGGAAGGAAAATAATCGAAGTGTTGTTCTATTCTTAATTTCCTTAAACATTCTAAAAAATTAAAAAGTGTCCCTCAAAGGTTTTTAATGAAATAAAATTAAATACTTATTTGAAAAAAAAAGTAATTCAAAATTCTGATTGTTTTTGCACTAACCACTGTGCAATCTCTAATTTTTATGCTACATTAGTTTA
This sequence comes from Maratus michaelseni, assembly GCA_963931845.1. Classification (NCBI taxonomy): domain Eukaryota; kingdom Metazoa; phylum Arthropoda; class Arachnida; order Araneae; family Salticidae; genus Maratus; species Maratus michaelseni. The sequence continues at coordinate 87,872,048 of OZ007591.1, forward strand.
ATATTATTAAATCTATTTTTATTGTTTAATATTATTAGAACATAAAAATTTCTCAAGTGTAGTGAAAATTCAATTTTGTTGGTGGGCTCAGTATTCTCTAATAAAAGTGATAATTAACCCTTATTAAAATCGTTGTTATCTGGTACCTTCTCTTTAACATTGACTTAATACTGAAATTTAAGAAAATCACCTTAATCTGAGGAGAAAAATGTTTTTTTTCCCCAGTTTATTATTTTTGTGTTATATAATAAGGCATTTATTTCCAGATGAGAACTGTATCAATGGCAGATTTTACAGAGTCTCTAAAAAGGATAAGAAAAAGTGTTGCTCCTCAGTCTCTTGCATTTTACAACCGATGGAATTCTGAATTTGGAGATGTTTCTATTTGATTAATGTAAAAATTTTTAGTTTATAAAATTGAAAAAATTTGTATTTGAAATATGGAAGTTAACTAGTTTTTATGCTTGTATTTTGCTGAAGTTTCATATATTTCTGTAAATTATTATGGACTTAACTTTGTCAGTGTTTATGTACTTAGATTTAGCAGTATTTTAGATTTACAGTTTAGTCCAAATATTAGGAATCATTAAAAAAAATAAATAAATGAAAAATAGAACTCCTTTATTTATTTTTTTTTTTTTATTTATTTTTTTTACAGATCCAAATTAAAAGTCATATTAGTGTTTCTCAACCTGATTTGTTCTAAATATTATTTGAATAAAAATTGCTACAAATGTGTGTATATGTACTCAGCATGATTTAATGATATGTTGTCACATAATTTAAGAAGTATTTTTAAAAGTCAGAATGTGATGTGTGATTGGAACTGAAACTTAACACTAGAGACTGCTTTCAAGTGTTTTTTTTTTTTTTTTTTTTGGGGGGGGGGGGGGGGCATTCTGACATCATAATATTTTACAAATTTTATTCAAATAATGTTGCTGGCAAAATAGTTTGTAAATATTTTTCTGGGTTGTTTTACTATATCAAATGTTTTTTGTAGGAAAATTCTGTCTGTGAGAAAAATAAATCAGCAGTAATTTGTATAACTATAAGTACACCTTTCTCCACAATCAGAAAATATTTGCTAGTTTTATGCTTTAGTTCAAAGCAAATATTTTATTACAAAAACTTTTAGTTCATTAAGTTTATGTTACACTCTCCATGCAATACAGAATTGTAAATTGTTATGCAAGTATAAATATCTTCTTTAAATGTTGTGAACTTTCTATTTCAAAAGAAGCTTAAAGATTCTTTTAATGAGATTTTCTTGGAATAGTTTACTGCATTTTACGTTGTTTCCACATCCAAATAGTTAAACATGTGGTTTATTTGTATGCCACATATATTTTAAAGAAATAGGCTTCCCTTAAACAACTTTATCATTTCAGTATAGTTTCCTCCTTAATATTCTCAAACTGTCAAAACATTGGGATTTCACATTATAAAATACTGATGAGTTATGAAATGTCTTACTTTAATTTCACCTAAATTAAAAAATGACTTGAAATTATGTATTAACTATAGAGCTTTCATTTTTTAAGCAACTGGATCTTTTTAATTAATGTTTGACTCTGTCATGATGAATTCCATAGTGATGGGACATGATTGTTTTAGTAAATATAAATTTATTTTCACTTCTTCCAGTGTTGTGAACAGATCCTCACCTCACTCCCCCCCCCCTTTTTTTTTTTTTTCCTTTGAGATATTGCACAGTTTTTTAAATTGCCAATTAGTGTTTTCTTTTGTAAACCTCAGGTTGAGAAATGCTTTAATTTTCCTTTTTAATTCTATTATAGCAAGTTTGTTTCTGTTTAACTTATGTTGTAGTGAAAATTGCTATATTGTTAGAATAGTACATTAGTAGAATTTGAAATATTGCTAAATTATCAATATTTTATTTTAGTATTTATAAGTTGCTGTCAGTTAAAAATATCTAAATTCCATAAAATTGCTTTAATCTAATTTATTTACTGTTGTATAAAATTAGAATAAATAGCTATAATTTAGAAATGACTTGAATAAATTTTTAAGCTTCCGTCCGCCAAGCTCAAGTTTAAGACCTGTGATTTTCTTTCCAGAAACTGTTCTTCTTATGACATTGTAAGTTTTAAAAAAAACTAAAAGTTATTGTACAAATTCGGGAATTTGCTCTACTTTTTTAAATGGTGTTTTGTAAGAACTTCATTTTTATATTTTTGTGCCATAGTTTTAGATTTTCTTTTAAAAATATTTTGTTTAATGTAAATTGGTTAATAAAACCCTTGTTTCAACTCGTCCTTGAATAGCTTTCCTTAATTTTTTAGGTCTAGATTAATAAATATTCTTGTTGGAATCAAATAGAAATTATGCGAAATATTTGGTTTAAATGTTGGCATATAAATGACTCGTAATTGTTCTTATGATATCCAGCAAATAAAACTAAATATCATAAAATAGTCATTTTGATTAATTATTAAACAAAATCATAAACATGATAACTAATTTTAAACTTTTGTTTTACTTATTTACTGTTATTATATAACATATTCTGAAGCAAATGTTTAATCAATTATTTTAAGTTTGATTATAATGTCACAAATTTGGTATTTTGAGGTATCTGAAAACTAAATACTAAACTTAAATGTTATTCATCATAAATATTTAAAGTACAGATATTGGTAATTGTTTGCCATTTTAGAAAAAAAAAAGTTATTATTTTTACTCTGTCTTTTTCTTTCTTTTTTTTTTAAATAAATTTTATTCATTTCTGTTTGTTTGTATTGTCACTAATATTTTTTCCTTATATATATATATATATATGTTTGTATTGTCACTAATATTTTTTCCTTATATATATATATATATATATATATATATATAGATGTATGTATAAAACTAATTCTCAAGTTATTGATTCTAATAATAAATTGATTTTTACTATATTATGCTCATAAATCTTAAGTTATTTTCTGTAGAAAGAGTTAAAAATTGAATGTGAAATTTTATTCAACTTTGAAAAATTTCCTTCTTTAAATATGCTATTGCATTGGATAGTTTTTTATATATTTGGCTAGACTCACTGATAAAAAAGTACATTTTTTATCTGTCTACCCAATGAATCTATTCTATAATTATTTTTGATTACTTTATCTATCCATTTTATTGATTGATATTCTTTAAAATTTATTCTTCTTTTCCTTCATGTGTATAATTTATTGTCTGCTGTATATAGATTTTAACATAAATTATTTAAATAAGACATGGAAGAAAGTATTTCTGTCACACTAAAGGGAAAAAAAAATCTTGTCATGAAATTCTTCTAAAATGTGTGTTTATCTAGTCTTTTAAGCAGCCAATGCTGTTGTTTCAATATTTTGTTTAATTATTTAAAAATATATACAATTTTTAGAGAAGAGGTATGCTAATCCATGCAATTATGAAGAGCTCTGTTCGAATTTGATACCAAAAAAAAAAAAAAAAAAAAAAAAAAAAAAAAATCAAATCAAACCTGATATATAACCCTACCTTTATCCTAATATAATTTGTTACAAGAAAAATTGTATCTATTTACATTTTTGCACATATTTATTATTTTTTAATGTTTTTTCTATGATTTTGAATGCAGTGTGGTTTGATACTTGTGTATTATCTTTCTCACGCTGATTTTTTTTCTTTCTATGTGTGCTTGCATAATTCCTTAATACTGATTAATTGAACATGTATGTATCCATGGCTTTTGTTACAATTATGCATATAAATGAACATATACCTATTCTGTGATAACACATTACCTACACTTTTCTCATGATATAAAATTATTTGTTGCAAAAATACAATAAACTTTTGTGTTCGATTTTGTTTTCTGTGCTTACAAAAGATTTAATTTTTCCATTAAAATATATTGGTAATGAAAAATACATAAAAATAAAATATAAATAAAGTTATTGGAATTCTAGTTATAAAAAAATTATTGAATTGCTCATCAAAATTATCTTGCTATTATAAAATATAATTCATTAGTATAAAAAAAAATTCTAATGCTTTCTGGATAGTTTATATATTAAACAAGAACACCAGAGCTTATAAAATAGTATAGTTACTCATAACTGCCAAACTTTCTGACTTTTCAGTACCACTATTTTCAAATAGTATTTTTTATCTTAGTTGCAAATTTCTGCTATTAAATAAAGAAAATATTTCTATTTGAAAATAGTGATGTTTAAAAATCCTAAGCTTTTCATATCTATGATTATTAATTGGCACACTTACTTGGTCCCTTCATCATTTGACATGTTCAATTATTGTTATCAATTTAACCCCCTCCCTCCTCTTCATGTGTTTATGTATGCTGTATGGAAATGTAGATGATAGCACATCTCTTTGTTAAGAAAAATATTGACATTTATTTTTGGATGTATAATGTATATTTTTAGCTGATAATACAAGATTCATGAGTGGCTGGTTCCACAACACTGTGGTGTTATCACCTTTTCTATTATCATTATGTACACTATTTTTTATACATTACTGTGTGTGTATGTGTGTGTTTTATGCATGAAATAATGTTATTGTTTTAGTTTAGTTGTAACTAATGACTTTTGTAGCAAAATAATTGATCATTTTGTAAATGCTTGTATGGCCATAAGGATTCATTTGTATTGTGACCAAATGCTTAAGTGTATCAAGTTGCATTAGATTTTATCAAATCATAGCTTATGCAAGAATCAACAAAGCAAATAGCCCTGTTTGAGTAAAATCTAATGTATTTCAAAATGCTTAGAAGAATTATGCCACATTCTAAATGCACCCTACATGCTTTTTATGCTTTAGCCCAGCGGTTACCAAACTATTTATTTATTTATTTATTTATTTTGCACGTACCCCTTGCTAAGACTTTTCATTTATGCATACCCCTTCTCACATAAACCTGTCCCAAATATTTTAGTTTTCATTCATTAGTAATGTTCTTATGCTAGTTACCAATGTTAGATACAGTTCTCTTTAGAATTCGTTTTCAACCACTTATCTATTTTGAACCACAACAAGATATCAACATAAAGTAACTCAAAACACTAAATATTAGCTAAAGATTTCAAATTAAACACTCCCAAAGAAGGAATGAAGCTACACTCATTAATGCACGTTAATGAGTTCATGTTAATGCTGCCCAGTCGAACCTTAAAATAGCGACCTGTTTTCAAATAGGTTTTAATTAAATCGTCAAAACCAGAAGCTCCTTTATGATTCATGTTTTATCTAGATATTTCTAGAATTACTGGAAGGAAAGAGAAAGAACAATAAAAGTAAAGGAGGAACACTTGCGATAAGAGTGAGTGGAGATAATGACAACAAATGATCAACCAATTACTAAGTTTAGGCATTTTCCTTCATTTTATGCAAATAGCCTATTTTACTTTTACACAAGTCTCTCTTTGTAAACGAAAATTTTTTTTAGTTTTTCTGTTTTTAAACTTTTATTTTTTGTGTTTTTTGCCATTAACAATGTAATTTTTGCATATCCCGAATTGGACCACCACATATTCCAGGTTGGAAACCACTGCTCTAGCCCAGTGATTGTGATAACATACACATTTTAAAACTAAAAATCAGTTTATGCACTGTGGTCACAGTACATAAACTGATTAAGTGCCAGTCAAATTTGTTGGCCATGGTGGGGCATGGCCAATTGGCAAAATGGGGAAGGGGATGCCTTCCAACAGAGAAAGTATATTATGGTGGGAAAGAAAAATAGCTACTTAAGATTGGTAAACATGATAATCCAGAAATGCTTCTTGCATAATACACTATTTATAGGAAGACATCAGTGTTTGAAATTTTTTAACTTACTCTAAATGTAGTACACTAGTGTGCAAAACTTAATCAACAAACACAAAATGGTAATTTCTGAAGGTGTGAGTACTCAAAAGGAAATATTATAAAGAGCAAGAATAGAAAACAGGTACTACCCTAACAGCACAGCCAGTGGGTGTGAAGTCTCCTTGGCTTCACACATGGTTACAAGTGTCACAGTCACTACAGTGAATCAAAATATGGGATCTTTCACTCGTCTCTTTATTACTCTCAAATGATTGTTATAAGGTGACTCCACTGAAAAGTTACTGTGACTGTTGCTTTATGATGGGTCACTAGGTGACGTTACAATGTAGTCACCTTGTGATTCTCATGTGACTGTTAGTTAAAGACTCAACTTTGAAGTCATTGTGAGCATTTCATTGTGATGAGTCACCAACTAATGCCACAATGAAGTCGCATGGTGACTTTACGGTGATCGACACTATTGTGAAGTCATCATTGCGCTCCTTTGTGAAAAGTCACCAAATGATTTCATTTTAAGTCACTTGGGAGCTCGTCACAGAACAGCAGTCATGATAACTTTACAAAGGAGTGTCCAAATGACAGTCACATGAGAGTCACCAGGTGACTTTATTGTACAGTCACGTGGTGACTCGTCAAAAAACAGCAATCATGGTGACTTTTCAGTGGAGTGACCAAATGAGAGTATAAATGAGCCGAATGAATGATATCACATTTTAGTTCATTGTAGTGACTGTGACCATGTGTGACATCAAAGAGACTTCGCGTTGACTAGCTGTGCTGTTAGGGTAGTACCAATTTTCTACACTTAATCTTTATAAAATTTCCTTTTGAGTACTCACGTGTTCAGAAATTAGCATTTTGTGCTTGTTGCTTAAGTTTTGCACACTAGTGTGTTAAAATCAATTATAAAATATAGCAATACTTTCAAATTTGTTGTCAAAATGTGAGTCTTTTCAAGAAATTCTGTGATGAGACTGTGACGATATAACACTTTTGTTTCACACTGAGGTAAGTTGGCAAAGAGCAACAAAACTTTTCTAGATATAAAGATAAAAATTTGACTTTGTTGCTTTCATAGAATTATGTTTAAAACATATTTTGGGCAAAATTTTACTATAAGAATTAATTTTTAAAATAATAAAAAACATGTGTTATACAAAGAGAGGAGGGGGGGGGGTGTATTATGATTTTACAGATGCTTAGGTGGGGCATGACTAAAAAAAGGTTGAGAATCTCTGCTCTAGCCATAGTGGGAAAAAAAACTTAGCATCTGCTATTTTACTTGAGTCTATTAAGGGGTTCACAAAAATACATATGTTAAAAAACAGGATAGTTCTGATGTATATGCCAACAATACAAGCATTTATGATTAGATTAACAATACAAATGTCTCTTCTTAGCAAACTTTTCTGTGTTTATTTTGAAATAATACACAAGTATCAGATTTTTTTTTTTTTTTTTTTTTTTTTTTTATTAACTGAAATGTTTGTCATTTAGTTATAAATATCTTAGTTTTAACTGTGTGTTTACTTTGAATTTGAAATGTTTTAAGACTTTTCACTCTTTTTTTTTTTTTTATTATTAACATATGTTGTCATTATTTTTAACTGTAAAAATGATAGTGTGTTGTTTGTCACTAAGATGCCTTTATTGTTTTGGTGCAATGTATTCTTGTCAATAAAGTGAAAAAATAACAAGAATGATATTTTACATATGTATTCTTTGGAACTTTTTGTTACCATCATTTTTTCATGTTACATTTAAGACTTTGTTGCATGTGCTGTACAGTTAGTTGTAAGGTTAACTTTTCACATATTTATGTAGATTTTATAACAATAGTATAAAGAACTTGGTATTTAGTGTGTATTACATTTTTTCTTAATACTTTATGGTTTGTATTGTTGTTACAGTTTCAATATATATTTTCTCAATAAGGATTTCTTGAACATGAGAGTTATGAAGATATGTAGTAACAATTTCCCTCTTTATGAAAAGTATTTTTGAATAGAATATTAACTGTGCAACATGAAAGCATGTTACTTTACTTACATTGTAAATGAAAAAATGCTGACTAACTCTGTGATACTCTAAATAAAAATTTTTAATTATTTGTATTTTGTCTGTGTAATTATTCTACGATTATCTCTCGACATATAGTTAGTTTTTCATTCATTTTCTTTCCCAGACTAAGTAAATGCTTGTAATTATATTGCTGAATTCTTAATTTTAGGTGTGTTCTAGTCTAATTGAAAAATGTTTGTTTTTTGTGTCTCAATTTATTCATAATATAACACCCATAAAAATATTCAGATAGTGATATATGTTGTTATTGAACTTAAGCGTATTTTTCTATTACGAATATGCATTTTTATAAATAAAATCATATGATGAGCTTGTACAGTACACACACACACAAAAGGAATGCAATTCATAATTGCTGTTCTAAAAAGTGAAGAATAAAGTTACTGTAATGGTTATGTGGCCTTGTTCGGTCATCATAATTATACTCCTAGAATGGATACCTTAGTTCTATGGTATTTTGCTGCCACCACCAGTATTAAAGTGATACCAGACATGTTGGGAAAGAAGTTCTCATAAAATAACCAATTAATAATTTATTGATTAAAATTATTATGAAAGAAAAATGTTACAGTGATAGTTATTATATTGTCACTAGCCATATGTGACTGTCATATGGCAATCTCCCTGATCATCCGTTTTAATATATATCTCAAATGTACTACTCGTACATATAATTCCATCTGTTACGCCACTGTACATTGCCTCCATGTTAATTTATGCAAATTAATTCATTATTTTATTTTAATTAACCACTTAAGTTTATAATCATTTTTCTTTAAAGTCATTTTTCTTTCAAAGTTTTCAAGAATTCTGTTAAAGTAATTTTATTCTGTTATTAAATAATAATATTAATTAATAATTTAAAAGCTTTAATCAACAAAATCATTATTATAATATTCAGTAAAAGATACGTTTTTCGCGTATCAAAACAAACATCTGCAAAAAATTTCTAAGTTCAAAAACGAAAATCATAATTATTAACTATTATTCTATCTTAAAATCATATTCAATCTATAGATCTAAACTTTTACATTCGGAATCCGTTTACGGTTTTTAAATACGATATTTGCTTCAGAAGTTATGGCAAGAGATAGCATTTATTCAATTTACTTTTCAAAGATTGCACTATTTGTTTTGCTTTTTTTTAGACATCTTGAACAAGTTTATTCCTCAAAAAACTTGTTGTTCGTGATCATGTGATAGAATTTCTCTGAAAAAATAGTTTGAAGTTCATTGCACTTCAGTGAAGACGCTAGCTCAAGTCAAGCGTTGATACGGGTCTTTTTCTGACGACGTTGCCATTCAGGAATAACTTTAATTTTATACATCTCAACTCTTGCGTATGTTGTGCGGCTTCGTGAACGCTCGATGCTGATTGGCTGAAAGTTTCCTTTCAAAATCCTATCTGAATTTCGGCTGTCATGTTTTTCATCATTCAACAATTAACAAGGGATTAAGCAGTAGGGTGGATCGATGGTATATGGTGAAAAAATAAATATTATTAATCAAAACCTACCTATGCGGAAAAGATGTTCTATTGTATGGAGATTAAGAGAAAAATAATTAAAAAAATTAATTTTAAAATTTAATACTGCCGCAAAGAGTTTGATTTTTCGAAAAATAATTGGAAAAATACCTAAATTTGGTTAGGTGATTTTTGATTCAAAATAATTGTTTTAATTTTAATCAAAACATACCTATGCGGAAAACATGTTATATTGTATGGAGATTAAAAGAAAAATAATAAAAAATAATAATTTCAAAATTTAATACTGCCGCAAGGGGGTTGGATTTTCCAAAAAAAGGGCATTTATAAATAATTGTTTTAATTTTAATCAAAACATACCTATGCGGAAAACATGTTATATTGTATGGAGATTAAAAGAAAAATAATAAAAAATAATAATTTCAAAATTTAATACTGCCGCAAGGGGGTTGGATTTTCCAAAAAAAGGGCATTTCCAGCTTTTTCATTCTTCCGCTTTATCCTTCCACCCCTCCATAAGTTGGAAGCGCTACGTCATGGAATCTTCCCTACATCATATGATACGCCCACGTGGCTCTGAATTAGGGCTTCTATAATAGTTAAAGGAGCCTTACTCTGAATAATACTGGATAAACGTGTTCCCACCGCTCGCTCATTCAGTTCAAAGCTAGCGGCTTACGGAATCGGGCGCTGTTCTCGAAAAGTGACATAAATTTCGATTTCATTGTGTAAGTTTTCTTTGTAAGTGTATTGTGTTGCGTAGTGTACATTATTGCACCATGGCTATGTTAAAAAAAGACATGATTTGCCCTATATATATTGGTCTGGTTGTGATATGCCAACGAATATGCTTCCTACCTACAGTAACGTAATAAAGTGAGTATGTTGGCATTCAAAAGAATACCGAAGCAAGTAAACATTGTCTACATCTACACTTTCTTCCTCATGTGAAGAAGTTGCTAATAAGTTAAAAGAGACCTGGAAACGAGCTTCAATCCCAATAATTGACCACTATAGCATTTTGAGAAAAGTTCGATTATACCATGACCAATATCGCGGTCTTCTTAAATCTTACAAAGCCAGAAAAGGGATTGAAAGCTATCGCAAGCAGATTGACGTCTTCCGGAAAAACGCAAGTGCTGTTTTTGATATATCGGCATGTACTTGTAAATCATTTGAATGTTGCTTCTGTAAGAAAGAATGGAAAGTACCAATGAACGAGAGAGAATTTCTATTAGACATGCGAACTGTAAGAAAAATGGTAATCGGGTCGCTGGAGTGGAAAGTCACTTTACAAATAACTAAGGCCAAGAAACGAAAATTAAAGCAAGGGCGATACGTGGAGAAAAACAAGACACTGCCTGATGTTTCTTCCAGTTCAATATATTTGAATATGAATATGAATAACGGGTGTAAATTGAAGCGGCGTATATGCGAGCATACTGACTTTTTTTCATCATCAGCTATCGTTGAAAGCGACGCTCAAAACGCTGACGGTGTCACTGTCACATCTGTCGTGACAAAATTACATGCCGTAGCAAAGACATTGGACCGTTTTGGCATTTCCGACCGAGCAGGCGCTGCCATCGTGTCAGCTGCGCTTCAAGATGTGGGTAGAATCTCACAAGGCGATGGATCGAACGTCGTTGACAGAAATAAAATTCGACGTGAGAGAACAAAGGCAAGAACAACTCTACCATCTCAGTCAGTTGTGAAAGATTCTGACCATGACTAATTTGGTTTATACTTCGATGAACGTAAAGACAGGACTCTATCACTAGGAGATAACAGAAGAAAAGTCATAATAGAAGAACACGTAAGCTTGGTAAAAGAACCTAGTTCCGAGTACATCGGACACGTATCTGTAAATTCTGGGAGAGTGCGAGTCATTGGAAAAGACATCATAATTTTTTTGTCCTGCGTGGACAACAATATAGATGTAACAAAGTTGGTTGCGATCGGTAGCGAAGGAACATCTATTAACACAGGTGCTAAAGAAGGTGTTATTCGAAATTTAGAACTGATTCTGAAGTGTACACTTCAATGGTTTGTGTGCCAGTTACACGCAAATGAGCTTCCACTACGTCATCTTTTCGCGTACGTAGATGGAATTACGACTGGGATCAGAAGCTTCACTGGTGGAATAGAACCTTGTTATTACGAGAAATGGGTTTTTTGCCATCCTGAAAATATCCTGATATCGATGTTACCTGACGACGGAACTCACATAAGGCAATTGTCCCTTCGAAGAATTCTAAAAACGAGCGAAGTCAAACGGTCTACTGCAATCCCAAACATTTCAAAGAATAATATCCGTATTTTCAATTTACCAGATGTGACAGAACCTCATGTTATTATGTGACAGAACCTCAACTAATTGAACAATTTAGTGACGACATAATTTCAGAAGCAATAGTAAATCCAGCAATTATTCCGACGGCAATAATATCTACTATCAAGGGGTTTCCGTGCCACACTCAAGCTACAGAACGGATAGTCAAAACAGTCACGAAAGCATCTTCTGCTGTTTGTTGATCATATAGAAGAGACTGTTTTATAAGAAATCGCATCGAATCACGAAACCTCATGTCAATTTTCAACACCAAACGTGATTATCGCCCACTGTAATTTCGACGATTTTAAATGTTTTTCTTTATTTAATAATAAAGAAGCTGGTAAATAAGAAGCTGACGTCTTTTCTTGTAACCAAGTAAGTGTCCTCTTATTCCAATTAATATTTAAAATTACTAAAATGTATATTTCATTTAACAAAAATCACTTTGACTTTTTACCGTAAAAAGACTCAAATACATAAATTTCAAACACCTTGCGGCAGTATTAAATTTTGAAATTAATTTTCTTAATTATTTTTCTCTTAATCACCATACAATGTAACATCTTTTCGGCATAGGTAGGTTTTGATTAATATTAAAACAATTATTTTTATTCAAAAATCATCTAACCAAAATTATATCTTTTTTTCATTTTTTTAGAAATTTCAACCCCATTGCGGCAGTATTAAATTTTGAAATTAAATTTTTTAATTATTTTTCTCTTAATCTCCATACAACAGAACATCTTTTCCGCATAGGTAGGTTTTGAAATTGTGAAAACAAATTTTTCGATCCACCCTATTAAGCAGTCGTAAATGCATTATATATGCTGCGGACCTTCGGGTCCCGCAGTCTTCGTTTCCAGTTTATCCAGCGCTTTTTTTATTCAGAGTGGAAACTCTGCCATATCTTCAATTTCCAGCCTGCATTTCTAAAAGTAATATCCCGTAATATCCCCAGTTTAAATTCATAATGGTAACAAACGAGCAAGATTTTGCTGGCATCTACTAATGCCGTGTCCTGGAACTTTTGAGATCTTATTTTGACAATACCATGCGCTCTAATGAATTCAACATAATTTTTTCAAGATAAACCATTACCAGCAGTTGTCTTCTAGACTCTTCAGACTAATCCAGTATGCTTCAAGAAGTTTAAATGTCGACTACCAGCAAGTATTCCTTGGAAAAGTTGATTTACGTAAACGACGATTTATGTCCTATGAAATTCAACGCCGTTCTTTAATAATGAACATAGCCTAACACAGTCTTTCGATAATCTACAATATTCTTTTGAAAAGTCAACACCGTTCTTTATCAGTAGTTCGACGATCTACATGCTCCAATGAAATTCAACGCCGTTCTTTATTAATGAACTTTGCCTAACTGTCGAACTAATTCAGCCTTATATTTGATAGTATTTCATACTTCTTCAAGCTTGGCCTAATTTTTTCCAGCAGTACACCATTTTTGAACTATAGTGCTCCTACATAAACTTTATCGTTTTCTAACATAATTACAGCAGAAGACGAACATCATTTAAATTTAACTTCTACATTTATTTTATAAAAACTTTAATATAGTGATCACTACTACAATCTGATTCGTAGACTTAAAGATTTTTAGAATCTTCAGCCATTATAATAAATGAATCCCTGTCTTATGTCTGTTTAATTATATTATTACATAGTTGTGAGTATTTTGGTTGGCCAACTCCTATGAAAATTGTTGTTTTGAAATAATCGGTGAGTGCAAATAAAATTATTAGTGTCTGCATAATTTCAATGTCTTCTTTTACCACAGGGATAAGTTGTCATTTTCCAATTTTTATATTTCAGCATCCTTAATCTAATTTTTTTAATTAAAAAAAGGTGTAACTTCAACAGCTGATTTCCCCCATTGCCCCCCCCCCCTCAATTTTCGTCTAATTACTCAACTCAAAGTGTGTTTTGAAGCCTGATAAAAAAATTTTAATGGGCAGTTCACAGGCATTTTGTTTAAAGAAGAAATTCCATTTTACTGACCTTCCAAAAATAATGGAAAACACAAGTTGTTTGTTATTTTTTTTATTATCAGAAATATCATATATCTTTACATCTAAAACTTTGATAAGGTTTTATTTATCTTAAATAAAGATAATATTCTTTGTAAATGTAGCTAAAAAGAAGTGGAATCCCATGGAAATAAACAGGAATGCTAATAATGAATTCCTGCAAGATGTAGAAATATGGTCATGTCAAATTGAAATCTGTTGCAAAACTTCAGTAAATTATAAATAAAAATGAAATGATGGAAAAAATTCTACAAAGTCATATTTTATAGCAAAGCCATATTTGTATATTATACCAAATATGATAAAGTTACAACTCTTAAATACAAAATTATGTCAAGTAAAAATTATCATAGTATTTTAAAATTAAACAAAATAACCTTTAGCACATACACAGTAAAAATACACTGTTAAAATATATCTACATCAATAACAATTTAAAGTAAGGAAATTTAATTTAAAAAATTAACTCTATTTGTAATATTGATGAAAAAATCGCAAAATTGTTTTAGTTAAAATTTATTCCTGTTATCTTTCAATTTTATTTCCCTCTCATTTCATGTTTTGCCAACTTGGAGTTTATTAAAGTACTGAATATATCAGTAAGTTTATATGTTCTACCAGTTGTGATATTGATGTCAATTGCACAAAGGATGTGATTGAAACTGTCATTTTCTGGCCAATTTTACGAAGGTGATGGGCCATTGTGAATACATGAATTTAACAGTTACATCTCCTTCTACTTTGTGGACTTCTGAAACTAATCTTATATACCAATTCGATTCATATATACAACATGCTACATAACTGTTAAGAGATGGAATATTCAAAGTCTCTAACATTTCTATCAAAACATTAACAAACAGAAACTTTTTCATCATTACTTATTCTTTTTCCACCATATTAATTAATTTCCTTAGATTCGAAATAATGCATACTATGTGTTCCAGGAATTGTTGTAGCAAGTTGCATCCGTTGAGACATATTGCTACGCAATTTCAACATGAAATGTTCAATTTTTTGTATGCAATATTCGTACATCATAGTCACATTTGTTTGGCCATACAACAGTCTTTGCAGACTTGCTTTTGTCACAAGTCTTTTAACAGTTTCTCCCACCTCATCACAATCAGATTTTTTGTGACTTGTAGCAAAAAAGATGCATTTTGCTTTTATTCCACCAAAATCATATTCATGGTAACATAGGTTAAAAAATGTTTTGCAATTTTTATACTGGGCAGCACAGCTGTCACTAAAATATTCTACATTTGTAACAAAGGGATACTTATTATTCAGGATGGCTGCAGAAAATGTGAAAAGAAGTTCCCTAATTTTTCTCTGATTTCCCTGACTACCTTTATCAAATTTCCTTGATTTTCATTATTAACGATACACATACAATATTTTTAATATATGCCGCTTCCTCGTATAACATACTTATCCAGCTTACCAACGTCATTTTGGAGAAAAAACAAAAATTGCACAATATTCATAAAGTACAGGTTCACAGTTTCATAAATCTAAACTCAAAATGTAGTCCAACAACTTCATATAGTAGCCAATGAATATACGGCGACCAGAAAATTTCCTCATTTTCTGAAAAATGTTCAATTCTAAGACATAGCTATATCTGACGGGTTAGCTAATTGGATTAAGCTGACCATCTGTTCAGCTTATGTTAATGTATCATAAAATTTTCTAAAATGAGTAAATTGCCTTCAGCATAAGATCCACAGAAAATGAGGACATCTGATCACCTTAACCACTTCAATAGCCACCTCGAGATAGGTCAAAGGAAAAAATACTACTTTCTCATTTCTTTGTCCGTTGAAGTGGTTAATTTGTGTTAAATACTAAAAACTCATATCATGCGCATCTTTTAAAAACTATATAAAAATTTTACTTTTCTTTGCTATTCGTGTGCTATTATTGGCTTACATATCATCTGTTTGTCGACGAATCAGTCCCATGAGGAAACACAAATTTTCGCATATAGACAAATTTCCCTGATTTTCAAGTACCTTTACGAAATTACCTGACTTTTACAGATTGATATGTCTCCCTGATTTCCAGAATCTGTAGCCACCCTGTTATTTAAATACTGCATGATTAATTCTTGAGTCTGATAAACCATTGGTATATCATGGTTTATATCATATAAAACCACTTAAAGGCTTTCACGTTTTAAGTTACTTCCATTTTCCTTTACATGGAGTACAAGTGTGTAAAGTACAGCATCCATGCATCCAATGGTAGCCTTGTGTTTCATCTTGCAGTACAAAAAAAAGTTCTCACTAAAATCCATTTGTATGACAACCTCATAAGTAATAAGTTTTTTTTCAAATAAATACTTTGGGACCATACAAGATGTATTGTATGTCTATGTTTGGGACTTGGATATGTATGCATGGGATAAAAGCTTTTCAATCTTTTTAAGAACAAGATTGATGAAATCACCAACAGTAAATGTATGTGATGTTAAATCTACTTTGTCAGTTCATACACACTGTTTAGATTCAATTGTATCTTCAGAATCAAAGTCCAGAAATTCTAACTTTAAAAAATATCAAGAACATTTTTCTTGGGACATTTGCAGCATATACGTAACACACAATACCAAATATTAGAACTAAACCAATTTCTGGATCAAATCTTTATATCTTTCTTCAATCAGCAACTGAACATTTTGTGTAATTTTAAAGTACGATAATTTTTATTTGCTGTATTTTTTTATTTAAGAGTTGTAAATTTATCATATTTGGTATAATATAGCTATAAAATGTGACTAAAGTCAACTCTGTGAAATCCGCACACTTAGGGACCAAGGGTTTGGCAGATTTTAGATTTTGGCAGATTATAGATCATTTCTTTGTTTACATTTTATTTTTTTATAGTCAATTAATTAGAAATATTTAAACATGAATTACAATAGAAAAAGAAAATATAATGCATAACTGGTTTAAATTATTTAATAACTAAGTTAATTTAAAGAAAAATTAATTATACAATGCAAATTTTATTAATGTTATTCATTTTTTAAATACAGTCAACTCTGTTAAATCTGCACAGTTTGGGACCAAGAGTTTTGCAGATTACAGATCATTCCTTTGTTTTCTTTTTAAACTGAACTATAAATTACTAATTTTTGTACAAAAATAACAATATAAAAAGGAACACTATAACTCAAAAGTAATTTAATAATTCTAAGTATAAAAAATAAGTTGAAACTGGTGTTAAACAATCTTCTTAAGAAGATCTTTTAGCTCTTAATTCTAAGTATGTTGGAATTATTATAAAATTTAAATTTTATTAGCTGTTATTTAATTTTTTGAACATTTACTCAATGGGAATTTAAGTTTTGGCTTAAATATGAATATATATATATATATCATATATTCTAATACGAGCTAATCTTGTGTGTGGTTATATATGTTCGAGAACTTTCGATTAGTGGGTCATTTTTGGGTCAACGCAAGTCAAATTAATTTTATCTAAAAAACGGCTCTAACGATTTAGATTAAATTTTTTTCCTACGAGTTTCGAGCACGATAAAATCATTGGGCTAGGTCACATGTCCGAGAAAATGCAATTAGTGGGTCATTGTGGGTCAAGATCTAAAAAGCGGCTCAATTTACACTAAATTTAGCATCCAATGGTTTTCGGGCATGAGAAGACTGTTGGGCTAGGTCACATGTTCGAGAAAATTCAATTAGTGGGTCATTTTGGGTCATGGTCAAGCTAATTCTATCTAAAAAACAGTTCAAATGATTTTGACGAAATTTTGTATCCGACTATTTTCGGGCACGAGAAGACTATTGGGCTGGGTCACATGTTCGAGAACTTTCAATTAGTGGGTAATTTTTGGGTCAAATTAATTTTATCTAAAAATGGCTCTAACGATTTTGATTAAATTTTGTATCCTACGAGTTTCGGGCACGCGAAAATAATTGGGCTAGGTCATATGTTCGAGAAAATTCGATTAGTAGGTCATTGTGGGTCAAGATCTAAAAAGCGGCTCAATTTACACTAAATTTTGCATCCAATGGTTTTTGAGCATGAGAAGACTGTTGGGCTAGGTCACATGTTCGATAAAATTCAATTAGTGGGTCATTTTGGTCATGGGTCATTATGGGTCAAGCTATTTTATCTTAAAAACGGTTCAGAGGATTTGAAATAAATTTAGCACCCTACAGGTTTAGGGAACAAGAAGACTATTATGCTAGGTCACATGTTCGAGAAATTTCGATTAGTGGGTCATTATGGGTCAAGCTATTTTATCTTAAAAACGGCTCAGACTATTTATATTAAATTTTGCATCCTATGGTTTTTGGGCATGAGAAGACTGTTGGGCTAAGTCACATGTTCGAGAAAATTCAATTAGTGGGTCATTTTGGTCATGGGTCATGATATTTGAACTCAAATTTAATTTTGACCGAGCATAGCTCGGTCTTTCCTGCTCGTATATTTATATCCAAGTTGTTTAAAGGTGTATTTAGCAAAAGTTCCTTTCAAATAAGACCAAATCAGTTACTGATTTCTGCAGATATTTCTTTAGTCAGCTGTTACATGAATGTATTAGTTTTAAAATGTAAATTACTCCATTGATATTAGCATTTAGTTGTTCCTTTTGCTTACCTAAAGTTATTATTTTAATATACATCATGCAAATCACATAAAACTTGTTTAATCACAATTTAAAGCATTTAAAAATTGATAATTCATAAAAACAACTATATGTAATTTCTTTAATGAACTTAACTATGAAAGTATGATTTCCATTGTTTACATTTGAAAATGAATGGCGGATTATAGAGATTTACGGATTATAAATTGGCAGATTTCACAGAGTCGACTGTATTTGTAGAATTTTTTCGATCATTTCTTTTTTATTTATAATTTACTGAAACTTTGCAACAGATTTCAATTTGGCATGAAAATATTTCTAAGTCCTGCAGAAATTCATTATTAGCATTCCTGTTTATTTCCATGAGATTCCACTTCTTTTTAGCTACATTTATAAAACATATCTTTATGTACGATACGATAAACAAAACCTTATCAGACTTTTAGATGTAAAGATGTAGGATATTTCTGATAATAAAAGAAATATCAAACATCTTGTGTTTTCCGTTATTTTTGAAGGTCAGTAAAATTGAAATTCTTCTTTAAACAAAATGCCTGTGAACTGCCCATTAAAAATTTTTTATCAGGCTTCAAAACACACTTTGAGTTGTCTGTGTATGCAATTAGATGAAAATTGAAGGGGGGGGGGGGGCAATGGGGGAAATCAGCTGTTGAAGTTACACCTTTTTTTAATTAAAAAAAATCCAAAAAATAATTTTTTGAAAGCAATTTAATGGAATAAACTGAACAAAAAAAAAATTAACATTCTAGGTTAAACCTATAATGAGTTATAGACTTTTATGTCGTCACATGCGCTATTCAAAATGGCGGCAAATCGACCATCTTGGAAGATCTTTAAAATCTCATAATTCTTGAACCGTTTGATCAATTTCAATATGATTGATATTTTTGGAATCAGCATTAAAAGTTCTACAAATACACCAAATTTTATCAAAATTGGTGATGGTGGGTGCCATGCCCTGGGTGATTTGACATGGAATGACCCATATATAAAAAAAAAATATTACAATGCTAAAAAATTTGGATTGCAGTGTAAAATCCTCGCACGGGTCCTACTGGTGTATATATATTGGGATTTAAAACATGTAATTTGCAAACAAAACAAGCTCACCATGAAGGTAAACTTCAGCAGGAGAACATAAAAAAAGAATTATTAAAAGCTTAGTTTGAATTTATGTAACTGGATTCAATTTTTTGTTACATCATTTTATTTTTCTCAAAACTATAACGAAAAAAGATGTACACAAGAGAGAGGGGTGGGGGGGGGGGGGGAACCTGCATCAAACTTTTATGTGAAATCAATCATAAAGTAAAATTTATAATTTTAAGTACATTTATTATGCATTTTGCTGTGAAGATTTTTTTTTCAGGAGGGGGGGGGGGGGGGGTGTCACAGAAAGTAGATGTAATTTCATTCAATAATTCTACATTTTTTTTTTTTTATGTTCTCCTGCTGAAGTTTACCTTAATGGTGAGCTTGTTTTGTTTGCAAATTACATATTTTAAATTTAAATCCCAATATATATATAGTGATTATATGATAAGACAAGTTGACAGAGTGATCAACTGATACATGCTTAATTAGAATGTACCTTGGAGAAGCCTCATGTACAATGACAATCCTTGAAGGACTCTGGAATGAGTGAAAGTGTTTCACACATCACTGTTTCTTAGAAGGGAAAAAATACTTCTGTGTTTTTAAATAAATCATAACTTAGTGTTTCAAGAGTATAACTGCACTAGCAAAAATTTCTTAATTTATACACATGTACAAATAAAATGAGTACATCACCGAAGTAAACTAGTCGTTGGGGGCCACCGTAATACTTACCCATCATGGATATGCATAATGTAAAATATTAACTACTTATAAAGTGCATTGCAATTCAAATAAAATCGTGTCTTGATGACGTCATAAACCTTAAAGGCTCGATTACTGAATTGCTTGAAAGAAACAGCCTTATAACTCCAAAAATAATAATCGTATTAACTAGCGGTTTATTGCATCTGATTAAGCGTCACATTTCCAATTAAAATATATCTTTGAAGTGAAATTTGGATGAAATACAGGGTCATGAAAAATCGAAGAGTGTGGAAAATAGGATTCCAAATATCTCGGCAACTTATTATCCGATCGACTTCATGCTTTATGCAAAATTTATGATTTTTTATTGTCTTTTATATTCATTTCTTAAAATAAACAATTTCCAAAATTTTTATATACCTTTTATCAGAATGAATATTTGGAGAGTCCGAAAAAAACAATTGCGGTTAATCGAGGTTATTGAAATGAAATAGGCTTCTTCCCATTATTACATACTAAGTACATACCAAATTGCAAGTCTCTATCTCAATTCGTTCGGGAGATAGAGCGTTTACAGACAGACACACGGCAAATTTTTTTTTCTAAAAATATGTTTTTCGGAATCTCCAGTGTCTGAAACGTGTAAAACCGTCAAAATTTTTTTTTCGATTTTCAAAACTATTACAAGACTTACCCTATACTACGTATGATGGGTAAGTAAAAACATATATTTAGACTTTTAATTTAACACGTGAAAGCAGAAAAATAAGTTTAGATATACAAGCCATATGGCACAAAAATTTTTGGCATAAAATGAGCTTTCCATTAATTCTGAGTAACTTCTAAATCTCATGATTTACGATCGTCGTCATAAAAAAAATCCCTGACGGCTCGGCCTACAGGCACAGGTAGATTTCGAAGATGCAGACCGTGGGGCACCTGTTTATTGGAAATTGCAGAAGAAAGACCTATTTGCCATGATGTGGCAGTTGGGACCACCCACTTCGAAAATAGCTCTGCCTGTAGGTGGAGCCAGCAGGGATTTTTTTTGTTTTTAATTTTTTTTTACCGTAAAAGCTGGTCCTACAAAAAACTTGCCAGTATAAAAGTTGTATATAATAATAAGAAGATTTATAATAAATTTAAGCGGGTTTGATATCTTGGGAATTGATGAAGTTATGAATTTCCCCCCCTCCTTGGAGACATTTTTAATGAAATCAAAAATCTGTCGTACATAAGTTTTTAGCCCTTTTCCTAGAAGTAATAATAACTTTAAGCGTATTCGATATGTATAAAAATTAAGAAGTTATGGGTTTTTTTCTGTTTTCATGTCTGCTTGTAAGCGGATCCAGCAGGGAATTTTTTGTTTTTATTTATTTATTTTTATTATTATTATTATTATTATTATTTTTTTGCCGTAAGAGTTGGTCCTATAAAAAACTTGTCAATATAAAAGTTGTAGATAATTTTAAGGAGATTTACAATAAATTTAAGCGGATTTGATATCTTTGGAATTAATTAAGTTGTGAATTTTTTTCTTCTGAAACCCCTATTCCTCCCCCCTCCTTGGGGGCATTTTTAACGAAATTAAAAATCTGTCGTACATAAATTTTTGGCCCCTTTCCTAGAAGTAATAATAACTTTAAACGAATTCGATATGTATAAAAATTAAGAAGTTATGGGTTTTTTTCTGTTTTCGCGTCTGCTTGTAGGCAGAGTCAGCAGGGATTTTTTTTCTGTAAATTTTTTTTTGCTATAAGGGTTGGTCCTATAAAAAACTTGTCAATATAAAAGTTTTAGATAATATTAAGATGATTTATAATAAATTTAAGCGGATTTGAAATGTTGTGAATTGACACAGTTATGAAATTTTTTCTTCTAAAACACCCCCTTTTTCCCCCCCTTGGGGCCATTTTTAATGATATCAAAAATCTGTCATACATAAATTTTCGGCACTTTTCCTAGAAGTAATAATAACTTTAAACGGATTCGATACGTATCATAATTAAGAAATTATGTGGGTTTTCCTGTTTTCACAAAAAGCCCCCCATTTCCACCCCCTTGGTTCAATTTTGCCCGTTAACGAACTTGACCAAGATTTTATATCCCTTGATTTTATGTATCAATTTGGAAGAGATTTGTGCAGAATTATTGGAGTTATCGTGTCCATAAAAAAGTGACATATATATAATATATATATATATATATAAAAACTTATTGCAAAAATTAACCATTGAAACAGAAATAACTGATCAAATGCAATGAAATTATTACCCCAAATAGCTATGTCAAATTACACATTATAAAACATAGTCCTAACAAATGAAGTATTTATTCAAAAAGTGAAACATAAGTAATATATATATATATATATATATATATATATATATAGGTGTTTTTGGGTTTTGGGAGTCATAATCGACGTAGATCTGTAAAAATTCCAACTTAGGGGAGAATGTAATTGGTAGTATCTTACGAAATCTACCTAAAATATAGCATTTTATTTGAAACCATAAATAGCGAAATACAGTCAAAACTTTCGATTATTTCCATACAAAATATTTGTTATTAACATGAAAAGGGGAAAAAAACAATTATTTGTTTATGTTTATAATCATTGACAGCTGATATCCATCCGTAAATACGACGCTTGCGCAGTAAAATCTTGTCTATGATTGGTTGGCGCTGGGGCTTCTCTGTAACCAGTGAAAACGTTCTTAGGTTAAGGTCTTCGGTCGCTACGGTTTTTTAGGTGATTGGGTCGACCAGTGCAAACGCATCTTTGCACTGATGTACCCTACTCCATATGTATAACCTTTACAAGGGGTCCGATTGGTTTATCGTGAACATAATCTGAAATTGTAAACAAAACGCCAACCTTTCCCCCCCACCCCCACCTTTCACACACACACTTTTTGTAGTGGGTCTTCTTGCAGGTTGTTGATGATTTTGTCTGAATTGTTTGTTGTCTTGAAATTTATCTGAATCTTAAGTAACTTTGAAAAGATACTAATGGATTTATTTGATGACTTGCCTGAACCGGGTGATTACACGTATATTAAGTATATTTTCTTTGGTTTTTTTTGTAAAAGAATTGTTTTCTGATACTTTTTCCGTATTTTTTGTCACAGAAAAAGATAAAACATCCGATCTTCTTCAGCCTAAAATTGAATCTTGGGGTAATGCTAATCTGGATATCTTTTCTGACTTACCTGTTCCTTGTAATATTGAAGTAAATCGAGGAGTCAAAAGGAAATTGGATGAAAGTGAAAATAATGCCCCACAAAAAGAAATCGGTAAGATAGTATTTTTATGTCGTTCTCTTCTATATGTGAAGCTCTAAAAACTTTGATATTAAATTTAATTTGTTTCATCTTAGATTATAAATATTGGTTTAATAATATTTATTATTTAATCAAAATTAAAATGTTACTTTCATTTGATGCCTTGTTTATTAAATTTTCTTCACCTTAATTACCGTGGTAAGTTGATCTCTGGAACGTTATAAGCATCGGTAATACGATTGTACATAATATTTAATTGCTACAAAAATAATTTTCGTTTTAGTAGCAAAGAAATGTAGGGTAGATGTGTCGGTATTGGACACCCTTTAAAGTTCTTGGCTTATAAAGTAACCAATAAAAATTTGGCTTTTATTATTTTTTTCACAACTTCTCCTTTCATGTTTTATAATCTGGGTTATTGTTGAAACTTAATCAAACCAGTCAGGAAGCATAAAATAACGTTTTGCAGTTCCAATGTTTTTCATTTAAAATAGTGGAACAGATGTGTTACACTCACGCTAAAATGTAAACAAAAGATTGGCGACTGTTTGGTTGGCGTGATTTCCAAGACTGTGCCAAGCTACTATTTTCCGTTGCCATTTTGAAAACATAAAAAACAGAACATTTATAAATAATGTATTCGAAAACACAGAAAATCTTATTTCTACACAACAATTAAAATAAACCAAAAATACATTTTTTACAACATAAATTTAATGGAAAATGTTAATTACGTCATTTCAATCTTTTAAAGTGCACTACTATATTACAGTAATCCTTCGCTGATGCTAATTTTAATTTCACACAAACTTTTAGTTAAAATCATTATGTCATTTCAATCTTTTAAAGTGCCCTCATATAGCAGTGTAAACATTCGATTATTTAGTTTCTAATTTCATGATGAACCCAACATTTATAAATAATGACGTATTAGTAAAACCAGAAAGTAAATATCAAAATAAACGAAAAATAAATTTTTTTAACATAAATTTAATAGAAAATACATTACCTACGTCATTCTTCTAAAGTGGACTGCTACAATCAGAATAATCATTCGATAACTGATTTTGTAATTTCGCACAACCCTTTAGATAAAATTACGTCATTTCAATCTTTTAAAGAGCACTACTGTATCAGGGTAACCATTCGGTAATTCAAATTCTAATTTAACACAAACTATTAGATAAAATCATCGCGTTATTTCAGTTTTGAAGTGCTGAACTTGCCTTTCTGCTTCCTCATAAAAACTTACCTGGTACTCTCGAAAAATGGTATCCTTAGCCACGGACATTTTCCAACTTCTACCAGCAACTACAAACGTCAAAGCAATTTTGATAAACAAAATAGAATGATAAATTCAATTCTGCCACTGTAATAACCGCCAATACGTAATAAATCACATGACAATTAAAAACCAATCATTAACTCAACAGTTATGGAAATTTATTTCCCTTCCATATATAGTTCTATAATACGCGACTCTGCAACCAATAATGTGCAATAGAACGTTCGTCTACAACCAATCACGTTTTCTCTACTTTTCATCATCAATGACGTAATACAGACATGCACAAACATTTCCCTTAACATCCATGCAAATACGGATTACAATAACAAATTTAAACACCAGTAACTAAATACAAGCTTAATAGCCGGGTTGCCATAAAAGAAAAAACAGTCCCCAAAGTTTGGCGACTTTTTTCTTTTTTTTAACAGATTAAATTTTTTTTTTTAGCGTGAGTGTAAAGCATCTAAGCCAAAATGGTTATAAACATGCTAAGAGCTAGCTTTACTTATTTAATTTATTTCTTCTTTGTTTTCTTGCAAAAATTGCATGTTTTTGTTTTGATAGTAATATAAAACTTGGAATTTTATATACTAATGGCCATTTATAAAATTTCTCACTTATTTTTAAGGTTTTAAGACCAGTGTCTATTACTGGAATGCTTAATTAGTCAATTTTCAGTAATGGTCATGCCATATGGCCAATACTAAAAGTATAATTTTGGTAGTGCATGAAATCTTTTGATTTGACTGAAAAGCTAAAGGGTCATTCCATGGTAACTTGCGTTACATTTATAATAATTATTCTTTATATTCTTTATATCATTTATATTAATTCACTTCAGTAATTTTAGTAATATAACACCAAAAAATATTCATAATATAAAGTTGATGTGATTTATTAATTAAACCTACCCAAAAGAAAATTTGTATGAAAATTACTTAAATTTAGTGCTATTTCTTGAACTCTGGTAATTATATTTACTATGGTAACTTACGTTACTGAAAAAAGAACGTAAGTTACCATAAGAAATTTAATTGCCACTTTTCAAGAAATAGCACTAAATTTGGGTAATTTTCATCCAAATTTCGGTTCGGATAGGTTTAATTAACAAATCACATCAACTTTACATTTGGAATATTTTTTGATGTTATATCACTAAAATTACTGAAGTCAATTGTTCTAAATGTAACGTAAGTTACCATGGAATGACCCTAAATAATTAAATTAAATTTTTAAATTTTATTTACTAATTTTTTTTATAAATAGCTGCTTTAAATTAATTGTATGGGGTAAATAAACATTTCAAAATTAAATCAGTTTCTTTTTATAATTCTGATTTGCATATTTTATAATCTGGCAATCAATCAGGAAACAAAAAATAATGTTAAAGGCTGAAGGGCATATAAAAAGGAGGGGTTCATAAAGCTCAAGCCCTCCTCATTCAAATAGTTTTTTTTTTTTTTAAGTTGCAAGGGTTTTAAAAATCTTATTTTATGTTATCAATGTTTGATTATTCCTCTCAGACAGAACAACTCTATACATAAAAATATATTATAAATAATAATTTCCTTTATAGTAATAATGAAACTATTAAATCTTCAGATCAGGAGCCTCAAATGTCAATTCTGCAGTTTTATTTTGAAATCATTTTTCTTAGTATTTAAAACATTCAACCCATAGTTTTATTCCTTTTATATTTATATTACTAGTTGGTACAAGTAATATATGAAGTCGTTTAAGAAAACTCAACTTCTAAGAATTGTAACTGGAAATACGATTTCATGCACTAATACTCCAAGGCATTTTTTTTTTTTTACTACCTCCCCACCCCCTGCATTGTCTCAATAATTTGATAACTGTAATTATTAAATCTTCTAATTAAAATATTGATCTTGCGATAATAAGAATTTGAACAATTAATTTTTTCATAAATATTTTATTAATTATTGCTATCCTAATTGTTATATTTATTTTAAAATCACTGTTTTGTTTTATTAGTATGCTTTCATTAAATTCTGAACCTAAATGAAATCATAAAAACAATTATCTATAGTACTTTTAAATAGGGTGCCCATTACTGGAATTTTGGCTGTTTTGATTTACTTCTGATATTTACAATTAAATTTTGATTCACATTGGGAAATGTGACTATGGGATTGGTTAAATATTGTTGAAATAGAGGGTGTCTATTACTGGAATTTTGGGTGTTTTTATTTATTTCTAATATTTACAATTAAATTTTGATTCACATTGGGAAATGTGAGTATGGTTGGTTAAATGTTGTTTATAGATTAATATAATATAAAAAAAAACTGGAATATAATAATTATGACTCTTAATTAAAAATTATTTTAAAAAATTCCTTAAGGGTGTGCCTGTACATTACCGGCACACCTAGATCTACCCTAGCAACTGTTCTGATATGCTTTCGTGGTTCAAATGATCCTATTTTTGTCAGTTGTTTATAACTTAGCATTTTTTTCCCTGAAAGTTTATGAACAGTTACAATTACATATGGGTATTTTAAAGTCTACTATATGTGTATATACTTTTCTTCAAAATATATATCCATTAACAAAAATAAATTTAGTGATAGATTCTAATTAATGGAAATGTCACTACATTGCCAATATCTGTCTGTATTTTCATCATATTTAACTGTAATTTTTATGCAAGTTGTACTATACAGCTTGTTACCAAGTTATGAAAGAAAAAAAAATGCTATCTTTTGTTTAGGTGACGTTAAAATTTACTTTCTATAAAATAAATTCTCATATCTCGTCAAATAATTAATGTAAATATGCTCAAACTTGTTTAATATTTGTCCCCAAAATGTTAGTTTATAAACATAGTTAAGAAAAAAAATCCGATTTTTTTCTTTTTTTACTTAAATTGGATTATTTTTATGACTTAAATAATAAAAACTGGCTAATAAGTAGTTCCGTTAGTTAATAACACAAGTAACAAATCAAAACAATATCATTATAGTTCTTTTTACACATGCACTTTTTAAAATTACCCTTGTAAAATGAATCTAAACTTACAAATGTGCAGTACGTTAACCAAACAAATTATGAAAATTAATTATATCAGTTGATTCATACACAGAATAAATATAGTCACATGAATGACCACTTATACCTGCAATTGACATTAACTTTTCAAATTATTACCCACTAAGTTTCCATTATTGGCATTTAGTGCTCTGAATTTTAAAAAAGTTATCCTGCCTTTTCCATCCCTGAGTATTTTTTAAATTTACTGTTATATATGAGTATGAGTCCAAAAGTAGAAAACATTCTTTCAACTTCTACTAAGATAGCTTTGCTTAATATTTTGGATACTTTTATATTAACTGGGTGCCAGTGATAACTCGCCAAATCTTGTTTCAATTGGCATAATTTGAATTGCAAATAACTATCCATCCATTGAACAACTGACGATGTATTTTTACAAATTCTAAATTATATTAAAAGATTTTGGGATTTTATATAGCGTAAGTTTCTATTTTTGTGTATATAAAGTTAGATACAATGCTTTCATTATGAAATAAAATGTTTCTAGTTTATTTTATATCTTATTTTAACATTTTTGTAATGGACTAAGCCTAATCATTAATAGACCTGATAACGTGAAATTTTGTTGTTATTTGTATTGATATGTTTGTTTTTATGTATTTTAGCAGCTATTTTTAAGTATATTATATTGCAATGTTAAAATATTAGCTATTTCTTATTAGCTAATGTTAAATATTGGTGATCACTAGCACCCAGCTAACATAAAAGTACAATATTTTGATACTAATTAGTTTTTTTTTTCCTCCTATATATTCTTTTACAATAGCTGTTGAGAAGATGTTATCATTCTTTCATTCTCGTTTAGCTTCAATTTGTCATTATAGTATATTAAATATTCTGTCTATATTTATTTGTAAAAGTAGAATAAGAGAACAAGATCATTTTTTTAATCTAGAGAAAATTATTATGTTATATTTACTTTGTCTGAAAGAATGAATAATTTGATTAATCAAAGGTAGTTATTATGGCAATGTGAATTGTAATAGATTTAATTAATTACTAATTTTAGATGAAATGTTTTTATGACTGATAAAAACTTATTATTTACAAGCTTATTGTATTTTATTGTTTACAAACTGGTAGTAAGCTTGTAAACAATTATATAACGCTTCTTTTATTTATTAACAGACAAAATATCTTTCGAAACATTGCAATTTATGTTTTTCTTAGATTTTAACACCTTTTCACATCATTTTAAAAATTATGATTTTAATCAATGATTTATTTAAAAACACAATTTATATCATCTGATTAGAGACAGCTCTGGCTTCCTGTGAAAAATTACATTCTTTGTAACTTACATTTAAAAATGTAAGTAACTAGAAGTTGACAGTGCCAAGATCTCGCCAGGGATTAAAAATCAAAAACATTTGTCAACCCAAATGCCCCAAAACATCAGCCCACAAATTCCATAGAAGTACATACTTTATATTATTTTCTGTTATTAATACTATTTTTGTTATTTGTGTATTGGAATTTCCTTATGTTTAGACCCCCTACAGAAAGGTTTTTTTTTTTTTTTTTTATGAAATTGAGGTATTGAAATAAAGGCTTCAGTTTTTTATTTATTTTTTTTTAAATTCACAAAATTTTCATAGTTGAAATTTTTTTTTATCACAAAATACTTATTATTTTTTTTTACTTTTAAAAAGAAAAAAATCTTTCAACAAAATGTTTTAATCTCGGTCGGAACAAAATAAAAACGTAGTAAAAATTACATGAATTACGACACAATTGTTAAAAAATGTCAAATATAGCCTATGGCAAACATAGCATTGAAAATGAAAGTTAATGACATCATTTTTTCCATAACTTTTAATCTTAAAATATGTGGAAGAAAATTTACAGTTTTTAAAAATATACATTGAGTTTTAAAATAAACATTTTTTTCTTTAAAAAATAGTAAGTACATGAATTAATTATTGTTATTATTTTCAATCAAACTCAGCCAATGTTGCAATTCAACTTTTTGTTTTCAATATTTTCCACTTTTATTGTAAACTCAATTTGATTCTGTTTATTTGTATATAATTCATTCAGACAATCCAGCATTAAAAATGGGAAAACAAGCATTTTATATAGGTATGGATCATATTGTTTTGTTATATATTTTACTAATATGGTACAAAATATTATTTACGACCCAGAGTCTGGCCTCTAGTCTTACTACAGGCTGTAATGGTTTAATTCATTATCATTTGCCGTCTCTAACTGAAAGGCTTTTCCCCGTCACACTTATTTCTAAATCTGGGAAAGTAAAAAAGTCTCATGTTCACAAAATCAGTTATCTTTAAAAGTTCCATGGGCTGTTACCATACATAAATTGCAGGGTTTAACTTTGTCAAAAATTGCTGTGGACATTGATCCAAAGAAGTTGTCACTTGGAGCAACTTATGTCACTTTTAGTAGAGTTCATCATTTAGAGGACATTCTCATTGAAGTTCCTTTCAAAAAAGGATAAGGTTGATCAAATTAGAAGAATAGCAGTACTGGGTGATAGATTAGCATTTGAGCATTACCTGAAGAAACTGATGACTAAATAAACACTTGAGAATGAAGATATAGTAGTTGTTATTGCAAACTTAGTTTTATACTGCTAAACAGTAAACATAAAAAGAAAATAATTTTTAGGGTTTTGTTCATCTTACAAAACCCTATTACTCCCGCTTCATTGTCTGTCCGTCATAGAGCCAATTCTCAGAAACTATATAACTTACATTCTTGAAATTTTGTGTATTTATAGCTGAATACCTACTATGAAGTTCAAAATCATAAAATTTGAAAAAATCGTATTATTTTAATATATAGAGATAAAAAACCAAAAATCCAGGGGCGTAGCTACCGTGGAGCAGTTGGAGCAAACTGCTCCAGGCGCACAAATCCTAAGGGCGCAAAATTAGAAAAGGTGAAATAAAGATTTGTAAAAATATTTGCATATATTTTTATTATTAATCAGATTTTGTGGATGCATAAGAACTGTTACAATCAGCATATTCCTATATTTTACCTTCATTTCAATCTCGACTATTTAGACTTAAAACACATTTTTATACTCAATTAAAAATTCACAGACTCAATTAAAAGTTTTAATTTTAATTACAAACTGCTGCCTCAAGTGTTTTCTCTAACACTATTTCAGTATGTCTGCTTTTCTTTTTTAACTTTGTGGATCACGACAGTTGAATTTTTTCAAATCTCAAAGTAATCAAAATTTATTTACAAGGTTTTCAGCTGTCACTTCATTGGCTACCACTGTTTACAAATAATCTTCTTGACGCATTTCTATTGTAAATATTATAGAAATTTAATGATAATTGATGCTTGGAAATATAATGATTGCCAAAACTGTAATCATTAAGAAATCTGGATTTTTTAGAAGCAATTATGTAGCAGCATCGCCTTAGCGATCTAGCTATTTTATCGATTGAAAAGCATTAACTAAGAAAAATTGAAGAAAATTATTGGCTATTAGCTGATCTGAGCGGCGCTGTTCGGGCTCGTGAGAATAACCTTAAATATACCTAAAGTCAATGTTGAATGATTTTATATATATAAACGAAAATATATCTAAATATTTTGAAGCTGGGGGCCCCACTGCCGTCGGAAGCTTACGCCCTGGCGTTTGTATGATTTTATATTTTTAAATAAAAATCTATCCAAACAAACATGGAGTTGGGGCTGCTCTGCCTTCGGCAACGTACATATTTGGATATTTAGTTATAATAAAGTGTTCTTCTATTTATTTATTTTTTCATTGCACATCGAACGCAAAATCCAACACCAGATTCCTGATCAAAGCAAGCGAACAGTAGAGCATATCTTAATTAGTTTTAACTTCTTAGAATTGTCCGAATGTTTTAAAATATTACATTTGATTTATTGAGCGTTTTCTGTCACGAAACGGGTTTAATCGAAATGCGACAAGTTAACGTGAAAAAAATTCTTGACAAATCTATTAACATTCTATAATGTTTCGAAAGCCTTGAAAGGAAACACAGAAACTGGGGGCGGAAGATTTTGTACTGTGTCCTTAGACGTATTTAAAACGGAATTCCCGCTAAATTCACAGTAAATACTAGTAGGTACTCCGTATTTAAGGCAGTGTGTCCCTCAACATTGAATTCTAGCGGAGAAAAATTTATGAATTCAACACAGATGTTAAGTATATTTAAGGTTATTATCACCTGCCCAGCTTTGCATGGGCCATAGTTAATAACCTTAAATATACTTAATATCAGTGTTGAATTCATAATTTTTTATCCGGGAGGAATTCAATGTTGTGGGACCCACTGCCTTCGGCAGCATATCCTCTCGAATTAGTATGATTTTATATTTTTAAACGAAACATCTATCCAAACGAACCTGGAGTTGGGGGGCAGCGTACACCTTGTGTGTTTTTCGCATGCTCTGGACTGTATTTGAAAACGAATTTCGAATCTATATTATTTTATATCTATTAAACTACCATATTTTTAAACGAACTATTCCACCCCCCCCCCTCATAGTGATAACCGATATAATTTCTGACATTTATATCAAGCAGGGCGGTCGCTCTGCCAAGCCAAGCTTTAAAAAAAAAACTCCACACAAACAACGCCAAGAACTGAACTAGACCGCTACTGCTTATTTACAGAAATCAACTTCGCAATGTTAAATCGACAAAACATGCCAGATTAAAATATCAGATAACAAATAAACCAAGCGTCGCAGAAAAAAAAAACGAAAACTAGAAGAATCTAATGAAGAATTTCTTCAATTTAAGACCAAACTCATCTTCATAAGTGATTTATAAACAGAGATATAGATTTTTAAAAAAAACGTCGAGTTACTTAAAATGATCACTTTTTTCTTCGTCAAACTTTTTTTTTTCAAACAACCTACAGACCTTAATATTCGGCAGAATAAAAAAAGGATTGCATTTTTGGACAAGTAATTACGTAATCTATGTGCTTTTATAAAATTCAGTGTAAAAAAATATTATTTTCTATCCTTAATTAGCAAAAAACTGTTAATTAACTTGGCGATTAAAAAAGTATGCCAAAACAGAGATAAAACATGCCAACGACCATGTACCATCTCTATAATAAAACCGTAAGTCATGTGACTGTCATCAACAGTTCCGGAATGTCCGTTCACTTTTCAAAATTATTTTTTCGAATAAAACTTCATAAATGTGACATTTTTAGAAAGATCGTTCAAAATAAATTAATATTTGAGAGATGACTTACGTTCAATTATGTTTATATTCTCCAATAACTTCAGTTGAAATTAGCTTCGCAGTTCAAATTCTCTATCCATGAAAGTAAACAAAAAAAAAAGATTCATTCGTCGTGAAGGTTTAAAATATTAAACCATTAAACCATGGAGATAATCGTTCGTAAAGTTAATTTTCCATGAAAGATTTTTTGGAGCGCTGCCTGGTGTCAAAAAAATAATTCGTACCAGTGACACAATCAAAGTTTACCATAATTATGTGCTATACAACTCAACTTCATTCTTTATCTTTTCTTGATGTAAGCTGAATGTAAACAAATAAAACTCATGTAATGATATTTAATTAATCAAATTTCGAAACAATTTGTCAGTTAATTTGGTTTTTATGTATTATACGTGAAAGGAAGAGAGACCACCGAAAATGATTGTTAATCACCAGTCATATTTACCATTATTAAGCTTTCAAAACAGTAATTTAATTTACATTTACAAAATACATAACATCATTAAGTACTTTTGTGTTATTTGGGCGCAAATCTCGCCAATAGAATTTTTAAAATCGCCAATACCAGCTTTTATTTTTCGTGTGTGCAAATTAGAAACGATACTTTTATTTTGAAATCAAATGTTCTGATGGAACAGCTGTCGTAGACGCACCGGGGCACTATATTAACTATAGAGTTGCAATATAGAGAGAAAAAACGGGTTGCTGTAATTAGAATTATAGGCGGTAATGTTGGTGTGACATATTTACGTGATTATCAAAACTGGCTTCCAAAAGTTCAATGTTTCACCAAACCATACTCGAAAATTACATGTTATAATATGCACTCCGATTATGTCACATTATTCAAGACGTTTTAAATGAGAATAATGATAGATTTTCTTCTTGATTCTCCCGTAATCAAGTCTACAGCCAAAGTTAGCGAAAAACAAACAAACAAACAAAATAAAAAGAAAACTGCCCAGTTAAACTGAGGGCATTGAGCTCACAGGCTATTCACACTAATTGCATATTATACTCTTATTTCAAAGAATCTGAAATAAGAGAAAAATAAAGAAATCAACAATATATTAAGGGGGGTCATCCTCCCGTTACCCCCCCCCCCTCATAGTTAACTAATGAACCCCTTAAACTAATCTGGGAAGTCTCTAATTACAATGAATATATATACAAAATTTGAAGAAAATCCGATAATTCTGCATGAAAAACCCATTTATCTAAATTAGGGGGAGGAAATTTCCCCCCCCGTTTCCCCCCCCTTTATACTTAACCAATCAATCCCGAAAACTAATCAGGGAAGCGTCTTAACCCAATGAACCTATAAACAAATTTTGAAGCAAATGGGATAATTCTGCATGAAAAACCCATTTATATAAATTAAGGAGGGGGATTAGCCCCCCCGATCCCCCCTTTATACTTAACCAATCAATCCCAAAAACTAATCAGGGAAACGCCTTAACACAGTGAACCTATAAACAAAATTTGAAGGAAAACGGAATAATTCTGCATGAAAAACCCATTTATATAAATTAAGGGGGGGGATTAGCCCCCCGTTCCCCCCCCCCCTTTATACTTAACCAATCAATCCCGAAAACTAATCAGGGAAGCGCCTTAACACAGTGAACCTATAAACAAAATTTGAAGGTAAACGGATATTTCTATGAAGAGTTATCGCATTACGTACATACATACGTACGTACAGAACCGGCGGGCACATAAGCTCTCAGGCTTTGATAGCCTGTGAGCTAAAAATATTGGCAACAATATGGTTCAGTGTAAATGGTGGATATCATTCTGGGTGGATTCAAGACTTTCACAAAATAGACTTCATTGCACCAAATCATATTAACTAAAATACGCCATTTGGCAATGGATCCAATTACGGAAAACTACTTAATATGTTTAAGAATCTCCTCATTAGCAAGCATATTGCAACTGATAAGCAAACGGATATGAAGCATAAATGCTTAAGTTGGTTAAGCGGTTTTTGTCAAGAAAGATGAAATACATAACAACAAAAAATATGCGAAATGCTACCATGATCGAAAAAGTTCTTGATTTGTCTATTAGAATCTTCCGGTTTGGCGAAGGATTACGGAAAAAAAATAAATTATGAATAAAAGTAACGTGTTACAGTGCTTAACATACATTTAAGGGAGACCAAACTGGTCGCCAGTGGCGGCTAGTCTGTATTATAATAGCACAAATCAGTTACAAGTTATAACAACATCAAATTTCATCTGCAAGTCAGCCATTTTCTTCTGAAGATATTTTTTTAAAAAATAAAACTTCATAATTATAAGAACACCCATTTTATCAAACAATTAAATATGACTGCAAACTGTGGCAGATGACTGTTTCCAACATGAATAAGTATGAGAAATTCCCGTCAAGCGTATCGATCTGGGTGGCTCAGTCTCAGAGCGTCGGCATGGTATGCGTAAGGTCCCAGGTTCGAGTCCTGGCCCAGGTCAATTTTTCACTCATGTTTGTTTAGTGCATTTAATTGTCTGATAAAATGCGTGTTCTTAAAATATTGTAAAATAAAGTAATCAGACGTAGTGTTTATGCTTTAAAAAATATTTTAAATATATAATATACGTTTTTGAAACATCTTTAAAAATAAATTAGTTTTTGTGGGAAGATGTACCTTCTAAAATGTATATATTAAGAGTTATCGGCATTTAAAATTTCTTTCCAAACGTAAACAAAATTTTTGAAATGAATTAAAGGTGATTCATTTATTTCTAAAAAAAAAACGGTAAAGGACAGGCATTTTGTTCGCAGGAATACCTTTCACGTCATTTTTCTATAAATTAATGAAATCCAGTTGTTAAATTATTTTTGTTTTAGAAGTGAAGTTTCCATTTAAATTTATTGTAACAGTACAATGTTTAATTGAATAAAATAATGTAAATCTAAGAAATTGCTAAGAAATTCCAAACATGCACAGGGCAATGCAAAAAAATAAATAAATAAACAAAAAATAGATAAATAAATAAATAAATAAAAATCAGCTTTCATAAATTCTAAAAATTGTTCATATATCTCAATTACAATCTAAAGGAGGGTTTATTTCTATATTATTCTACATATAATAGTAATTTCAGCAAATATATTAAATTCCAATGCGATCTGTTTTAAACTTTAAGATGGTTTATAACACATGATAAAAAAATTATAAAAAAGAATGGCGCGTCACAGTTCGGGGAGAGAATGGGGAGGAGCGTGAACAAAATTAGGAAATATAATAAGGCTATCTGTTTGAAACTTTACGATATTTTATAACACATAACATAAATTTAAAAAATAAAGCTGCGTCAAAAATTATAGGGAGGGGCGGAGCGCGTTTTGCCTACACAAGGTGGGGGGAGACACTTTTCTAAATTTTAACGATATCCGTCATGTCACATATCGTTACAAAGGGCTGTGACCACTTATTCATGTTATGCACCACAGGTGAAACCCCCACATTTTGTGCCCCCCCCCCCCCCCCCCCCGACACTACTCATGTGATATATTGTTCGAAAGGCCTGTGGGCGCTTATTCATATTATGTATCTTCGGGGTCCATCCTCCCGCTTTCACCTCCCCCTCCTCACTTTTCTAAATTTTGCCGACACCTCTCATGTGATATATCGTTGGAAAGGTCTGTGAATGCTTAATCAAATTATGCAGGTGGGGGGGGGGGGGGTATTTTCTGAATTTTGCACATATCCCTCATGTGATACATCGTTGGAAAAGTCTGTGACCGCCTAATCTTATTATGCATCTCCGGTGTTCATCCCCCCACTTTGCCCCCCAAACGCGATTAGCTTTCACCACCAGTGGGCGCTTTCCTATCTCTGTTTCTATGGGTCGGATCACGACGGAGTATGGCTCATTCGACTCGACATCTATAGAGCTTTCCGATTTTAGTTCGTTTTTTCACCACCAGGGGGCACTTTCTTATCTCTGGTTCTATGGGCTAGATCACGACGGGATATAGCTCATTCGACTCAACATCTATAGCCTTAACGATTTCAGTGCCCGAGGTTCGTATAGAACAGATTCCGCTACCTGGTGGTGGAAGATAGAACTTGAGCGTGCGCAGCACGACTGCTATACGGTGCCGAAGGCAGCGGGGACCCGTGTCGGAAGTTCGTTTGTTTACAGGTTTATACAATTCGATGTGCAAATTAAGGGATTATCCGGTGCCAAAGGCAGCGTGGAACCAGGTCGGAGGTTCGTGGTTTATCTTATTCGAGGTTTTAAAAGGATTGAGGCCCCGGTGTAAATTAGGGGCCTGCTAGCGGGCGAAGCCAGCTAGTGCTAATAATAAAAGAGCGTGATATCACGTTTGATTTCAAATGCAGCGCTGACACGCTATGTACATATTCCATTTTTATTCATTTAATGGATTAGTCAGTGATATTTTTTAACGGAGGATAACAAGAATTATAACAAGCCACATTTAGTATGTTGTTTTTAAGAGTGTAATTAATTTTATTGAAAAATCTACTGGTATTTCTAGTTAACCCTTTAAACAATGACTGAAAGTAAAATGTATTTTTAAATTATTTCTCATGTTTAGATTATTTAAATTATGTTCAATATATTTTAAAAAAATGAAATGATATCTACAAAAACAACTTTTCAAAAGTAAAAAAAGGCCAAGCGTAAAAAAAAAAAGTTGTGGCTAAAAAATGGTGTGATATCAAATTTCCAAGCTATTATATTGCTTATTTAACTTTTTTCCATTAAATAAGTTATCATATATATAAGTCGAGTGCCTACGTATATGTTAATAGAAATCGTTTTCTCCTGTACTAAATACATCCTAATGAGTTTCTGAAAATTCAATTTTTTTCAAATTATGCATGATGGGCTTGGCGGCCATCTTTGCATATTATTCACAAAATTCTAACCATCCAAATCCGTAGTTAAAATCCGAAGTTCAAAATTGTTATTTAAGCAAATATTTAAGAGTTTCATTTATTGACTTGTATGCTCTGAAAATTGTGTCTTAAGATAATGATGACTTATCTTAAAGATTCATCTTATGATTTATTTTTTAGAGTAATTATTAATTTCAAACTAGTAAAAATCAATTTATCAAAATATCAGTCTTATCTAATTTATCTGTCCGTAGTTAGAATCTGAAGTTCGAAATTTTTATAAACATATTACATTGCAAACATATTATGCTTTTACTTTAGAAATTTGGGTGCTTAGAAATATGGAAAGATGGCCGCCAAGCACATCATGCATAATTTGAAAAAAAAAAATGAATTTTCAGAAACTCATTAGGATGTATTTAGTACAGGAGAAAACGATTTCTATTAACATATATGTAGGCACTCGACTTATATATATGATAACTTATTTAATGGAAAAAAGTTAAATAAGCAATATAATAGCTTGGAAATTTGATATCACACCATTTTTTAGCCACAACTTTTTTTTTTTTACGCTTGGCCTTTTTTTACTTTTGAAAAGTTGTTTTTGTAGATATAATATACTTTCAATTCTGACTAACACTTCCTGAGGAAGACCTAAAGATTAAACAATGTAACCTACCTTATAAACTTTCCTCTCTTTAAATAAATAAAAACAAGAACAAAAAATCATGCCCCAGGCATTGATCTTGAAATACTTTCCAACACTTTCAGACTACTGTAACAAAACTTTAGTTTATTAAGTAAACAAGGTCAAGGTCAAACAGGGTGGGGAGGCCTGCCTTTCGGTTTAAGCTCAACTAACCCCGCCCATGTCTAAGTAAGCAATATAGAAAAATGCATAACGCATAAAAATTTAGAAAACGTATAACACATTTAAAATCCCAATTTCAGCAGTTACTACCGGTAGTCAAATAAAATATTCTAATTCTTTTGTGCAGCCCTGTATATGATTTATAGATTTGTATGTGTACTACACAGTATTCTAAATTTCACTTCAGTTTGGAAAAACATAGCACAATTGAAAATTCCCCTTTAGCAATTTCCGTTCAGAAACGGAAATGTACGTGAGATCCGAGAATGTATGTGATCTATAGAATTTATATGTACCAATTAATATGCAAAGAATCAGTTATATTTTAAAACGCGTACCACAACTGAAAACAAGCTACCAGCATTTATTGTACATAGACAGTTCTGTAATCAAACCTTTTGAGTGTCCCTGTAAACGAATGATACATTATGCATACCATATTCTACAGTAAGCGTCTTGTAGTGACCCCGAGTGATGTGTCTCAATTTGAATATGTGTTAAATTATGAAACATCATTAAAATACGCTGCAAACTATTTTTCCTCATAGACCATAATGCAACGGAATTATTTTCAGTGTCTCTGTAAAAGAACCATAAGTGCTACACACTTCACTTTCAATACCAAACATGCCATGGTAAACCTCGATAACATATATCAATTTCAAGGCAATCCGAGTATATTTGCGGGAGTTAGAGCACGGACAGATGACATACAGACAGACAAACCGAATTCATAAACACTCTTCAACTATGTTAAAAAGGGTTTTAAAAAATCATCGAAATTGGTCAGTTAGCTGTAGAATTAACGAACGGAAATTATGATTTTTTTTAACATGGCGAAAAAAAAATTCCTGCTTACTCCCCATCTTTCTCTACACGGACAAAAACTATCAACCTTCCCATCCGAAAATAAAGCAAAGCTCAATTCTCTTAATATAAAACGTTAAATGATATCTCGGATGGCACTGAGAAAATGAAAAGTCTAGTGGATGCTTTAAACGACTTCCTAAAAATATTTTTTTTTTTTAAATAAAAGCTACTATTAAAAGCAGATTTTTGCGTAGGGGAAGATTTTATCCGGGTAAAGGGGATATCATTTTATAAAAACCACCATGAAATTGAACTTCTGATTTTTTTACTTTCTTTCTTTCTTTTTCTTTTCTTTTCTTTTTTTTTTTTGAAACAGTATATATTGCTATTTTTAAAAACAAAATATACCGTTAGAATAAGAAAGGTACCCTGGTAAAAATATTTCTTTTTTAAATTTTTATCCGAGAGATGCGGATGGCAGTTTAAAATTGTAGAAAAAACGGAACACGTGAAAACAAATACGAAATCGTCCTACAGAAAAAAATGTTTTTTGAAATAGTAAATATTAATAATTGTTCTAACGAAAAGTACCGTTAGAACAATTAGGCGGCAAGATGGAAACTCGGCATTTTGCTATTTTCATTAGGGTTTTTAATTAAGATATCGGCTAATTATCAAAATATCAAAAATCTGAGCCTCGGGTGCATTCGGATATTCTATCCTAATCCAAATTTCCAGACTTCTACGTGTGATAGTTTTCTCTAGCCGTCACCAACAAACACACTCACACAGGCAAACATATTTCGTTTATTAATATAGATTTATCTTTATTACGTTGAATATTTTTTTGTTAAAATGCTTTGGCTTTCAAACTAAAGTAAAGTATTAAAACAAAATAAAAATATATGGTTTTCAAAATTCAAA
Source organism: Maratus michaelseni (assembly GCA_963931845.1). Classification (NCBI taxonomy): domain Eukaryota; kingdom Metazoa; phylum Arthropoda; class Arachnida; order Araneae; family Salticidae; genus Maratus; species Maratus michaelseni. Next base: position 87,912,614 of record OZ007591.1, read on the forward strand.
GCAAAGTTTGGCAGAACTTTTTCTAGTGACAAGAGGGCGCACCAATTTTATTTGCTCCAGGGCGTGAAATATGTAACATTTTTCGTTATAGCAGGACTGCCATTTGCTACTAAAATGCTACTTTTTGCTACTATTTTCAGCTTCAGGAGACTAAGGCAACTTTTTTAAGTGAAAAAGGGCTGAAAAGAAACTATTTCTCACAAATAGGCAACTATTTTATGAAAAAGGAGACTTTTTGAAAATTTTATTCTAGCTTTTTCAAATACATGTTGCAGGAAATATGAAACAACAATATAAAAAAAAAATTAACTGTTCCAGTACAATTTTTCCATATGTTTGATACCACCACCAAACAGCACTTTTTCTTGACTAAGGGTCAATTTCACTCATTTTCCCCTTAACCATTTTGTTTCCTTATAGGAAAACTTGAATATAAGGAATAATTTCTTGATATCGTGTGTGTGCAATACATAATCTGAGAAAAGGTATTTTTTAACAGCTGTAATTGTGTATTGTAACAACAAAGGTAACTTAAAACTTTAAAGCCCAATTTTCTGATTTATTAGTTTTTTATGTATTTGCTTTCTTTTTTTATCATGTTACTTAATGACTGACTACCTGACCTGGAAATTTGTAGAAACTAAAAACTAGAAATTTTATTGACTATTAGGAAAGTCTAAGGAGGCATTCAAGAGAAAAATCAGTTTCCAGGAGGTATGGGGTAGAGCAGATTTCATCTTGGAATCTATAAAAACATTAAATTTTGCAGAATGGCTGATATTAGTATATAACGAAATACAAGAGAAAAGTTTTGAAATGCACACCCTTCCCGTTTCTTTTCCCCTCCTCCTTTTTTTTCCCCCATGGAAGGTGGGTGAGGAGACCAAATGCTCCAAAATATTTTGTTGCATTTGTTCAGAAACATTTTTTTTTGTTTATTTAGGACATGGATTATCAGGCATTACCCAAGAAGTCAGCACATAAAATTATCTTTAAAAGTAGTCTGTTGAAATCACAAAGACTGGTTTTTCTACATATTATAATTAATTGGCTCGTCCTTATCACCAGACCATGAAATCTATCGTTGCTAAAGATTGCACATTTTGCAACTGTTTGAACTTGAAAGCAAAGGATGGGATGAAAATGTTACCCTTTTAGCAACCTCAACACCTTCTACCCTCTTTCATTTAACATACTAAAGGGCTAAATAACAAACTGAGTCCTTCCCAAAACAAGAAGCTGCAAAATTCTGCATGTGTTATGATTTTAAAAAAATGTGATTTTTAATTGCTCTTTCATACTATATATGTACTCTAGATGGCGAGCAACTGGGAAAAATGGAAAAAGGAACGAAATTACATATTTGTGGAAAAAGGCAGGAAATTTGATTATTGGTCAGGAAAAATTTTAAAAGTGGTAAAAAAAATGTTGCATCCAGAAAATCATACAGGTTTTGGTTAGTTTCAGAAAATATCTGCTTATAACTTTATCAAAATTCTATTTATTGTTTACTCTCTCTAATAATAATAAATAAATAACAAACAATCATTTAAATTACTATCACACCTCCATCCAAAATTTACTCTAATTTTCCTTTTTCCTCCTCAACATATAAGGAAGTTTAATATCTTTATATATATATATATATATATATATATATATATAAAGTTATCTACCTTATTTATTGCTCTTTAATAAATAAATAAAGATTCGTATAAATTATTACTCTTTTTTTCCAAAATTTCTTCTTTCCTCCTCCTTTGATGCCCATACAGAATTTAAAACTTTATATTAAAAAAATAATAATAAAGAAAATCTGCCCCACCTGTTGTTTACTGTTTTCTCACAACAATAAATAAATAACAATAATCTAAATTTCAACCCTCCCTCATTTAAAATTATGACCTAAATTCTTTCCTTCCTAAAAATTTGCATTTGTAAATAATTTTTCAGAGAGATTTTCGTAATCTGTGGTGCATCACCCTAAATCAGGGAATAATAACCTCGACTATGTTGTAGTATTCTACAAAAAAAAATGTCATTTCAAAAGTAAGCAGAAACTTGCGGAAAATAAAAACTTCCCTTATACTGATCTGCAGTTTAGGAAAAGTTCCAAGAAAGATTTCTTGAAGTTCATCATGAAAGCAAAAATGAAATGCTAGAAATATCATTATTACATCTGCAATAAACAAGAGCTATATCATGTGTTGATCCAAAAATTGCATCAAAACTCAAATGTCATGAAAATTAAATGGAGTTACTTTTAACAATATTGTTACATAATAATTAGATAATATGTTGAAACAATACTGAATTTGTGCACACTGTATGTAAAATGTATTGTTGTAATCAGGAAAACTTAATCATTTTTAAGGAAAGGTCAGGAAAAAGTAAAAAAATTGATAAAGGGAAATCATTTTTATCTACCCTGATCTCAACACTGTGACTGTTTTGGATAATACTTTACATGCAACTATTTTGCTACTAAATCAGCCATGATGCGACTATTTTTGCTACTATTTTTGGTTTTGAAGACTACTAAAGCAATTATTTTGAATAATTTTTGGAATGGCAGCTTTGTTATAGCAGTTGCCAACAATTAAAAATCCACAATAAAATTCTTTCTACAATAATTAATTTTCTATTGAAAGATTTCCACGTGAAAAATGAAATAAAAAGTTTCACCAATTGAAAAAAAAAAAGAAGATTAATATGACGTCATATTGGTAATAAAACGGAAATTTTCAAACATTTCTCAATAATACAAGGAGTATGAGTATGTGTAAGTACAGAAAGCAGCTTAATATGCCGTCATTAGAGAATTAAAAAGAAAATTAATCTGACGTCGTAACGAATTTTTCAAGTGTTTGAGAATAATACAAAGAGAGTATCAATATGTGTAATAGAGAATAGTAAATATATAAGTTTGAGGAACGTATTAAATCATGATAAAAACCCGATTATGAAAATTTTGGCATATTCTAACATTTTGAAGGTCTCTATACAACATGTTTAATTTTGAAATTAATTTTTTTTTAAATATCGCATTTAGTTCACATGACAAATATTATTATGACAGAGTATAATAGCAGGTTTCGCCCGCTATCAGGCTGGTTCAGATATTTGAAAAAACGAGAAAAATAGACCGGTAAATTTTTACTTTATAAAAACATGACTATTTTTTTTTTTTTTTTAATGAAATTTATTTGGATTTATTAAAGAAAGGATAAAGTATTTTGAAAGATATATTAAATGAAACCCTTTGTGCGATCTTCGATCACACTTACCCACTTGTTTAAAAATATTGTCTCTCAATTTTATAAAACTCAGTGCTCTGACATTTCATTCTGACAGATGCTAGTTAAAATCATTAGCACCCTATAATAATAATAAAAAAGAAATTACATTTTTCTTAATAATAGAAAATTATACTTATGTAGCTGACATTACATAAAGTTACTTTAAAAGTGCAGTTTAGGTAGAACTTTTTTTTTGTGGTGGTGAGGGGAGGACAAAAAAAGTGATATATCTGAATGAGCAATGTAACAAGATGTGATATGTCAAGGGTTGTGCTACTTCTCAGTGTATTGAATTAATTAGGGGAAAAAAATGGAAAGCTTGATTTCATGAATTACTTTTGTAAAACTTATCATATTTATAAATCCAAAATTGAAAAAATACCAAAATAAATGTCTAGCTACAAATATTGATTTAATTTAGTTCTAGTAATTCAGAAATATAAAATGGTCTCTACAAGTAATCACTCTATAAGTTTTTTAATTTAACTGAGCTTTTACATAATTTCTTACACATGAAATTTTAAAATTTGTTATTGCAAGTACTTTTGCTATAATAAGCAAATGTTTTGGCTTCTTTACTGGAACTCTGGAAAAGCCAGGAAATTTTGATTAAAACATGGAAAGGTCAGGGAATTTTGATTAAAATTTGGAAATTGCAATGCAATTTTAAAATTGACTGCTCACAACACGATTTCATGAAAGAGAAATAGCCATCTCTTACAAATTTTACAAAATTTATAAAAGATGATGCTTTAAAAAAGTCCTTCTGGCCTGTACTGGGAGGGAAAAGATAGCTTTCATAGTCCATGTTTTTAAAAATTCAACTTTTTTTACTCAAACACCCGAAGCTAAATTGCTTGAAATCCGATTACAGAAGATTCAATCCCAGTTTTCGTTAATACTGAATTTGAATGCACATTTCAGCATGAGAGTTACAGCATAACAAAAATCAGATTGTTTCAAAATGTCAGCCAACCTATAATTTCAAACTGCCATATCTTTGCCATTTTTTACGATAAAGACAAAAACAAAAATGTTCCAGATTCCTTGTATCGCAATCTAACACTTAATGGAAACAACTTTTTTCAATTTATAATTTTTTATAATTTTTTTTTTATTAAAAAAAAATTAAATTAACTTGCCGCCATTTTCAAACAAGATGGCGCATGAAGCTGGCCAACGAACTTGGTCGAGACCTTTATATGTTCTGTACACATGATCAATCATATGGTGTAGTTGTTTAGCCGTGGTCAAATATGTAAATTATATGTAGCTGAAAATCAGTTTTGTAAAAATAAGGACTCCCAGCATTTTAAATGAAAGCAGACATCTTTCTAATACAAATACGGTTTATTATGATGAAGTTGAGACCAGGTTCTGTTACACACAAGTTGCCAGCCTGCAAATATTGCAATATGAGGAGAAGGCTTAAGTTTTCACGCAGAGTGACCAAAGGCAGGCTACGAGAGAGTGAGAGGTATTACAAAATTTCTTTTTGTGATTACCGTGAAGGCATGGCAATAATTACATATGCCAATTAGCCAAATAACGTACTGTTTGACAAGAGACAGGTGGTGATTGTCTGTTAATGATAAGCCTATGGAGAGAGATGAAGGAAAATTATGAATTTAAGCGTCACAGTGGAGATATGGAATTTTGGTAAACCAGCAAAACCGCATGGTGCATTTCTCATGTGGTTAGCTTAAAGAATTGAGAACTGGCGTTAAAAATAGTAGTGGTACGTTACAGATATTATATGAAAGGCATCTGGACAAGTGAAAAAATAATGTAATAAGTTAAAAGAAATGAAACCTTAACAAATAAAAGTGTAGGCGTAAAGAATCTGAGTAAAGTTTGAATGCCTACCGAACAGAGTGAGTTACAATGGGAATAAATTCTTTTTCTTTTTTTTTATAACAAAATGATTTATGCGGTGAGGAAACGATTCCGAATGAATTAAAGAAAGCTTAATAAAAGAAAAATACAGGGAGTAGCCAGATTTTATAACATGAAAAATAAAATAATTTTAAAGAAAGAAAATTTAGAAAAAGTAAGGGATTGGGGGAATGAATTTTATGAAAGTGGAATATGTGAAGTTAAATCCTCTTCACATATATCTAACTTCACAAGTCACATTCATATCGGTTTGTAAATCCGAGAGTTACAGCATGACATATGTCATATATATATATATATATGTGTGTGTGTGTGTGTGTGTGTGTGTGTAAATCAACATTTGAACAGAGGGTGGTTTAGGGGGGTCATGATCGGTGAAAATATACCAAAATATTTTGGAATTGCTTTCCTCCGAATGGCTGCAAGAGGTACATTTCGTAAAAAATACTATCTATTACATTCTCACCTCCTAAGTTGGAAATTTTGAAAAATTTTTGCAGATCTACGCCGATCATGACTCCCAGAACCCAAAACCACCCCCAGTTCAAAACTTTATCTATCTATCTATCCAGGGTCGGACTGGGTCCTTGTAAAGGGCGCAGACCTTGGATTTTCAAAGGGCGCAACTTTACTAAAGAAGCTCATTATTTTACCACTTTTATAGAAAGCCAATAATATCCATTAATAATTAATAGACTGTAAAAATATAATCCGAAATATCAACATTTTAAAAATTTGATTTCTGTGTAAAATTTTGAAAATTTCCAATTATTTATAAAGATCTCTACACTGTACAAAATTTCAGAAATGTTTTCTGATGCAAAATAATAATAATAATAATAATAATAAAATACGAAAATTTATTTGTAAATTTTTGTCTGCAAGTCCTTAATTGACCATGCAATCATGAACCAACCACAAGCTTCCGATATTAACAGAAACCTCTTTTCCAAAATTTATAGACAAACAAAGGAACTTTTTTTTTCCATAAACATCGCCGAAAACTTCTAAAACCCGTTGTTTCCAGGAGTTTCTGGTCGGTTCTTTTCCAAATGATTTCTGAGGACATGGTAAAGAGTTACGGAACTGTGCGTAATTAAGTAGCTACAGTCAAAAAAAAATTCGTAAACTTCTCTGTTACCTATAGTAATAATATAAAAGAAAGTTTTTGTCTGTCTGTGTGTTTGTTGACGATGGCTAGCGAAATCTACAGCTCGCACAGCTCTGAAAATTTCGATTTAGGCAGTGCAAGGCATGTCCTAAAGGCTCAGATTTTTAATATTTTGATAATTAGCCAAGATATTAATCAAAAACTCATATATTTCTTTGAGAGCCAGCAAAAGCATCTGTGCATGCCCAGAACCCGATTTACGCATCGGGAGGGAGTGAATAAGTAAACACGCGTTTCCTTTTTTTCTTTGTGTGTGTGTGTGTTTGTGTATGTAATTATTTCATAGTTTTAAATCGGCAAAAATAATTAGAACTATTGAAATTGAAATTGGACGTCATATTCAGAAAGATTATACTCTTACGTCTCAAATGCTGTAATATATTCGATAAAATATCTTTGTTAACCTTTGGAATTTTTTTTTTTTCAAAAAGGTAGTTTTCCCGAAGGACATTTTTCTCCCTTATGTTAACGTTTCTCTAGGGCAGGCATGTCAAAGCTGTTTACCGCCGCGGGCCAAATTAAGTATTATATACAAAGCCGCGGGCCACATTAAAAAAATGTAGATACTAATATTATTACCATTGCACAGGATAAAATTTGTATTTACAAAACACAGCCATGTTAAAGAAATATTCACGCCAAGTTTCAAAGTTACTGTAATACATAGTTTAGTTTATCTTATTTTTGAAAAATACTCATTTTTTTTTTCATTAACGAAATCTATAAAATTTAATTGAATTTCCTAAATTGTATTTATTTCAAAAATTGATTATACACGCTGTTTTGTCCTACTGTTCTAGCAAAAGCATAGCTGCCAATCTTCTGTGTTTTCTTCGAGTAAAATAAGCATATTTTGAAAGAGAAAAGTTATTTAATAAAATGTGTGTTGTATTCCATGGGCTACTTATTTAATTTGATTTATTAAATACATTTTCTGATTCAAATTATGTTTATTTGGGGAAAAAAAAGGTTGGCAGCTATGAAAAGATGTCGTATAAAAGTGCGCTACCGAACATAGCTAAAATATGCCTAATTGCACACTTATACTTTAAAAAATCGGCCGATTGATGAATAATTACAGAAATTTTGAAACCCCAAATCCATATATTTTCACTTTAATATGAAATCGCACTGAATTTTGATTAAGAGCAGTATTGAATTCTGAAGAATAATTTCAACATCAATCATTATAATTTTAAAAATTTCCACTTTGATGATTTTTTATAGTGCCTGGCAACATTTAAATTGAAATACATTTCCTTTTTAAAAATTGTTTTATCAAAGTAATAAATTCTATTTGAAAATGCTAATACTAACAAATAACATGATAACATACTTCTGTTAATTGCTAAAAGGTATAAAATAAAAACATTATAAATAGTAAAATAACTTTTATTAGTCTGTCTCGAGCCACAATTTCGATAAGTTAAATAATGATGCATCGTTACATATTGTATTTTTGCGTGTTTCAACATATATGGTTTCTCTTATTATAGATGGATAGTGTAGACTAGAGTGAAAAATTATCTTACTTTCATTGAAATTTATTTGGATACAATATGTAACGATGCAGCATTATTTAACTTATCGAAATTGTGGCTCGAGTTACTCTAGGTTACAAATATGGAAATAAACAACCAAGTAAAAATAAAAAATACGTGAAAGATTAAATGATAGCATTTCAAATAACTTCAAAGACCGTGCAATTATAGAATATTCTAATTTGTTTTGATAATGGCTCGGATAGAGCCGAAACATGTCTACAGACTAATAAAAGTTATTTTACTCTTTATGTTTTCATTTTACACCTTTTAGTAATTGAAAGAGGTATATTATTACAAGGTGTTATAATTTCTTATGTTTTTAACAAGATAGCATTATGAAATTTGCTTTGAAATTTACTCAGTTGCTTTGTAATTTGAAATGAAAACTCCAAGTACTTTGTCTGTTGGTAGACTTTTATAATTTGTGGATTTAAAATGAAAATTGTAACATTTCAGTTAAGCTTTTATAATGGAAAGCCGTCAAATTCCATATAAAAAAGTAGATTTGTTTATCTTCATACCCACATTTCTAAGATATTTTTGTGCAGATTGACGATTATTAAGAATGTTACGTACAGATATAAGTTTAAAAGCACAAACCCGGCTTTTAGAAATCAGTCCGTTATAAATAAATCTTTTTAGCAACGGTACCTATACTTATACTATTTTTAAATTTCTTTAACTGCGCTAGACATCATTTCTTCAATTTCGTTTTGAGTGATTTCGACTCCCGGGACAATTAATGTGCTAAAAACAATAATTTTTTTTTTTTTTAAGCAAATGTATTTCATTCAATAGGCTTGGTGAAAGCAGTTTGATTCTCTTTTAAGAAGTATCAGTTTCAATTCTGACAGTTTATCTTTTCTAATGTTTAGCCAGATTTTTGTGAGTTTTCTTTATACTTTGTGCTGTAGCACTTAATGTTACATTCTTTTTAAACTCCAACAGTTTCTACATATCAAGCATAAAATTTCAGTTTTCTTTTGAACATAATTGTGTTGTAAATCACCTTTAGAAAAGTATGCAATGTCCATAGGGTAAAGAGCTTTAACACATTTTTTTTTTATAAGTCTTGGAATGTATGAGAGTATGTCAATAAAATGTGTGTATATCAATAAAAAAAAAGGAAAGAAAGATCATACACAATTACTAACCTAAGTAATAAAAATAATTAAAGAGCTTAAATCCGACTAAAAGCTAAGTTCGACTAATGCCCAGATGAAGAACCTGGATCGCATATTCGGGGTTTTTACGTCAAACACAAAAGTGATTATTTATGCCACTTTCAAAGCAACTCATTTAAAGCTATATAATTTTATATTTAAATTTTTTTTTACTTTTAACTGTTCTTAATTAGTGCTGAATTTTATTATTTTATAATGCTTTTCTTAGTAATTAATAAATACAGAATATTATTTTGTAAAATGGTGTAAAATCTAAGATAGTAGTAAAATAAAGTATTAGTTTCAACATAAACAAATTAACATTATAAGTAAAAATACTTTAAAAAATTTACGACCCTTTGCTACGTTCCGATTGGTAATCTATGTATTCTCAATGTTTTTGTGCCAAAATGTAAAATTGAATTATATCTGTCTATAATACATTACTGTTGCCAGAGAGCAGGACTTTTTTAAATTCAGAATGCTACCACATTCTGAAGACAAATATTTTCCTCATATAACATAATAAATAAGATACATATTATTATTCAAAAATAGTGGAAGCATTTTGAATATTTAAAAATGCCTGTCAAATTGGTAACACTAATTTACATATATTTCGGATATTCGCCATCTCTAAGACCACGATTGCTGCAAGTGTTCGTGCTAAGTGTATTTTTAGCATCCGTGTTCTAACACAACTGAATTAAACACGGGTAAATTGCCTAAGGATTCGCGGGCCACAGATAGGTTGTTCGCGGGCCACGTGTTTGACATGCCTGCTCCAGGGTGTAATTTTAAAGGTACCGGAGACCACAAATAAGCTCTAAAAGCTAAATCCTTCTTTTAATCAATGTGAAATCGGTATTTTAAAATGCGAATTGTAACCCTTTCAACAACACCGGCGAACGCAGGTCATTTCACGCCTCACGGAGATGATCTTTTTTCTATGCTAAAAGTATCTAAACGTCTATTTCGACACAGTATTTCTAGAGCATCTCGGTAGACAAGATTTACATAACTTACAAAATTTTCGAAACGTTCGAACATGCAGAAAAAAAAAAAAAAAATTGAGAAATTTTTGGAAAAAAAAAAACCCCCGCGGAAAACCGGGTATGACGTTATAGTCCTATGTGACATACATGACATTTTATAATCTCTATGACCAAGTTATAATCACATTCTTCATTCTATTAAATCCTATCATACGTAATTAATTCAATGATACCCCATGATAGGTAATGATTCTATGTTGCCATGGTGATGACGCCCTATTTAAGATGGAGTCCTATTATTTCCGTATTACTGAATTTAAAAACCGAATTTGTAAACTAAAAGCGTTTCATGATAGCAATCCTATAATCTACCGACAGTTTTTTGGATAGATGTTTCCGGGTAAATATACATTAAATGGAAAAAGAGTCTAAATATGGATTTTAAGTTCTGAAAGTTTCGAAGCTAGGCTTAAGTTTCCCATTGGAATTTTCAGTAAATGTCAACAAAAGATAAAATGTTGCCAACTTAAAATGTATTTATTTTCTACGAAAATTGAAGGAATCGCGGCAAGAGAGTGCCAAGCCACATTTTTGAACTTCTGAGATATTTCTATTTGAAAATTTGATCAAATAATCAAATCAAGATATATAACCTAAAGTTTTTTCGCCAATGTCCTACTAACATTTGAGATATTCTGAATAATAATATGGCATTACTTTAATAATATTACTATTACGTTTATTGCAAATTAGCTATCTTCATTGAGGGCATAAACATCTGGGGCAAAAACAAAACCTGTCATATATGCTGCCACCAAGTGACATTAGAAACAAATTATATGTTGGATATTACATTTTACAATATTAAGCAACAGATTACAGTGTTAGATTTATTTCACCAAAAATGTGGCTTGGAACTTTCTTGCCCCGACCCCCTCAATTAATCATATTATAATAACAGACAATATAATTCATTTCATTTAAACTAGTTATAGTACGAACGCACCTTTTTGTCATACAATTTTAAACTTGTTATTATTACATTTATAGACAATTCTGAATCAGTTCTTTTTTCATATTAAAATGTAATTGTTAACAAAAAACAAAGTTTGAATTACCTTATAATTGCCGGGATAAAATTCTCTGAAACCTATTTTATAAACATTTACTAGGAATTATAAGATACATTTGAATTGTTACAAATACAGGAACACTACACTTTTCAGATAAGTATATGACATATATATAATAAATGCTTTTTCAGCAAACTCAATAATGATAATAAAATATTAAATAGAAGCGACACTCTTTGGTGCCAGACAGTCTGAAATTTATTGCACAGAGACTGCCGCCATTGGTAACAGATTGAATATACTTCAGGTTTTAAAAGATTTGGATTGGATGCTCTCCTGAAACAAAGAAATGTTCAAAAACAAACAGTGCTTGTAAAGAGAAAAATAGTTCACTATATATTTTTTTTTATTGCAAAAAATGCATGTTATTTTAAAAATATATACAGAATAGTATTTTTATTAATGTTGTAAAGTTAGTTACTCTAGTATTTGCTGTAATTTGTTTTAACTTCATCTGGGTTTTTTTTTTTACATCATCTGGACGAGGGTGCAGATTTAATGGCCGAGGGCGCACCGGCCCGCGGGCCAGTCCGAGCCTGTATCTATCTATGTCACTTTTTTATGGACATGATAACTGGAAAAATTCTGCATAAATCTCTTCCAAACTGATACATAAAATCAATGGGCATAAAATCTCGGTCAAGTTCGTTAATGGGCAAAATCGAACAAAGGGAGGGGAAATGGGGGGGGGCTTTTTGTGAAAACAGAAAAAACCCCATAATTTCTTAATTATAATACATATCGAATCTGTTTAAAGTTATTATTACTTCTAGGAAAAGGGCCGAAAATTTATGTACGACAGATTTTTGATATAATTAAAAATGGCCCCAAGGGGGGAAAAAGGGGGTGTTTTAGAAGAAAAAATTTCATAACTGTGTCAATTCACAACATTTCAAATCCACTTAAATTTATTATAAATCATCTTAATATTATCTAAAACTTTTATATTGACAAGTTTTTTATAGGACCAACCCTTATAGCAAAAAAAAATTTACAGAAAAAAAATCCCTGCCGGCTCCGCCTGCAAACAAGTTATTTTTCGAAGTAGGCGGTTCCAACTCCCGCATATTTTCGAAACTGATACATAAAATCAAGGGGCATAAAATCTCGGTCAAGTTTGTTAATGGGCAAAATCAAACCAGGGGGGGGGGGGGGGGTTGTGAAAACTGAAAAAACCCCATAATTTCTTAATTATGATACGTTTCGAATCCATTTGAAGTTATTATTACTTCTAGGAGAAGGGCCAAAAATTTATGCATGACAGATTTTTGATATAGTTAAAAATTGCCTTAAGAGGGGGGGGGGGGGGGTTAGAAGAAAAGAATTCATAACTTCGTCAATTCCCAAGATTTCAAATCCGCTTAAATTTATTATAAATCCTCTTAATATTATCTAAAACTTTTATATTCACAAGTTTTTCATAAAACCAACTCTTATAGAAAAAAAAAAAAAAAAAATTGCTGGCTCCGCCTGCAAACAAGTTAGGTTTCGAAGTAGGCGGTTCCAACTGCCGCATCATCGCAAAAAGGTCATTTCTTCCGCAATTCCCGACAAACAGGCGCCCCACGGTCTGCGTTCTTCGAAATCTACCTGTGCCTGTAGGCTGAGCCGTCAGGGATTTTTTTGTATTGAAAGCTACCTAAAAAGCTTCATCTCTAACTAGCATAGATATTTTTCAGAATAAATAGAACTATTTTTGTTAACAACTTTATTTTGTTTTATGCTAATTAAGCCAAAAATAAAATTTGATTGTATAGTGGGTCATTTTAGTTTTCTGAAAGTTGTCTTGTTTGTAAATGAAAAAAAGTAAATTTTTTTTGAAAAAGTCGCATGGGAAAGGGGAGTTAAATGATGTTTAACAGTCAAGGAAAATAAAAGAGTTCAAATGCAGGTCACCCTGTAATTATAACTGAATGCGACTATATTCATTTCAAATTTTCCCCTTGTTCATTATCACATTTTCTGTACATTTCAGAAAATTTGTTTAAAATTTTTACATATTAGCTGACTTGTCTGGCATTGCCCGGGCCTGTGATTATCACTTAAATATACCTGAAATCAGTGTTAACAAAACTGTTTCCAAACAAATCTGATGTTGGGGGTCCTACTGCCTGTGGCAGTATAAACCTGTGAATTTGCACAATTTTATATTTTTAACTTAAAATCTGCCCAATCAAACCTAGAGTTGGGAATTCACTGCCTTCGGCAGCATACAGCGTGCATGCTATACATGCTCCTGTCTGTTTGATTTTATATTTTTAAACAAAAGACTGACATAGCTTGGGACCTTGATAATAACCTTAAATTTACCTAAAGTCAGTGCTGAATAAATTTAAACTTTTAAATGAAAATCTTTCCAAACGAACCTAATGTTGGGGTACCCACTGCTTTTGGCAGCATACACTCTCGAATTTGCATGATTTATATTTTTAAATGAAAATCTATCCAAACTAAGGATAACTAATCCTCGTTATAGTGATTGCCAATTTAATTTCTGATGCTTAGATACATTAAACTTTCAATTCTGACCAAAAGTTCCTGTTAAAAAACTTAAATAATATAGATCTCCCCCCCCCCCCTCCCCCTCTCTCTTTTAAACTCAGTAAGATACCTCTCATGTTGAAAATTTTAGGTTACCAGCACATACTCTAACCAAAAATGTTCTACAGGAGAATGAGAGAATGAGAAACTATCTTCAAAGTCACTGAGAAAGAGAGAAAAGTAAGTTTCAGAAAATATTTTTTTTTTGAAAGAGTTAATATATTTTTTTTTTTAACTGAAGACGTCATTTTAAAAGTAAATGTACACCGGTTAATTTGGTATATATATATATATATATATATATATATATATATATATATATATATATATATATATATATATATATAGATAGATAGATAGATAGATAGATATGCAGAACCGATGCAAAATTTTAAATAAGGCAGAAAAATTACTGAAACGGCTCTCTTTTTCTTAATCTCTCTCTTAATATTCATATTATTTTAAATGGATTGCACCATTAGAAAGATAGAAGTACATAGATATATCCTGGTATTGTTAATTTTCTCGTATTTTGAATAGTTAATCCGATGCTGGCTTAAAAAATGGGGAGGGGGGAGGGGGAAACATATAAAAAAGACTATTTAAAGATAATTTTTTTTGCAAGGGTTAATTTTTATATATTTTTTAACGGATTGCACTGTTAGGAATATTGAAATACAAAATTTAAGTGTGTATGTATATATTTTTTTTCAAATAGTTAAGCCAATGTGCACTGCAAAAAAGGCAAAAAAAAGTGCGTTTTCTGACCCTCTGTTCTTCATCTGCGGAAAGGGTTCTCGGTAGCATCGCTGTGATTTTTCAAGTCATTTTTCAATGTTCATTACGTTTTTTAATCAATATCTTGGTTAATTAACAAATAATGAAAAATCTGAGCTTCAGGTGCATTTGGACGTACTTTGGACTATCCTCATCCAAAGTTTCAGACCTGTACGTGCGATAGATTTTCCTAGCCATTGCACACACACAAACTCTTTTCTTTTATTAGTATAGGTTATCAACAAAAAATATATGAAAAAAAATTTTCATTTTTAAATTAAACATTTGTATCTTTATGAATATACTCTATCCATAAAAAAATTATTATGAAATTAGAAAATTATTATGAAAATTCACATAACAAATAAAATCATTTGTAAAATTTTTGCTGGTCATTTCTAGTTTTTTACTTGTATGACACAAAGTGATCATAAATATACTTTTTCTTAATTTGTTGTTGAACTGCTATATGAACTTGTGACTGAATCTTTACAGAAAAGTGTGAGTTCACACGTTTTCTTTACATTGCTGAAGTTGAAAAATAATTCATCTGGTATTTTCTTTAGAAATTTTAAAAAATCCCTAAAGTAAAAAATTTCCTGTGATTTTTGGCTATAGGGTGTATATTTTTTATTTTGTTATTCTCTGTAAGATAATAACATGTGTATAATGTATCAATTCAGTATCAACTGATCTTGGATGTAATCAGTTAATACTGAAGTTCATTTCTAACAAGTAATACAAAACATTGAGATTTGAATAAATATAATCATATAGGAAAAACTGATCAAGAATTAATACTCTTTTGTATTTTATTTTAAAACTTAATTCTGTTTTGTTTATTAATTATCTTTTTCAGTTATGTGATTTAAAAAACAGACAAAAAATGGATAATATATAAAGGTATCCAATTTTCCCACAAAAGTTTGAAATGTATATTGATTTTGAGTTCTAAAAGGGAAGAAACTGAAATTACTGCGTGAAAATCACAGTTACGGTTGGGTTTCCTTTCTATACAGTACAGTAAGAAGTTGTTTTATAGTTATCTATAAATTTATATATAAGAGGAGGGAGGGGGGGGGGGGGCTTGGAAAGAAGAAAAGGAAAGTTGAAGATTATTGTCTTATTTTTTGTTAATTAAAGGTATGTGGAAAATATTAGAATTTACTTTACATTTGAAAATAAAGACTAAAAATATTAAATTTCTTTCAGTGATTTTTTGTTTCTTCTTAATTACAAACATTTATTAGGAAAATGGTTGATAGAAAATCCAATTTAGTGACTTTATATTTCCATTTTCAGGGATTTGTTATTATTTATTAATGCAGTTTGCATCATCATAATATTTGTTATTCATGCAATATTTTTTCAATTTCGTTAGAAGAAAAATTGTATCAAATACAAGGATACTTTGCTGAAAAAAAAGGTGAAAGGGAAGAAATGCAAGATTTTCATGTCTTAATTGATGACTTCCACAAGCAAATACCCCATCTTCATCCTTCAATGTATGTATCATTTTAATAGAATTTATGTGTGAGTGTATTAAGCAATATCAAACAAAAGTAATATATAAAAGGAACATTTCATAAACCTGGGAACATCTCAGGAAGCTATAAATTTTATTAAACAAGCTTAGAAAAACAAATGTTTCAATGAGCAGTTTACACTATATAAGTAAAACAGGAACAGAAGTATCCTGGTACTGTTGCAGATGTAATTGTTATTTTAATTGTACAGGATTCTCTGAAGTAGCTTCTATGAAATATATTTTTCACTGGCCTTAAAAAAAGCAGCCTAAATGATGGACCTTAACATATAATCAGGGCTGAGATATTTTAAGTACTGTATATTCCGGTGTATAATGAGCACCTAAAATTTGAGACACTGTTTTTTTATTTTTAGGCTTATTTGCTGTATTACCCCCCCCCCCCCCCTTTTTTTTTTTTTTTTTTTTTTTTTTGCAAAGAAACCATCATGAGATATGTAGGATGAAAATGCAATAAACAGCATTAAAAAGTATAATAACTAGTACAAACTTAAAGAAAAATAAGCAAATGCAAAGTGAGGATATATGCTAAAGAAAATAAGCAAATGCAAAGTGAGGATATATGCTACTGCCAAGCCTGTCTACTTGAATTCTTGAATCCCCACAAAGCATTTGGAATTCATTCAAATTATCACCTTGTCTTCTTATCTTCATCATTAATGTAAAAATCTCAATTCTTATGCTTAATTTTTAAGCTTTCATTTTTATACCCGGTGTATAATGTGCACCTGTAAATTTTTATCAATTTTCATGTTTCTATGTTACCATTAGGGTTGCCAGATTGTATGTTTTTTTTTTTAAATGTATGTCATACGTTTAAACCTTTCCCATACGATGATTTCTTTCATTTTTTAACACATTTGACTATGAGAATTTTTCTCAGTTGACATTTTCAGTTTGCTTCAAAAATTTAATTTTTTTGCCACAAAGCATTAGATGTATGTGCATGAAACGAAAAAAAGAATGACAAAAATCTCAGATGGATTTTGTTATATTAAAAAAAACATGGTCAAAATAAACCCTTTTAAGAAATCTGATTGCAAGCATCTGTTCAAGTTTACTTTTTGCTTTTTTTCAAGCACTTGAAATTGATCCATTATAATTTAAAAAAAACTAGGGTATCCAACCCGGGATTAAGAATATATGTGAAAACAATTTATTTTTATCTGAAACTTTAATAGATTTTTTACATTTAATTTTTTTTTTAGATTGCCCTTTAACAACACCAAAGATAATTTTTATATAAAATATGTTAATTATATATTCAAATAAATGTTTCCAATTTATTAAAAGCTGTAATTTTGTATTGGCCTCGTGCCGAACGTTAACAGCTGAAAAAATCTCTGAAAATTTCCTTAGCAGATTTTTTTATTCTGATAATTTCAGCGGTTTTAAATGCTTATTTCAATTACATGTCTCTTAAATTTGTGTTTTATTTTTACTATTTTATTTATTGCTTAATGAAGTTTTAATTTCGTTATGGAATATTAGGTGGAAAAAAATGCTGAAATATTGTTTAAAGTACAAACGGATTAATATTTTGTAATCGTCTGCAACCGATAGAGATAGATTTTTTTTTTTTAAATCGTGCTTGAAATTTAATTTAAACGCTATAATAAGTCAGTCAATTAAGATACAGTTTTCAAGCAAATTGCATTTGAAAGTAGTTTTTTTTCCCTATATAACGGTGTAAAAATTAAAAATGTGTTATGTTCAGTGTTAGAAAAATTGAAGATAGCGAGTAGTTTTTAGCGCACTCTAAAGTAATATAAACATTCAATGTCTACGTTGATAAACATAGGTAAGATTTTGCTTACCTCCTTTTTCAGCAATCATCCACACTCCTCTTTTTACCGCGTAGTAGGTCCGTCAGAATCACTGGTTAATTCATTAAGAAAAATGATGTATCCATTACTTTTCGTACACACAATATGTAAATCCTTGATTGATGAATTACTATGTGATTAAGTAATGTAAATAAGTTATTAATTAATAAAACATTCATTATACTGATTAAAGAATTTAATTTACAATTTTTATATTTAATAGTTACATAATTTTAATCTTAAACATTAATTAAATTTGATAAGTTTAAGGGAGATCGGAGTATACATGTTCCTTCTCCATCGCGAATGAAAAAGCTTCTATTAAAGTTCTATATGGCAGAATGAAATCGAGTCTTTAGTCCTTATCAAGTGATGTCATTTTACAGTTCTTTCATTGGATGGAAATGACGTAAAGTCAATTTATGTCATTCATACGTATTTTAGTCTCTTACTTCCTTGTTCAGTTCACAAGTTTGTAAAAACCTCTTCATATTGCATCATGTATTTTATTTCCTCTTTGAAATTGGATAAACACTATTTATAATGATGGATTTTTAAGTGAACTGTCATAAAAATCAATTTGCGGAGATTATTATCATGATGTATTATCAACAATCTCCTCCTTAATCTCTGGAATTTGATTTCTTAAATTTAAATTTCTCCTGTGAACTTTGAAGATAGGCTTGGGAGTGGGCTTAGTTAGGATGTCCGCTACCATGTTTTTAGATTCCCAATACTTTAGATTGATTGTACCATTGTCCTTTAAGTGTTTAATGGAATGATACCTAATATCAATGTGTTTCGTGCGACGGGTGTATTTTCCTGATTCGATCATTTTTATGCAGGACTGGTTGTCCTCATGCATAGTTATGGGTAATGTCTGTTCTAAGTCAAATTCTTGTAAGAGTCTAATTAACCATAAAATTTCTTGTGTCGCATTTGCTGCTGAAATATACTCAGCTTCAGCACTTGACATGGCTATGCATGATTGCTTTTTGCTAATCCACAAAATTGGGTTTTTCCCTAATAAAAATAGATTTCCGCTGGTGGACTTTCTAGTTTGTATGTCTCCAGCCCAGTCTGAGTCACAATATACTTCTAGTATAGGTTGGTGTGTTGTATTTATTTCTAATTTAAAGTTTTTAGTGTGATTTAAATAGGAAATTACTCTTTTAGTTGCTTTCCAATCCTTCTGTGAAGGGTTTTCGTTTTTTCTACTTAGGATGTTAATCGCAGCTGAAATATCTGGTCTTGTGACAGTTGAGATATACAAAAGAGTGCCAATTGCCTTTCTATAATTGATGTTGTTTGGCAATGGTATTTCTTCATTTTCATAATTTACGTAGCCTGTTTCCATGGGCATATTGTAAGGCTTTGCTTCTTCTAATTTAAATTTTCGAACTAATTCTTCAATTTTAACTTTTTGATTTAGTTTATATCGTTCGTTTGTTTTTTCAAATTTAATTCCTAGGTAGTAGTTTAATTGACCTAAATCTTTTAGTTCATATTCAATCTTAAGTTTCTGTATAATTTCTTTAATTTCACTTTCTTTTGCAGATATCAAAATGTCGTCAACATAAACGATAATATATGCTTTACTGTTTTTAGTATTACGTATGAATAAACACGTGTCTGAAATTGATTGTTTGAAATTTAACTTTTCTAACGATTCTAAAATTTTTGTGTGCCAGGCTCTAGCTGCCTGTTTTAAGCCGTATATAGCCTTATTTAATTTGCACACTTTGTTTTCATGATTAGGTTTGACATAGCCTTCCGGCTGAGTGATGTATATATCCTCTTCTAAATTTCCATACAAAAATGCAGTTTTAATGTCAACGTGGTTTATGTTTAGTTTATGATAGGCGGCGGCTGCTAAAAAAGTTCTAATGGTTGTATGTGAAACCACTGGAGCAAAAGTTTCATAATAATCAATGCCAAAATTTTGAGAATAGCCTTTTGCCACTAATCGCGCTTTATATTTTTGTATTTTTCCTTTATCGTCTAATTTTGTTTTGAAAAGCCATTTCGAACCAATTATTTTTGTATTTGGCGGGGGGTCAACTAATGTCCAAGTTTTATTTTGGTTGTGAGATTCTATCTCCTCCTGTGTTGCTTTGATCCAGTTTTCTTTTTCTACTAGGTTTTCCATGTTTGTTATTTCCTGCCAATTTTTCGGTTTGTTTATATTTTCATCTTTAACCAAATAAATTAGTCTATCTGGGGGAACCCCTCTATTTACTCTATCTGATCTTCTCGGTTCGGTTTGATTTAGTTCAGATTCATTCTGATTATCATTTTCATTTGAAATTTTGATTTTTATCAGATTTGGGTTTTCCGACTTTTCGTTTTCGGCATTAGTGTTTTCATCTATATTTAGTTCTAGCAATTTTTCTTTATTTGAATTTTTCGGATAGTTTTCCAAAAACTTCACAGTTCTTGCTATAGTTATATCTTTGCCACTTGTGTATATACGATATCCTTTGGAATAATTATCGTATCCCACAAAGATCCCTTCTACTGATTTATTATCTAATTTCTGTCTTTTTGGCTTGTTAATATATGCATAAGCTTTGCAGCCAAAGATTCTTAAATATTTTAGATTTGGTCTTCTGTTTGACCATAACTCATATGGAGTTTTCTCGTTGGCTTTAGTTGGCAGTCGATTTTGTAGATGATTTGCGGTGCAGATCGCCTCTCCCAGAAATGTAATGGTAAATTAGAGTCGCTTAACATTGTTCTTGTCATTTCAATTAATGATCTATTCTTTCGTTCAGCAACACCATTCTGGCTGGGAGAATATGGTACTGTTAGCTGTCGCTTAATTCCATTTTCTTTTAGAAAATTATCTATATTTAGGGTTTAATCTAGAGCTAGCCAAGTAGCCAAAAAGCTAACTGAAAGCACCTTTTGCCCCCAAAGCATTTAGTGGATTAGCCAAATAGCAACAGCCAAAAAATATATATAATTTCCATTTTGTTGTTCCTGCTTTTCATAAACCTGCAACTGCTGCGTGAAAAAAATCTCAAACAGTCTCTGTCCCGGCAACTTGCTTCAAAATTTGTCTCATGCTCTCTATGCAAGCATCTTACAAATAGTACGACATCATTTTCATTAAACAACTATTAAGGAAATTAAAAGAGTTTGTTTATTTTTTGTTGATGATCCCAACTTAGGAAATGAAACCAAAACGGTTCATGAATGGAAGTTGTTCAGGCAGGTTCTGGCTACAAGGGGTAAAGAAATGAGCTGATTGTATTCTTTTTCCATTAAAATGGCATTACTGACATGTTTCCCAATGTGACTTCTTTGTATGAATTTGTAGCAACAATTCTGTTGTCTACAGCAGATTGTGAAAGAGGATTGAGTCTCGTGAATATAACAAAAACAACTTGAGAAATAGACTGACAATCAAAAATTTAAGTAATTAATTTGGAAGGGGAAGTTTGAAAAGGATTTCCATTTAAAAAAGCATTTGATGTGTGACGTATGGCCAAATCTCGAGAGGGTCAATCTTACAGAGTGGTGTACTGTTTGTATAATGCATAATTAAAAATAATACTCATTTATATAGAAATTTTGTATAAATAAGTTTTTTTTCTTCTTGGCTAAAGCTATTTTTATTTGGCTAACAGTTATTGGCTGCAATTAGCCAAAAAGCTACAAATCTCTTTTTCCTAGATTAAACTCTAATATTAGAATTTTTAAATTCTTTCCCATTATCAGTTCTGAGTTCTGTAGGCTTTTTGCCAAATTTATTGTTGACCAGGGCAACAAATTCTTTTAATTTCTCAAATACCTCACTTTTATTTTGTAGGAGATATAATATCGTAAATCTAGAGTAATCATCTATGAAAGTTAAAAAATAATTTTTCCCACCTATGGTTGGAGTTTGAATAGGACCACATACGTCTGAATGCACCAACTGCAAAATTTTATTTGCTCTAAATTCCGTCTTTTTGGGGTATGGTGCTTCAGTTATTTTTGCTTTGATGCAAGGCTCACATTCGGTACTATGGGAACAATTATTTATGTTTATTCCGCATGCTAATTCCTTAGTCATTATTTCCCTCATTGACGCGACGTTTTTATGTCCTAATCTTCTATGCCACAGTTCAACGCAATTTTTATTTTTGCAATTTGTTATCATATTTACGAAATTTTTATCTGTGATTTTGTTAGTTTGCTGAATTTCGTATAAATTGTTTTTTCTTGTACCTTCCAAGCGAATTAAGCCTTCATATTCTAGAAAACATTTATTATTCTCGAACATTATTTTGCATCAGTTTTTTGTAGCTTTAGCTACCGAAAATAAATTAGTTTCAATTTCGGGTACTAGTAGAACATCTTTTAATGTTATTTCATGTGTTCTACCGTCAGAGGTTATTGTGGTAATGTTTACATTACCCAATCCGTAGGATTTTAGTTTATTGCCGTTGGCAATTACGACGTTGGTATGTTCTTTATTTGTAAATTCAGAAAATACGTTTTCATCATTTGATATATGGGAGGACGAGCCAGAATCTATGATCCATGCTTTATTTTGCGATTTGTTAGTTAAAAATGCGCAATTTTTCTTTTCTTCGGTTCCGAAATAAGCTGTGCTTTTATCCGGGTTGTTCGGATTATTTGAATCCGCGCTTCTTAACTTGTTTTCAGTTTTTTGAAATACTAATGAAGAAGAAAAATGTTTTTTGTTGTTTTGTTTAAAGTTAGTAGTTTTATGTTTGTTATGCCAGCAATTAACTGTGTTGTGGTTTTTCATTCGACAAATCATGCAGTATTTTTCTTCTTTTTTAAAACCTGTGGGTTTAAATTTTCTTTCAGCTCTAAAGGCTTTGTTGGTATTATCACTTATATTTGAATGCTCATTTCTTTTATTAAATTCGTCTGTTAATTTACTCTTTATAAACTCTGGAGTTAATTCGTCTTCCTGCCTGGCTTCTAATGCGGTTATGAGGGTGTCGTATGAAGGAATGCTGAAATATGATTTGTTTTAATTTCTTCGCCTATGGCTGATAACTTATCGATAATTTCTAATATTTTGGTTATATGAGTAATCATATTTCCTCCTTCAGATAATTTCGTTCCATAAAGTCTCCTAAGGAGAAATAGTTTACTGGAGAGATTTCATCTCTCATGGATGTTTTTAGCGTGTTCCATGTGTCCCGTGCATTTTGTAAATGCTTAATATGGATGATTTGATTATCCTCAATACTTAAATTAATAAGCGCTCTTGCTTTTTTATCTTTCTTAGACCATACCGTTGTAATTGGATTAGGTGGGTCGTCTGTGACAACTTCAAAGAGCTCTTCTCTTATCAAGAGCATCTCCACCTTAAATTTCCAGTTTGCATAGTTACTGGAATTTAATTTTTCAATTATACTACCTTCTTTGAAGGTTGCCATTTTTCTAATTTAGAATATATCTAAAATTAATTAATTTCTTTTAAGTATTCGAGGATTTAAGGACACTATATTTATTTTTATTTTTATCCTTTATATACTTTAGAATATTTCGTTCTCATAATCTTTGTTAGAAAAATTGAAAATAGCGAGTAGTTTTTAGCGCACTCTAAAGTAATATAAATATTCAATGTCTACATTGATAAACATAGGTAAGATTTTGCTTACCTCCTTTTTCAGCAATCATCCACACTCCTCTTTTTACCGCGTAGTAGGTCTGCCAGAATCACTGGTTAATCCATTAAGAAAAATGATGTATCCATTACTTTTCGCACACACAATATGTAAATCCTTGATTGATGAATTACTATGTGATTAAGTAATGTAAATAAGTTATTAATTAATAAAACATTCATTATACTGATTAAAGAATTTAATTTACAATTTTTATATTTAATAGTTACATAATTTTAATCTTAAACATTAATTAAATTTGATAAGTTTAAGGGAGATCGGAGTGTATACATGTTCCTTCTCCATCGCGAAAGAAAAAGCTTCTATTAAAGTTCTATGTAGCAGAATGAAATCAGTCTTTAGTCCTTATCAAGTGATGTCATTTTACAGTTCTTTCATTGGATGGAAATGACGTAAAGTCAATTTACGTCATTCATACGTATTTTAGTCTCTTACTTCCTTGTTCAGTTCACGAGTCTGTAAAAACCTCTTCATATTGCATCATGTATTTCATTTCCTCTTTGAAATTGGATAAACACTATTTATAATGATGGATTTTTAAGTGAACTGTCATAAAAATCAATTTGCGGAGATTATTATCATGATGTATTATCAACATTCAGAAATTAAAAAAATTGCAGTAGAAAAAAATCGCAAAACCGAAATTTCATCGTCAACTGTTGCCATTCGCAAAATGACATCAGAGTTACACACGGACACGTTTGTCCTTTATAATATAGATAATGGGAGATTTTTTTTCCACTTTAGAGATCTTAATCCACTTACGAGATTTTTCATGAAAAACTGTTCATAATTATAAATACTAATTTAATGAACTGTTTTTCATGAAAAATTCCTTAAAGTAGGCAGTACTCTGCACATCTAACATAGTTTAGTTGGATGTGAAGAATGATGGTAGTGCAGTAGAACCAAAACAACTAGTGTCAATAAAAATGTCCGTTTTTTTTAGATAAATCTGGCAATCCTAGTTACTACATTTCTAGATATTTTTATGAAGAAGCTACTCTTAGGTTTTATTATGCTTTTTGTAACATTTTAGAATGTTTTCAATTACTTTTTTAAAATAATTATTTTGTAGTTTATTTTTTCACAATTTCGTTTACATGAATTTTCATAGCCATTAGCGTCAATTTAACATTCTGTGTAGGAACGTAATTCTAGTTTGAAAATTCATTTTTATTTTCCTTTGTGCTTGCATTACAGTTTAAGTTGTTTAACTGTCTTAAGCTGAATTCATTTATATTGCTATAGCTTGAATAAGTTTTGTTAAATGTACACGGACAATCAATATACAGTAGTTAACATTCCTTATCAATTTAATTCCAGGGTTCCTGTGGTTCAGGAGTCTTTAGGAACTCATTATTTTTACTTTTATCTTTTAAAAATCTTTAAAAGCAGTTAATTTTTGTCTAGGCCATTACCTTATTTTTCAATACTAATAGAATGTTTTTCCTTATAACACAGTTACTTTTTGCTTTTATTCAAGCGAAATCTCGATCCATTATGATTTTTTTTTTTAAATGGGAGATTTTTCCTCCACATTACAGATCTGCACAAGCCTGGGCTTGGCCCTGGTTCATACCCATCCTGACAAAATGAAGACAATCTCTCTAATAGGTCAGGCAGGCAGAATTAAAAAAAAAATTAATGCACCAAGTCGATGAAAAATTAAATGGGCCAGCCAGATTGATAGAAAATTAAGCAGGCTGACCGACCTGATATAACAAATTTAAAAGGGTGAAACTTAATGTGAAGAATTTTCAATGGACCTGGTTGGGCTAAGAATAAGTTATAAATGTGCTGTATGAGCCGATACTAGTTTGACAACATCAATACAGAAATTTAACACATCCAGCTTTAGTGCTTTAATGTAATCTTGCTTTAGTGTAATTAATTTTTTATCTGTTTTTCATTTTATCTAATAAATTTCCCTGTAAAAATGCCTTTCATTTTAAAGAGCCAATATAAATTATGTGACATTTGCTCTTTCAGCTCTCGGTTGTCTTATTATGCTGTCTTTGATGGTCATGGTGGAGTTCGAGCTTCTAGATTTGCAAGTACACAGCTGCATGAAAATTTGGCTCAAAAATTTCCCAAGGGTATCCACAGTGTTCCAGTCTGAATTTTTTAACCATTTTGCTTCGTTAGATTAAGGTCAGTTAACACTAATCGGTTGCTCGGAATTCTTGGTTAGGGGAGGGGGGACCACCCTTGAAAAAGACTGACAACTCGCCAATGATTTTGCATATGTGAGAATAAATTTATAGGTAATATCCAAAAATAGATAGACCCTTTTTAAATATTTTTATAAATTTATTTATTAATTCAGAATTGTGGTATTTTAAATTTCTGATCACTCCCTATTTTTATAGCATACAAAGAGCAGAATAAAAAAAGGCACCGAAAAAACTGGCATTGATAAATAAATGTGTAAGAACATCTTTAGAAAGGCACCGCTATGAAATTTTAATATGTTGTTAAGATATACTACAATACATTTTTTAAATATGTCATATCACACATAGCTTTTAATAGAGACATCAAAAATTTTAATATAGGATTTTCAATGTCAGAATGAGCAATAATAGGATTAAAACGTGACTCCTCAGGGCTATTCACTTGAAATGAGGGCATAAAGACAATTTAACATTAACAACAATGTATTAAAACACTTAAAAAGAGAGGAAGAGCAGTGGAACAACCAACTTAGCTTTTAAATATGATCAGATTCCTCTTGCGTGTCAAAAGCAATCTTGACCTCGCCTACATTTATCCAAATTACAGCGCATGTAAAATCCCAGAACAAGAATAAAAAATTCAAAGTTCAGATTTGATTGCTTGCTTAACATAAAATGCATGCATTTAAATAAGAAAACATACATTTAAACAAAATATTTTCAATGTACATGTAATGCAGTTTTCAAAATACATTTAAACCTATCTATAATATACATCAAACAATTTTACAGAAAGCAGGTGTGACAAAAATAAAAAAAAAAGAAAGAAAAAAGTGATGTAGATAAAATCACTTCTAAAATTTTTAAATAATCTTCATTTTCTTTAGTAAGTTCATTGTTTAAGTGAAGCTACTTAACAGATCAAATAATGTCAAAAGAAAAATTTACAGACCATCTGTTGTGTTTCTTTCACATTCCTAAAATTTCTACTTTAATAGAATAAAGGAGCATAGTTACCTAGTTATAGAGAGGTCTGGGAACCAATTGGTTTCATGCTAGCTGACAGATTATATCGCTTGTCCCAGAATGCTTGGATAAAAGATTTTTCATAATCAGAGCTGTAGTCATGTTCATTGCTTACAGGTTTATTATAGAGTGGGGAAAACCTTTTAGTAGATTTTCTCATATTACCATTATGTTTTCATTATTTGGTCAACACTGGATTGGAGAAATCGAGCTACCTGCGTTTCTTTTAAAGCTCTGTTTAGAGTGTCTATTGTTTGTTAAATAATTTTTCCCTTTAGCTGTTTCTTTACTACATTTTTTTCAATGCTGTTCATTTTGATAACTATTTCTGCTTGAAGTGTTCTGAATTATTTGAAGATAAAGCATGACGTCTATTCCTTAAACCAAAATTTCTTGGAGAACAAAAACTTTTATTAGGTATATGCTGAGATGAAAAAGAAGAATTGTATGAACGAGGAAGCTCGGATTTGCCACTCAACATTAGAGATAACTTAGTATCATTCCTAAGTTTATAAACTGACCTGATCCAAGTTTACTGTTATCCTTTCACCATCAACATCTATAATTAAGTTATTATTCACTACTTCCAACACTCTGAAAGGATCTACAAATTTCAACCCAAATTTAACCATTCTTTTCTCATTATGTAAGCTAAGCCAATGCTTTTCAAGCAACACAAAATCTCCAACTTTTATTTCCAACTTTCTCAGTTCCATATTGTAGTACAGAGCGTGATGCTTCTGCACATTATTTATCTGAACCTGACCTTTGATCAGTTTATCCAAATCCTGATAGACAAATTTGTTCTCTGAATCCGACACCATAACCAATCTTTGAAAGGGGGTGATAATTTTTCTACCCAAGAATAATTTGGCAGGGGATTTTACTCTTGATTCAAGTACAGCCATACTTAAGAGCATAAGCAAAGTTCTGCAAAAAACTATCCTAGTTTGTATGATGTAAGCCAATATAAGACCAAATCATTTTAATTAACATGCAATTCACTCTTTTAGCCATATTTGATTGTAGCCAATAGTGTGCTCTAAAAGCATGGAAGATCTCCAGTGCCATCCAATATTATTAACAGCTCAGGAATATCAACTGGATTTACAGTAACAGCATTTAAAACTTCAAAAGACTTTTGTTTATTCTGTAACTGTATGCTGTCTAAACTACAGCCATTTACCAGTTTAACTGTTCAGAATTTCTACCAGATTGCCTCCATACATGAGATCTGTCCTCATTACATTCAACTGCACTCAGCTGTCTTCAATGAGAAGCGGGGAGTGGGTCGTTCATACTTTGCCCTTTGCCTGTATTTCTACTACCTGGATTAGAAAATGATTGTCTGTTCCTATCCTCACCTCTATGATCAATTCCAAAATTTCCCCTACTTCCTCTAAAATTACCACCATCAACTCTTGAATCATCATCATCATTATTACAACTATTCTGAATATTGCTTCCACCATTCCTATACCTATTTCAATTGCCACTTCCAAATTCTCTACTCACTCTAAAATAATTTTCATTACTCTAATTTCTAAACTCATGTGAGGGAAAAATATTAAATTCATTACTGCAAGTCCCTCTCTGTACTGGACAACCCAATACTCCACCACAATCAGTTTTATGTTTACTTTCATGTTTCAGTAATAATTCATAAAGTTCAGTAGAATTTTTAGATGTACACATTTCAATATAGTCCTGTATTACTACATGGAATAATGGCAAAAGTATGTTGAGAAGTTCCTCAAAAGTAAAGTCAGACTCGCATGTTGAGAAGTTCCTCAAAAGTAAAGTCAGCCTCACATATTCCTTGTTTGTTCATACCTTTTAGATTGATCCGTGACAAAAAAATTATCGATGTTCTCAAGCCATAGAATGCATCCCCTTTCAGCCGACTTCTCTTAGCTTCTGACAAAATATATTTTATATCATGGACATTTTAACAAGAGGTATTTATTTTCTTCAGGGACATTGTTATATAGGATATATTTGTCGATGTTTAAGGTGAATTCATTCACATCCTCTACAGTATTGAATTAAGCTCTAGGAAAAATATCTGATCGTCTGGATTCGAGATTTGTTCGGGTACCATTTGTGACATATTTTTTGGGGCTGTTCACTTGAAATGAGGACATGAAGACAGTTTAAAAATATAACAACAGTTTATTAAAACATTCCAAAAGAGGGGAAGAGCAGTGGAACAACCAGTTTAATTTTTAAACATGATCAGACTTTTCTCCAAGCATCAAAATATAAATACAATTCCTGCAGTTAATCTCACAATGACTGTAAAATAATTATCTTTACAAGAAAGCACAATCCTCACTAAATGCTACCAACTAAATAGACTCTGTAAGTCTTAATACTTCATTAATTGAAGTATGAAAATCAACTTTTTACTAAACACAAAATTATCCTTCCTATATTCTTATAACTCCACATGGCATAGCTAACAAACAGGAACTTGATGACCATCACTATATAGCTAGGAGAGATCAGTTTCAAATTTGCTGAATCCAGCTAATACCTCATTTTATATAGCCACTACACACAACCACAGTCACAATAATTAACATATCATTATAAAATAACCGTGACAACCAGATTCCAGAGATACATATGCACTTTGTGAAACTTAAAGAGTTACATAGATTTCTTATTCACACACAAATGGTAGTGATTCAGGACATCATGATCACATGAAAACTCAATCGTCCAAAAGAATACCCTTATGAAAGAGTAGCTAGGCACTCTACTACAAACTGAATGTGGACTAAAGCTTACCACAAAAAATACTCTGTTGTGCCAAACTGCCCTCACTAAATTATGCCAACTAGTGTACAATAAATATATATCTTAGTAATAAATTAAGGAATAATCATTATAAGTCTTTTTTTTTTTTTTTTAATTACTTAGTTTATGTACCTGATAAAGTACAGCTTTAATTTTCAGATCAAAACATAGTTTATTTCTATGTAATGGCGCCATTTCAAGTTTGTTCTTACGTATTTATAATATAAATCATTTTATGTGAGTATATCTATTAATGAGTGCTTGTAATAATTTACAAATTATCAATTGCATAAAAAAAGTAAAGAATCTATTTAAAGTGTTTGCTTTTTAAATGTAAAAATTAACTTTTTTTATAATAAGCCTATTTTATTGGGTGTACATTTAAATTGAAAAGATTAGTTCCCTTTTTCATTTTTATTGTTTTCATTAAAGAAACAATCTGCATTTTAATAAAAAAATAATAACATGTTTAAACAAAATGCTTTTGCTAAAAAGTAAAAATTATTTAGTTTTTGAATTAATGTTATGTAATAAATAATGTTTTGGCTTTTTTAAAATTCTACCTTTAGGTCCTCTCTCTCAAATTGAAAAAGAAATCAAGAGAACAATGGCCGAAGTTTTTAAGAAAACAGATGAAGAATTTTTAAAACAAGCTGCAAAAACAAAACCATCATGGAAAGATGGAACAACAGCAATTGTTGTTTTAGTTATTCAAAACATCTTATACATTTCTAATCTAGGTGATAGCAAAGTAAGATTTTTTAAATTTTGATTTTTTTTTTTTTTTTTTTTTAGTAATATTAAATATCTGATAAAAAATTTCTATTCTAGTAATTTTTTAAAACTTTCTTTCATTAGATTTTAGTTGTGTTGTGTAACAACTCATATGAAAAGCTCAATGCTTATACAGTGGAGCATCGTTTATACGACGCCAAAGGGACTACCAAGAAACGTCGTATAAACGATAACGTCGTATAATCGATTTTCTAGAATAAATTTTGCTTTCGCTTAATTTTAATGTTTAGCGTGTTGATTTACATAAATTTATAAATTAAACAAACCAAAACAAACAAATAACAAAAGTCCTTCCGGCCTGTACCGGGAGGAAAAATCGGACTCCGCGGGAAAGCAAGGGCCGTAGGGATGCCGGACATCAGGTGGATGACCCGACTCCCTTATGGGTGTTCGGCGATGAAGCCGTTCGACAGTCTCTACGGTTCATCAGGTGTCATGTGGGGAAGTCTCCTCTGATGGTGGGAACTTCCGCCGAATCGCAACGACCTCTGTCGTCGACACTGGGGCAAGATGAGGAGGCGTCGCTGGAACGCGAACCCTCTGATTCGGTCGTAGCGACCTGGCGAGACAAAGCCATGGTCTGCATTAAAAGTCCCTCAGGACTTGGGGACGATGAGGAGATGGGCTCGCTCGGCGCCGTGCGGGCGCCGACGGCGCACATTAGTTTTATATCTTTGTTTTAAAATTTTAGCTAATGTTACACGAAAACAGCAAGTTAAAATGCAAAGAAAACGTTTACAAAAGATTCGTTAATACTGAATTTGAATAAGAAATTCACTAAATTATTGAGCTATAGCCAAGTTGGCTTCATTTATGGGAACTTATTTTGGTCGCCAAATTTGGTGATATTTTGCCAAATGTCGCCAAGTTTGGTGAGAATTTGGCGCTAACGGATATGAATATATAGTTTTATGCGTATGATTGGGAAAATGATTACAACAATGAAAGAAAATAATTTGCGAGAAATCGCGTTCACTAAAGCTCATAAATTAATCGTTGGTTTTTTGTATGTGCTGTCTTGTTTCAAAATGTCAGCCACCCTAGAATTTCAAACTGCTCTATCTCAGCCATTTTTTAAGATAGAGGTAAAACAAAAAAATGCTCTGGAGTTCTTATATCAAGGCCTAACACTTAATTAAAAAATAAATTTGAATTTTTAACCTTTTTTGTATATTTATTTTAGTTTTAAAATTTTGAGTAGCCGCCATCTTGAAACAAGATGGCGGACCAAGCTGGCCAACGAACTCGGTCGAGACATTGGTGAGCTTAATACACACAATTAGTTTCATCAAAATTGATTATAAATATGAGAGTTATCGTATGACATATATCAGATACAGATATATATATATATATAAATCAACATTTGAACGGAGGGTGGTTTTGAGGTCTGGTGGTCATGATTGGTGAAAATATATCGAAATTTTCCGGAATTGCTTTCCTCCGAACGGCTGCAATAGGTAGCTTTATACTTTTTTGTATTGAAAGCTACCTAAAAAAAAAAAAAAAGAAAAAGAAAAAAATACAGTAAGCAATTTAAATGTACGTACCTTTATTTTTTCTTTCGATCATTTTATGTAGTATTGCAAAAAAAATTGTCCATGGTTGTTTGACGTGATGACTGACACTGAGTTGTAATTAATGATTTGTGCACTGAGTCAAGTGCCTGAAAAGTTTTTTCACTGGTATTGTGACAAACAAAGTAAGTTCTTAATGTTTCAATGCAATTCACGGCATCTTGAAATGATGGGGAAACAACTTCTTGGCATTCCTCGTCATCTCCGCTGTCACTAAGCGATTCAGATTGGGAGTTCTGAATAAGCTCATCCAGTGGCGCAGCCAAGGGGGGGGTTTGGGGGTTAAAACACCCCCAGCGCTAAAAAAATTACTATAATTACCTCTTATATGAATCAAAATTCCGCCTTAGCGGAATCCGCCGCTTTGAAAAATCAAATTCTATCCAACAATGTGATTCAATTAAACGGCGAGAATTCTACTTAAAACTGTGAAAGCGCATATTTCATCCTTTAAATTTTGAATTTTTAAAAAAATGTTCTAAGAAAGCATTTACTACATAAAAGTAATCATCATGCCAAATTCCAAGTTTCCACACCAATTGTATCACATAAATCACAATTTTGAATGCTTCTTACTCTTGCATTCTTTTAAATTTCGAATTGAAAAAATAAATTCTGGGCGAACATTTACGTTTCTTAAGTACCATCATATAAAATTTCAAGAGTCTAGCCCTAAAAGTTCTAAAAATATTATGATTTAGAACATTTTTAGAACGTTTTTTGCTCATTTCACTTTTTAAAATTTTGATTTTTTTAAAAACCGTTTTGAACGAGTGTTTATATCTTAAAAGTAACCACTATGTCAAACACCAAGCATTTATACCAACTGTA
This sequence comes from Maratus michaelseni, assembly GCA_963931845.1. NCBI lineage: Eukaryota > Metazoa > Arthropoda > Arachnida > Araneae > Salticidae > Maratus > Maratus michaelseni. The sequence goes on from OZ007591.1 coordinate 87,945,370, forward strand.
TCACACAAATCGCAATTTTAGAACTTTTTTGTTCTTGCAACCTTTTACATTTCTAAATTTTAGAAAACTGTTCCGGATGATCATTTATATTTCTAGAGTAACAGCCGTACCAAATTTCACATATCTAGCACAAACAATTCCTAATTAATTGTTTTTAGATCATTTTCAGACCGTTTCCGCCCATTTCATCCTTTTAAATTTAGAATTTCTTTAGAAATCGTTCTTAGAGAGCATTTACATCCCAAAAGTTACCACCATGCCAAATTCCAAGCTTCTATACCAACTGTATCGCAATTTTAGAACATGTTTTTGCTCCTGCTAACTGTTCTGGGCTAGCATTTAAGTCTCTAAAGTAACAACTATGCCAAATTTCATGTTTCCAGCATATGATATAGAATCATATATATTTTATGTTTTATTCTAAAATTTAATTTTTCTATCTTAAAGTTTTTCTATGTGAATTAATGTCTGCATTCAAAATCTTTTTATTCTTTAATATCGAAAGTAATCATTTCTTCCTAGCTAAAAATTTTCCCAGATTTTTCTTTGTAACAGTAAAAGTACGTTACTTCTCTGTGGTTTCAATTCGTTATTTTAATGTACTGCAGATGACTTTAACATATGCTGTTTTGTCTGTCTTCGTATCTTGTGTTAAATGCAGGCGCCGTTTTCATAAATTGATTCCTGCATGAGATATGCAATATCACTATTTTTGTGTTCGCTGCTAACACATGTCTGGCTTTCTCAAAAAAAAAAAAAAAAAACACGAGTGCCTGGTGAGAAAATGTAGTTTTTGGCATATTTTCATTTATATGTTGGTGAAAATGTATCTGAAAAATTAGATCAGATCTTCTCTAACTGTTGAACAAGAAGGTCGATTATTTAGAGGCGTAAAGAGGACCACCCTCGCCCTTTCCAGATGTGTCGATGTGTCCGAAAATAAAGAAAAGTTTTCACGTGATTATGCGTCTTTGATTGTACTGGTTTTTTATTTTCTGTGGACTGTTTCCTATCAGGAGGGGAACCTAGGGTTATTTCGATGAACGTAAATGTCCCAAAAATTACGATCACTTTCATCTCCGATTTTGACAGCGAAATTCTCCATACAGCCCTAACTGCACAAATAAATGGTAATTTAGAACGTTTACTGCTCCTTTCCCCTTTTTAAATTTCGAACTTTTTAGAAACCATTTTTAGTGAGCATTCACATCTTTTTAAAGTAACCGCGAGATTAAATTTCAAATTGCTAGAATCAACAATATCGTAGAAACCGCAATTTTAGAATGTTTTTTGTTCTTACACTCCTTTGGAAATTGTTGTACCAAAAAATTGTTTGGAAATTGTTGTATAAAATATAGCCAATGTTAGAGAGGAGATGGTTACCAGAATTTTGACACCGTTATTAAGGTTCCATACTTAAAAAGTAAAAACTGAACTATTATAAGATCACTCATGTGTCTTATTTTTCTGGTGCTCAGCAGGGAGTTGAGGGTTATCGACGCAGAATCATCTAAGGATTGTTGGTAATAATTTTCAATGTGTCTGTAATTATCTGAGATATTAATTAAAAACCCATCTAGAAAACAACGGCATGGATCAAAACAGTGTTGCTACTTTGTGACCTCCTTTTGAAGCGCGCTTGGCACAATGCTAAGATTAAACTTTGTATAAGATCTTTGCTTTAGGTAAGACGAATCATAGTGAGAGTCAACATTTTTCATTTCCAACTGAATTCAATTATTGAAGGCAAACATTGAAAAATAATTCGTAGAATAATTCCAAGACATTAAGAGTCAGTAATTTTGAGACAACAATAGCTTATAATTCAATATGTAATTCATTTATAATGAAAAACTGTTCGATAACAAATCACTTGAATTATCATGCCTGCATATGTTTTCATTTTTGAAAATGAATCGGAAAGTTTCGCGTTGTTCAGAATACTTTATTTTAATGCTTTAAAATTGTCTACTATTAGGTCAAATATGATTGACAAGTAATTTTTCGTGTGAAACTCAGCGACTGTACTGTATATAAAATTATTTGCTGTATTGTACTCTTCCATCTTAAAGTTTGCCCCTCATCATTTTTAAACACTTTATAAATCTAATCAAGTTTTGTGTTATTTCATTGGTGCATTTTATAGTTTGTAACTCTAATGTTGTTTAAATGAATCATAACCAACTTAATTGCGGAGAAAAGCATTATGATTTCATTCATTTAAAAGACTGATTCCATTAACCAGTGATTCATATAACCGGCGACCACCTTTATCAGAAACTCAAAACCCCCCCTAGAACCAAATTCTGGCTGTGCCACTGAGCTCATCAACACTGCAAATTGCTGACGTTGTTACATCCTCATCACAATCCATGTATTCATCAATATTTGTCTCTGCTCTGAGCAGATTCCAATCATCTTCATTGATTATTGTATCATTGTCGCTTACGTCAGCACCCGCATTATCATCGGAATATTGATGTGCAAATCCCGCTTTTATGAAACAGTTTTTTATTGTTGTCTTTGTTACCTAAGACCAAGTCAACGAAATCATATTCATTGCATCGAGAACACTTATTTTCTTGGTATTAGGCTCGTCAATGCTTCGAATAGCGAGTTGAACTAACTGCTTTCTATAATGCATTTTTAGATTCTTAATCAGGCCCAAATCACATGGCTGAAGGTGACTTGTGCAGTTTGCAGGAAAAAAGTGAACTTTTATATTTTCCAAAAAATCAGTATCCGGTGGTTGCGATGGACATCGGTCGATGAATAGCAAAATTTTTCGTTTTTGCCTCTTCATAACATTATCAAGTTTTTTCAGCCATCTAGTAAAAATTTCACTCATCATCCACACATTGTTATTGGCATCATAATCCAGCAGTAGTGTTTTGATGTTCTTTAGACATCTAGGTTTTTTTGATTTTCCTAACACCAAAGGAGTGATCTTTTCACTTCCATAACAGTCTGCACAAAGAAGCACAGTAAGGCGATCTTTACTTTTTTTTCCTCCTTTACATTTTTCGCCTTTATAAGCTAAAGTCCGATTCGGCATCAGATGATAAAAAAGACCTGTCTCGTCGGCATTAAAAATGTCTTTAGGTTGGTATTCACTTATTATGCCAGGCAGAATTTTGAGCCATTCTACGACAGAATCAACTGGAACATTTCTCGATTCACCACTTACAACTTGACACGTGATCCCGTGGCGCACTTTGAATTTCTGCAATCATCCTGCTGTAAAGTCACAGTCTGCCTGATTCAATTTCATCGAGATTTCTTTCGCTTTTTCCATCAACATTGGACCACTTACTGGAATGTTCGACGCACGACACTGATTGAAAAACTGGAGCAAAACTTTTTCCATTTCAGGAAATTTACCCTCTTGCACTCGTAATTTTTTTGATGCCGAAGATCCACAGGTTTTTGCATTTTCCTCAATTTTTTGGCGATCGTGAATAACAGTCTTTAAGGTAGAAACTGGAATACCCATCATTTTAGCCAGGTCAACTTTTGACCTTCCCGGTAAATTTTTACTATCGAATTCTTTCAAAATTTCAATTTTTTCTTTTACCGAGATGGACTTGCGTTTTCGAGACATGTTTGAAAAGAGCTGTGGCCGATACAGTACGAAAAGTGAAGAATGAAAAAAACGATCTGTACTGTTAGTGAACTGATAAGCAAAGAAAATGCTATGTAACAATAAAACAGGTCGGGAAAGCTGACCATCCCCGTAAAAAGAATGACCCCTCCCAGTGTAATCCGTTACGCATAAACTGGTTTTTCCGACTAAAATCCCACACCAGCCCACGTTGTTATCATGACTCATGAGGGGTATATTTAAACACCTGCTTTGTTGTCATTCATAGCTGGCAAATTCCACCCGTTCTTAAAATACACAAGAAAAATAAACAAAAATAAAAGTGTACAAAATCGAAAAAACGATGTATAAATGATTTTGTGTGTCGTATAAAAGATATATTTTTACATTACAACGAGTAGGAATGAATTGGGGCCACACTAAAACGTCGTATAAATGTAAACGTCGTATAAACGATGCTTTACTGTAATTGTAAAAATTTTGCATTGAAAGTGATCTAGTACAGTAGAAGACTGCTAATCCACAAAGCTTGGTTCCAAACATTTTGCGAATTATTGTAGGTCATGTATTTTTAGTTTACAATTTTTTTATTCATCTTTTGGTCAAATTTAGGTTATTAATGCTTAAAAATAAATAACACACTTAAGCTTATAAATAAATTAAGAATTAAAAAAAAAAAAAATACAATAATTAATTTTTGTATTGTTTTAAAACATTTGGTTTATATTTTTGTATCCCATTTTGCACTCTATAAATAGTAAAGTAATTGTATGCTGAACAGTGTTGCAAAAAAGGTGGTTAAAATTTTTAAAAAGCCAAGTCGGTGGCTTCTATTGGTTTTAACTGGCTTTTTTTTACCAAAATTGGCTTTTGTATAGTGAAGCATTTTAATTATAAACTGCACGTTTTAAGTGTTTTTTAAAGACATTTTATTGAGTTAGAATTTAAATAACCCAATTTCTCAATAATGAAGACTATTAAGAATATGACTAATATGGGAATAATAGACTTAGACTAATATTGGACTAACACATAGATGGAGCTGCTAGTGATTTCTAGTCATAATTGCAACTATATCAGCTAAATTTTAAAAAGGCACATCAATTGCTTTCCACTGGCCTTTAGCACTTTTTAATTACTTTTACTGCTTTAAATAATTAAATACGACAATAGTTCCTTAGTTACATATTTTATTATTTAACTAATTTTAATGGCTATTGCTATTGATATGCAAATTTTATTTTTCTCTTATAAATATTTAAAATCATATTTAGTCATTTAACAAAAACACTTACTCAAACTTCCAAAATCCTCTCAAATATTGTATATCCTTCCTAATTCCCCTTTTAACATTGAACATAATATGATTTTATCTCTTCATATGAAATTATCTGGAATAAGTTATAAAATCGGAAAAGCAGAAAAGACGGAAAAACTTTAAAAAAATATATAATTTTTATAAATAATCAGAATTTTCTGATTACTAACTAAATGTGAATATTCTAAAGTGTTATATTTATATAAGATAATTTCATTTATTAAATACATATAAATTATTTAGTTTTAATCAATTTTAAAAGTAAATAACACTAATAACGGTATGCAAGATTGTTTCTGTGTTGATGTGTGGTATTTCTTTATTGTTTAAATAAATGTAATCTTTAAAATGTATAGTATATATGGACCGGAGCTGTGTAATATAGAATTTCAAAACACCCCCTTGCAGTCTAATTTAATGTATTGTGTGTATATAATTTTTCTTTAGACATATTGCCAGCCTTCTTTAAAAGTTGCCTTCTACCAGTTATAAATGCTTATTTGATAAAACTTAATAGAAGTTAAAAAATTTTTTAATAGAAAGCTTTTATTAGTGCATTAAAAATAAATTAATTTAAACTTGCTGTGATTTAGCTGTAAACAACTTTTTTTTTATAAAAGCAGGCCGGCAACCTTGCTGGAAACTATTTTGAATATCTTTGCCTTATTATTGTAAATACTGTAATACCAAGTTCATCAGTTTTGTTTTTATAGCTGTTTATATCATTTGGCAACATCTCACTTTCTTAAGCCCAAATTGCACCAAGCTGTAAACGAGTACCCAAAATTGTATACCCCCCCCCCCCCCCCCCATTCTCCAAGAAATCCCATAATGTCTCCACAGCCACAGAATGAGCAGTAGTGTTGGTGAGAAGTCAGATTACAGAAGATTAATGACAAAAAATTGTTTAAATTTATCAAAACAATTTTTTCCGAAGTCAATATCTAGTTAGATGGTTTTCTTATGTACAAATTTAATTTGTACATAAGTCTAATTTCATGAATGTCATCGGACCTGTTTTATAGCAGCATTTTCAGTGCTGAGTTTGTTTGCTTTAACCTACCAAATAGAATTTTCTCGAATTTGAGACCTAGCTAGATCATTTCCTTGTGCTTGACTTGAACTAGTAAATGAGACATGTTTTGTGAAAATCATTACAGCTGTTTTCAATTTATAGCAGTATTTTCAGTGCTGAGTTTGATTTAACTTGTCAAAATGAATTTTTCTAAATTCAGGACCTAGCTAGATAGTTTTTTCTTGCTTGATTTAGTATATACAGGGGTGATTGTGTTCAGGTTATGTACCTAAATTCAGGTATTTTTTTCATTTTTAGTACAGAAATTCTGGTTTTTCTGATAGTTAAATTCATAAAATAAGACTAAAATATCAATTTCATATGGTTGCTAAACGTAATTAAAACTCACATTTTTCATAATTTGACCTCCCTGTAATAAATTATATATTCCCTCCTCCCTCTCTCCATTCGAAAACATTTACTCGCTAAAATTTCAGGTATTTTTTCATGAATCCACAATCACCCCTATATATATAGGAAGCACGGTTTGTGAAAATTTTTGCAGCCGATTTCAAGATCATCTGGACACCCAAAACTGCTTGCTTTTTAAATATATATGATATAAAAAGCAAATTAAGATTAAAATTCCTGTTCAGACCACTATTTTTGGTATAAAAAAGTATAAAGAGTTATTTCAAATTAAATTACATTTATTGTATGATTTTAAAAGTACTAGAAAAGTACAAAACTGTACAAGTAATGTGTTAAAATAATTTTCATGTTATTTGTGATTGTGGTTGAAATATGTGCATTTATATGTTTTTATAATTTTTTCAATATTTAAATCTTAATTATTTCTAATTTTCTTTCAGGCAATTTTGTGTAGATATAATAAAGATTCCAAAAAATATGTCTCTCTACCTCTCAGTATTGATCATTCCCCAACAGATTATAAAGAACGCATGAGAATTCAAAAAGCTGGTGGCTGTGTTCGGTTAGTATACATTTTTCAAAATAGTATTACCAAGATTGCTTTAAAATTAATGAGTATTACTATTAATGATTATTACTTATTACAGCAACTCTTCAATATATCATGGCTCCTTAACTGCTTATTTGGTTAAATTGCTCTTTTTTAATGCCTCCTCCCAAAAATATATGTTCTACTGAAATGAAAATGGCACATTTGAATATTGGATTTAAACATAAACTTATGGATGTTAAATTTTCGATATGAAGGTTTTAAATATATCCATTATCTTTGAAAATTTGCCGATACATTTACTAGAATTTAGAAATTGTTTAAATTTTTGGGAAATTTTTTGCATTTGTTTGAGAAATATAAAACATTTTATTTTCATATTTTTTACAAATTTTAAAATACATTTCTTTTTACTTTCCTCTTTAATTTATTAGTTGCTTAGCAACTGTATTTCAAAGCATATCAATATAATAAAATTAAGTAAATTGCACTACTTTGCCGCAATATATTTTTATCAAAATAGTTTATTTTCAAGAGATTTTTAGAATTCTATTGAAACAGATGAGGATTTATTTGGATAAATTTTCTCTTTTAACTACTTTAGAATAATCGCCAAAACATAATTTCCAAACGAAAATCCTCGCAACTATATTTCAAAGCATATCAAAATAATAAAATTCAAGTAAATTGCATAATTTTGCCCCAATATTATTTTAGTAAAATAACTTATTTTAGTGTGATTTTAGTATTCTCTAGAAATAGATGAGTGTTGGTATATGCCAGTAGCCAGAGGCTAAATCCAAAGTGGAAACATACTTGGCACTACCAATTTATCAAGAATACTATCTATAAAAGGTTCAGCATCATTTTTACTTTTTTCTATCTTTATAAGAAGAAAGTATTGGATTCATGAAAATTTTCAACAGATTTATACATTTTAGACGGTCCTGAACACGATTTGACTGTTTTTAGAAAATGTCTGTCTGTATGTATGTGACAAAAATTTTTTGGGCGCTCTATCTCAAGAACTAATGCACGAAATTTAATAAAACTTTATATTCAGTTAGTCCCTAATATAAATTGCTGCTGATTAGTTTTTGGTGAAAATCGCCCTACAGGTGGCATTTCTATGCTGTATTTTTCACGATTTCCGCAATAGCTCTATCTCAAGAACTAATGTACTTATTTTCATCAAACTTCAGATTCAGTTAGACCTTGATGTAAATAGACGCTGACTATGTTTTGGTGTAGATATCCCAACAGGTGGCACTGCTATTCTACCTTTTTCTTGATTTTCACAGTAGCTATATCTCAAGAACTGATGCACAGAATTTTATCAAACATCAGATTCTGTTAGACCTTGACATAAATAGATGCTGCTTACATTTTGGTGTAAATAGCCCAACAGTTGGTGCTGCTATGCCACTTTTTTCATTATTGTCACGATAACTATATCTCAAATACTAATGCACGGATTTTCATCAAACTTCAGATTCAGTTAGACGTTGACATAAGTTGTTGTTGATTAAGTTTTGGTCTAAATCTCCCAACAGGTGCCGCTGCTATGCTACATTTTGCAGGATTTACACGATTTTAGCAATAGTCATATCTCAAGAACTAATGCATGGAATTCAATAAAACTTTAGATTCAGTTAGACCTTGGTATAAATTGGTGCTGATTCTTTTTAGTGTATGCGAAACCTGTGTGAGATAGAAGAAAGTTTTAGGATTGGCACATCCAACTAGTTTAATTATGCCATTTAATTTTCTGTAGTCTATACTAAGTATTTTTTTTTTTTTAAACCTTTATCGCATTTTATAACTTAAGTGGCAGGAAAAGTCTATGGGCTATTACTTTCTTTAATTAATCCTGAAGTCATGAATCTTCTATAATCAGGACTGATGTCATTATAAACATTGTTTACATTACAATAAAAATATAGAGATATTAATATATTGGTTGACACATTTGAATTTAACACAATATTTCCCTGAGACATGACACATTCTTTTAAACCTAGAATAAAATAATCTAAATCACTATCAAAAACAAGGAATGTAACAGATTTTCTGATGATACCTATTTTCACAAAAACTTTACATATTTTTTTTATTTATTTGCAGGCTATCTTTTACTTGAATAATATTAATGGGATTGATATATTTAATTTTAGCAGGAAAAGTTCTAGCAAACTTAAGGGACAATAATGATATTGTAAAACTGGTGTCGATAACACAAGGAAAACTATGATGGTTAATATTTCAAGAAATTATTAATTTTCGAATATTTTGAAAAGATGACACATTGCTTGAAACTTATGAGATGGTACTGGTCTAGTATAAAAGTACAATCTCTTACCTAGTGGAAAGCTTTATAGCTACCTCTATTAGTACAAATATGACATGGTTTGATAGGATATCTTTGTTGATAGTACACTGTGGGAGCTCTAGACATGAAAAATCTAGGTCTTGTGGGTTGAACATGAGGGTTTGTTGGTCTAACGTCTAACCCAATGCCTATGTGCATTATTTGATTGAATTGGAGGTCTAACAGAATCAGATGTACAGTGGTGGTCAAAAGTTTCTGACCAGTTAGTTTCTTTGATTTGTTTGCCAGAACGTTTCAGCAAAGAAGTGCAATTGCTCCAAAAGTGAGGAATATGCAAATCACCTCTGGCCACGTGATCATTTTGATTGGATACTGAAGACACTTGATGCAAAGGACAGGAATTCAAAAATCGCATGTGCAAAAGTTTCCTGTCATTCGTTAGATTTTGTTATTGATAAAGTATTTTTTTTTTTTGGCTGAGTTTGTTAATTAATCAGCTTGAATAATGTAGTTAAAATTAAAAAATGAAAAGTTCAACAATTATCATTCGTAAATGAGTGATTTGTTTGTCGCTAAAGGTCCAATCCTCTCGTGAGATTGTGGCAAAGTTATCAATAGGAAAATCTACTGTGAACAATATTTTCTTAAAATATAAAGATGGCCATGGCCTTCAGGACTTGCCACAGTCCAGGAGACCCCGGAAAATGACTATTCGTGTGGACAGAATTATCAGCAGAATTATCAGCAGTTGAGCCCGCATAAAATTGCTGTTGCAATATCCCACGATTTACGAAGTGAAAATATTGCTGAAATAAGTAGGTCTACCGTCTCAAGATACTTACGGGAAGTAGGACTTTATGGAAGAGTCGGTCTTAAAAAATCTTTCATAAGTAAAGAAAAGTCAGCGTGCCCGACTGGCATTTGCCAAGGAACACAAAGACTAGTCAAGTGAAAACTGGAAAAAAGTACTATTTTCTGATGAATCGAAGTTCAACCTTTATAGGAGTGATGGCAGACACTATGACCGACGACATAAAAACAAAATATATGATTCGTGATATGTTATTCCTACAATGAAGCATGGCAGAGGACACGTTATGCTGTGAGGAGCATTTTCTGGAAAAGGTGTCGGTCTGTTAGTTAAAATCCTCAGTAAGATTAATAGTGCAATGTATAAGAATATATTGCAAGATCATTTGCTTTTTTATTGGAGGAAAATTTGTAATCGCAACTATTTGTTTCAGCATGATAACGACCCAAACATTCGTCAAGCAGTGCCTTTTGCACAATAAAATTCTATTTTTGAAATGGCCAGCCCCATCACGGAATTAAATTTGAAGAAATACAGAATTTTAATTTTTATGCTTTCCTTGTACAAAAAATTTCTCAATGAGTAAAATGTGCCCCATACACTAATAAGGTCATGTACAAAATTTCAGCATTTTATCATAAAAAGTTGCAGAGATATGCTTAAACAAAGTTGTTAATCATAAATTAAAATGTAAATGTTTACAGCTAGAGTGTACATGACACGACACAGAAAGGTATCATAACCAAATAAAATATGGCTCTTACCTTTAGTTTTATTTACAAATTTACAAAACTATGCTTCCTGAAAAATACCTTAAAAATTTACATGATGAATTATAGAATAAAACTTGAAAAGGTACAACAGTCAGTGAGCATTAAAACAGCTTAGAAATGTTTGCATATGCAAATATCTGCCTCTGACCGGCAGTGTTGAATTCAGACACTTTTCTACGGGAGGGATTTCTGTGGCTCCAGGGTAGACATTGTAGAGTTCCAAGGGGGGGGGGTGTCTCCCCGGGCCACCCCCTGAATTCAACACTGCTGATCGGTGCGTCACATAATTGCAACAGACACGTCATTAGATGAGAAAGTTGTTTGTGATCTGCCATTGGTCAATGCCATCGCTTATGTAAGCGTAACATGTACAGCTGGACAGTCTAAGCGAAACTATATTTCATATATCTGCTACATTTTTAGAGTGTAATTAGCCTGTACAGATAGTATGTTGCAATAGAGCAACGAAGAACTTTTCGGAATGCTAATGCTATACAGTTTATGCAATTGCAATGCTAACGAAACTGCACAGGAATTTCAGCATACATTTCCCAATTCTCGACATCCTTCTGGGAGAGTTATTTCCCGATCAGTGCAACAAATGCATGAAAAAGGAAGCATACATCCTGTAGGTGGACTAGGTAAGCCTAGACTTCATTCAGCTGATGAAGAAATTGATATTTTGGCTTACTTTTGCACTCATCCACTTAGTAGTGTTCGTACCACTGCTTCAGAAATTAATGTACCACATACAACATTGTGGAGAATACTGAGATGGAATATATGGAATCTGTTTAGCATTCATAGTGTGCAAGGACAGGAGCCAACAAATTATCAATATCGTCTAAATTTTTGTAACTGGGCTCTTAATCAGGAAGATGCAAATCCCTATTCCTGAAAAAGATAATCTCATCAAAAAGTCACCTGTAAAAAATGCAGCCAAGTCTCGTAACTCATTTACCGTAAAAAGTACTGAGATCGTATAAAGCCAAGTTTAACTATTTTATTAACTCTGAAATTTTCATTCACAAATCACTCCTAGTCTCTACATCTTTAGTTAATTATTATTTTGTGACTTGGCAATTACGCAGCACAGGGAAGTTATTACACCTTACTATGTTATGGGATGGGATGGGATAATTTAATTAAGGCAAATTATATACGCACGGGGAAGTTATTGCACTTTAATATGTTATAGTATTATTTGATTAAGACTAACTATATACATCATATTCTCGTGCTACGTAATTGCCAAGTCACAAAATAATAATTAACTAAAGATGTAGAGACTAGGAGTGATTTGTGAATGAAAATTTCAGAGTTAATAAGATATTTAAACTTGGCTTTATACGATCTCAGTACTTTTTACGGTAAATGAGTTACGAGACTTGGCTGCATTTTTTACAGGTGACTTTTTGATGAGATTTCACTTTCTTTCTAAAAATTGAAGCTTTAGTTTCGTTTGCAAAGTACTGTAGATAAAAAGAGATTTCAGGTTCCTAGGCAAGCACTAAGTTATGGGAGGGGGAGTGTCAAACGTACTCTCAATTGCTTCCAGGATAGGTGAAATCCATCTGAGATATTACTCGCAGCCCTAGATACTTGATATTTAACATAAAAGAACTTTTTTGTATAAAAAGAAAGCCAAAATTAAAATTTCCGGAAATTTCGAATAAATCAAACTATATTCTTTTTTTTCGATGTTTTTTTTTTGGCTTTTTTTTTATTATTTACGGATTTTTTAATTTTTCCCTACTTTGTGTACTAAACCCTGCCTTTCTGCCAAATGTCAAGCTTCTAGGACTACAAAATCGAACTATTTTCAAATTTTCGACTTTTTATAAATTTATTGATTTTTCAATTTTAATTCTAAGTTACCTGATTGTCATGCCAATATAGTAATTATTTGATCCGTCTTCTTAGGATCATTTAGGTTCAATTTAGAGATAAATCAAGTGAATCTTAGAGTCACCGTGATTTTATTTAGAAAGGACTATCAAGCCATAACCAGCCAGTAATGTCGGTAGGGTAGGGGGAGCTGTGAAAATTTTTGTGGGGCTAACTTCATTTAGCAATCCATATTTCGTATGTGAAGTAAATAGAGTACAACCTGTGAAAGAAAACAAACCTGTCTATAAAGAAATCGCCTATATCGTAGCCAATCTATAGCGGAACTTTTCTATAACGAAATTCGTAAACGAAAGAAAAGAAAACCATAATCCGGGGGAAATAACATAAAACAATTAGAGGCGTTGTACTAGCTAATAGGACAATTATCTTAAAACTAATGTTTCTAGCAGTATCAAATTGTTTTCGAATTTTCGATTTTTTAAAGATATTTCAATTTTTCGATTTTATTTTCGAATTTAACGAATTTTTTAATTGTTCCTTTTATTGAATAGTAAATACTACCTTTACACCATGGTTTAATTTTCTAAGACTACAAAATAAAATTATTTTCAATTTTTGATTTTTTCAAATTTTTTTTTATAATTTTCTGGATTTTTTAATTTTTTCTTATTTTGTATTCTTTATTACAAATTTCAAGTTTCTAGCGCTACAAAATCGAATTATTTTGAAATTTCCGATCTTTTTCGAGTTTTTTTATTCTATTTTCGAATTTATTGTGTTTTAATTTTTCCTTTTTCTGTATCCTAAACGATAAGTTTACGCCGAATTTTAAGTTCTAAAGCTACAAAATCGAATTTTTTTCAATTTTTCGAATTTTCGAATTTTACAGATTTTTTATTTATTTCTTTTTTTTTTTTATCCTAAATACTACCTTTATTCCAAATTTTAAGTTTCTACCTTTACAAAATCGAATTATTTTCAAATTTTCGTTTTTTTTCGATTTTTTTATTTTATTTTCAATTTTTGTTGTGTTTTTAATTTTTTCTTTTTCTGAATCTGAACCACTACCTTTACACCAAATTTTCAGTTTCTAAGACTACGAGATCATATTATTTTCAATTTCTCTCTTTTTCTTTCTTTCTTTCTAATTTTTTTTTTTTTGAAATTTTTTTTTTGAAATTTTCTATTTTTTTTTTAAATTATCCATATTTTTTAATGTTTCCTTATTTAGTATCTTAAATATTACCTTTATTCCAAATTTCAAGTTTCTAGCGCTAAGAAATCGAATTATTTTCAAAATTTTCTTATTTTTCGATTTCTTTCGATTATTTTATTTTATTTTCGAATTTTATTGCGTTTTTATTTTAACTTATTCTGAATCCTAAACACTATCTTTACCGCGAATATAAAGTTTCTAAGGCCAAAAGATCAAATTATTTCAATTTTTTTCGAATTTTTGATTTTTTTTTCTAATTTTCTGGATTTTTTCATTTTTTTCTTATCTTGCATCCTAAATACTACCTTTATTCCGAATTTCAAGTTTCTAGCGAACAAAATTGGATTATTTGAAAATTTTCGATTTTATTTTCTATCTTTTTTTTTTTTTTTTTTTTGTGTGTGTGTGTGTGTGTGTTTTTGATGTTTCTTTTTCTGAATTCTAAACACTACCTTCACACCAAATTTTAAGTTTTTAAGACTACAAGCTCGTATTATTTTCAATTTTCAATTTTGTTCGATTTTTTTGAATTTTCGAATGTTTTTTTTTTTTTTTTTTAATTTTCCGGATTTTATAATTTTTTCTTTTTTTGTATCCAAAACACTAGCTTTATTCAAAATTTTAAGTTTCTGTGGCTCGGGATCTACCCAATCTTTTTGATGACGCGAGAGTGAGTGTGTTTGAGTGACAAAAAATCGAAACTTTGAGTTCATATATCGTGTGCACTAATTTATGGGTATTTTTTGAATGATCCATATTTTTTTAATTTTTCCTTATTTAGTATCTTAAATATTACCTTTATTCGAAATTTCAAGTTTCTAGCGTTATAAAATCGAATTATTTTCAAATTTTCCTTATTTTTCGATTTTTCCGATTTTTTTATTTTATTTTCGAATTTTATTGCGTTTTTTATTTTAACTTATTCTTAATCCTAAACACTATCTTTACTGCGAATTTTAAGTTTCTAAGGCTAAAAAATCAAATTATTTTAATTTTTTCAATTTTTTTCGAATTTTTCGAATTTTTAATTTTTTTTTTCGAATTTTCCGGAATTTTTAATTTTTCCTTATTTTGCATCCTAAATACTACCTTTATTCCGAATTCCAAGTTTCTAGCGCAACAAAATCGGATTATTTGAAATTTTTCAATTTTTCGATTTTTTCAATTTTGCTTTCGATTTTTTTGGTGTTTTTGATGTTTTCTTTTTCTGGATACTAAACATTACCTTCACACCGAATCTTAAGTTTCTAAGACTACAAGATCGTATTATTTTCAATTTTCAATTTTGATGGAATTTGTTGAATTTTCGAATGTTTCTTTTTCGAATTTTCCGGATTTTATAATTTTTCCTTTCTTTGTATCCTAAATGCTACCTTTTTTCCAAATGTCAAGTTTCTAGGGCTACGGGATCTACCTAATCTTTTTGATGACGCGTGAACGAGTGAGTGAGTGAGTGACAAAAAATCGAATGTTTGAGTTCATGTATCGTCTGAACTAGAAAAGACAGAAAGTTGTAATTTTAAATTTTGGTCCTGTGTGCCAAATACTCTAGAAAAACGAAGTTTAAAATTTTTAGGATACTCCAGCGCGGAGATATGGGGGGGGGGGGGTCAAAAGTGCCCTAAGTTGCTTCCAGAAAAGTATGCTTACGGCTGTCCTCTCTCGACTTGGCGGAGGCACTGCCGTGCCTCCAGATAAATCAAGAGAATCTTAGAATCACCATGATTTTATTTAGAAAGGACTATCAAGCCATAACCAACCAGTAATGTCGGGAGGGAGGGAGAGATATGAAAATTTTTGTGCGACCAACATCTTTTAACAACAAATATTTCATATATAAATTAAATAGAGTAAAGCCTGTGAAAGAAAATGAACCTGTCTATAAAAAAAAGGTCTATAACGTAGCCAGTCTATAGCGGAACTTTTCAATTACAAAATTCGTAAACAAAAGAAAAGAAAAGCATAATCCGGGGAAAATAATACAAAACAATAAGGGAAGGTGTACTAGCTAATAGGACAATTATCTTATAATCTATCTAAAACAAACTATCCCCATCCTGTGGGATTTGTTTTTCAATGTTTTACTTTATTTAATGCAAAACATAGATTGCATCCGACAACTCATAAAAAAGTCCTTCCCGCCTGTACCGGCAGGAAAAGGTAGCTTTCCTATATCTTCGTTTTAAAATTTTAGCTAATGTTACTCGAAAACAGCAAGTTAAAATGCAAAGAAACCGTTTACAAAAGATTCGTTTACACTGAATTTGAATAAGAAATTCGCTAAATTATTGAGCTATAGCCAAGTTGGCTTCATTTATCAAGACTTATTTTTGTCGCCAAATTTGGCGAGATTTCGCCAATTGTCGCGAAGTTTGGCGAGAATTTGGCGCTAATGGATATGAATATATAGTTTTATGCGTATGATTGGGAAAATGATTACAACAATGAAAGAAAATAATTTGCGAGAAATCGCGTTCACTAAAACTTATAAATTTATATTAAAATCATTAAAATTACAGACATTACAATACACTTTCATAAAACATTAAAAACATATTAAAATTGGACGTTTCGGATTTACATGGAAAATCCCTCTTCAACAACAACATTTCACTTAGCGTAAATCATAGTTAAAAAATATCAACAAATAGAAAATGCAACGTATCAAAATTTCGAAGTCAAAGTTACAGTTATAATAACACGGAGTATTCATTCGGGATTGCACCTGCTTGACCATTATTGACCATAAATTTATCGTTGGTTTTTTGTAATGTGCTGTTTTGTTTCAAAATGTCAGCCACCCTAGAATTTCAAACTGCTCTATCTCAGCCAATTTTTAAGATAGAGGTAAAACAAAAAATACTCTGGAATCCTTGTATCAAGTCCTAACACCTAATTAAAAAATAAACTTGATTTTTTAACTTTTTTGTATATTTATTTTAGTTTTAAAACTTTCAGTGGCCGCCATCTTGAAACAAGATGGCGGACCAAGCAGGCCAACGAACTCGGTCGAGGCATTGGTGAGCTTAATACACACAATTAGTTTCATCCAAATTAATTTATAAATACGAGCGTTATCGTATCAAATTATTTTCATTTTTTCAATTTTTTTCGAATTTTTTTATTTTTTTTTCGAATTTTCTGGATTTTTTTAATTTTCCTTTTTTTGTATCCTAAATACTACCTTTATTCCTAATTTGAATTTTCTAGCGCAACAAAATCGGATTGTCTTCAAATTTTCGTTTTTTTTCAAATTTTCGTTTTTTTTTCAATGTCTTCGATTTTTTCAATTTTGCTTTCGATTTTTTTGGTGTTTTTGATGTTTTCTTTTTCTGGATGTTAAATACTACCTTCACACCAAATCTTAAGTTTCCAAGACTACAAGATCGTATTATTTTCAATTTTCAATTTTGATGGAATTTGTTGAATTTTCGAATGTTTTTTTTTCGAATTTTCTGGATTTTATAATTTTTCCTTTCTTTGTATCCTAAACACTACCTTTTTTCCAAATGTCAAGTTTCTGGGGCTACGGGATCTACCCAATCTTTTTGATGACGCGTGAACGAGTGAGTAAGAAGTGACAAAAAATCGAATGTTTGAGTTCATATATCGCCTGAACTAGAAAAGATAGAAAGTTGTAATTTTAAATTTTGGTCCTGTGGGCCAAATACTCTCTATAATTGAAGTTTAAAATTTTTGGGATACTCCACCGCGGAGATATGGGGGGGGTCAAAAGTGCCCTGAGTTGCTTCCAGAAAAGTATGCTTACGGCTGTCCTCTCTCGACTTGGCGGAGGCACTGCCGTGCCTCCAGATTTGGACTTATGATATGAATGCTGTTTTAAACAAGATGGATGCATAAATCCTGAAAATAAGCATTTTTGGTCTGACACAAATCCATTCATGGTACGTAATATTCATCATCAGAAGCAATTTTCTGTGAATATATATCTGTGTGTGGTATTTTCAGAAACCACTTGCTTAGACACATACTGTATGATGGTACATTGATGGGAGACTGAAATGTTAATGCGATTCGGAATGTGGTTTTTCCTGATTTCATGGATGAACTGCCTTTAACAGGACTTCTACATGTTTGGTTTCAACAGAGTATATCCAGCTCACCAAAGTATGTTGTGAAACACTGGTTAAATAACGAGTTTCCAGAGAAATTAATTGGTTTGCATGGGTCAGTCGAATTTCCTCCTAGGTCACCTATAGATTTTTATTTGTGGGGTCGTTTATGTACAGCTGTTTGTTACCTCCCTTAGATAAATCAGAATTGTAACAACGCATTCAAGATGGTTGTCAGTGACACCAACGAACAGGTACTTGATCAAATACACAGAAGTGTTATCAGACAAATGCAGCTCTGTATTGGCATGGATGGAAAATTTTTTAAACAAGCTTTGTAATCTTTGTGTAAAGTTATTATTTCTACACAGTTTAGATACTTTTGTACCAATAAATAGCACAATTATAATATTTATGCAATCATTGTTTTCTTTTTCAATTTGTGTATGACCCCTGAAATGCGATAATCTGACATGATTTTTCCCCTTTACAAACTCATATCTAGGTATCGAAAAGTGATTTAAGTCAGCATTTTTGATTATCAAATTTCTGCGACTCTTTTTATTATAAAATGCTGAAATTTTGTACATGACCTTATTAGTGTATGGAACCCATTTTACTCATTGTGAAATTTTTAGTACAGGGGTGTGTACAGGTAATTTATAAAAATTTAAATTTTGTATTTCTTCAAATTTAATCCCCTGAAAATTTGAATAAATTTCATAAAATTCTGTACCATATTTTACATAACTTTGTAATTTATAACATATGTCTATCATTAATATTTAAGGAATAAAAGCCGAGGTCAATGTTTTTGGGATACACTGTATATATATATATGTATTAATATATATGTATATATAATGAACACACACAGACACACACACACACATATATATGTAATCAAAATGCATATTTTTTTAATGCTACTATTCAGCCTAAAATTTGGCCAAATATTCAGTAATTGGGCTATTTAGCCAAATTCACTACATCCCTATTCATTACATCCCCAACCATTCTTCACATCCCTAATATTAACATCTTTAAAAGCTTTTGAAGGAAAATGAAACTCATCTTCCTCTCTGCTAGCTGATGGAAAGTAAGCATTACATTTTATATCTGGTAATAATGCTGTAAATTATTTTGAATTACTGAAAACTGTAGAATTATGTTTTGCAGTTCCATCTCATAATGGATTTATGTAAAAATTATTTTCAGTGATTCAAAGAAAGGAATAAATTGATCCCAGATTATGTCCCAAGCATTCGGATTCAGAAATATTCACAAATTATTCTCAACTGTGTTTACTTCTATGAACTTAATGTAAAGTTGAAGATGTTTAAAGTCATATTAAAGCAGTAAAGGAAAGTCATTTAAAAGATAAAAGGGTTATTGTTCGTACATATTTGATAAAAAGGCATTTACACTGGTTCTCATTTTGTAAATAAATGTTTTTTGTCAGGTATCTCTTTTTTTTATGTATACTTCGTGTATTAAGATAACCCTGATGATATTAAAATATATGTATTATTGTTTTTGTTGGTTTCAGTGATGGTAGAGTAATGGGTATTATTGAAGTTTCAAGATCCATTGGCGATGGACAATATAAATCTCTTGGAATCACTTCAATTCCTGATATAAAACGTTGTCAACTTACCGATGATGATGTGTTCATCTTACTAGCATGTGATGGCCTGTGGAAAGTTTTCACATCCGAAGAAGTCTTACAAATTGTTTTTGATTCAAAAAAAGTTAGTATATTACAATTTTATTTTAAATTAAAATTAAAATCTTTCAGTTTGTGTAAATTGAAATTGTAATCACAATGGCATTGATATTATATAAACCTTTTGCACTGCAAGTATTTTTTATGCAACAAGTTCCATAAAATTGCATCACCCCAGGATGTGATGAAAATTAATTTGATGTCGCCTAAAAATGTGAGATTGTTGAGAATTTTTGCCATTTATAAAGATCATTTAACATTTTATTTAAGGTGTTGTGAATTATTTTTAAAATAACAATCCATGCAGCTGTTTCTTGATATGCGATCAGGTGTACAGCATTGAGTGACATAATAAACCACGCCTCCATCTTTACATATGATACACATGAAATCCAAAAACATGCCCTCGACCTGAAGAGAAGGTAAGGAGCAAAAACAACTGATGGGAAAAACAGATCCTCTCTTGTGGCAAAAGATGCTACTTACGTGACATAAAAAAAGAAGCTTCGACTATAAGAAAAAGCCTTAGAGCATGGTAACAGTGAACAAAATGGTTGATTCATACAAAAAAAATGTGATAAAGGGTGATTTTGCTCAAAAATTCTGAAAATTTAAGGCATTCTGTTCCTAAAATTGGAAAAAAAAATCTGTCATAAGTCCGAAAATTTGGACATTAAAAAAATAAAAATCGCAAGAAAAAAAATCAATATAAAACCTTTTTAACGGATGTTAACCACGATTGAATCATGTTTCTGTGAATATTTACATCATGAATTCCATTCCACAGAAGCCTGCAGAAAGCTAAAATGTTAGAACAAGTCCAAAATCTTTTATGCCTTTTGGTGTTTACTTCTATAAATCCCATTCCGCAATGACATCACATGAATATTTCTTAGGTATGCTGGAAGCACGCATACAAGCAGGGCCAGTATGATCCCATTTTATAGATAGAAGATGCAAGGTTGTTTCTGCCAACCTCCCTACTGAAATAAAAACTGCATTTAAAATACCATATATAAGTGAATGGAATCTGGTGAGAAGCTCTTTTCTTTGGTCACATGGGCCACGGACCAGACTGCTTGCAAGGAAAAGGAGCAAGATAAAATAAATTCTAATTATAAAAAGTAGATTAAATTGAACTCCTGAAAAAAAGAATGGGATATAATGGTCTTATTTTATTCTATGATAAAGTTTTACTTAAGATTATGCTCCTATTTAGAGTCCTGTATTGGATTGGGAAATTTCTTATTCCAATGTTAGCAACTATGACTGCTAACAACTAAAACTTATTCTACTAAGCATAAATATTTAACAATCTTAATGTAATA
The DNA here is from genome assembly GCA_963931845.1 of Maratus michaelseni. Lineage (NCBI taxonomy): Eukaryota > Metazoa > Arthropoda > Arachnida > Araneae > Salticidae > Maratus > Maratus michaelseni. Next base: position 87,966,393 of record OZ007591.1, read on the forward strand.
TTTTTGCGCCTGGCCTCATAACAAAATAGTTTCCCAAATAATGGTCACTAACACGGACTACACTCTTGAATGGAAAATGCATGGATTTAGTTGAACAAAAAAAAATCAATATTTCAATTAGTTTAAAATTTTTACTTCCATGCTTTAAGTAAGCCTAGACTAGTATTGAGTTTAAAATTTTTACTTCCATGCTTTAAGTAAACTTAGACTAGTATTGAGTTTATTTGTTAAACTTATTTGCAGCTTACTAATTATCAATTATCTTGCAAGGTTCTGGTCTAAAATTCTTTTATATTTCAAGTGTTAACAAATTTTTATGTAATTTTAAACCCTTACAAAATAAGGTTTTAAATGCGAATAAGTTAGTGTATTTATAATCACGATTTTATTTATTTTTTCCTTCTAATACTAAATTATGTTTCTTGAATCACTCTTTTTCAGGAACCTTCCGATGACCAAAATACTGAAATTTGTTATGAAACAGCATGTAATCGTCTTGTTAATGAAGCAATACGTAAGCACAGTGGTGATAATGTAACTGTAGTCATTGTATCTGTCAAAAAATGTGAATAAATTTATGTATCGCTAAATTGTTTGCTTCTATGAATTATTTTGCAAAACTTGTGGATACTTATCAGTTTATTCTAATCACATTTTTTCTTGGTGATATAAAGATAAATAAAATAAGAAGCATAGGCATCTGAAAAACATTATAAAATGAATTACTATTGATGATAAAGAGCAATGGGGCAATTTCTACTTGTCAAATACCAACTAGATAATTTACACATAAAATTTATTTATTTAAAATAGTTATATGATAATCTTATAATGTATCATCATTCAAAATCATTGGCAATCCACTGGTCTTAGACCACTGAAAAAAATCATTGGACAACAGAGGAATACATTTCAATGGCCCATATAGCCAGTAACCAAAACATCATTTATTTTTTTATTTTTTTTTCCCAGCAAAAGAATATGCTAGCATTGATATTTTGTACTCAGTTCCTTGTGTAACTGTTTAAACTGTAAGAAAGTTTAGATATTTAAGTGAAATGGTTTACTTCACCATTAATGTGGAACTAGAATCAAATTTGAGCCAGCAGTCAAGTAACATTCTGCAATAAAATAATAAATACTTATTGCAGAATTGCCAAGTCTCCTGTTTTCAGCAGAAAACTTCTGATTTTCACATGTTTTTCCGCACTCCTGAAGAAAGTTTAGATATTTAAGTGAAATGGTTTATTTCACCATTAATGTGGAACTAGAATCAAATTTGAGCCAGCAGTCAAATAACATTCTGCAATAAAATAATAAATACTTATTGCGGAATTGCCAAGTCTCCTGTTTTCAGCAGAAAACTTCTGATTTTCACATGTTTTCATGCACTTCTGATTTTTCACATATTTTTCCTGATTTCTTACATATTTTACAATATTCTGTTATTTTACCTTAAAATATACTGTGATTGAGGGATAAAATCTGTAATAGATGTGTACTTGTCTTTTAGTATGATTGATCAGTAACATTTTATGTTATAAACTAATCTCAGATTGATTATAAATAAATTTTTAAAACTATGCTTGTATTATAAATATAATCTGTCTTCATTAAGACTTTATTTAAGATCGTCATGGGAAAATAACTTTTCTTTTTTATAAATAGTTATTTTAAAATTATGGTAAATTTCTTAAATAGCATGTGTGTAAGTTCGTTCTATATGTAAGAAGTATATATGTTTTTTTATTTTTCTTTCTTTCTTTTTTTATTTTTTAGTAAGAGTAATATTCTTTAATCTTCAATGATATCCAATCGCTGTTTAAAATTAAATTTGTACTAAACTAGTTTACATTTTAAAAACAATAAGTTTTCATTGCAAAAAAAAAAAATCACCTGATTTCTGAAATAAAATCTCCCGATGTTTGGCTTTGTATTTTCTGTTACTGTTTCCAAACTTCTTGTTCAAATTATTAACATGTGAGGCTGTATTTGACCTTATTTATTTTTTCTAAATAATTTTGCTAAGAAAAATAAATTTAAAAATTGGCATTATAGAAATAGGATAAATCTACATATGATTTCTTTGTTTTTAAAGTAATACGGAAAGAAAAAATTATGTTAATTTGTATAATATACTCTGATTTTCAAAGCTGTAATAACAAATGTCTGTGATTGTGTTGAGAGTTATTGCTTAATAGGCAATTTAAAGTATTGTTGAAACCAGCAAACAGTTATAGTAATAAATAGACAAACTTGATGTGTTTAAATAATATTGAATTAGAAAATTGTAAAATTGTTAAAACAGTTCGTGCAATGAATTATCATATTTATGAAGAACCCTTTTGAATGTTGGCTCAGAAATTTTAGGGGTATGTGTTAAAACAAACAAGTTTTGTATAGGAAAAGAGGGTCGTAATCCACTTATTCCATCAAAAATGCAGGATGCTTTATTACAAGCTGAATCTGAATTTTCATTCACAACTTTAATATTATTTAAGATATTCTAGCAGATTTTTTATCAGATTAGCTTTACTTTGTATGAAATGTGAAAACATCATGGGAAGTGCACTGTAATTTAATTAGTAGCACCAAATGTACTCTCAGGTACATTCTGATTTATGGAACATCTAGTTTATTGTTGTTTGAATGCAAATAGTGTCCATATCCAACACTTCTTGTGATGTCCTAATACTTCACCAAAAGCAATGTAAGTCTGTTGAAAATATTGTTAAAGTATCTTCATTATTGTTAAAGTTATGAACAAAAACTCGGTTTGGCTTGTAGTGAGACACCCTGCATTATTGACTAAATAACTGGATTGAGATCCTGGTTTGCTATACAAAAATTGTTTGTCTTGGTATGTATTATTTAACATCCCTGAAAGTTCTGACCATCAGTTCAAATACACCTTATAACTGATTATTTCAAGAAAAAAATGAATAAGAATTACTCATTAAAATTAAAAGGATTTATTCAATTCAACCCTGTTAGCACAGTTATGTGTGAATGGGGATTTTCGGCAAGAAATAGAATTAAAACAGCTTTATATTCATCAATCCAAGAAGATACATTAATAACCCAGTGATGGTTAAATGCTACATAATGCCTATTGATAATCCACTTCCCCTCTGTGGTGCAAAAATACAAAAGAATGAAAAAAGAAACATGATGCCTGTGTATGATAATGTTACATAAAAGGTGATTTCTAAATATTTTGAAGAAATAAGATTTTGAGTTCCTTTTCTATTGTACAAACATTTTATTTTGTCTTCTTTATTGTGAGTTGGCTTGTAGTTCTTACTAGAGGGTAAAAAATATGCCCTACCAGCCATGGTATCTTGTATAAGTTTTTCATTTTCAGAAAGGTTACTGATAAAACATGGTATAAATAAGAAAATTTATAATAAGAATGGTAAGTAATATTTTTTATAGCCTTTTTAATTTGAAAGAGTTGCAAATTTTGTTGAAAATAAAGAATGAACTGACTTTTTCTTGGTACATAAATGAAAAAAAAAAAGTAGGAATGTTTTATTACTATACTATTGAAATTTTTACTAACTATTTTAAGTATAATAATTAACATTCTTAAAAATGATTCAGTTATTGAGACCTTTGACTGTAATTTTATAATATTTTTTTTTTCATGTTTTTATTCTTAAAAACTAAGTTTAAGAAAATCTTCAGCAAGACAGATTTTATGTTTTTGATTTCTGCATATCTTTCATAATATTATAAATGTTCCTGTTTGAGATAAGCTGCATTTCTTGCATGAAAAACTGTTGAGTTGGGTTTCAACCATTAATTAATATAGGGGTGGCTCGGGAGCATCAAATCATTCCCCTTGAAGAGTTTAGAATTTTCTGCTTATTAATAGTTTAGAAATGCAAATTCCCCTCCCCCCCTTTTCCAAGAACTTCAGCCCATTTTCTGTTACTCCCTGAGAAAAATGTCTGAATTTAACACCGGGTTCTCAGTGTACAGTGAAAGTAAATATAAATGGTGTTCCTGAACTCAATTGACAAAAGAAGAAGCGTACATAGTACATGTCAAAGCAATAAAATTTTGCTGTGGAACTTTAAATTGAAATTCACCCCCCGCCCCCCTTTTTTTCCCCAGTTTTCCACAAGGTATCCTATTCTGAGCTATTCTGGGTTTTTATTAATAACTACATAATAATAAAAATATTGTAGCAAAATTTTCTACAAACTTATCTTTCTTTGTACATCCCTTGGATAAATTCTTCGAAATTTAAAGCCTACACTTTAATATCTATCTACATATTAGTTTCTGAGTACAAATGGAAAAGGAGAGAACAGACTCTTTTAGGAAGCAAATGTATTGTTAGGCAGAAAAGCTAAAACACAAGGTTTCAGGTATGCTAGATATTTTCAGCATATAATCACTATGGAAACAGTCTCAATTTCACGGTCTGCACATGTCTGTGCTAATATTTTTTGGAATTTTGACTGAAATGAATGCTAGCGCACAGAACAGGGTTGTGGACTGCTACTGTGGTTTCTAGAATTTTTTTCAAACTGTTTAGTTGCATTGTCTTTTATCTTTAAACTAACAAGCTACGCCCACTGCGCTGGTCGTTTTCTACAAATGAACCTTAAATCAAACGAAATATAATTTGACCTTGTAGTTGAAAGAAATCTGTATATTTTCCTGGAATATCCTTCCACATTACTGAAAAATGACACCATTGCGCTATTATATTTTCTAATGTGCAGTCAAAATTTTAGCTGTTAAGGACCAACTATTTTATTTGGTAATTTACAGTGAGGGTTTGCTAAAGAACGTTAAAACTATATGTAATATATTAATACAATCACTAAAAATTATCGAACTAACAATGCAAACAAATTAACTAACAAAAGTCATCCAGTAGAAGTTTTTATAAAGGCTAATCTTTGATAGTCGGGTTCATCAGATTATAGAACTTTTCCACATAATTCTAAAGCTAACATAGAACAATATGAAATATACTAAAACCAGCCTTAAAAATTATCTACTTAACAATGCAAGTCACAAAAAATACGCCCAGGAAAAACTTTCAAAAAGTCTAATCTTTCGGAATCGGGTTCATCTGACTATATAACCTTCACACATAACTGTTTGACTAAGCAACGTAGAACAATATGTAGTACACTAAAACCATTCCTGAAATAGCATCTAACTAACAATACAGTTATCATCAAAATCCGTCCATTAGAACTTTTTCAGAAGGCTAATCTCTCATAATCGGAATCAAATATTAAAAAGGCTAATATTTGATAAAAAAAGGTCACCCAATTTTTGAATTTCCCCCTCTATAATTCTAGAACTAAGCAACGTAAAATGATATGTTATATGATAAAACTTTCCCTACAAAATTATCTAACTAATGGTGTAGGTTTCATCGAAATCCATTCGACAGAATCTTTTAAAAAGGCTAATCTTTCATAATCGGATTGATCTGATTATAGAACTTCCCATAATAATTCTATAACTAAGCTACGTAGAGCGATATGTTATACAATAAAACCTTCCCTGAAAAATTATCTATCTTACAGTTTAAGTTCTACGAAAATACATTCAGCAGAACTCGAGTTATAAGCAGCCGGAACGAAATTTCATATATAAGGTAGAAGTAAATAGAAGTATATTGCTATTAATATAGTTTACATTTGAATGAAAAAAAGGTACTTTTTGGTTAGCCAGGCGCCAGAGATATATGTACATATATATAAATATATATGTATATACATATGTATATATATCTTCATACATATAAGTTTATATATGTATATTTATGTATATGTGTATATATATATGTGTGTGTGTGTTTTCACCTACCTATTCAAATGTATACACAAAAAAACACCTTTTGGCTTAAAATAAAATTATTTGGGGTCAAAAGTAAAATAAAAATCGCCAAAAACAAAAGATAAATCACCAAATATTTTTTCAATAGCCTGTACATGTGTATACAGGGTGTTTTTTTTTTAAACTGATGCTATTCAGAGCCGCCTGTAGCTCATTCTAATAACTGGATTGATACAAAATTTTGTGAATGGACTAAGAAAACCATGGAAAAAAAGATTCCAACAAAAAAAAAATTAGTTCCAATCACCACCGATAGGGGGAAATGTGGCGCTGTGGTAATTTATGCAACTGAGAATTAGCATAAAATACGGGCAATAAATGCAAATGCAAATTTTTACTTATGCAAGCGACAGTAGTGCCAAAAGTTTAAGTTATAAATGCATGCGAAAAACACCGAGAAACAATTTCAGCTCAGGTTGAAAATGAATCTCACGTTACTGCAGCACGCGTTACTTGTGAAGTTCTATTATTGTAACCAGTGCAATGCACCAGCCGCTCTTCGTTTACTTAGAACACGCCATAAACTGCGCAAAGGACCTATATCCGTTAATGTATTGAAAGCAATGATTCTGAAATTCGGATAAACAGGCTCGCTAGCAGTTCGGTCAGGCAGGGGACGTAAACCGGTGGCAGAAAAAGTGATAATGGATGTTTCAACTGCAATCAACAAAAGGGAAAATGTAAATGATGAATAAAACATGGCATTTTATCCAAATTATTAATTTTGTCTGTTTCTGATGTTTTTTTTTTTCAATGTACAGCGCCACATTTCCCCCTATCGGCGGTGATTGGAACTAATTTTTTTTTTTTGTTGGAATCTTTTTTCCCATGGTTTTCTTAGTCCATTCACAAAATTTTGTATCAATCCAGTTATTAGAACGAGCTACAGGCGGCTCTGAATAGCGTCAGTTTAAAAAAAAACACCCTGTATATCACTGGTGTCCGGCTAACCGAAAAGTACCAAAAAAAACTTCAAAAATGATGTCGTACACTTGAAAAAACATCTTTTGGATTAAAATCTCATCAAAACTGTTTTTCTTTTCTTTTTTTTTTTTTTTTTTTTTCTTTCTCTTCATTTCTTTTTTTTTAAGTAAAATTAGTAACAGTTTTTCTTTTATTTTTCGAGATGTATAGCCATTTTAATTCTTTCTACAACAAAAAAAATAACCTTTTGGCTTAAAATAAAATTATTTGGGGTCAAAAGTATAATCAAAATCGCCAAAAACAAAAGATAAATCGCCAAATATTTTTTTCAATAGCAATCTTTCCCATTGAATAATTTTTTAAGCATTACGAATATTCCCAATCATGTTTAAATTAAATATTTTTGTTTTATAATATTATCTCTCATCAAAACTGTTTTTCTTCCTTTTTTCTTTCTTTCTCTTTCTTTTTTTTTCTTTTTTTAATAAAATTAGCACAGTTTTTTCTTTTATTTTTCGAGATGTATAGCCTTTTCAATTCTTTCTGCAACAATAACGGTCGCCAAAAAATTAGCAATGGCAAACTTTTTGGCCAAAATAACAGAACTTTCTATCATAATTCTATAACTAATGTACGTAGAACAATATGTTATATACTAAAACCTTCCCTGAAAAATTATCTATCAAACAGTGTAGGTTCCATCAAAATCCCTTCAGCGGAACTCGAGTTATAAAGGAACGGAACGAAATTTCCGTTGTGTTTTATATATATAGTAGAAGAAAAAAGATATGGAAGGTGGTGATAAGTGTTTGACATGAATCTTGTATAGAATATTTGCAAAAGACTGTATAATTGCAAGATGTTAAAAAAACCTTTTTTTGGGAAGGTTTTTTATATTTATTTATTTATTTTTAAAGTTACAAAACGTGGCAATTTTGAAATATTTTTGCCCTTTTAGAAAAGAAAAAGTAATATTTTTTATTTAAAGATATTTATAGCTCTTCAATTATTACTTGAAATGTTTAATCCAGATGACAGATAAATGATTTCTGTTTTACATTTCTTTTTTCTTTCTTTCTGTTTATTTTTCTTTTCTTATGTTCTCAAATGATTGTTTCTATTAATTTACCAATTATTATTTTTATAAATAAAAAATAGGTTTTAAAAATTAGAAAATGAAATTTTAAAAATAATCAATAAAAAATTTCTTATCATTAATTGTTAGAAACATTTTTTTTAAATATTATTTTAATAAATTATTTAAAATACTTTATTAGATAGCTATATTTTAATAATTGGTTAATATAATCTTTAGTGTTAATGTTTAGTGTTTGTTTTTTAAATGTGCTATGGAACAAAAAGGTTAAAACTTCTAGGCAGATCATGTAAATTTTATGTAGAAAATAAAAATTTCATAATGTACTGACATGTTATTTGTACTTAAAAGGATACTTCTTTGTTACAGCAGCCCTCAGAATTACAATTATGCCATGGTTGCAGTTATGATTTTACAAAGCTTATATATGTGTCATATATACACATATATGTACTCCATGCACTCATATATGTGCCATATACGTCATTATATGCATATTATTTATGCCTTATATGTCATATACGTCTTATACACATGTCATATATATACGTCATGTATGACTATAACTTGGCCATATACATCATATATTATTATAATGTCATATATACTTTATAATTTGACAGTAAATCTTGGTCACTTGATGATTCATCCTTGGGGGTGCTATAACACAAAAGTACTCTTAAAAGGAACAAATGTAAATATAAATATCTGTTATTAGTGTTTCTTCACATAAAAATTTCCAAAATTCCTAATATTCCCAGTTTAATCTCCAAAATTTCCAAGTTTATTCCCCTGTTTCAAAATTCCTGAGTTTTCTGCATCTCTGCTCTCAGATGCAATATTACACTACTAGAAAAATTATGCTATTTAAAATCCAAGAGACCAACACTTTATTTAAATGTTAAAGTGGCAATCATCCTCGGCATATCTGTTCCATATATGTCATTATATGCATATTATTTATGCCTTATATGTCTTATATACATGTCATATATATATATGTCATGTATGACTTAAATGGATGAATGATAAAATTTAGGGAAATTTAAATGAATAGAAATTTATGAAATAAAGGAGAAAAAAATTCAAATGAAACTCTAAATAACTTAATAGACCATTACAACTTTTTTCCCCAAAGAAAAACATCATAAGTAGATATTAATTATTAAACTAATCAACAAAAGGATTTGCAACACAGAGGTTTATTGAAATACTTAGTAAGCAATAATTTGGCTTCTTTTCATGAAGAAGTAGCGAAGCTGCTTCGATTAATTCTAACCAGGAGTGCTTTAAAGGGAATAAAATCATTTTTAGGGAATTTTATGAACAATGACAGATTTAGTAATTTTATCACTCTAGTAACCAAAAAGCATTTGCTTCGTGAACTGTCTAATACTTAAAGCAGATATTTCTGCTCTAAGGTGTAATACAATCTTGTGTTTATTGAAAGGTGCATCAATGTATTTACCAAAAAAAATAAAGCAGAGAATAGAGCATACATATGATTGTTTGATGTTAAGCTATTTATTATATGTTTATTTTATGTACTTACTAATTAAGTTACTTCAGAAACAATCTTGCTTATTAGTTTCATTGTTTTTCTATTTATAAGTTTTTTGTTTATGTTTTTCCTTCTCATTTTCCTTTTAATTATTTCATATTTATTTTCCTCATGAATATTATTTCCTTTTTATATTCCTATTCTTCCTTTTCTCTTTATTAATTAAATTATTTTAATTTTCCATTTTACAATGTGAGCCTATTGATTGTCTCTCAATATATTAGAATATAGTAGATAAATTCAGTGCTCTATATTAAATTAGTGCCAGTCTATTTTTATTCTGGATAGTTTTCTTAACATATCATATGGATGAGATTCCCTTCAAAAAAGTCTGTTCTAATACAGAAGCTAATACAAATTATAAAATAATATTGGTCATCAGACTTAGAAGAACCTCTCTCTAAAGAAATTTATCTCTTAAGCCATTCTTCAGATCTAAGTGTCATAAATTGGCAAAAATCAATAACTTAAAATTCAGTCGTGATTTTACAAAAAGACCTTTTTAATTTTAAGTAAATTTCCAATGTATCTAAATAATTGACTAGAATGTATAGTAATTTTCCCTAGTACAAAATAAATAGCTATAAAAAAAATACTGATATAAAAGTATTAAATACAAAATAATCCAAAAGGTTCTTGTCCTATATGATTTTAAAACATATTTTCCCAAGTATTTCCAGCATTCCTTAAGGTATGACCAGCACTGCGCCACTGTATTTGAGCCAAGAATGATAATCACTTCTGCTGTTTGTTAAGATATCATCATATTTATACAAAACAGGGAAAGTGTTGAAAGTTTTATTAGTATGGGAATTTCAATTTTGTTAAGTAATTAACAAACAAAAAACAGGTTTGGATTTAAAGACAACGCCCTGTATTTTTGACTGAATGGATGGAGTGCTACTTGAGGTTCTATATAAAAAATTATTGTTTTCATGTGTACAATCACTCCTCTTATTTTTGTCAGTAGAGTTCATGAAAGTCCTGTATGTGCATTCTAACTTTTTTTAACCACAAATTAACTATATGAATTTAATTTTTTTCACTGAGCGAAAAAATGCTGAAGTCTGGATTCGAACACAGACCCTTTTGACTTAAATTGTCAATGCTCTACCGATTGAGCTACCTGAGCTGACAACCGACAGGCATATGTGGCTCAGATAACTAAGGTCAAAGGTTTTGGATTCGAATCCCGGCTTGCGCATTTTTTTGCTCAGTTGGAAAATTTCAATTTGTATGATATCTTTGACAATCAGTGTGATGAAAATTTAAGTGTTATTGAAGCCAGGCTGTTATATTTAATAAATTATGCTGTGAAATGGGTAGTTGTATAAGAAATATTAAGTAATAGATTGTATAGTTTAAAATAAGCAGTTGTGTTCCACAAAACCCCCGTACCATCGTACGTGCTTCTTTTTGGTCAATGGAGAAAGTAAAATGTAATAGAAAGTGTTCTTACTTGTAATGGAGACAAAATCTCATTAGGCTTGAAGAATGACGACTTTTGGATGGATATAAATATTCTTTTTATTCATCTGAATGAAGGAAGAGAGCTTGAATATTTTACCTTTTGGTTTTGACGATCACAAATAAATTTAAATACTGCAGAGCTGTTATTGTAATCCACAAAAATATCTTTTACATAAGTTGATCCAGAATATCTTTACAAAGTTTAAATAATTTAGGATTTCAGTAAACTTATCACACCTGATTTTAAATATAAAAAAATGATTTTCAAATGGCATTATTTAAACCATAAAAGGCTTAAGATCGTTGACGGTAAAATTCTGAGGCAGGCACTGGGGCCCACACTTCAAAAACATAACATATTAACTCTAAGCCATCACACTGTATTCTGATTCTAAAATACCATTGCATCCCATATAAATATGAAACAAATGGGGGTTACAAAAGTTAAGGAATGCAACACTTTAAAATGATTTGATTATTAATTAATGCAAAAATTGAAGTAATAAACTTTTAGAAAAAATAATTTAAATATACGTTCAGTTAAAGAAAGACACACCCCCAAACAAGAGGAGGAAACGAAACCATATCTCAGCCAAAGAGCCGGCGGCAAATGCAGGAACGGCGCATGCGCAAAGCAGAAAACTAAGCGCTTTGACCAGGAGAGGCGAAATGAGCGGCACTCTCAAGTGTGAGTCAACACGGCCAAATGAGCAACTGCGGCGATTGTGAAATTTATGATGGGAGAAGTGCTGATAGCGCATTAGTGCTAAAACAACAGAACAGAACGCGAATAAATACTGAAAAATAAACAATTGTGATAATGATATCACAATCAGTATGACTAAAAAAAAATAATAGTGCACAAATTAACTGTTTCTATGGATATAATAAAGATTTTTTGTATTAAATGTATTATATCATTAAGAAAGTTTAAATTCAGAGATTCAAAATAAATGATGTTAGGATTAGGGTTTTGAATTTCTCAATAATTATGTTGCTTTGTTATATTGAACTTATTTTCTTTTAGCTTCTATGAGACTTTGCATGAATTTCATATCATTATTCATATACTGCCCTTTTAAACTTTAATAAATCCCCCCAAATTAATGTATCAGCTTGTGATATAGCTAAACAGTGTATTCTAACTTTCATATTATCTAAACTTAGGGATAAGGGATGTTTAAATCCATTACATAAAATGTTGGCTTTATGAACAGCATAAAGATTGAAAAAATATAGATACTTTTCCCCAGTATAGGAGCCTTGGCAAAGTAGATAAAATGGCTTTGGCGAGAGAAGGAAATCTGGCAACATATTCACTGTTTCAAATATACAAGCAATTTTTTCAATATTTATACAATTCATTTAAAATAAAGAAGCCATTTATCTATTTTTATATACAAACAGAAGTAAATTGTATTTAAAAAATAATAATAATGATATATATATATATAAATAAAATATTTATATATATATATAGTATAGTACATATATAAACAAGTATAAAAATTCATTAGATTTGTTTTCATATCTGTTTATATCATTTGGCAATAAATCTCACTTTCTGAAGCCCGAACTGTGACGAGTTTTTTAGAAAAACGCCAATGCCTCTATAGTGGTAAAGTTATCTTAAAATGTACAGGATGAATTTATCTCTGAAATTTTTATGGTCGAAAAAATATGTTTATTTCATTATAATAGTAATCAAGATAATAGTGCATTTATACACTAAAGATTCTGGTAAGTTGTACTTTACAAATTATTTACACTAAACAAATGATTTTCAAATGAAACATAATGGTTATCAGTGAATTATACTACTTGGAAAAATAATCTTTTTTAATAATCAGGGGTCATCAATACTAATAACTTGAATGAATACATATCTCTTCTATGTATTCATTATTATATTAATACTTTTCACTTTTAGATGAGTCAAATTTCTGAAAATACTATCTCATCCCCCTAAAATTTTTGCGTGGCTCCTTTGTACTCTTTCCAAAAGTAAGTTAAATAAAAAATGATCCCATGCCGAAGTTATGCAGGAACATGCACTAAAATAATATAGAAGTCAAATTAAAACCTTTCTCTCTCTCTCTCTTTATTATTTTTTTTTTCATGATACATGAAAAGAAATGTTATTTCAGTATTATTCTTATTTATCCATAAATTTCTAGGGCACCTTTCATTTTTGTACAAAGTTGCAATTTATCATACTGATGTAAAAAGCTAGAAAAATATGAAAATTACTTTTTATGCATTTTGAAATAGAAAAAAATGTTATTTTAAATATGAATTTATTAAGCAATTGACAAATTTATAATGCAATTGACATGCATTTATAAAGCAATGGTAGAATAATCAGTAGCCCTTGACTACTGGTTATACTTCTATTTTATTCTTGATTAACAAACTTCTTGTTGTGTCCATGGATAGCATAACAAAAATAAACAATAATAATTCAAAGGAATTAGATACTGTGTGGCTGAGATTAGAAAGACTCTGGAACCAGTCTCGATTCAGTCCTGTTGCCAGGATAACTGGTCAGTCAACTTTATTTTAGGGAAGTCCGGCATTTTCTTTTCATGCCAATTTCCTCCCGGTCATTCTGAGAATTATCACAGTCTTTTGTCCTTCCGCTCCTATGGACAAAGTTTCCTTCGTACAAGTTTTGGAACCTTCGAAAACAGGAAATCTACTCTGGTTTTTTACTTCTTTTTCTAATCAGAGCCACACAGTAGCTTCAAAAGCTTGGACAACAGTAGCTGCAAGATGAGATGCATATAGGCTATAAAGAAACTCATGAGGTGGCAACCCAAGTTTAAAAATGCTTGCAGCATTGGCTGGGCAGTCAAAAATATGCAGTGGAAATTAATTGGCTGTTGGGACAATTTCTGCAATTGTCAATGCCCAAATTAATAATAGAACTACGTTATTACTTATCATATATTTTAGTATATAAATGATTCTGAGTAAGTTAAACGATAAATTTAAGAAATCCACTCTTTAGTTTTAAAATTACAACCCAACCAGAATTAGTTGATTCTAAATGAGAAAACTGTGTCGGAAATAGGTTTTTATAATCTGTCCTCAAATGAGGAAGCTAATGATAATAACCTGTTAACCAGTTAATACAGCACCTGTTTCCGTCTGGAAGGATTTTCATGCCTTTTAAGAGATTAGCTCTGAATCTTGCTATTGTGAATGCTATTTTTTGGAACAGTTAAATTCTGTGATTAATGGTTTCTTTCAAGGTTGATTTAAAAATCTGCACTTGGCCACTGCATTTGCATCTACTAGCGTGATGGTGGAAGAAGAATGACTTTAATTCCATGCTCAGCACATTAGTTACCCTCAATATTTATGTGAGCAGGTATACATTGATGGACATACTATTTGCCTTTGCTATGGAGTTGATGATGAAGGTCATTTAGGGTGAAACTTTAGGGGGAAGGTCACTTATTGACACCTAACCAGTAATTGACACTTTGGCAAAAATCTAACTCAAATACGCATTTTGTTGTAAAATTCTGCAAAGTGTCATTTAGTGGTAAGTGAGACACTTATTTTTATTTTGGAGTCAATTTATTCTCCACTAGAGCTAAGAACATATTCAATGAAGAAGAATCTTTTGAGAATACAAAAAGTGCCATTTTGAAGCAACCCTCTTATTTCTAAAATTAAGGAAGTGTTTTTCTAAACTACTTGTAATGCAACCATCCTAAACTTTTTCTTAAAGTTATACTTGTAGAAATTAGTTTAAAGATGCATATGATATATTAGGGCTATGATTTAGGGTTTATAGTTGTTTAATTTAGCTTAATGGGGGGTGCCAGTTATTGGTTCCTAGAATTTCATTTCACCAGTCTGTGACAGAGGTATTAGTTATTGGTTATATTGAAGAAAGTTGAAATATATAATTTGAACTGTTTAAAAATGCATAATAATAAATTAAATATATGTTGTAGTTAACACCATTAAAATTTAAGTTGTTTTACCAGTCTCTGCAACCAGATGTCAGTTACTGGTTCATAAATGTCAGTTACTGAATATCCGCATTACTAATAATGCAGTACTAAATATTACTCCTATATGCTCTTACTATGTACTTTGCATTACTAATAATGCAGTACAGCCTACTAAATCCCACTTTTTATAATAAATATTTATGTATTTTGTTTTTATAATGAGGAATAAAAAAAATTTTAAAGCATTTTAATCTTTTAAAATAAAGTATCTGTCACTGGTTCACTTTGTGTCAATTATTGGTGTTCCAAAATAGAGATAGTGTCAGTTACTGGAGTTTTTGACCATATTTATGAATAAAATTATTTTTTAATATTACATTGTATAATTTTTCAAAATTTTGCCAACAATAATTTTTTAATATATCTGTACTACCCTTTTAAAAGCAAAGGTAAAATAGATTTAAATTTTTGTAATAGTGATTTGAACAAGAAAGAATCTTATAAAGTGTCAGTTACTGGGGTTTCATCCTATGGTGTGCATGATGTTGCTTTCATCAAATTTTATAGCTTTTAAGGTTGATGATCTTCTATGGATTTTTTCTATAGATAGAATATTTAGCACAAATGTCTGATCGACCAAAACTAGATTTAGAAGGAGTTGAAAAATAAACAAGGAAAACAATAAAACACGATTCTGCTATCAAAATTAAACAATATTTGGTACTTCTTTTTTGTAGGAAGTAGTCTTGGCAGGCTTGAGAAAATGGCGTTGACTAGAGAAGAGAAATTCTGACAATTTATTCACTGTTTCAATCCACACAAGCAATTTGTTCAGTATTTGTTAAATTTATTTAATATATACATTTATATACAGAAGCCATTTATCTATTATATACAAATAAAAATAATTTAATCAGAAGTACAGTAAAACTCCAATTATCCGAACTCCGACCATTCGAATCGCTTTCAGAATTTCAGAAAAAAATTTAAGGCGGAAACGTACTGCGATTCGCAAAATAATGATTCTTTCTACGCGCGCTATTGTCCTTCCCGAAGCTAGTGTAGGCGCAGTGCGAACATTATTGGGACGATGAGTCACCGTCGAATAGTGCAGTTCGATTAAGAGCCTACCTACATCAATCACTCGAAAAAACGCTGAAGCTAATGTTAAGTCTATGGGAAGGTTATCGCGCGATTTCTCGCTCACATTTTAATATTTTTAAATGATTTTTTTTGCATAGGATAGCTGAGGTCGATCTCTACCGTTGTTAGTTTTTACTTTTTTGATTTTGGTTACGGTTTTTTTATAAGCGGACATTTTCAGTTTTAGAACCGGTTGGAACCGGTTCTGAAAGAGAAAGTACCCTTATATAAAAATACTGAAACCAAAATCGAAAAAGTAAAAACTAACAACGTTAGAGATCGACCTCAGCTATCCTATGCAAAAAAAATCATTTAAAAATATTAAAATGTGAGCGAGAAATCGCGCGATAACCTTCCCATAGACTTAACATTAGCTGGAGCGTTTTTTCGCGTGACTGATGTAGGCTCTTAATGGCTGTCGTCCATCGCCAGGTAGCCGGCCCGGGCCGGCCCACCAGTCACTGTTCGTTCTGATTAGTCAGTCAGTGTGACTTGATCTGCTAGTTGAATACTTGACCTGCTAACTGCGGCGGTACTCTTTCGCATCGGTGCGTTATTTTGCTTGTGAGTGCGTTTCGTCGTTCACCATGGCTTCTAAAAGAAAACGTGTTGTGTTATCGTTAGCGGATAAACTAAACAATATAGAGCAATCAGATAAAAGCGTTACGGGTAAACAGTTGGCTGAGATGTACGGTGTTGGACAATCAACGATTTCAATTTCAGAAATTAAAAGGGGCAAACCTACACTTTTAAACTTCGTGTCAGTGCTTGAAAACGAAGATGGAAGTTCTTCAAGAAAATCAATGAAGGTAGCAACAAACAAAGGTTTAGAAGATGCCGTTTTCAAGTGGTTTTTGGAGCAACGTTCTATCGGAAACTCAATTTCGGGTCCGATTATGTGTGAAAAAGCTTAGATCTTAGCTCAGAAGCTTGGTTTTACTTAAAAAATAGTTTTTTTTTTCCCATTTTCAACATACATACAGTAATTAATTTAAATAGACCCTTTTTCGAAAAAAATCCAATTATCCGAATATTTGATTATCCGAATGGGATCCGGTCCCAATTGATTCGGATAATTGGAGTTCTACTGTATGCATAATTCATCAGTTTTTCTTCCATAACTGTTTATATAATTTGACAACAAATCTTATTTTCTTAAGCCCAACCTGCAGCAACATCATTTTAAAAAGTACCAAGGCCTCTATTACCCAATATTTCATTTACTATATAATATTCAAAAGTTTATAATAAAAAGAAAACTGCCCAGTTAAACTGAGGGCATTGAGCTCACAGGCTATTCACACTAATTGTATATTATAGTCTTATTTCAAAGAATTTGAAATAAGCACCTCGAAAAATAAACAAATCGACAATATATTAAGGGGTGGCTCATCCCCCCGGCCCCCCTCCTTATAATTAACCAATGAACTCCCATTGCTAATCAGAGAAGCGCCTATTACAATGAACCTATATACAAACTTTTAAGAAAATCGAATATTTCTGCATGAAAAACCCATTTATCTAAATTAAGGGTGGGATTAGCCCTACCCCCCTATTTACTTAACCAATGAACCCACAAAACTAATCAAGGAAGCGCTTTATTACAATGAACCTACATACAAAATTTGAAGAAAATCGGATAATTCTGTATGAAACACCCATTTATCTAAATTAAGGGGGGGGAGGGTTCGCCCCCCGTTTCCCCCTCCCTTATAATTAACCAATGAACTCCCATAGCTAATCAGAGAAGCGCCTATTACAATGAACCTATATACAAAATTTGAAGAAAATCGAATATTTCTGCATGAAAAACCCATTTATCTAAATTAAGGGGGGTTAGCCCTACCCCCCCTTTATACTTAACCAATGAACCCACAAAACTAATCAGGGAAGCGCTTTATTACAATGAACCTAAATACAAAATTTGAAGAAAATCGGATAATTCTGTATGAAAAACCCATTTATCTACATTAAGGGGGGAGGGTTCGTCCCCCCCCCGTTTCCCCCTTTATACTTAACCAATGAACCCCCAAAACCAATCAGGGAAACGCCTGATCACAATGAACCTAGAAATAAAATTTGAAGCAAAACGATTATTTCTGTCAAGAGTTATCGCGTTACGTATATACAGAACTGGCGGGCACATTAGCTCCCAGGCTTTGATAGCCTGTGAGCTAAAAAGCTTAAATACAGAAATACTAAATCCATTTTATGCAATGCTGCTGGTAACTTTATTATGTGCTAGAAACTAGAATGTACTCAAAAAATATGAATATGTTGTTAGAATCATGTAATTAATTTATTTGTTATATTCATAAGTAGAAACAAAGCTTAAATAACGAAATCATAAATTCATTTTATACAATGCTGCTGTTGACACTGCTATATATTGAAAGCCGTAGTTAGTTCTGAATACATTCCAAAACTTCTGTAGATAATTTTTAATCATGGCATTACATTTTCAGCACTTAAATTACATCAATAATATTTTCTCAAGTTTTCTTTTTACAGTTTTTATCTGGGTTTCTTTTGCTTTAATTAAAGTATCTATTACAAATTTTAGATCATATGAGTTTGTAAATTTAACATGTATAAAGAAAATTTTTGAGGAAATGTGACATTTACTTGAACTAGTATTGGTGATGTCACATAACTTTAATAAATCATTTTTATCGACCGAAAATATTATGTCTTTATAATAAGAATTAAAAATTATTATTCCCTCTGTTTTATTTTCAGTACTTTGGAGTATTAATAGTTGTCTATCTGTGAGTTTTACATAATGTTCTCTGTGATAAAAGGTATCACCAATTAACTTTTCACATTTTATAATGTTATCAATAGTGACAATTTCCCCTATTTCTTCTTTCTTTTTTATCATAGGAAGGCAGTTTTCTACTTCTCCCTTAAATTTAAAGTACAAACATCTTAAGCAGAATAAATTATACAATTCCAACTTTGTATTATCTACTATTTTATTAACTATGTGATGATCTTCAGAGAAGTTCAGATCAGTAAAAATTTTGCTTCTTTTCACTTTTATATCAATGAATGCTTCATATTCTTCGTCAATAATATCTATTACAACAACAATTTTTTGTCGAATTTTCGCCCTTATTTCTTCATACAGAATTTCCAAATTGTGAAAAAACAAATCTTTTACTTTTGTATAGTTTGAATCACATGTATTGTTTCTTTGTGTCAGAGGCTGAAGAATTGAAATTAGTAGTTTTAATTTAAAGCATTCCATAAAGCGACTAGATTGATAATTAGTTTTTAACAATTTCATTGAAGCAAATAGAAATTTATGATAGAATTCTCCAAGACTACTTTTGCTAGTTTTTAAAATATACGTTTGAAGACTATGGAAAATTTTTAACACTAAGAGGGTGTCAATATTTGTTTTCTCTTTTGATAATATAAGCAATAAGCTCTTATCTATTCGATGCTGCTTTAGTTTTATATCTATTGGCATTGACTGTTTATTCAAAACTATTCTCATGATACACTCATTCATATCAAGATCTGTAATTGATTCCAACAATTTAGATAGCAAACATAACCCAATCCTTTTGCATATTGGTGATGAATATACCATTTGGTCATCTATTATAGCTGTATGAATAAATGGAACAATGAAATCGCTCAATATTTTCGCTATTATAATGTTTTTGTTATTTGAGTTAAGCTTCAAAATATCATCAATATATTCAAATTCTTCTTCATAGGACTGTAATGCCGTTTTCATATTTTTTGTATTTGACTTTCCGTAATAAACTTGCATGTCAAGTACAGCCTTTTTTACACGACTGAGTATATCACTTATATAATTGGGAATAGCTTTCAAAACTATGTATTCCTTAGCTGGGCCTCGGCACTTTTGAAAAATGCTCATCAAACTAAGTCTTGCCGCATTTCTTATCATGACATCTGGATGATGGCTGTATTTAATAAGGCATTTTAGTATTGGAAAGTCTGCTGTAGTAGCGTTATAAAATGTGCTTAAAATATTTGGCTCTACAGTTCTTAGCAAGTGGTTTATTGATGTAATACAGTGAGCTTCAGCATCTTCATTTTGAAAATTGAAGTCATCAAATAAAGCACATTTAGCTGTCAAAGCCGCAGTTTGAGACTCATTTAGATGTTTAATAATCAGTTTCAACGATTCAAGCTCTGGAAGCACTGTAGATAAAATAACATTTTGCGTACTGTTACATCGATTTATAGTATATAGCATTATCATTTAATGAACAATTAAAATGATAACCAATTACTTTTTTTTACCATTATTGTCCAAACTTTAATATTTCGGAAATTTGAGTATCAATTAGGTAGTAATGTTTTTTATTATTATTATTATTATTTATTTACATACGATCAATTAAAATGTCATTTGATTTACGATAGCGATCTATTAAATTTTTTAAATCGATTTTGTGAGTCAGCGCGCTCGTATTAATTCTTATTCAAAGTGAGTATTAAAATTTTCGCTGATGAAAATGACGTCGCATCAAGTTAAAAACGTACATTTTTTATCATAAAATCGTTCATGGAAATAACCTCATCTGTAGCTGGAGATGTAAATTATTTTAACTATTGAATCAAAATGATGTACTTTTCTATTTTCTTATTACTTCATTTTCATTGCATTCAGAGTAAGATATGTTACTATCCCAATCTTAAAAGGACATAACGGTTTCATCACTGAAAATGATGTCATGTTCAAAAGAAACCAAAAATTTTCATTCATAAAAAAGTGAAATATTTTACTACGAATGCGTCAAAATTGACTCAGAGGCAGCTGGTGGGGGGGGGGGGGGGGGCTAAAACATAAGTGATTAATACTTTTTTTTTAGAAGTGATTGTTCCTAGGGGGGCGCTGAAAAAAATCTCAGCCAGAGTGCCGTGTCGGCTAAACTAGCGGTCTGAACAAGCCGAAATTTCCAGGCCCGGCCCGTACAAGAAATGTATGGGCCCAGTCTGGTATAAAAGCTAAAAGTTCGGCTCGGCCCGTACAAAAATTTAATTAGCACGGTCCGACTGAATTTCTACAAAACATGCCGATATTTCTTATGCAACATTATCCTACAATTAAAATTATTCAAAAGCATACTTATGCATAGATTTTATTTTCAGATTATTTTCGAGATGCATGGATACAAAATAACAACAATATTAATAACATCTTAGACAGTTACGTACATAAACACTGGTTTAAAAAAAATGACTTACAAGGAAGGTTGAAAAAATTACAGAATATTCTTGTCATGAGGATATATTTGTCTAAAAAAAAATTTCTAGCGAAACCTCGATATAACGTTCGTAAAAAAAATATGAAATTTTCTTTTCTTTTTGGTGATTTATCGTCGATTGGCGACACAATGAAATTTCAGAAGGCAAATTTTTTTCTACTCTTCATACTGAACTACACTGCTCAAAACAATTAGAGGAGCACATGGTTTTAACGAAATTACGCAAAAACTTACACCGATAAGTAAAGTAAACTAAAACATTCCATAATTTAAAGCGTGGCAGAAAACAGAACAAGAAAACTTTATGTGTAAATCAAAGTTCATGACGTCAAAAACCAGAAAAAGGAGATAAGTGCAGAAATCGTGATTTCGCCAGAAACGTAGGTTTCACTGTCTCATTTGTGAATTTCAATCCAGATATAGGCAGATCCCGCGTGTTTTGGATTTTCCTCCAAAATAAAACTAACTCCAGTAATCGGCCGGCAGGCTTCAAAACTTTCGCTCAGTCATCACAAATCTTCCTTCCTGAAAGTTTCGAGACAGCTGGATGAATGGATCGATCAGAACGGAGCTTATTTGATCGAGCTGACTATCTCAGGTATCGTGGGAAACAAGATGACATCAGTTATGAGAGAAAGTACGTGAGAAATTATTTTCCCACCTATCATAACTCCGGGTGAAATTACTTTCGGGTGATTGCTAGAATCACCGGATAGAGAAAACCTTTCTCTGACAAATAATTTTGAGGTTGTTACGTGACAGCAGCCTTGTGAAACGAGCGTGGATAATTCTAGTTTTGTTCGAGCAGCGAAATCTCGATTCCCTTTCCGTATAGAGAAGTTGCAATCAGCTGATCAACGATTGGATTTCACTTGGAGGTCAGGGTACTTCCACCAATCAGAACTGCCTATTTGTAGTGTGTGACCTCCAACCTGACGGCAATTGCAACTGCCCTGCTCCTGAGAAGATTTACAGGAGACCTTTTATTTTGTAAAGGGTCAGACTAGCGAGCCGATCCTCGACTCTCGCGCTCATTTTAGAGGGGAACTTTGTATCTGTTTATTATTGTATGTAAGCATAGATAGACAATGAATAACATTGGACACTTACGAAGTTGTAATATGATCATAAGCTAAAAGAGTCCGTGATATTTTATTGTTGTGCAATCCCACTAATCAAGAATCTGTATCATATATTCTAATACGAGCAAATCTTGTGTGTGTGTATGTGTGGTTATATATATATATATATATATATATATATATATACAAATTTTATCTTAAAAACGGCTCTAACGATTTTGACGAAATTTTGTATCCTACCGCTTTGGGACACCAGAAAACCATTGGGATAGGTCACGTATTCGAGAAAATTCGATTAGTGGGTCATCATGGGTCAGGGTCAAGCTAATTCTATCTAAAAAACGGTTCAAACGATTTTGACTAAATTTTGTATCTTACCATTTTCGGGCACGAGAAGACTATTGGGCTGGGTTACATGTTCGAGAACTTTCGATTAGTGGGTCATTTTTATGTCAACGCTGGTCAAGTTAATTTTATCTAAAAAACGGCTCTAACGATTTTTATTAAATTTTGTATCCTACGAGTTTCGGGCACGAAAAAATCACTGGGCTAGGTCACATGTCCGAGAAAATTCGATTAGTGGATCATTTTTGGGTCACTGTGGGTCAAGCCAATCTTATCTAAAAATCGCTCAGACTGTTAAACTAAATTTTGGATCCTATGGATTTCGTGCACGAGAAGACTATTGGGATGGGTTACATGTTCGAGAACTTTCGATTAGTGGGTCATTTTTGGGTCAACACGGGTCTAACGATTTTTATTAAATTTTGTATCCTACGAGTTTCGGGCTCGAAAAATTCACTGGGCTAGGTCATATGTCCGAGAAAAATTCGATTAGTGGGTCATTATGGGTCAAGCTATTTTATCTTAAAAACGGATCAGAGAATTTGAACTAAATTTAGTGTCCTACAGTTTAAGGGAACGAGAAGACTATTGGGCTAGGTCACATGTTCGAGAAATTTCGATTAGTGGGTCATTTTGGTCATGGATCATTATGGGTCAAGCTACTTTATCTTAAAAACGGCTCAGACTATTTAGACTAAATTTTGCCTCCTATGGTTTTCGGGCACGAGAAGACTGTTGGGCTAGGTCACATGTTCGAGAAAATTCAATTAATGGGTCATTTTGATCATGGGTCATTATGGGTCAAGATATTTTATCTTAAAAATGGCTCAGAAGATTTAAACTAAATTTAGTATCCTGCAGTTTTAGGGAAAGAGAAGACTATTGGGCTAGGTCACATGTTCTAGAAATTTCGATTAGTGGGTCATTTTGGTCATGGGTCATTATGGGTCAAGCTATTTTTATCTTAAAAACGGCTCAGACGATTTGAACAAAATTTTGTATCCTACGGTTTTTGGGCACGAGAAAATCATTGGGCTAGGTCACATGCTCGAGAAAATCCGATTAGCGGGTCTTTTTTGGGTCACTGTGGGTCAAGCTTAATTTATGTAAAAAACGGCTCAGACCATTTTGACTAAATTTTATATCCTACGGGTTTCGGACAAGAGAAGACAATTGGGCTTGGACACACGTTCGAGAAAATTTGATTAGTGGGTCATTTTGGTCATGCGTCATGGTATTTGAACTCAAAGCTAATTTTGACCGAGCATAGCTCGGTCTTCCCTGCTCGTTTTTAACACTTTCTAACCTAGTTGAAAAGTGTTTATGACTTCGGTTTGTCTGGCCGTCTGCCGTCTGTCCGTGCTCTAACTCCCGTAAATATGCTCGGATTGCCCTGCAATTTTTATGTGTTATTGTCGTTATCTACAGCATGTTTCCTATTTCAAATGAAGTGTGTAGCACTTTTGTGAAAAGTAAAACTTATTTTTGTGAAATGTAAATATATTTTTGTGAAATATAACAATTGTAATGAAAGATTAAATGCATTTACTTACATTTGAACCAATAATTTATAATAAGAAGAATAACCAGGGAGGGGGTATTTTCAGGAAATCTTATCAGTCAAGCATTTATTTTACCAACCAGAATGAAACAACATACAGTGGAAAATTGTTATGACAGAATTTATGCAAATTCAAAAATAATTTATTACTATTATAATACTGCAATACATTTTTGTATTTTTTTTTTCTTCTATAAAATTAAGTAATACATTAGACTTATCCAAATCCGTAAATGCCCAAACTCCACACATCATTGTGGATGTAAACAGTGAAACATACAGTTAAGGTATA
The DNA here is from genome assembly GCA_963931845.1 of Maratus michaelseni. Lineage (NCBI taxonomy): Eukaryota > Metazoa > Arthropoda > Arachnida > Araneae > Salticidae > Maratus > Maratus michaelseni. Next base: position 87,990,958 of record OZ007591.1, read on the forward strand.
GGAGGAAAATTCAAAAATTTTCCATTTTTATAACAATCCGTACACATTTTAATATGTAATATTGGTTAATATGATTGAACTCATGTTTTCTCATGAATGAAGTATAAATTTATTTCCAAAAAAATTCAAGATAGTGCTGATATCAGTGGCGATCGTGATCTTTTTATCAAATACATTTATGTATTAATCAAGCTTTTTAACACTTTTCAACCTTGTTGAAAAGTGTTTATGACTTCGGTTTGTCTGGCCGTCTGTCCGTGCTCTAACTCCCGTAAATAGGCTCGGATTGCCCTGCAATTTTTATATGTTAGCATGTTCCCTATTTCAACTTAAGTGTGTAGCACTTATAGTTTTTTTACAGGGACACTCAAAAGAATTCCGTTACATTACGGTCTATGGGGAAAAATCGTTTGCGGTTTATTTTAATGATGTTACACAATTTCAAACACATTGTAATTGATATATATCACTAAGGTGCATTACAAGAAGCTTAATATGGAATATGCTGTGCATAGCACTTATAGTTTACTTTACAGGGACAGTCAAAAGAAATCCGTTACATTACGTCTATGGAGAAAAATCGTTTGCGGTTTAATTAAATAATGTTTCACTGTTTTAAACGCATTGAAATTTATATATCTCACTAAGGTGCATTACAAGAGGCTTACTACAGAATAGTGTGTGTATAGCAGTCATCGTTCATTGACAGGGACACACAAAAGAATTTTCTACTGTCTGTTAACAATAACTCCTTGATTTTCGTTTTAAGTTGCTGAACGCGATTTTAAATTTAACTCACTTTTTGTCTATTACTTGGTATGTGTAAATTCTGTAGATCATATACAGGGCAGCACAAAAGTTCGTGAACACATTTCTGTTTATTGACAGAAACTCCGGAAGGAGAATTTTAAACTGTGCTACGCGTTTCCTAACTAAACTAAAATTTAGCATCCTATGTAGTATATATACAAATCTATAGATCATATACAGTGCTGAATAAAAGTATTCGGATATTTTTCCGAATATTGTATATGTTGGAAACTGTTAGAGAACCTTCGGTAGCATAATAAATTTTCTATCTTTATAAATTGTTATATCAGTCTTCATATTTTAATATACATTTTCATCTTTTGATAATGGTAAAAAAGATTAGTTCAGCTTACCTGAGAATTGCTTTTGCGCTGAGAGTAATCCACAGTATTACACCGATATTTATCCTATCGATTCATTAACGTGTCGCTGTATTGGATTGGAATGAGAAATAATATTAGTAGAAAATAACAAATTTGCGTGAAGAAAGTATATATCCATTTTCCCTTTGAATATAATATTATTATTGAAATTCTTGGCTTTATATATACATTTATATCGCGTTTGGAGTCTGCATAAAAGTTCTCCAATTTTACATTAAATTTGAGATATTTACATCATATTTTCATATTTATATGGAGGTCTTTACTGTTCGGTTACATTTTAGATACTGAGTAAAATTGTTATTGAGTTCACACGCGCGGTATCAGATTGAAGGGTGAAAGAGGGAGTCTGCAGTATTTCTTAGTTGATAAATTTCGACATAAGGTGCATCTGGTTTTATTCACTTTGGTTCGCAGCTGCGTTCATCACTTGAGGTACTACAGTTAATTGGGTTCTGGTTTTTAACATGTTCTAAGTGTTCTTTCCAATCGTTCACAACACTTGGAGATTATTAATGACATAAAAAGGTTTCTCCGTCAGAAATTCCTGAAATTACGTTTTTAAATATGTTATGCGTTTTCCAAATTGTTTACTTAGATGTTATCTTTCAGCTTATTAAACGGTAATGATTTGTAAAATTATTTTGGAAGCGTTGGAAAGTGTTACATAATCTATGCTTGACGTATGATTTTTCGTTCTTGTTATTTATTTGAAATGCTGAATTTAATAAAATTCCTTTTGATGATTAATGGGAACGGTTCATTTAAAGGTTCCGTGCTATCCCTTTAATTTATAACATTTTGGATCCGTCACATCGCTATTCCATAAAATTTTCATTTCCTTTTAATCGCGTGTGTACCATAGTTTGCATTTGTCGAAAACCTTTTTAATTTTCAAAAACAGTGAAATTTGCTGATTTAAAACTTGTATTGATTTTTAAGGGTACAGCTGTCGCAGATGCACCGGGGTATCTTTTTAGCGCCAATATGGCGATTTTATACTTGAGTAACGGGGCGACAGTGGCGAGATTTTGCTTTGTATGGCAACCCGTTAGAGCAGTTTGCGTGTGTTTTATATTAAATGAAACATTGTGTAGTTTATAATAAATTAAGTATTGTATATGTCCTTCTATATTAAAAAAAGTAATCTGGAACTGAGCCAAAAACGAAATGGACCAATCAAATTCTGCGTAGATATTCCGGGTTGTTCTCATCGCTTTTTCACTAGGGACTTTTTTGAGGATCTATTACTTATTTCTAGCCATCCTACCGATTCGAAAATCATACCACCAGACGCGAAATATAACAAGCTTTCAGAAAATAAAAAAATTATCACGGTCGGACAATAAAAACTCAAAAAATACTTAAAAATCGAGTAAAAAATCTTTTATTCAAAAAGTCCTTTTTTTATATTGTTGCCAATTTCTAAATAAGCGCAAAGGATTATGTTTTATCTCAAATAAAAAATGTATTTGCGCGAGACTATTAAAAACAATAATGAAAGTTTAAAATAATAATTAAATGATCACGTGTTGAAAGCAGGAAATAAAGAAAATTACGTCATAAAAATCGTGTTTACACATGAATATTAAAAATAAACAAGTTGGAAATTGTACGTCAAACGTGACAAATGAGGTGCGTTCGTGCTATAGCTAGTTATATAAATATTCAGATCTTGATGATTTTTAATTCTGTGGAATGAATTATATCGTCTGCAGATTCATTTCTGTCATAAAATAAGTATCTGGGTCGCTTGACGATTTAACCTCGGAAGCTCCTCTAACAAGAAAGCACCGATTTTTTTTTTTTTTTAATTCAAATCTACTATATATATAAAACACAAACGGAAATTTCGTTCCGTTCCCTTAGGACTCGAGTTCCGTTGAATGGATTTTGATGAAACTTGCACTGTTCGATAGATAATTTTTCAGGGAAGGTTTTAGTATATAACACAACGTTCTGCGTACATTAGTTATAGAATTATGATAAAAAGTCCTGTTATTTTGGCCGAAAAGGTTACCATTGCTAATTTTTTGGCGACCATTATTGTTGCAGAAAGAAATTAAAAGGCTGTACATCTCGAAAAATAAAAAATAAACTGTTGCTAATTTTATTTAAAAAAAAAAAGAAAGAGAAAGAAAAGATAAAAAAAGAAAAAAGAGTTTTGACCAGAGGTAATATTATAAAACGAAAATATTTAATTTAAACATGATTGGGAATATTCGTAATGCTTAAAAAATTATTTAAGGGGCAAGATTGCTCTTGAAACACAATATTTGGCGATTTATCTTTTGTTTTTGGCGATTTTGATTTTACTTTTGACACCAAACAATTTGATTTTAAGCCAAAAGGTGTTTTTTTTTGTTGTTGTTGTTGCAGAAATAATTGAAATGGCTATACAACTGGAAAAATAAAAGAGAAAACTGTTACTAATTTTATTTAAAAAAAAGAAAGAAAAGGAAAACAGTTTTAATGAGAGATTTTAAGCGAAAAGGTGTTTTTTCAAGTGTACGACAGCATTTTTGCAGTATTTTTTTTGGTACTTTTCGGTTAGCCGGGCGCCTGTGATAGGTATATACATGTATATATACACACTCATATATATATACACACATATATATACACATATATCTACGCAAATACATATATATACATACATATATATACACTTATATGTATGAATATATGCAGGGCCGGCGCAAGGGGCGTGCGAAGTGTGCGACTGCACGGGGCGCCAAGTCGCGAAACGGCTTAAGGGGCGCTCAAAAGTCAAAAGATCACCGATAAAAAATAATTTTAGATTCCGCGTTTTTTTTTCTTTTCTTTTTCATTTTTTCCAGGCTGCGGTCTGTGGGAGTGGGTCTATCTTGGGTTTAAATAACAGTTCAAGGACACTGAAATCTTCCCATATAGACCATATGCCCGGTTCCTTTATCTGAGAAAACGAGGCTATTAACACTCAAATTACATCCAGGAAAGACATAGCCAAACCTCTATTCAACACCAGGACTGAGGGAGGTTAATTAATAACTACTGACATTTTTACGATTCTGAACTCTTTCTTCTCCCGCTGGTTGATCGACACTCGACTGTCCCCTTCATGCAGCTGATAGTGGCAAGTGTCCTTTGGCAGGTAACATCTTGTAGTTGCAGAGAATCGTACAAATTACTTATTCTCGTTTATTTGTATTAAACAATATTAATTTAAAGATTATACTCAAAATGCCGTGGATGAAAAAATCGGGAAATTATTAAAGGATCAAGAGGGCGCCGAAAAAAAAAAGAAAGAAAAAGTAAAAACCATGATGAAAAAAGGGATATAATCGGAGCGCCAAATCTTATGTCGAAGACGCAAATGAAAGGTTAATAGAGGTAAATTTCTCTAACTAAAAATTATATATGTAATTAATCTTATTAAAAAATTAACTTCAGCACATCGTTTTATTTAGTTATTCTTAATTTAATCTGTATTAAATCAATAATAGTGTAATAGTATTTCAATACATGGCCGAAAATAGGAATTTTTCAGTCGCAAGCATTTTGGCGCCCTCTCCAATCCTTTTCCAAAATAAATATATACAGAGAGGTTTTCAATCCATTCCCCTAATTTTTATTTAAAATATGAAATAATTGTAACGAAGCATATTTATCTTAATATTTTTATATTGCTTTCTTTAGAAATCGACCTGCTGTAATCACTTCGTTTTTATCTATCTATATATGATCCAGATCTTGTTAACAAGATAATGTTCGAAAATTGAATCATTTCGAACCTAATTGGAACAGTGTATTGATCTTAGAAGTACCTTGGATCTGGGTGTGTTCATTAATCAAGTATGTAAACCGTATAGTTTGTTTACAGAGACACACAAAAGCAAATTTTGTCATCACGATGTCCGAAATATTGAACCAATTCAAATATAATTGGGACAGTGTATATAAATCTTACAGGTATCTTAGATGAATTCGTTAATCAAATATTATTCTCTGGCGCCCCTAAGCAGTCCCTTAATAGAAAAATCACGCCCTATTCAAAACGAGTATAAAATTAACGAATATATCTTTATTTTGGGTCGTCCGATTCCATGACATTTTTTCCTAAATTTCGTTATTTGTTTTTTGTACCGAAGGACGAACCAAATCTTCTTTTGGCGCCCCCTTCTACTCTTGTGCCCAGGACATCCCCCTCCCCCCCCCCCCCCCCCCCTCGGCCTTGCTTCAAGAAGACAATGTGAAATGCACCACAAATAAGTTTAAAGTCAAAACATTTATTGATATGAAATTAGGAGTATGTAACTATTTTTTTCTGGTCCGTACTTTCTTTCTTTCTTTCTTTTTTTTCCCAGGAAATAAAGGAGATAAATTTAGTTCAAATTTCAGAAAAAAAAATCAGACAACGTCGATGGAAACTTATTCTTAAAGAGTGATGTTATTAACATTGAAGAAAACAATGCATTGTAAAATTTTTGTGAAGTCAGTTCATTATTAATTTTAATATTTATATTTTTTTAAGAAACATATCAATGATTTAAAATTGTTTTTTTTTTTTCAATTTATTCTGAACAGCTTTTTTCGATGAGAGAGAGAAAGTTTATTTTAAAACTCGTTGTGTAAGGCCAAAATCCAAACTGCCTGCTTTTTAGCACATTTTTTATCTCAAATGTGTCAAATTGGCAGATGCTCTTCTTAAAAAACTAATGTAATCGAACCGTTTTTCAGTTTTTCGGTAAAAGCAGAAGAATTTTCAAAAAATGCCGTCAAAGTTGGCGTTTTGAGCCGAATTTCCGGACACGACAGCACAGGAAAGGAAAAAAACTGCTGTCCTGAGACAAAAATCCCTAATAACTCAAGATGCAATTCATTTAACAGAAAATGAAAAAAAAAAAACTTTTCAATTTCATATCACATTAAAAAACATACCTGCAAGTCTCGTGCTTTTATGCTTAAAAACGAGTCAGAAAATGTGTCAGATAGTTTTTTGTTGTTGAAGGGGGAAATATATTTTAAATCTTTTTATATTTAAATTGATATATTTAAATTTATATGAAAGATAAAACCATGAAACTTTGTACATTTTTTTTCAGCTATAGTTTTGTGTTGTTGAGCGGGGAAATATTTTTTTATCAAGACTTTTCATATTTAATTTTATATGAAAGATAAAACCATGAAACTTTGTACAACAAAGTTTTTCAACTATGTAATCTTTAAATTGGTTTCGGAACTTTTTATTTAAAGTGAAAATTTTTAAAATTTGTTCCTCGTAGTAAAAAATACTCATAATTTTTTTTTTTTTTTAAAGTGTGTTTTTTTTAAAAATTTGTAATTTTTTAAAAATAAATATTTCTGTAAATCCCTTAGTCAAATCAATATTCCATATCAAATGTGAAAATGTATCCAAAAAAGAAAAGAAAGGGTGGGGGGGGACGCCCGACGGATATTCGCACGGTCGCCAAAATACAGTTGGGCCGGCACTGAATATATGCATATCTATATGTATATACATATATATTTATATATGTACACATATCACTGGCGCCCGGCTAACCGAAAAGTACCTTTTTTTTATTCAAATGCAAACTATATTAATGGTAATATACTCCTACATACATGAAATTTCGTTCCGGCTGCTTATAACTCGAGTTCTCCTGAATGGATTTTCGTAGAACTTAAACTGTTAGATAGATAATATTTCAGGGAATGCTCTAATGTATAACATATCGTTTTACGTAGCTTAGTTATTGAATTATTATGGGAAGTTCTATAATCAGATCAATCCGATTATGAAAGATTAGCCTTTTTAAAAGATTTTGCTGAATGGATTTCGATGGAACCTACACTGTTAGATAATTTGCTAGGGAAAGTTTTATTATATAACATATCATTCTACGTTGCTTCGTTCTAGAATTACAGGGGGAAATTCGAAAATCGGGTGACCATTTTTTTAACCAAATATTAGCCTTTTCAATATTTGATTCCGATTATGAAAGATTAGCCTTTTTAAAAGATTTTGCTGAATGGATTTCGATGGAACCTACACTGTTAGATAATTTGCTAGGGAAAGTTTTATTATATAACATATCATTCTACGTTGCTTCGTTCTAGAATTACAGGGGGAAATTCGAAAATCGGGTGACCATTTTTTTAACCAAATATTAGCCTTTTCAATATTTGATTCCGATTATGAAAGATTAGCCTTCTGAAAAAGTTCTACTGGACGGATTTTGATGAGAATTGTATTGTTAGTTAGTTAGATGCTATTTCAGGAATGGAGTGTAGACATATTGTTCTACGTTGCTTAGTCAAACAGTTATGTGTGAAGGTTATATAGTCAGGTGAACCCGATTCCGAAAGATTAGCCTTTTTGAAAGTTTTTACTGGGCGTATTTTTTGCGACTTGCATTGTTAAGTAGATAATTTTTAAGGATGGTTTTAGTATATTTCATATCGTTCTGTTAGTTTTAGAATTATGTGCAAAAGTTCTATAATCAGATGAACCCGATTATCTAAGATTAGTCTTTATAAAAACTTCTAGTGAATGGACTTTGTTAGTTAATTTGTTTGCATTGTTAGTTCGATAATTTTTAGTGATGGTTTTATTATATTGCATATAGTTTTATCATTCTTTAGCAAACCCTAACTGTAAATGACCAAATAAAAGAGTTGGTCCTTAACAGCTAAAATTTTGACTGCACATTAAAAAATATAATAGCGTAATGACGTCATTTTTCAGTAATGTGGAAGGATATTCCAGGTAAATATACAGATTGCTTTCAAATACAAGGTCAAATAAAACAATATTTCGTTTGATTCAAGGTTCATTTGTAGAAACCGACCAGCGCAGCGGGCGTAGCTTGCTAGTTTCTTAATAAATATTTTTATTAATATCTCCTAAAGTTTTGATTCGATTTTTAAAAAAATTTGAAATGTCTCGACAAAATTCTGCAAAGATAATATATCTTAAATTACAAACCATTCGGTTGGGTAGTTTTTGCGTTGTTATATGCGGACGGACGGACAGACAGACGGACAGACGGACGGACGGACAGACGGACGGACCAAGCGACGACAATAGGTGCTACGTATTTATATAATTACGAACGCACCTAAAAAGATGAATTAAATGAAAAAGCATTATAACCAGTTAAATGAAAAAGCATTATAACCTGATTACAGAAGAAAGTCGCCGTTTGTGATATCATCATCATCATCTTTTTCAAACAGGATACATTACCAGGTTTTAAGTGGCTGTGAAATCAGAACGGGGGTTGGTGAGCGTAGCGAGCAGGGGGCAGAGCCCCCTAGTTTTATAATAAGATAATTTGTGTCTTTATAATAAAAATTTGTGTGTGTTTTATAATAAAATAAACTGTTTCGTAATAAAATAAAACTAACATGCTGTTAAGCAAGCTAGGCCTAACAAGTACCCAAAAGCGACGTTTATAGACGTAATAGAGGTTTTTCTCGCCAAAATGGCGCAAAACAGAAATCGCGCCAACCCCAGTGCGTCTGCGACAGCTGTTCCTTTTTAAGTAGAATCAGATAAATTGATATTAAAAATTTTTAAACAAATATATATAATTTGTTTAATTTGCTATCTAGCAACCAACACCTGGAATTACTTATAGATCGCCATTATTAAATTTAAGAGATTAAAAAAAAAAAAGAAAAAAACTGTTGTATATTTGTAAACTTTTTAGTTGTGTCCATGTCAAAACTTTCTTCTATATCGTACACGTAAATACTGCACTTCAAAATCTTTGTGACATACATAAATCTACAATTTTAAAGCTACGTTTTTAAAATTTTGCACAGGTTTACGTAGGTCGCACTTCATCTCGCCATGTAAAGATGATCCAGTCTTTGTGACGTCGTAAAAGTCATGAAGCGGCCGTGTATAACGCAGGGTCGGACTGGGTCAGGGTAAAGGGCGCAGACCTTGGTTTTTCCGAGGGCGCAAAAATTTTAACGAACTTAAATGAATTTTACTTACTTGTGTTGTGTCTGACTTGACAAAGTTTAATACATTCGCATAGCACCAAGTAAGAAAAGGGCTTAATATTATATTCCTGAGTTTAGATAGACGACTTCACTATATTCTTCGTGCATGTTTGAAGTTCTATTAAATCAAATCTACACAATGCTACACAGTTTTTCAAACTATGTCCTGTAATATTCAAAAACTTTAGAAAGTTGAATACAAATTACCTTGTATCCTACTTTATTCTTTTGTAAATAGATACCTTAGAACAGTCATGGGTATAAAAGTGATCACTCCTTACTAATTATCGGCAAATAAGGTATAACAAAATACATAGGTACCAATTTATGGGAATAATTTCTACTATTAAATTATATTCGAAAATATTGTTTCGGGGATTGTCTACATATTAAAAAATGCACAAACGTTGATTTTTCAAATTGTAACACCTATGTTTGAATACCCTGGATCGAGATAGCCTGGGAATATACTTATCTTAATTTTTCATAGAGTTATAACAGAAAATGTGTTAGAGATTTATCTAAAAATTTCACAAAATAAAATTTAAATCTTTCAAGAAAAAGTACTGAACACTCATTTAGTCAGCAGTAAAATTATACAGGAACTTTAAATTTATAATAAACTTTCTTTATATAAAAGTAAATACACTACAAAATGTTTCTTGTAAGTGTCTACGTGTTATTTTCTGTAGATTCTTTGAAAACAGAAAGCGATCCCCAAAGACTGTAGGAAGGTTCTCTGCATCTCGAAAACTAATTCTTCAAATGAGCTGTACACTTGTACACAGTTCTTTTATGCAAAAATTAATGAAGGTGATCATAATTTTTTAATATGCATTTATTAATAATTTTCATAATTAAAAATATCTCTTTCGATACACAAAAAAACCTGGAATATGTTTGGTCTATTAAGTGTATTTCATTAAAAAAATTAATAAAAATTCAATCGGATGATTTTTATAAGTTTGTCAAATGGATTTAATATTAGAATCATCAAACTTTAAACTCTTTTAGCTCTATGAAAATTTAACATAAAATATTTAAACTATACCTTTTCGCGGGCTGTCTCGATCCAAGGAACTCAAATAGGGTCTCAAAAATAGGTGTTATTATTTGAAAATTCAAAGTTGGTATAATTTTTAATATGTAGACGTCTCCTCCTGTAAGATACTTAATCCATAGCTTCAATCAGTAGACATTATTTCCAATCGGTTAGTATCTATAGATTTTTTACAATTAGTTTTATAAGAATTGATAGCGGCTAATCACGGTTTTTTTTTTTTTGTTGTTGTTGTTTAATTAGGTTTGTAAATTAACACACTTGATAGATCCATAGTTGTGTCCATTAACGCAAATATATATATATATATATATATATATATATATATATATATCTTGCTTTACTTTGACGATATTTATGATTTTTGTAAACCTTCATAGTGCTGTGAGATATGACTTAACTAACTCTTCCTTTTTAGGGTTTCGTTCATCTCACGAAACCATATTACTCCCGCTCCGTTGTCTGTCTGTCACAGAGCCATTCTCAAAATCTATGTAACTTACAGAGTTGAAACTTTGTGTATAAATGTGAATACCAGCTATAAAGAGCTCAAAATATTAAAATTTGAAAAATTCGCATTATTTTAATAAATAGAGATAAAAAACCAAAATTCTAACAGCATTTTCCCATTAAATTTAAACATTTTTTTTTTATAGCAGATGCCAAAAATTAAAAATCCATGATGAAATTCTTTCTACAATAATTAATTTTCTATCAGACGATTTCCACGTGAAAAATGAAAATGAAATAAAAAGTTTCACCCATTGAAAAAAATATTAATATGACATAAAATTGATTGACGTCATAGTGGTAATAAAACAGAAAGATTTCTCAATAATACAAGGAGTAGGAGTATGTGTATGTACACAAATTTACTGAATGGTGCATACAAACGTTTTGTATGCACCATTCAGTAAATTTGTGATGTTTTATACTCACGTCTTTAATGTAGTAAATATATGAGTCTGAGGAACGCATTGAATCACGATAAAAATCCGATTACGGAAATATTCGCATATTTTAACATTTTGAAGGTGTACAACATGTTAATTTTGAAATTATTTTATTAAAATATCGCATTTAGTCCACATGACAGATATTATTATGACAGAATATAATAACGGGCTTCGCCCGCCATCGGGCTGGTTTAGATATTCGAAAAAACGAGAAAAATTAGATCGTTAAATTTTTACTTTATAAAAAACATGATTTTTTTTTTTTTTTTTTTTTTTTTTTGGTTGCTAAATGAAATTTATTTGGATTTATTAAAGAAAGGATAAAGTGTTTTGAAAGGATTATTAAACGAAACCCTTTGAGCGATCTTCGATCACACTTACCCACTTTGTTACACTATTCTTTTTTCACTCAAGCAACACAGAATTGTTGGATATCATTAGTCCATTATTTTCTAGCTTCCTTTGCCAACGATTGAGTTTGGCTGCCTCCAATAGCTGAGTCAACGGTTAGCTGATCGTCGGTCTAAACTCTAAAAATATGAGTTCCCATTTGACCAACAGTTATGTTTGCTGGTAAAACTGCGCTAATAATAATATTAAAATATGCAAATAATGGATCCTATTTTAATTAGAAACTTCAACTAATTTGTTGATTTATGCAAAAATTAATCATACTTCTAGAATTACCTATTAATATTGCTTTTCTAATTTGGTTTCATAAATGTTTCCTCCTTTTGCATTTGTATTTAAACAAATATCTCTAAAACTATTATGCAAATAAATTTTATTTTTATGACTACTAAAATGCAAGAATATCAGTGCTAAGAGCTCCTACCTCTATTTAAAAAATATATATTTATTTGACATAATATGAATTAGTTATCAAGTCAGCTATAAATATGGTATAGATTCAATTTTTGATGTAATCTGACAGCAAATGCTGTTTATTTACTACAGCTTTTTTTTTTTTTTTTTTTTTTTTTTTTTTAGTAAAGTAGCATCTTTAAATGTGCTCTCTGATGGTGTCTGCCTCACCACACATGCAAAATAAAGATTCAGTATGCAAAATCCGTTCAAAAAATATTTGTATCGAGAACAAAAATGTACTTTCAACATAGAAATAGAAATTTCGAAATTAAAATTCATGCTTAACTTTTTCTTTTGAAAAAGTACCCCATATTATAGCAGTATTTGAATGTCCAATAGGGGTATTTGAATGGGGAAATAACACTTGCTTGTGAAAATATTACACTTGCAGCATTTGAGATAAGGAGAGACAGGAGGAGGAAGAGGCATTTTGTATGCGTAAATATGACTTTATGCATCCTTAAAATGCTGAATTGATATTGCACTATAAAAAGGTTTCTATTGAAAAATGACATCAAAAATAGCGATTAGTAGCCTTAAATCGCTAAAATAATTGAGTAAGTTTACTTTTCTCAGCACACTCTTCCCATGATTTGCAAATTTCTTATCATACTTAGAGATCAAGGGAACTTAAGTTTCCATAATTGAAAGAAATCCTCCGGGGATTGTAATCCTGCAAGAGACAGGATTTTGCTACCAGCGTTTTATAATTCAAAAACTTACAAAAGTTTCTGAATAGAAATCATCGCTTTATTTAATGATCGATTTTTCCGTGATTAAATAAAACATTTTTTTTATTTAAAATTACATACCAGAATTTCCGAATAGTTATTTAATTACGGAAAGGCTGTTATTAAATAAAGCTAACCGAAAATTTTGGTAGATATTTTGAATGAAAAAAAGCTGGCCCCACGATCCCAGCTTACAGAATTGCAATCCAGAAGTGTCACTGAGGTTGTATTTATTCATGGAAAAGTTATGTTTTCCAGTCAACAACAAAATCCACACAAAACATTTTTGCCGTCGTATATTTATCTATTTCTTTAAAAAAAATTGTTTTTCGAAAAGCATGGTTTCAATTATATAGGTCCATTCACGGACGGCTTTAAAAGGGCGCAAGGACACCTGGGTACTACAATGAAGCGTACGCAAAATATTTGATCTGAGATTAAGACCTAAAAAATACCATCCTAAGAACCCATGAAAAAAATCTCTCCCAGGGCGCGGGAGTAGCACATGGGCGTGAGTTTTAGTAGCCACGGCGCGCCAGGGCTAAAACTTTCCCTAGGTGCCCGTTTTCTATCCTCAATCGTATGCAAACACGTCCGCTTTGGTTTCCGATTCTGAAAATTCCTTCGATGTTCAATTTCTTTATGATAATAAAAATCCCTCTCTTTTGCTATCTGTCTATTAGTTGATGATTATCCCTATGTAAATTCTCGAAATTTAATACCCTAATCAGGATATATGTGTGTGGAGAAATATTGGGGCAGCTTAGTGACGCGAAATTTTCTCTGGCTGAGGGCGCACCGGCCCTCGGGCCGATGGGCCGGCGGGCCAGTCCGAGCCTGGTATAACGTAGGTTGTGCCTGAATCCGATCGATCATGTTTGGAACACACTCGGACGCTAATTTGGAAAGTTCCCTCGATTCACGCATTTGGCGAAAAAGTCTTGGCGCGAGTAACCGGTAATGGGGTTGCACTCATGCAGGATGCGTGAAACGGGGGAATTTTTTATTTCTCCGCTAGCGTATAGCGTTACTGCATTGTAAACGCGTAAACAAACATTCTTTTTTCGATAATTTATAAGTAATTCACGTTCAAATATTTTATGAATTAATAGTTTAAATAAAATGGCTTCGCTTCTTAAATGTTTGTGAGCGTAAAATGATGCTAAAAAATATATAATCTAACAAAAAGGGCCGACTTTTACTTGGGATGAGCTTTGAATGAACAAAGTCTTACAGATGGTTTTTATTTTGAAGCTATTGTGATTTGTAATTATTGCAAGGGAGTTTTAGGACAGTGATTTGAATAATTTAACCCTCCAATGCATGGTATAGTTGATCAGCTACATCTAAGATTTTAGCTCATATATCACGTGGAGCATTTTGTTTTTAAAATTTTTGTAAATGACCTTTTGCATTTATTTTGATGCATTCTTATTTCACCCCCCCCCCCTCCTAGCAGGGCTTAATTTCTAAGAAAAAAGACCTAATATTCTGCAGGTCTAACACCCGTAGCGTCCACCCCCACTCCCCCCTCCCATCACTCTAATTTTCATATTTATATTTTATACATTATTTTCAAAATTTAAAGCATTTTTTTTTGTTTAGAAAAACCAAAATTTTAAGTGCTTAAGCTATCAACTATTCCACTTTTTAGTTTTTACAACTTCCAAATAGAAACCTTTGCCTAATCTTAATGTTAATTAATCACAGAATTCTGCGATTGAATAAGCCCAGGATCATGATTCTGAAATAGTGTTAACACAAAAAATGAATAGTTTGCAGCTATACAGAGTAGCCCAGTGACAGAACTATCTTCAAGTGTCTGCAACACTAGTAATGTCTTCGAAAATAGTCTGCAATATGCAATATATCATATAAATATATTCTTGCTGCTGTTGTAGTGCTAATTAATTATGGCATCATAGATAGATATATATATATACAAACTGTTTGCATCATTTACATAAATAAATTTAAAAAAAAAAAAGTGAGACACACAAAGAGGTTTTTTATTAGGCATCAGGCAGAAAATTAGATAAAAAATGGAACTTTGGAAAATGCTTTATTTAAAAGAGGGCAATATTGTTTTATCATTTTCCAAAATTCTTGACACAACTGTGGATTTAATGCATGATACAAATGAAGTTGATGTTGATAATATTTTTGAAGTGGTTGTAAAAACTTTTGCCATATCTATTAATGTGCTTTTTAAAATTTTTCTAACAGATTTTATATCCTGCAGAAGGATTATTGAATTCAATAAAAGTTTGCATATCTGCTGTGCCTATTTCTTGTGTATTTCCATCATCTGCTATGGTTCTTTTCTGCATTATATTGCTTATCACAGAACCCCAGCCTTCGCATGTTGCTTCAGATACTGGAATTGATAAGCAGAAACTGAAAAACTTTATAATATGAGGAACTTTTGGTCCTTTTCAGAAAAACATCGCTTTCACCTCATTTTTTTCTTTAAGTATTATTATATCAGGGATGATTTTGAGAAAAAAAAAAAAAAAACGAATTCACAGCAAAATTTCTGAAAGGCTACAGCACAGGGTGAGGGGATAAATCCCTTCGGCAATAATTATTTTTGTTGCAAGTTGGGTTAACTGTGTTTCAGGTCGATTTCAGACTGAGTGTAGATTTCTGCAATTTGGATTCGGGTTAACCCGTTTTTGCAAAAGTTAGTTCAGCATATCATTTCAGATTAAAACTATACCTATTATAATATGTTTGTGTGTACTGAGGTTTGTATAGATGTTTGTGTGTACTGAGGTTTGTATAGATGTTTGTGTGTGTGCTGTTTATAATAAAGACAGTTGCATTTTTTCCACGACCCTTTCACAAAATTCGCATTTTTCCACGATCCTTTGACGAAATTTGCATTTTTTTCTGCAATTTTTTGACAAAATTAAAGTTTTTCTTGCAATCATTTGACGAAATTTGCTTTTTCTGTGATCCCTTAATGAAATTCAAGTTTTTTCAGCGATCCTCCAATGAAATTCACGTTTTTTGTGCGGTCCTTTGACAAAATTCACGTTCCTGTGATCCTTTGATAAAATTCGCGTTTTTCCTGCGATCCTTTGATGATATTCGCGTTTTGACTGCTGCCTTTTGACGAGATTCATGTTTTTTCAACAATTCTTCGACAAAATTCGTGTTTTTTCAGCAATCCTTTGACGAAATTTGCTTTTTCTGTGATCCTTTGACTATATTTATGTTTTGTCTGCTGCCTTTTAACGAGATTCATGTTTTTTCAACGATCCTTTGACAAAATTCATGTTTTTTTCAGCGATTCTATGATAAAATATGCTTTTTTCTGCGATTTATTGACAAAACACAGTCTTTCCCATTCAGTTCTACAACTTATCATATGTTATCAGTTCACCATTCTTGAGAACTAAAAATGTAGTCGAAAATAACAGGAAGAAAGATAGTAAATGACAATAAATACTCAAAATTTTCGCTTCATTGAATTAGCTTTCAATTGATATCACTATCAAAACATTCAGTATAGTGCAATATATACGTTTTAATTAAGATTTCTTATTAAATTCATAATATATGGGAAAGTGGAGAGAAAAGATTAGTAAAAGAAAAAGAATTGAATGGAAAATCACAAAATTTTTAATTAATCCCATTGTTTTCTTACAGTCTTTTAAACATGTAATTTCAATGTCAGACATAAAGGCGACTCTATCCCCAGATTAAAATAATAAATAAATTAAAAGCCTAATGATAATCGAAGAGCCTGAGCTAAGATGTTTAAACTGCATTATAGGTAATTAAAGTTTTTCTATTAGAGTGCCAGCCAGGTATTATGATAGGGAAAAGCGAGCTTCGCCCGCTATCAGATTGGGACATTAGATGTAATTAAGAAACATCTGTATATTTGTAATACTTTTGCGAGAATGTCGAAATGAAGGGGGATGTGGAATGACTTTTTATTAAATATCGTATTTATTCTACACAAACTTGCACTCACCACAAGGGGGCGCTTTGCTATCTCTGTTTCTATGGGCTGAATCATGACAGGATATGACTCTTTCCACTCGACATCGATAGAGCTTACTGATTTTAGTTTGGATTTTGACCACCAGGGGGTGCTTTCCTATCTCTTGTTCTATGGGCTGGATCATGGCGGGGTATAGCTTTTTCGACTCGACTTACAGTAACATATGTGAGTGTGCATGGCATGCCCAGTGTATGCTGGCTAAGGTAGTGGGGCCCCCAACATTAGATTTGTTTAAAAGTAAAAAATTATTCAACACTGATTTCAGATACAATTAAGGTTGTTGACATGGGCAACGCCGGCCGGGTAAGCTAGTTATAGACCGGGAGGCGACAGCGCAGACAACCACCTCATCGAGTTCACGGCTGAAATTCCAGAATTAGTTAAAACTTGATTCGCATATTAAAACGCAATCGGTCTGCCAAGTCATATCTTGGTGGAAAACACGTGAAAACCCGATTATAGTGGTTGACTCGTAGGTTTACCATTGTGTTTTCCTGCACACAAAAGTATGGAAACATGGAGAACTGGGTGCAGGAAAACACAATGGTAAACCTACGAGTCAGCCGCTAAATTCAGATTTTAAGGTGTTTTCCACCAAGGTATGACTTGGCAGACCGATTGCGTTTTAATATGCGAATCGAGTTTTAACTAATTCTGGAATTTCAGCCGTGAACTCGATGAGGTGGTTGTCTGTGCAGCCGCCTCCCGGTCTATTACAATATAAGGGCTCAATACATTAAAACAGCTTAACCTGAGCTCTAATTAATGGAACCTACACAAATTTTACACGTGTATACATATTCATTATAAAAAGGGACTGGTAGTTTTTTATCGATGTCCTCTAAATTTAACTATAAAGTAAGTATAAAAGCCAATACAATCAACCGACTATAAATTGGGCCCTAAATTATGTATCTCACCATTTTTTTAAGTTACACATAACACGAATTCCAATTAATGCTTCCTGCACAATAATCATTTAAAAAAAAAAAATGTATTTTTTGTCAATATGTGTAAAGTGTAATTAAAATATAAGGGGATAACCAGAGCCATCCTTAGCAAAAGTGAGGCCACGTGCAAGAAGTTTTGCGAGATTTTTCTATTCCAAACTAGTTAATCCATCTCTCCCATTCCCACCAATGTTGCCAATTTAGCTGATTTTTTTTTCATGTACCAGAAATTTCGAATAGTAATTTTTGCTTTATTTAATGACAAACATTCTGTGAATAAATAAAGTGAAGAAATTCTGGTAGATATTTTAAATAAAAAAAATTCTGCTAAATTGACAACACTACTTCTCATAACGGAATTGCCTTTTTAAAAAGCTCGCATAACATACACATTGGTGCACCCAGGATTGCACTTTTTTGGGGAGAGGGGAAGGGTGGGAGTATTATGTTTTAGTAGAGGTATATACAGACTCTAACCAATTTCCTTTCATAATTCTCGGACTGGACTCTAGTTTTGTTTTTTACCAATTTGGGTTGGCCATGTCAAAGAGGAATTTTATTTTCTTCTTTCTTTTTTAAAGTAGTTAAAGAGAGAGAGAGAACATCCTCATGCATTTTAATCACCAAATTGCCGCAGAGAGATGTTAAAGGTACTGTTCCACTGGAAATTGTGTTGACTTTTCGAATTCAGATTTTGAAATGGGGTATAATCTACATATTAAAAAATGTTACTAGTTAGCGAATAAATCTAGAAATACCTTCCTACACAGGAAGGGATTTTCTGCAATTGGAGACATAGGCATGGTACGTTTGGATTGGAAGAATGGAAAAGCAGAGAATGGCTTCTTTTTAACACTTTCCAAACCTAGTTGAAAAGTGTTTATGACTTCGGTTTGTCTGCTGTCTGTCCGTGCTCTAACTCCCGTAAATATGCTCGGATTTCCCTGAAAATTTTATATGTTATTGCCGTTATCTATAGCATGTTCCCTATTTCAACTGAAGTGTGTAGCACTTATAGTTTTTTGCAGGGACACTTAAAAAAATTCCGTTACATTACGGTCTATGGGGAAAAATCATTTGCGGTTTATTTTAATGATGTTACACAATTTCAAACACATTGTAATTGATATATATCACTAAGGTGCAGTACAAGAAGCTTAATATTGAATAGGGTGTGCATAGCACTTATAGTTACTTTACAGCGGCAGTCAAAAGAATTCCGTTACATTACATCTATGGAGAAAAATCGTTTGCGGTTTAATTAAATAATGTTTCACAATTTTAAACGCATTGAAATTTATATGTATCACTAAGGTGCTATATATAAATTACAAGAGGCTTACTGCAGACTATTGTGTTTTTAGCAGTCATCGTTCATTTACAGGGACATACAAAAGAATTCTCTACTGTCTGTTAACAATAATTCCTGGAAGTGCGTTTTAAGTTGTTGAACGAGATTTTAAATTTAACTCACTTTTTGTCTATTACTTGGTGTGTATAAATTCTGTAGATCATATACAGGCAGCACAAAAGTTCACGAACACATTTCTGTTTATTGACAGAAACTCCAGAAGAAGAATTTTAAACTGTGCTACACGTTTCCTAACTACACTAAAATTTAGCATCCTATGTAGTATATATGAAATGAATGTGAAAAAGTATGAAAGAATTTTGAATGTGAACGAATGTGGATTAATATGAAAGGATAGTTTAGTTAAACCCATTCCAAATCAGAAACTAAAATATAAAAATTCAAAGTTTAAAATCCCTAAATCGTGTGTCAAAATTTTAAAGCCCTGCATTCATTTCTAGTTGCCCCTGTAACTTAACTTTCCTTACGATACATTTATTACGAACAGATATCAATTTTGAATCCTAGTTAAGATTTAAAAGTGCTGACGTTAACGCATCTCTCTTCTACCGGTGGTTAGATGTTGCATGTTAATTATCTGGGCTGCTTACCCAGATATGAGTCAAAAGTAATTAGCCAATTAAATTACATTATTTCATAAGTTGCAAAGCGGTCTCTGGCGGTGGTCCGGCCGTATATAATGTGAGGAGCACGTTTTTGTGTGGCTTTTGACTCTAATCACTCTCCACAAAAACTACGGCCAGTATTCTTCGAAGTGCGACGGCATCCTTGCCGGTGTAAGTCCGGCAATTCGCCGAAATATGAACGATAAGACGATGTTTCCTCGGTAAAAGACTCTTCAAACTGTCCCCTGGGCCTAGCTTAAAGAGAGACTTGTAATTACAAAGGAATAAACGCTAGTTCCCAGGAAAATGCCTGCTGATTTTTCTTACATTCGCACGACTACATCAACGACGTTATACCTATTACTGGGATGTGTGATGGCGGCGATCGACCGTCCGTCGTTACAGAGGGATCGATGTGCGTTCGTTATACCGAGATGCGCTCGTTATACAGAGCGATATCTTACAGTGAGTCTGCTAGGATTAAATACCTGTCATGGGAAAATCCTTTCTTTTAAATAACTATTCATCAATAAGAAACATCGTAATCGAACCAACCATAAAAAGACTATTTTTAATCACCGGGCCTTTAAAAGAAAATAACAGAAGACTAGTGAGTTTAACTGAAAAGAAAAAGTTTGTGTCCAAAATAAAGAAATAAATATCTACAATCAGTTAATAAAAGAGCTCCTGCTTCCTCATTAAGCTATCAAATCTCGGATAAACATTTTATTTCGTTGCCTACTTAAAATAAACAATTTTTCCCTCAATGTTTCACTTTCAAAAGACGTTATCTCAGATGACCTAGTTTGCTGCAGAAAGAAGAGCAAAAAGTGTCTCACAGACAACCGACAACCAGATGATGTGTAGAGAGATCAAGGTCAAAGTTCAATCCAGTAACGATCTCCAGTGAATCTCCAGCAGAAGGAGGGATGTTCTTTTTTTTGTGTTTCGTTGGTGTTTCTTTCGGTTTCAGTTTAAATGGTGAATTTCTTTTTTTTTTCACGTGAGTAATTTGTGCAATCAAATGGATTAAGGAAAAGGAAAAGACAGATGGTTATGAATGAAGGATAGGTGTGAATGAAAAGATCAAACAGCTGTTTAACCTGCTCTAATGACCTAGTGAAAACGTTTGGTGAAATTCATAATCACTTTTTTTTCCCTTCCTTTTATTTATTTATTTTTTTTTTATCAGTGTGTGGTGCATTAAAAAAATGGATTAACAAAAATCAAAAAACCAGGTACGTTACGATTTTGTTATTTTTTAAGAAGTTAAAACGGAAAGAAACTTTTTATTTTTATTTTTTGAAGCAGTAAGAGAGAAAAACAATTAAAGAAAAACAATTTGAAATTTTATTATTTTTTAAGTGTTACTTTTATGAAAAATACTATTATTATTATTTTACTATTATTATTATTATTATTATTTTTATTATTTTATTATTATCTTTATGTTACAACTTAAGTGATTAAATGAAGCAGATTATATTTGTTTATTATTTTGGAAATTTAAGCGGGATTTAATGAAAAATTAAAAAGGAGTTTTTCTAGTAAAAATATTTTTTTTTTTTTATATTTTGTTTAATGAGATTGTAAAAATAAGTAATAAAAATGAGTGCAGAAGACAAATCCACTCAAGTGGGTGAAGGTAGCGAATCTTTGAAAGAAAAAAACACAGAAGTTGATGAAAGTGGAAATTGAAAGTCCCTTGAAAGTCCTCCAAATACGGAAATACATGAAAGTTCCCCTGTAAATATGAATGGAGCCATTAGCCCAGAGAGCCAACAATCTCTTAAAAATCAGGCCCTAATTCCTGAAATAGAATTAATCAAAAAGGCCACTGTAGGTAGCTATGCAGCAAATATTGAGGAAAAAACCACGAAAGAGCCAGAGATTATCTCATTTTCGCCGGAAGCAAAGATGATTTTTGCCTCTTGGCTTGCTTATTTTGAGGCTGTATGTATTGAATCCAAAAAAGATGATGTTTGGAAGATAAGAAACATTCAGAAATTTTTAAAAGATAGTGCCCTTACCCTATACATTAACAACTGTCTTAATGTTTTGCACTGGAATGAGTTTGTTTCACTATTCCATGAAAATTTTTCTACCCCAGATACACTATCACTAAGCGACTTTGCTAGTATTCGGTATAGGTCAGGTGATGACCTCAACGAGTACTACCAAAAGAAAACGAAAATGGGACATAATCTGGGTTTAGATAACAAATTCATTCTAGAAGGGTTATCCGAAGGTTTGCCAATTTCGATGCAGAGACTTATTGTGACTAATGCCCCTAAAACTGCCACAGAATGGAGAGAATTAGTTTTTAAACTTACTAAGCTTGAAGTAGCAGGCAAGAGTCCTGAAAATAAACCAGACCCAACTCCCCAAAATCAGTTCAGACAATGGCGACCATATCGCCCTAATACCACTGAGCAGAATTTTCTAATGCGATCCTGGAATTATAGATACCCTTATCAAAACCCCCAGAATCGTCCAAATGTGCCTAACCCTCAAAGAACTTTCCAAAATGTGAGAACATTTCAACCGTCTCCTCCTAGACCAAATATACACTACCAGGCTACATTGCCACCATCGCCATGCCGCGTATGCCTTAATCTTAATATTCCAAATGCTTACCATTGGGTACGAGATTGTCCTTTTCGAAAGCAATCTTTAGAGGCCTCCTCTCTAACCCAACAACCAAACATTCAAATCCAAAATTCAAATCAGACACAAAGTGATTTTTCTGCAAACCCAAGTAGTAATCAATGACAACTAATAGTACCCGGGTACATAGAAAAAAGAAAAGGATCCAAAGAAAACCCAAAGAAACGTCAAATTACTACTCTAGGGATACCAGAAAACTCAATACCCTGTTTGATCGACTCAGGAAGCTCGTTAAGTGTCATTCCATTACATTTAGTCCAAAAATTCCAGTTAAACACTTCCAAAATTCGTAAAGGTCTATCGGTCGCTCAAACACAAGGCATTCTCACCTTGCAGGAAAAATGTCGTGTTAATTTGAAAATTGGCCGCATATCCAAATATGTTGATCTTCATGTTATTGATAATAAATTACCCTATACCCTTATTGGACTTAACCATTGCCAAAGTTTCCAGTTAAATATTGATTGTGTTAAGATGCAAATTTTCCAAAATAACCAAAGAGTGCCTCTCCTGAACCAATTGCGAAATATTCCAACAGTTAATTTCTTGCACGTGTCAGAACCTAATGAAGATGTCTCAGAAAAGGAAAATGCAGGGATATTTGGCGAAAATTATGAGCCGGAGTTTGTAAACGCCACTGAACCTATCCAAGTTCAGTCTGCACCTAACAAACTGCCTACTCTCTTAGCCAAATATGTCGGTATTTTTGCCAAAGATAAATATGATGTAGGATGTGTCAACATGGAACCCCAGAGAATACATTTAACTTCCGACTTACCAATTTCACTTAGAGCTTATCGTACTTCCCCTAAGGAAGAAGAAGAAATTAGAGAACAAGTTCAAAATTTGCTAAAAGCCGGTATCATTAAAGAAAGTCATTCCCCTTATTCTTTACCTGTAACCTTAGTTTATAAACGTGAAGAAGGAAAGAAAACTCGGTTGTGTGTCGATTTCCGAAAATTAAATGCCATAACCAAAACAGATGCAGAACCCTTACCCCGAATCGACACTTTATTGGACAAATTGGTGCAAGCTAAAGTGTTTTCCACTCTCGATTTAGCAAGTGGATATTGGAATATACCTATCCACCCTAAAGATACTGAAAAATTAGCTTTTGCCACAACATTTGGCTTATTTGAGTGGAAGAGGCTCGCCTTCGGCTTGAAAAATGCGCCCGCGAATTTTAACCGTATCCTTCGAAGAATCCTAAATAAATATAAAATTGACTTTGCATGCAGTTATTTTGATGATATTATTGTATTCTCACAAAATGAAGAAGAACATTACCATCATTTGGAAATCATTTTTGATATTTGTGTCGAAAATCTTAAATTAAAGCTGTCTAAATGTAATTTTGTTAAGAAAACAATTAATTTTCTTGGATATGAAGTGTCGAATGGTTGTATTACACCCGATAACCCGAATATTGAAACCATCAAGAGGTTAAAACCACCAACTAATGTGAAAGAGTTACAACGCTTTTTGGGATCTATTAATGTTTATAATAAATTCATTCATAAATATGCTGAGGTTAGATTTCCTCTTAATAATTTGTTAAAGAAAAATGTTCCCTATGTATGGGACCAGGACTGTCAAAATTCTTTTGAAAAATTAAAAGCAGCTCTAATTCAAAAACCTATCTTAAGATTGTTTGATCCCAAAACACCTTGTAATTTATTTGTAGATGCATCAAGTCTTGGAGTGGGATGTGTTGTGAAACAGGCTGATGAAAATGGTATTTTGCACCCCATAGCATATCATTCTAGAAATCTTCGCGACTATGAAAAAAATTATGCAATTACTGAACTCGAATGTTTGGCAATTGTGGATGCTCTAGATAAATTTTACCATTATTTACACGGTCAAAAATTTGTCATTCATACAGACCATGCGGCTCTCACTTGGCTAAAAAATGTTAAAAACTTAAGAGGACGTCTTTTCCGCTGGTCCCTTAAACTGAGTATGTTTGACTACGATATTAAATATAAAAAGGGCTCCACTAATGTAGAGGCTGATATGCTGTCTAGATTACCTGTTTCAGAAGACCCCCCACACCATACACATTTACTCAACTTGAATGATATCAGAGAAAATCAGAAAAAAGAAAATGTCAAGGTAGATGGTAAAAAATATGTTGAAATTAATGATGTTATTGTGATTAAAAAGAAAAGTTTGTATAAGATTGTCGTCCCCATGGCTTTACGTTTACCCCTCTTGGAAAAAGCCCACACAGATTTTGGACATCCTGGAATTTATAAGATGATAAATTTAATTACAAATCAATATTATTGGCCTAATCTTAATAAAGATATTGAAAATTTTGTAAAACATTGTCATACCTGCCAAATCAACAAAAAAAGTAGGCAAAAAAGATTTGGTTTGTTGCAGCTCATGCCCCCAACGGATATACCTTTTGAATGCTTGGCATTCGACTCTGTTGGCGGATTTAATCATTATAATTCGGCAAAGAAATATCTGCATTTGGTCATAGACCATGCAACTCGCTATGTGTGGGGTTTCGCGTCAAAAAGTGTAACAACTGAAACTTATACAGACATTTTGAAACAATTATTTCAAACTCAAGTACCAGAAAAAATACTTACTGATAGAAATGGAGCATTTACAGCTTCTAGATTTAAACGTTTTCTTCGTAATTATAATGTAAAACACCGATTAACCTCCAGTCATCCCCCGGAAACGAATGGGAAAATTGAGCGTTTGAATCAAACTATTGTCACCAGATTAAAATGTATTGTAAATTCATCACCAACTAAATTACCTTGGACAAAATTTTTAGATGAAGTATTGTATCAATATAATGCTACTCCACATTCTGTAACTCAGTTTCCACCTAGTTATTTGCTGTTAGGAAAATTACGTTATGATCCTCTTTTGCCAGATAATGATTATTACCCTCCTGTTGAAGAAGCTAGAAAATTGGCTAAGGAAAGAACAATAGCTTACCATAAAAAAACAAAATCCATTATGATGCTCGTTTTCTTCCTGTAAAGTTTAAAGTTGGTGACATTGTAATGTATGAAGAATTCCACTATCCTAATACACGTAAATTGACTCCACCATATTCTGGACCATATACTATCTTAAAACAACTATCTGATGTAAGTTTTGAAATCGATAAACCCAGTATACATTTTAAGAGAAATTCTGAAATAGTGCACGCCTCCAAGTTGAGATTCTATAACCCTCCTCAAAATTTAAAACTCTACCATGAATAACCCCCGTCTATTTCTTTCATCTTTCAATTTTTTATTTTTGCTTTCCTATCGTCCCTCTATCATTTTAGTGTTTGGATGAGGACCCAGCTGGATGTTAATTTAAAACCCAGCGGTGTAGTTGGCGGAGCAGTTTTAAAGTACTGCTAACCTTTTTATTTTTTTTTATTACTTATACAATGACAAAACTAGGAACACGTTAGGGGTCCTCCGCTCCGTGGCCTCCCGTCTATAGTCGAACTGTTTTCCCATTTTCTCTTTCCATGTAGAATGGAGAATTTGGCAAAACTGCTTCGCTTTCCCTCTGTAGGTGATTATCTGGCATCCACTTTTCCTTTTTCCTTGTGCAAGAGACACATTTTTTGGATGATAATCACCTCAGAGTTTAGAAATCCCTGTCTCACTGAGCATGGTGGAAAGGATAGCCTAATTTTTTTTATTTTTTGGTTAGAATTTCCTATTTTTACAAAGTTTTCCAGTTCAATCTTTTTTTTTTTCTCCTGAGAATAATTCCCACTAGAGTGTCCTATAAGCCCAAAGATGCTTGTAAATAGATATTTTGGAGTAGTAACAGAACTTGTAACTGCTCATATGACATTTTCATGTTTGTATTGTTTTTATTGCATTTGTAGTAATTGTTTTGTCCTATATTTACAGTATATTTAAAGTACATTTTATGCTATATTTTTTTTAATTTAATGTTTTGAATAAGTGTTTATATCATGTTGAAATATTTTTATAAGTTTAAGTGCATTTTTTAATTGTTTGTGTTGGTAAATAATATAAGTAATTGCCATATTATATTTCTGCTTTAAAGTATCATATTATTTAGTTTTTATTGTATTATATGTTTAAAGAAAGGTGCAATGTTTACCTTTCCTGATGAGCCAAATATAACCCACGAACAATTCTAACAGGACATATTGGTTAACAAAAACTTTTGCAATGTGCTAACAGACTTTCAAAAAAATAGAGCGATATCTTACATATATAGAAATCTATAGATCATATACAAGGCTGAATAAAAATATTCGTATATTTTTCCGAATATTGAATATGTTGGAAATGCCTGAAATTACGTTTTAAAATATGTTATGTGTTTTCCTTGTTGTTTACTTAGATGTTATTATTCAGCTTATTAAACGGTAATGATTCGTAAAATTATTTTGGAAGCGTTGGAAAGTGTTACATAATCTATGCTTGACGCATGATTTTTCGTTCTTGTTTCTTATTCATTTGATCTTGTGTATTGTAAATGGAACTTTTTATCTATTTGTCAATTTTAATGCACTTGGCTCAGTTTTTCTTTTAAATATTTTAGTTGCAAGACATTTTTACCCGACTTTCATATACATTATAGGATCTATTATCTGGAATGATTCAGACCTGGTGTATTCTGGATAAGGGTTTTTTCCGTAATTCGCAACACTTTATTATAGGTATAAAAAATGTACAAAATAACAAATTTCACTATTTGTTAATATTTATATATCGAATGCATGCAATTATATATATATTTTTTTTATTTGTGTGGTCTCTAGAAAGAAAGCACCGCCAAGTGGAAATTCTCAAAAAAGTGCACATTGTTCTCAAAACGGGCATTCTTGCACCCTGTTCCAAAAACACATTTTGAATTTGATTGTTTAAAATCCCCTTTTATCAATAGAATTTCGCAATATTTTTTAGCTTTTACCCTCGATACACGCACAAATTTGTGATTTTTTTCTGTGACCGATCAAAGAATTTCATGATAATTTTCCTGCAACTTATTGCAGTTGTTAAAAGATTTTTTTTCAACATTTGACTGATGAATTCGCAACTTTTTCCCCACAATTGATTGACAAATTTTGCAATATTTTCCTTCTTTCTATCAGTGGACAAATTTTATAGTTTTTACTGTGACCGATCGACAAATTTCAGATTTTTTGCCCGTGACTGGCTGCCAAATTTCGAGTTTTACCGACTGACGGCGATATTTTCCCCCATGACTTACTGGGTTCCCCACTACTCGCGGGTGTTTATTCATGCGTTTGACGGACGAATTTTGCAATTTTTTTTAACGTTTCTGAAACGTTTTTGACAAATTGAGCTTTGGTTATTATATTGCATTTCGGTTTTCAGAGCGTTCTGGATACGAGAATGTCAGATAACAGATCCCACACCATATATATATATTGTATCAAATGGCAAACCAAATCTTAATTTTGCATCCCCTTCGTCTCCCTCTAGTTTCGACAGTGACTTCAGATCTAATTATTGAAACCTGTTCCAATTTTATATTACAGCATAGGATCCGTTATCCAGAATGCTTGGGACCAGGGGCATTCTGGATAAGGGGTTTTTCCGTAATTCAGAACACTTTTTTATAAATATAAAAAATGTACGAAATAATTTCATAAAATAGTGATAAATATGAATGATATATGTAAATACATTACTTATAAATTTGTTCATTTAATACATTATTCGCACAAAATTAAAAAAAAAATTCTAAATTACAAAAAATAAATAAAATTTCATTTTGGGAGTTGGGAGCAGAATCTTTTGATTTGGAGATAGAGACGCCAAATAAGAAACATAATAAGTTTTAAAAAAATGTGACTTGAAGAGCTGACATTTAAGGCATCTGATCTACAGATTTACACATTAGAAATTTAATTCAATATAATTTTTTTTTTTTTTTTTTTTTTTTTTTTACTAAGCTTTGGGATTTGCCCGCAGTCAGCCATCGTGTTTTTTAAATCAACACATTTTAACTTTTATTATTAAATATAAATAAAATTAGTCAATAAAATTAAAAACATGTTTATAATAATACAAAAAACTTGTATGTATTTATAATAAAAATTACATATGTTTTATACAAAAAATAAATGTGTGTGTAAAATTAAAACATTTTTTAACTTTTATTATTAAATATAAATAAATTAGTCAATAAAATTTAATAACGTGTTTATAATAAGTAAATATGAATGAAAATTATTTTGGAAATGAGAAGCAAAACAAATATGTTTTGATTTAAAATACAAGATGGCGAACTTTGGGTGAATTCCAAAGCTGTTCCTTTTTTTTTTCACAAATGTATTATCAAATACTGATGATGGAAAATAATATTTTTGCAAAAACTGTTGCAACTTTAATTTTTTTTTAAATTATTATTTGAACACCGCGTGAGCTTCTTTTTTTTTACTTTTGAATAAAATGTTAATGTTAGACAGAATGTAGATAGATGTAAACATTGATTATTATATTTAGTTCTAGTTTATTATTATTTTTCATCAGGATGACTCTGCCCCTCCCCCCCCCCCTCCCCCCCACCAAACAGAGCTGTATTAGCTTTAGTTTTAAGCATGGTTTTAACAATCTGGATGAAAATATGTTTTGATCAATGGTCAAAAGCATTTGTTAAATGGTAAAATTAGTGCAACATTCTGAAGGGTTTGTCAAAATAACAATTAACAATATTTAATAAAACACTTGGAAGTTTTTGCTAGTACTTTAGATTTACACTTTAATCTTCATTACTTTTTAATTCAGCACTTTTTTTTTAATTAAGCAATTAAGTTTTAAAAATATCTTTTCAATTATAAGAAAAGAGAAAACTAAAATTATTCTGTAAAAAATAAATATTGCAATTTCTTATAATGATCATATTAATATTTTTATGGAACAGTTTTATAAATCATTGACATAAGACATTTACTCTTTAAATATGAATATTTGTCCTCCCTGTATACAATCCTATTTAGAAGCATACTAAAAGTCCTCAATGAAAAAAAAAAAAAAAAAAAAAAAAAAAAAAAAAAAAAAAACACCAGAAATCTAAATGCAATGTCTGTAATTTTTTTTTTTTTTTTTTTTTTTTTTTTTTTTTTTTTTGGTAAAAGATAGGCAAAAGATTTCATCAAAATTTAACTGTTTAAAAATATCTTAGTATGCAATTCACAGTAAACAGCTATTCCTATTTATAAATAAAGCAACAATAAACACAGTTATTGTTTATTTAAACCAAATTTTATAACAGTAATGCTGAAAACAGGTATTTTTTCTTAATTCTTGGTCGCCTACATTGATTTTTTAAGTATTATTCAATGGCTGTTTAATATTTTTAAACAATTTATAATACACAATCACTAATAATTTAATTTCATGAAATATTATTTTTTATATATATATTCAGTCTAATTTTAATTCTTATTTCTAAATATGAATAATTGTGTATTATTCTGTAATAAAAAATTATAAATAATTATATACAAAATTTGTAGGAATTTTGATTAAGATATATAAGTAAATAAAATAATAAAATCAACCAAATATACATTAAAAAGTAATCTGCACAAGTATTTAGGGCTAACTCATGGTTAGCCCTAAATAGAAAGGGTGTTAATTTATTCTTTTATAAATTGAAAGCTTATAAAGAGATAGAATTTTATTGAAAAATGAAGTACTCTAAAAAAAAATAACTGCAGGGATATTTAGAAAGCTGGACAAAAACTGGTATTACTTAATCAATAATGTCATGAAACAAAAATTATACCTTGAATTAACGCTGAAGTAGAATGTTGATTCAATAACTCCCATTCCAAGCTTTGCAGAAAATTCCAACTGTTACATTTTCACAACCATATCCATACAAAATTAAGTGTAATTGAGCAAGTATTGTCAATGATATGATGAGCATAACAAATCATACAGCACAGACAATACCCATTCAATTAATGTACTGGGAGCTGAGAGTTCCTGGTGTTGTTAATAGTAGTGAGCAGGAGCTGTCACTGAAAAAAATAATCCATATTTTAAAAGAATGCAGAAAAATATATGAAATACAGAGTTTATTAAAAATATAACCCAAGCTTATTTTAAGAGTGACACGGGAATACTATAAAATTAATCATGCAAATTATTATATAGATAAATCACTTAAAAAAAGATTTACATTTACACAGTTCATGGTAGTATAATTATTATTATTATTTTGTGTGTGTGAAAGAAAATGCAGCCTTTGAACTTTTTAAAAGTTATACATGAATTTATACAGAGAAAAATATTTTTGTTAAAATTGCAATCTTGGTAATAAGTAGAATAAAAGAAAGAAACTCTCTGAAAGTATAAATTCTAGTATAAACAAACGTGATTAGCAATTTTATTTATATATTTGGTACAACTATTTTGATCGATGTTAAAGTTCGGTAACAATATTAATTATAATAAGCCAAATATATATACATATATATACTACAGTGATAAATAATAAATATCTTAAAACTTACTTTTATCAAATTGTTACATTTCATTTCCTAAATATAAACAGAAACAGAGGAGCCAGATAAATAATACAAGCAACTAGTTTTGCAAACAACGCTAAGCTTGATGCCACATTTGAGAGATCAGTACCATATTTTGTATTTTATCTCAAAATGCGTTTCTCGCCAAAAATTATCGCCAAAAGTGCACCAATCGAGGGAACTTTCCAAATTCGCCACTCGGACGCGCATTGCAGCGAGACCAAGGCCTCCTGTTACTGACTTGGAGATTGCAATTCTTGAGAAGTAGAACAGTATTCCCCAAAGTCTTATCGATAATCTCATCGCATCTATGAAAAACTCGTCTGCAGCAGTCTTAGCTGTTCAAGGGGACCACACGTCACATTAAACATCTTGCATAATTTCTAAACAGTACTTTTTTGTCATTTACATGTAACCAAATTATTGCCCTAAAGCCTAAACCATCTTTCCATATTCTTTCCATCGTTTCAAAGAATTAAAGCTCCCTTACAATTTTTTATTTTTGCGTCTTTGTTTTTGTATTGCGCATTGATGCTCGCGTACTCTCCATTTTATGCCCATGCATCTGGCGGGTCCCTCTTGGTGGTGCTGACTCGGCCCCTTAAGTGGGGAAGATGACCGGGTTCCAAGCATTGCGCGACTCTACTCTCCGTCGTGTTGTTCCGACTCTGCCCCTTAAGTGGGGAAGAGGACCGGACTCTCGACACAGTGAGATATTCGTCAACACGACGGGGACAGGAGACGGACGGACTGCCACTTCACCATGGTCCGCCAGTGGAAAAGGGACGCCCGAAAAAGCCGGGGATGCCAGAAAGACCCGTAGTGGTCTTGCGGGTCTGGGTCGGCCCTCCCTCGTAAGCATGGGTTATCCGTGGCGCGAGAACTCGGGCAATGTTTGGAGCCTCCTCTCCGTAGGTGGTGGAAGGACGTCCCGTAGGCCAATCCCAGTTGATCGAGCAGGTGTCCCTCTAGGACAGCCATACTCAACCTGCGGCCCGCGGGCCGCATGTGGCCCGGAGACCTTTTATGTGCGACCCGAGATACATAATCAATAACCTCTATTTATTACATTAATTGAGATGTGTATAAAAGTTTTTAAGACTTTCACTGTCCTTTTGTATATTTTCATGGGAAGACAAAAACTGTCCTGTTATTTAAAATTACTAATTTAAAACTATCTTAAATACCGTTTCCTTAGTCAAAAGTTCTTTTTATATGTAGTTCTATTTGTGCTATAGTGGTGCATACATTTCTTAATCTTCAACACTAAACCATTATTATTCCAAATTTATTACATTTGCACTATACATTTCTACACTTAAAAAAAAAGTTTATGTATTGCGAAAACGATTGATTTATTAAGGCGGTATTAAAAAAAAATATTTTACAACGCTCAACAACTAAAATTTTGAGACACATTTCTCAGACTCATTTTTAGCACTTTCCAACCTAGTTGAAAAGTGCTTATGACTTCGGTTTGTCTGGCCGTCTGCCGTCTGGCCGTCTGGCCGTCTGCCGTCTGGCCGTCTGGCCGTCTGCCGTCTGCCGTCTGCCGTCTGCCGTCTGCCGTCTGCCGTCTGTCCGTGCTCTAACTCCCGTAAATATGCTCGGATTGCTCTGCAATTTTTATATGTTATTGTCGTTATCTATAGCATGTTCCCTATTTCAACGGAAGTGTGTAGCACTTATAGTTTTTTTACAGGGACACTCAAAAGAATTCCGTTACATTGCGGTCTATGGGGAAAAATCATTTGCGGTTTATTTAAATAATGTTTCACTATTTTAAACGCATTGTAATTTATATATATTACTAAGGTGCATTAGAAGAAGCTTAATATGGAACAGGGTGTGCATAGCACTTATAGTTACTTTACAGGGACAGTCAAAATAATTCCGTTACATTACGTCTATGGAGAAAAATCGTCTGCGGTTTATTTAAATAATGTTTCGCTATTTTAAACGCATTGAAATTAAATAGATCACTAAGGTGCATTACAAGAGACTTACTACGGAATATTGTTTGTATAGCAGCCATCGTTCATTTACAGGGACACGCAAAAGAATTCTCTACTGTCTGTTAACAATAATTCCTGGAAGTGCGTTTTAAGTTATTGAACGCGATTTTAATTTTAACTTGCATTTTGTCTATTACGTGGTGTGTATAAATTCTGTAGATCCTATACAGGGCAGCACAAAAGTTCGCGAACACATTTCTGTTTATTGACAAACTCCAGACGGAAAATTTTAAACTGTGCTACGCGTTTGCTAACTGAACTAAAATTATCATCCTATGTAGTCTATATACAAATCTATAGATCCTATACAGGGCTGAATAAAAGTATTCGGATATTTTTCCGAATATTGTATATGTTGGAAATTCATGAAATTATGTTTTTAAATATGTTATGCGTTTTCTAAATTGTTTACTTAGATGTTAGCTTTTAGCTTATTAAACGGTATGATTTGTACAATTATTTTGGAAGCGTTGGAAAGTGCTATATAATCTATGCTTGACGCATGATTTTTCGTTCTTGTTAAAAGTATAACAACAGGAAACTTGGCGGCGTGATTTATAAAGACATTTATAAGGGCCCCATGTTTTTATTTTTCGTTCAATTAATTAGAAATTGATTTACAGACAATTATTTAAAAAAGTACGATCATTTTTTTTGTTTCAAGCGCTATCGCGTTGGGAAATTCGGTTCAAAATGTCCACTTTGACAGAATTTTTTGAAATATATTCTGCCTTTATGAAAAAATCGAGACAGTGGGGACATTATAAAGTTTCTGAATAAGAGAACCTGCCAATTGGATGCATTTTAGAGCAAAAATGAATTTACAAATGTGTCTCAAAATAAGCAGTTTGGATTTGAATGCACCCTTAAAGCAAATCTCCGTATTTTTTTCTTTAGAACTTTGAAATGCTACATTGTTATATTAATACGTTTAACTAATAATGCTTATTAGGGTTGAACGTTTACCGTGGCAAAATTGGCAGCAAAATGTTTTATACCACTATTTGTACATCATTTGCAATTGAAATCTACCTCAAAGTTTATTGTTTGGAAATAGGGGTGTTAAAAGTTTTGGTAATATTTGTTTTTCGACAAACGTTCAATCCTACTGATTATATTAACTTTACTATATAGGTTTGTTATATACTACTTTTTTTTAATCTTACTATTTAAATTACCCCTTTTTTAACATTATAATATAATTGTGTGCGGCCCGCCGAACGTTCCAAACATATGTTTGCGGTCCGCGAGAAAAAAGGTTGAGTATGGCTGCTCTAGGGGGAGACCCTCTTCCCTTGCGTCGAGGTAGTGACGCTGGGCAAAGGCAAGCAAACGGCAGCTAGACCGTCTCCACAAATTTATCCGAGAAATTGACGGCGGCGAGATCTAGCCTTGTAGAGCACGATGCGTGGTGACTCTGTAGTGACGCTGGGCGGTGGGAGATGCGGCGTGCAGCATCCATCTGCACCGTACCAGATAGTTACCGGCATGTGGGCGTACACGCATGGCCCGCAACCACCACGTCAT